>JASKOS020000021.1:1953620-2604827 GCA_030770465.2 Perdita meconis
ATTCTTGGAAAATTAATTTTGGAATATTAGAAAGAGTAATCATCAAGACAGATATATTGATGAAAAAAGTATAAGATTAATTACCCTGTGTTCCACAATAATTTTTATATTCTTTAAATCGCAAATAATTACTTTTGTGTTTTCTGTTTCGTTTCACAGTGTAATTGCTTTTATATCCTAAAATCATTCCTTAACTATTTCTGAGTATCCGGAGACTTATGGATAGGACTGTACGTCTGACCATGCGCTGGGAGTTTCTACTTACTACTACTCCGGGAGAGAAACAGTTTACGAGGAGTCGCGAAACGAAAAATCTCTTCCAAACATTTCCGCTGTAACTTTTCGCAGATACCTCGGTCACGATTTGCATCCCAAAGAAACCCGAAATCTACGTGTCTGCAGGGGAAAAAATTAACTCGATCATGTAGAGTACACTATTAATCATGTTTTTCTTGACGGAGGAGGTTAACTTGTTTAAAAGATAACATACGGTTCGGCACAAAAGGCTACTCGGTTGTACTTTGCAGATTCGTAGACGTAGTATTCAGGACAAAGTGCAATTTCTTTTATTTTTTTTTTGTAATTGCGAGAACCTTTGAGCAGGGGGTAACGACGAAGCCCAGTTTCTAGAAGCACGCCGTGTATATCGCGGACGGTTCCCTGCGCGGGTGACTCGTAGTAGCCTGACTCTCGTGCCTGGCTATGCCTGAATACCCGGCAGGCTCAGCGGCGGGCAACTGCATTGCAGTACCTCCTCCATATGCCAGGCAGCGTGCGCTCCGAGAAGGAGCCTGCATCGGACGAAAGAGACGGAGCAAGTGCTCGCGATTTATCGAGCTCCCCGAATTTCGAGCGCGGATCTCCCGCCACCCAGTCACCCTTCGCGACTGGTTCGCGCCGCGTAGGCTGCTAATTGATAATTAGGACGACGATAATAGGCCTCATTACTTTGGAAAAGGACGAGCAACACAAAGTGGCTCGGATTATTCATAGATCGCCTCGAGACACGCTCGAAACGCGGAAGCGAGTGAAATTGAAAGGGCAAATAAGGTCGGAAGCTCGTTTTTATTCCCTAGTATCTTGCGCGAGGCTGCATATGCTCCGCATCGTCGAGGATAAGGGGCAAACCCTTTGGAGAGGGTAAGAGGATACAAACAACGACGATAACGGTGGCCCGAGTACGCAATATGAAAAGGAATCGCGTGATTCGCGTGCTCCGCCTCGGGAATTCGATGCCCTGAAATTTCGGGCGGATCTTCGCGGATAAACGCATGGAGGGATTCTCTCTGGTTTCGAAAAATACGCGGCGAACGTATGTACGTTCGCAAAAAGAAGTGAACTGGGAACGAGAGTGTCGCGGGGGATGCGGGGGAGGAGGGAGAGGAGGGGGAGTAGGAAAAAGAGAGGAGAAAGGGGTACCGGAGGTAGGTGATACATATTTTCCGAGAGCAACGTTGGCTCGTGGCAATTTTGCCACGCGTGTTTTTCCCAAGATTTATGCCCGACCGTGGCACCGTTTAACGACGTCTCTTGCCTCCTACGGTTATTATCGTCTACCGTTTTCGTCGGCCCGCGCTCCAGAAAGTTATCATCCGATAACTGTCTGGCCTTTTCGGCATCTGCGCGACGCTAGACGAAAATTCCTCCGGCGAATGTTCTTTCCTGCTGAATCTGCCGCTTCCCGCGGCTCCTTTCACCGAGACCCGTCCTCCTCCACTTATTTTCTGGCGCGGGGGGCACGTTAACGCCCGTGAGACTACGGCGTGCGGCGGCGGAAGATATTAAAAATAGAACGTGTAAATTTATGGTTCTCGTCGCGCTCTTCCGGCGTTAAATTCCGTTCACGGACAGGGCGCGCGAGGCGAGGCACGTGACAGTGGCAAACTGCCTCGTCAGGACGTCGCGATTCGACGATTATTTTGGGGAACGAATTCATTTTCCCTCGACACGGAGTCACGGCAAAGCGCAGTGTAATCTTCGCCGAGTGAAGTAAGTCCAGGATAGTTCGACCACTTTTTGGAAAAAATCATGGCGTAGCTGGCTTTTCCAATTTTTGTCGTTTTCAACAAATTGAAACATTGCTCAAGTTATTTAGAGTATACACAAATTTTATTGTGCGACAAAATAAAATATTTATTTTAATTTTCAATAAAAACCATTGGCTTTGTAACTGGCCGGTCTCATCCATATGTCCGGGTTAGAGTGTCCAGCCACTAGGGGTGAGACCGATCTTGAAAAATAACACAACTGTAGGCTTTAAAAAATGAATGAGAAAATGAATAGGTATGTTATTTGTATGGGTCTATTGAGTTTTATCAACTATGTAGTTTTCATATCAGAGCACTTAATATCTTTTATTTAAAAACACTCAACTCCAGATTCAATCACTGCAACACAATCAATAGAATAACTGAATTATGGGATTCTATCCATAATCAAGTTGATTTTTGGTCTTGCACTCTATAAAGGTTTAGAACCTCCATACATAGGAGTTTTAAATAATCCCTAATTCCTAATTCATACATTACCTCGAAATTATCTAAAGTTCGAGATCTAAGATTTAATATCTAATTTTTCTCATTAAGCATTTTAATTACAAATCACGAATTACTTTCATATTGTAAGTTTCTGATTGTAACTCATTGTATTTACAAACTTATTGTAAAAGGGGTTTCCCGTTTATTTCAATAAATTAAAATTCAATTAAATTTCTTCTTCAATGTTCCACATAAATCGCATACATTCTCGCACTTTGAACATTTATCAAGAAATTAACGGCTAGAGCTCAAACATTTAACCCAATCGCTTTTTGAGGTTTTGTAGTTTCTTCCATATCTTAGGTATATGTATAAGTATTAAATTAATATAATCGGATTAGAGTAAGCAAGCCAGTAGATGAACGGCTTAATCGATTCCGACATTTGTATTAAGGTTTTGTTTAAAAATATTTGTTTTATAAACAAAATTCAAACATTTGGCACAGAAGAAATGTATAAAATTTAAGAAAAAATTAATTGCATCTAATAGAATCAGTTTATTCTGGTGAAAATTCTACTCATAACCTGAATCACCAGTAAATGGCCAGTATTATGAAATATTTTTTTCACATCCAAACAACACTTTTATTGAAAATGTTAAGGTTTCTAACACAATAAACGATTTCTCTAGAAAATAAAGAAACAATAATATAAATTAAAAACCTGCTATTGGCCCATCTATGTGCGTGTTTACTCTATACCAGTATCAGTGATTATAGTTTTATGCATATTGTATTCTCTAATATCAGAATAGTGTAAATAAACTCACCGGTCTTTTAAATAGTACTAACACTGTAAGTAGACCAAAAGCTTTTAGATCTGCATAAAGTTTTAAGCGTAATTTATAATTTAGACACTGTTTCGCGATAATGGTCACAGTCAGAATAACAAGTTGATTAATTTATTTTGTGTCTATGAGGCAGGGAGTTATATCTTGCTAGGATTTTAAAATATCGACACTGATGAGTATCTCTCGGTGATAAATAGAACTAGAAAGTATAAATTTATACCGATCGGACAGGTAGCCGAAACTTCTCTGTCGCAACTCTGCGGAGAACTCTCGCGAGTTATTATAGTTGGCTAAACCAGCTGTTGAGCGACGCGAGAATAAACGTTCCAACTGAGCCACGTGCTATTCGAAATTATTATTCTACTTGTCGGGAATGCGACGACCACGTCCGACTTCCGCAATTTGTGGAGAATCGATCCTCCTAAGCATCACGTCGCTCGTACCATTTGCTCGGGATCGAGTAAGATGCTTCTGAATGTCGCTGTCAATGTGACAAGACGATGACGGACTGTCCCGACACGAGGGAATTACGCCGGATCGATGTCCAACGGCACGACCGACGGAACTGTGTTTGCTATATTTGGGTGCTGAGCCGTCCTAGCAGTCGATTTACGAGTCGATAGGGTGTAAATGTCGCCAGGCGCAGTGCCGTGTTTCCATCCGAATTGTCACTTATCGCTGGTGCTTAAAAGTACGGGAGAACAGCCGTATCCAAGGTCGCAGCCATAGCAGAATTCCTCGCTTCTCCAAATTTCTATTTCCCATGTTTACTCGGATCCCACGTGAAAAATTATGGTCGGTCGTTAACGAAGCGACGGAGTGACGCTGCTCTTAAACTTTCCCAACTGTGAAACTAGGCACGAAAAACTGCGCGCGGTGAATCTGCATCTATTTCCACCCCCGCGTCAGCTTTCTCTATCTCGTCTGGCACTTTGTTTCTTCTCCTCCTACATATTATGTTTGCGAGGCATAACAAAGAATGCGACGAGGCTGACGTCGACAAATAAGAGCGACTAACGATTGTCGAATTTGAGAATCGATTGGTTCGTCGCAGGAACGGTCTGTTTTTCTTCGCCGCCGCGAAAGCGTGTCGTCGGTGTAATTCCAGCAACTTCGACCGCTCGCGCGGACTCGCCGTTCTCGTCGTCGCCGAGGTAATTGCGTGTTTATCTGCTCGGCTTAATTACGTGTCCGCTTGTCCAGCTGCAGGTGGTAAATTTTGTCCTCCCCTACGCTGTCCTGCCGCAATCCTGTCCTCGCTGAACGTTGCCTCCGCCATTTTGCGACCTACCGAACCCTCGCCAAGCGTCTACACTTTTCTCTTCGCCGTATTAGACGCTTGGGGTTACACCAGCGACAATCTGTACAACGATGATGGACCGCTGATGCGGCGAACAGCTTCATTGAGTTAGCTTCGCGATTCAACGACTCGCTTTCATTACATACGTAACTCGGAAACGACGCAACCTCAAAGTAACGTGAGATTTCCGAGACTCGCCTGAAAGCGCAGAGGCGGCATACAAATTCTAATGGCTCGTTTCTTACCGAATAAGGTGTCACGTGTAAATAGAGTATTGCATAAATGTAACGACGTTTCGCAAAGACGGCGCGGCTTCTTACAAAACTATCGCTCGTCGCGAGTTCCACACTCGGAAACTTAACTTTAATTCCTGTTCTCGGTATCTGGATAACGAGGGATCTTAGAAATTGCTCGTCTCGCGATAAGCGGGTGAATAACGAAGGCACCGAGTTCTGCATCGGCTACTATTTTGTCTTCCTCCACGGAGGAACAAGCACCCACTCGACGAGAGTTACAAGGCGGAAGCAGTTTTAGCAACGGGTGCCAATTAGAATGGCTGTGCGAAAAGAGACGGCGATGCTTCGAATGGAACAACCGGGGAGTTGAACCCGGGAGACGCGATACGACGACCTGGACGTTAAAAGAAAACGATCCTCGGAACGACGACAATGCGAGAGCTCGGGTAACGAGTCGCGGAGGCGCGGGCGCCGCGCCGCGCCGCGCCGCACCGGTTCCCGAGGTCAGGATAATTGAGATAAAGGGCGATAACAAATACCGGATGGGACGCGAAACAGCTACTTTCGCGCTCTTTCACGGACGAAATAAGGAACTCTCGAAATTCGCTCGCGCAAGAACTTTTTCTTTTCAGCCTCGATTCGCCGTGCACGTTTTTCAATGAACTTTAAAGCGCTTGCCCCAATTTCGCACGGTGAATGAGAGGACCGCATGAAAGCAGCCGCGACCCGCTTTATTTTTTCCTTTCCTCCGTCGTCGTGTCGCCCTCCCACTGTCGCCTGCGCTTCCTAACGTCGCGCCACGTACGCGCGCAGTCACACAGACAGGCAAATAAAAAGGATCGCGGTTGAAAAGAAGCGACGGTGGAAGCTCGCGCTCGCAAGTGACAATCCGTTTGCGCCTCGTTCCCGGAACCCTCTGAATAACGCCGACAATGCGCGAATTTGCGCGAGCCACGAAACCGCGGAAGGCGCCGCGCCGCGCCGAGTCGCCTTGTTCTTTTCTCTTTGCCATCGAAAACCGTTCGATTCGATTCCCCGCCGCTCGTCGTCGTTATCGAGGAGAGTCGTGAAACGAAACGCAGCCGTGGCACCGCGAACCGCGAAATGGATTTCCCGGTCGGAGAAGAGGACAGCCAACTTCCGCTCGCGAGTGGAAATATAATTAATTACGGCAGCTGCGGGCGCTTTCTTCTTTTTTTCCCCCTCGATGGTCCGCGTCGCTGATATTTCTGCGCGTTCTCATTCTCTCCGCGAACTGACAGTCTGTGAGTTAATGAGAAATCTAGCCATCCTGCAGTTGTTTCTTCGGAGACTTCGTTTCGTTTATTAAAATAACAAACTCGCGCTGGTGCACAAAGATACCAACGCTTCATTGACGAATCGTGGACGGAACAGGGGAAAAATGTCCGCCAAGACGGGGAAAGCGTCGAAGAAAGTATGACGAAGGCTGCGTAAACAAGTTTGAAAGAAGGGTCCGAGAAGATGAAAGATGTCCGAGAAATCGTTTAATTAGTTCGAAAGTGGCAAGAAACGGATCGAAGGACCGTCCTCCTTAATGGAACGGTAAATATCAGGAGTGGTTAAGCGTCTCGAACCTTTAAAAATTCATTTCCGTCAGAGTGTTCCAAGTTTTAAGTGCACGCGATGCGACATAATCTGACGTTTTGTGTGATCAGCTCCGGATTGCCGGTCTCGCGACGAATAATTTATTTACAGAAACTTTTAAGCTGTCAACGACGTTTTAAAAAAATATAACGAGTGCGCTTTACTCGAAAGGTTCCAATAGTTTGTGCGTCGTTCAATAAATAAGAACCGCGTTTATTTAATATTATTCTATAACCGTGTTTTCATGCGTTCGTTGTTCCATCGAATTCTAGAATAAAACGCAAGGACCTTGTTCGATCGGTGGAAAGAACACTTTATACCGGAAAACCGAGTCGATTCTACGGGATTTCCTGGTAAACCCCACCGTTAAAGCGGATATATCAACGCGGCTGTCCTGACCGTGCTCCTTTTCCGGAAATTTCCCGGTTCTTCAGCGACCGGAAAGCATCCTCACGAATTCTGGGATCCGCAAGTCGGTAAATCGCCCTTTCGAGGGAGATCGGGCAATTCTGGATTTCCGGTTCCAAGGGGTCGCGGATATTAGCAATTTTCCACGTCTGCGTACAATGAAACTGAATTTTTACTTTGAACCCAGCTCGCGTCTCTCCCTGACCAGGAACCAAAAATTTCTCACGTAATTTTCGAAATTCTCTTCCTTCGGAGAAGTCGACATCCGTCGAAATCAAAATTCATCTTAATGACAGATTACGAAGAAAGCAAACAATCTGGAGAAATAAGAAATTGTTATTTCATATCCACATTCATCCACGTTTCATTCTCTTTAAGCTTGGTTTACATTGACGTAGTAGCCGTCCAGTTTTATCTAGCAGTGGGTTAGTAACTGGTATAACGTAAACAATGTTTTTATTCCAGCACAGTGTCGTCATTCCAGCAAATAGTACAGTCAAATGACCAGATCGAAAGTCTACTGCTTCAACCCAGTGTTTACTTCCACCATAGAAAACACAAACAGTGTCATTATAATCGTCTGGATGTTTCAATGCAGTGTTGAGTTAAGAGCAGTATTTTTTTTCGTGAACCTACAACTTTCAATAGTTGAACAAAATAATGAAGACATCGATTCCAATAATTCCCAGTGAAACTATTAAAATGTAAATGTTTGATCCAGCGAGTGGACTAATGCAGACTCAGCTTCAGATCTCCGATGACCTGATATAACTTGAAACTGCTGTAATTTCCGCCGCGAGTTTTATGCCCGAAGTTTCCACCGGAGCTATCAAGGAAATTTTAATTCGTTAAAATTCATAGAGTCTTTAGACACCTGACGAGGAGGAGCCGAGGCTTCCTATAGAAAAATTTCCCAATCCAACATCCGAGAAGTTACTTTCCGCCGTTCCCCTTGCTTTCGCCGCGCCTCTATCGTCCGATCCGGAATATCCTCCAGTCGTCGTCGTCGTCGTCGTGCTTCGCGCTCAAATCCCTAACCTCGGCAAACGATTCCCGGGCATCGGGTTCCTGGAGCGCACGGAATCTTCGCGCTTTCAGTTACACGTGTATTACCATAAATCCATTGAACGGCACCAACGGCATGCCACTGAACGGACGTCCGTTGCGAACTGGGCCTAGAAGAGAGAGAGTCGAATCCCGGGCGTCTAGGCGAGAGCAACGAACGTCAGGAACATTGCTGGGAGAAAGAGCAAGCGCGGGGGACTGCGGCGCGGAGGAGGGGGAGCGCCTTTGCAAAGGCATGCAACTCGAGTTACACGAGGGAAGTTGCGAACACGTCGGTTCTCCGTCGGGGTCAGTGTATACAACATCGACGAGTTCGCGCCGAGAATCATGAACCAACTCCCGCGGCTGGGTTCATTAAGTGAGATAAGACCAGCCCGGGGAAGAAACAGAACGGATCTCTTTCATCGCTTCCGTTCTTCCTCCACCGCGCCGACTCCGCCTCCTTCTAGCTACAAGCAAAGCGTATTTTAATGGCGGGGTTAATTAAAAAGGATTACGCGTAATCTTCCCGTGCGTCGTAACCGACACGGAATTTCCGAATTCGCCGAGATTGTTGGACGAGGCGAAGGATAACGGAAGTTGAACGAAATTCGAGCGCTTTCGGGAAATCAGAGAAAGGTTTCCCTATTTCTCCCTACGCTTCAAGAACTTCCATCAAACCTGCGAAGCATTTCCACTTTTCATGAAACTCCATATGTAAAGTACGTCAGACACATTTCTGAGTAATAGGGCGGGTTTTCAGGATAGCGATATTCCGCGAGGAAGAAATGGAAGTTTT
The DNA here is from genome assembly GCA_030770465.2 of Perdita meconis. Classification (NCBI taxonomy): domain Eukaryota; kingdom Metazoa; phylum Arthropoda; class Insecta; order Hymenoptera; family Andrenidae; genus Perdita; species Perdita meconis. The sequence continues at coordinate 1,962,340 of JASKOS020000021.1, forward strand.
GAAGTACACCTCGCGAGGAAAACTAGAAACCGTTTTCATCTTTTGGAGGAGAGATTCGCGTCGCGAGACGTCACTCTTTAATGCATCCTTAATGTGTAAAATATTACCCCGCCATCCATTTCGATCCCCATCCCCCCCGAGTGTCTATTTACTGGTCGATAGATGTTTAGGAAATAAGCTTATTTGTTTAGTTTTAAGAATTCTTTATTTAAATATTATTTGTACATCGTCCTACCTAGTCTTAAGATACTTAGTTCTAAGCAATAATCAAAAATTCGCGACTTTGAGATCGTAACGATCCTCTTATTTCTATTCGCAATTCGCGCTCAGCGAAACAAGGATCGATCGCGCTGATCGATAAGTAGGTCAATGACGTCACGGGATTCTCGATTCCCACTCCTTCCCGGAAAGCGAGCTCTGTTTCGCGGAAGAGAAGCAATCTGGATCGAATCACCGCCATTACCGGTTTTAGCTCGCTCCCGTTGACTCAACTTTCTCGGAAAATTTCAACTTATAAATACACGGTGCTCTCAAAGTGCAAAAAGATTTCGAGTTAATTCACTCCTCACCTTCATCTCCTTGCTTTTCGAACATTTTTTGGTCCTTCGAGCCGGATTCTTTCCTAAAGTGAAGTGAGTGAATCTCGACGGAAATCGCTTCGAGAACGTTCTACTGAACCACGTGCGCGACAAACTCTTCGAATCTTCTGGAACTTCGCTGGCGCAGAGAATTTGTCCTTCTCTCGAATTATGGAGAAGCACATTGAGAATCAATCCTCCTTACTGCGGAGAATCTCGCGTAACGTGGAAAATTTGAAGAAAATGGGAGCAGAGAATATAACAGAAGGAGTTATTACCTCGCGCCTAGACTTGTTGGAGCGAAATTGGGCGCAATTCAATAAAAACCACGAAGAAATCATGAATTTATTCTTCATCACGGAACGGGAACAACATCCATATTTCACAAACGACATTATCGGCCAATGCGAGGAACAATTTTTGTCGCAAAAGGCCTATCTTCTCGACGCGCTCAAGAAAGTCGCTCCAGCGCCTTCCTGCAACGAAACGAGTGTGGTTACGGTACGCGAAACGGTTAGACAACCGCTGCCGGAAATTCCGTTGCCGAAATTCTCCGGCGAATATAAACACTGGGCTAATTTTCGAGACCTCTTCCAATCGATGATCATCGACAACCCGACGCTCTCCGAGGTAGAAAAATTACATTATTTAAAGTTGAGTCTTGCTGAAGAACCCGCGTCACTTGTAGAGAACATCCCCGTCCGCGGAGCCGACTTTCCGAGGGCGTGGAGAGTTTTGACGAACCGCTTTGAGAACACTCGCCTGCAAATAAAATCATACGTGAGCGAACTCCTATCTATAGCTCCAATGGAGAAGCGATCGGCTCGCGAGCTTAAACGAGTCTTCAGTCGCACATTAAGCGCCGTAGACGCACTCGCTACGATGGAAAGACCCGTCGAGCATTGGGACGATATTCTTGTTTATATCACGGTGGAACGTTTAGACTCGAAGCTTCGCGAACAATGGGAGGACTCACTTGGCTCTACGAAAACAGCTCCGACCTTCGACCGCTTGAAGGTTTTCCTGGAATCTAAACTCGGAGCCCTGGAAGCAAGAGAGGATGGCGGCCATTGCTCAGCGATTGCTAATGCGGAAACACGGGTCGAGGCAAGGACAGAAAAGAAACCTCGCACTTCAGCGTTCTCACCATCCAAGCCAGCAGCGAAGATCCACGTCGCAACCAAAGTCAACCGGCCAGCCTCGAAGTGCGCTAACTGCGGCCAGGACCACTTCCTGTTATTTTGTCCCGGTTATCGGGCAATGACTCCCAGCGCTAGAAAGGACCTGGTGAAAGAAAAAAGGCTTTGTTATAACTGCCTGGCGCACCACTCCGCTCAGAGTTGTAAGTCGGAAAAAAGGTGTCAGCAATGTCTGGGTAAGCATCATACCACTATTCATATAAACGAAGAACGTCCTTCTTCCTCTCTCGAACGTTTGCAGGTTGATTCTACTTCGAAGCAGGGAGGAGATCCTGGAAATTCGCACACTCAAAACGCAGGTTCAGGGACAACGCACAATGCAAATCTTGGAAGGGTACCGGTTTCAGTGCTTCTCGCTACCGCGCTCATCGAGGTGGAGACTCGTACTGGGGAAAGGATGGAGGTACGCGCTCTGATAGATCCCGGTTCGCAGGTTTCCCTGATAGAGGAGAATCTGGCTCAGCTCCTCCGACTTCCACGAATAAATCATCGAGCCCCGATTATAGGCGTGGCTCACGCCAAAAATTATACTAGGGGTAAGATTAATCTAAAATTCTATCCTCGTGGAAGTCGATCGAACGGCTACACCGTTACTGCTTCGGTATTATCCAAACTGTCCGCTTATCGGCCGTCTACTTCTCTTCTACCTACTTCTTACGAACATCTGGAAGGTCTCAATCTCGCTGATCCTGATTTCCTGTCTCAAAAGCCCGTAGAAGTATTACTCGGAGCCGACGTCTTCTCGTACATTATTCTAACAGGGTTAACTCACGGGCCTCCTGGAACGCCTGTCGCTCAAAGAACTACGCTAGGTTGGATCATAACAGGTCCGTCCGGTAGCTTAGAAGAGAAAGACTGTAACCAACCCACAGTCTCTCTGCAGTGCTCTTCGGAGGGCAACCTCGATGAACTTCTTCAAAAATTCTGGTCGCAAGAAGAGCTCTCTGTACCACAGCGAGGTATGTCAAGGGAAGAAATTGACTGCGAGGAGCACTATACGCGAACTCACACTCGGGACGGTGAGGGGAGGTATGTCCTGAGATTGCCTTTCTCTCGTCCTATAACAGAACTGGGTGATTCTCTCTCTACTGCCCATACACTATCTAACAAACTGGAAAGGAGGTTCCTTAAATCTCCGCAACTGGAAAATTCTTACCGCGAATTCATGTCGGAATACGAGAGTCTTGGGCAAATGGCACTTGTAACTAAAGACGCCGACCAAACACCGGTTTATTACCTTCCCCACCACGGCGTCATACGCGAATCAAGTTTGACCACAAAACTTCGAGTCGTTTTCAACGCGTCACAAAAAACCTCTTCTGGGTTGTCACTTAATGATATCCTTCACAAGGGTCCTAATTTACTTCCGGACATGGTAGAATTACTTCTCCGCTGGCGACGTCATCGCGTGGTGTTTATGGCTGACATCGAGAAGATGTACAGACAAATCTGGATTCACAGCGACGACTGCGACTTTCAAAGAATCCTGTGGCGGAGAGAGAGGGAATCCCCCCTTCAGGAATATCGACTCCTCACTGTTACATACGGTGTGAGCTGCGCTCCCTACCTTGCGATTCGAACCCTTCGACAGCTGAGTGCAGATGAGTCTCATCGTTACCCTCTAGCTGCCTCTTGTATGATGTCAGACGTTTACATGGATGACGTTATATCTGGAGCAGACGATCTATCCTCCGCTAAGGCAGTGCAGCAGCAATTAATCTCCCTGTTTAAGGCGGGCGGTTTTAAACTCCGGAAATGGGCCTCAAATCGATCGGAACTGTTAGAAGATTTGTCGCCTGATTACTTAGCTGCTCCCACTGAGTTGTCTTGCAGTCCCGACCAGACGTTTTCGCTCCTTGGATTAACCTGGAATCCTGTATCCGATTGTTTTTTGATCTCTGTTAAATTAAAAAAACGCGAAAACTCACTAACAAAACGTCGAGTGTTCAGCGAGATTGCGAGCCTTTACGATCCGTTAGGATTCCTAGCGCCAGTTATAATAACAGCGAAAATATTCTTGCAATCCTTGTGGCTGTTAAAAGTAGATTGGGACGATCCATTGCCGAAAAACTATGCGGACAGTTGGGAGAATTATTACTGCGAGCTGAGCAGCCTCTCCTCCCTGAGGATACCGCGCTGGATTTTCACTCGTGACGAGGACTTGTCGTACGAGATACACGGTTTTTCAGATGCGTCTGAAAAAGCTTACGCGGCGGTAGTTTACATTCGCGTCATCTCCCCGCACGTGGCTCCACGCACGAGTCTCCTAACCTCAAAAACACGCGTCGCGCCACTGAAACAGGTCTCCCTTCCTAGGTTGGAATTATGTGCCGCGACGCTTCTCGTTCGGCTTACCAAAATCGTGCAACGAACATTGGCTCTCGCGGATAGTAAAACTTATCTCTGGACAGATTCCACTATAGTTCTATCGTGGCTGCAAAAACCACCTCGCACGTGGACGACGTTTGTCGCGAACCGCGTGTCCGAAATACAAACATCGCTCCCTACCGCTCGTTGGTTACACGTCAAAACAAATGACAATCCTGCCGACTGCGCCTCCCGCGGTTTGGCCAGCAACCTTCTGGAAAAATACGAGCTATGGTGGGACGGTCCGTCTTTTCTGAAAATACCGGATTCCGAATTAACTGCTAACCAACAAACAGAATTTACCACGGAGCGAGAAGCGCGAAATCCAAAAATTGCACTAAACGTTTCGCAACCGGGTGAAACTACTGGGTGGGAATTCCTATCCAAATACTCCTCTCTGCTTCGACTCACTCGAATCACCGCATGGTGCCTGCGATTCATTCGCGGGATTCGCAAGGAAAAACCACTTAATGACATTGCTGACATCTTATCGACTATCGAACTAGAAAATGCGAGACTTACCTTACTGCGTATCGTACAAGGCCATTTCTTTCCGGAAGAGATTAAATCTCTCTCAAACGCTCAGCCCATTGTAAAGGGCTCTCTTAATCGCCTTGCGCCCTTTCTTGATGCTGACGGACTACTGAGAGTTGGGGGCCGGTTGAGACACGCCTCTATAACCCCAGAGGAGAAACATCCTGCAATTTTACCATCGAAAGGGCACTTTACAACCTTGGTAATCCGGCAATACCACTTAAAGGTATTGCACGCAGGTACTCAACTCACCTTAAGCACGATTCGCGAAAAATACTGGATCATTCGTGGTCGTGCGGCCGTCAAAAACTATATATACTCTTGTCTTCCTTGCTGGCGCTGGCGAAAGGAGAGCCCTCATCAAATTATGGGTGACCTCCCTTTAACTCGGGTCACTCCTTCGCGACCGTTCCTCAACACTGGCGTGGACTACGCGGGTCCGTACAATATTAAGATCGCTAAGGGTCGAGGGTATCGGTCCCACAAGGGCTACGTAGCCGTTTTTGTATGTCTCGCGACACGTGCTATACATCTCGAGCTGGTTTCGGATTATACAACGGAAGCGTTCCTCGCCGCGTATCGCCGGTTCGTCTCCCGGCGCGGTATTTGTCTTACTCTGCGTAGCGACCAGGGAACGAACTTTGTAGGCGCCGATGCCGAACTTCGTCGTCTCTTTTCGACCGCTAGTCAAGAGCTAGGGAAGATGGCCTCCTTGCTTGCTGAGATGGGAACTTACTGGCAATACAATCCACCCGCGGCGCCCCACTTCGGCGGAATCTGGGAGGCTGCCGTAAAGTCCATGAAGCGCCACCTCCGTCGAGTCGCCCAGGACACGTGTTTAACCTTCGAAGAGATGACCACTCTCTTAACTATGATAGAAGCGTGCTTGAATTCACGGCCACTTGCACCACTGAGCGACGATCCTGGCGACTTGCACCCACTAACACCGTCTCACTTTCTTGTAGGCTCGTCTCTTACAGCCGTCCCGGAACCCTCGCTCGCTGACGAGAAGATTTCGCGTCTGACTCGCTGGCAACTGATCTGCAAACTGCGAGATCATTTCTGGGCCCGCTGGAAGGGCGAGTACTTGCAGACGTTACAAACACGAAGCAAGTGGACAACTACCACTCCCGACCTCCGTCCGGGGGACCTCTGCCTGCTTAAGAATGAGACGACACCGCCAACCAGATGGCCCCTAGCACGGATTCTTCGAACTCACCCGGGAGAGGACGGGCGCGTCCGAGTCGTCACGGTAAAAACCGCGTACTCCGTGCTTCAACGACCGATCGTAAAGGTCGTGCCCCTCCCTAATGAACGCACTGTCGAACCATCACATTCGTCTGCTCCGCTCGACGAAGGCGGGCGGAATGTTTAGGAAATAAGCTTATTTGTTTAGTTTTAAGAATTCTTTATTTAAATATTATTTGTACATCGTCCTACCTAGTCTTAAGATACTTAGTTCTAAGCAATAATCAAAAATTCGCGACTTTGAGATCGTAACGATCCTCTTATTTCTATTCGCAATTCGCGCTCAGCGAAACAAGGATCGATCGCGCTGATCGATAAGTAGGTCAATGACGTCACGGGATTCTCGATTCCCACTCCTTCCCGGAAAGCGAGCTCTGTTTCGCGGAAGAGAAGCAATCTGGATCGAATCACCGCCATTACCGGTTTTAGCTCGCTCCCGTTGACTCAACTTTCTCGGAAAATTTCAACTTATAAATACACGGTGCTCTCAAAGTGCAAAAAGATTTCGAGTTAATTCACTCCTCACCTTCATCTCCTTGCTTTTCGAACAATAGACAATCTATCCCTAAACTTAGGGATCTGATACACCTGACCGATACGGTTACCGCTCGTCGCCATTAAGGCGTAATTGAGAATCGATACTCGATCATCCGCCAGCTCGGTATCGGTTCTCTCCTGATTTTAATAAGGTGACGCCATCACGGTCTCAGCCACTACCCTTCTTCCCCATTTATATACGCTAGCACGCTCGCGTGCTCCTCACACGGGTGTTATTTTAAGCGAGTTTTGTTTCGCTTCAAATTTCCCGTGATATCCGCTTGCCAGCGTAAGAACCTCGCGAATTGAAAAGTCATCGATACCGTCGCCTTCGTTCGATTAACCGTTTCGTCATAAATTAGCAATATTGAAATTGTCACGTCTACGATTCCCTTATGTCGCTTCTGAAGATTCTTACTTTGGAACAGCGCAGATTTATTAAATGCTAATATCGATAGCAATAACTTCTTGGAACTTTTCAAGTTTCATGCTCCACCGAGAATATTAAGAAAGACTCCTCTATTCCATATACCGACATACAATACTAATTTTGGAGATAACGAATGTATCAATCGTTTATGTAAGCTTGGAAACAGTGTCTGCCATACTCTTGACTTCTTTTCTGTTACGTCAAACGTCAAGCGTTTGCAAACATCAAGCCACTATAGCAGCGTACGATCACACTATACGTTAACATCTATTTTGACCAGAAATGGGCAAAAAAGTTATTTAAATAAAATCAGATGACAGATAACGTCACATTTATCCGCTATCCAAACATAGAATGGAAATAACCACGGAAAATAACGCGATTCATCTTTATTCGAGGCTCATATGGACGAAAATGATCTATTCGAAATGAAGTTAGTTGAAATAAAAGATAATTTTTTCATTCTAAGCATGGATCTAGTTACCACTAATTAATTAAGAATAAAAGGGCTTAGAGAGAGTTTAGATAGTTAAAATATTAGAATATTAAGGAAATAAGGCAATTAATTTGAAAGAGAAGATCTATTTAAATCGAAAAACTTACAATACTCACAATATTTCATTAATTAATAACAATAATTATCAACAATCTATAAAAAAAACGACGAGTGCGATTGTTATTAACAATACAGATAGCAAAAATTAATGAAAATAGGGTTCTAATAATTATTTTATCAAAAATATAGGTTTCTGGGAAATTGAATTAAACTGATGGACTTTCAAGTAACCATCAATGTCTAGGTATAAGTATGGCAGGGGGTCGTGAAATTCCTCAGTCTGCGGCGATCCGCCGCCGGGAGCGGATCGCCTTCGCGGGTCTCACTGGCCATCGGGAGTGTCTGGGGGATATCCGGAGGACCTGGGGTGGACCAAGCGGCCATGTAGGGACCGCGAGTGGACATCGCTGACCATGAGTGACCACTGGTCATCGGGGAAGTTTCTAATGGCGCTTGCAGCGAATTGCTTCAGCTGGCCTCTGGGACCTTCCAGGACTATCGCAGCCTCATAACGGACATCCAGTGGACATCAAACTGTGAGATTTTTTAATTTATCTAACTTACTAATTGAAATTCTGCCAACGATTTCTTCGAATGGTTCGAATCGCCCGTGTGATTCTTTCCTCTTTGTTCTCTCTTCTACAGATTTTATGGTTAGAATCGCCCCTGCGATTCTTTCTACATGGAAATCGTATGGTTGGAATCGCCCCTGCGATTCTTTCTGCGTTAACATAGAATATGTAGTTCGAATCGCCCCTGCGATTGTTTCTGCGTTTACATCGTATGGTTCGAATCGCCCCTGCGATTCTTTCTGCGTTAACATAGAATGGTTCGAATCGCCCCTGCGATTCTTTCTGCATTGACATCGTATGGTTCGAATCGCCCCTGCGATTCTTTCTGCGTTAATATAGAATGGTTCGAATCGCCCCTGCGATTCTTTCTGCATTGACATCGTATGGTTCGAATCGCCCCTGCGATTCTTTCTGCGTTAACATAGAATGGTTCGAATCGCCCCTGCGATTCTTTCTGCGTTTACATCGTATGGTTCGAATCGCCCCTGAAATTCTTTCTGCGTTAACACAGAATGGTTACGAATCGCCCCTGCGATTGTTTCTGCGTTGACATCGTATGGTTCGAATCGCCCCTGCGATTCTTTCTGCATTGACAGCGTATGGTTCGAATCGCCCCTGCGATTCTTTCTGCGTTAACATAGAATATGTAGTTCGAATCGCCCCTGCGATTCTTTCTGCGTTTACATCGTATGGTTCGAATCGCCCCTGCGATTCTTTCTGCGTTAACATAGAATGGTTCGAATCGCCCCTGCGATTCTTTCTGCATTGACATCGTATGGTTCGAATCGCCCCTGCGATTCTTTCTGCGTTAACACAGAATGGTTACGAATCGCCCCTGCGATTGTTTCTGCGTTGACATCGTATGGTTCGAATTGCCCCTGCGATTCTTTCTGCGTTAACATAGAATATGTAGTTCGAATCGCCCCTGCGATTCTTTCTGCGTTTACATCGTATGGTTCGAATCGCCCCTGCGATTCTTTCTGCATTGACAGCGTATGGTTCGAATCGCCCCTGCGATTCTTTCTGCGTTAACATAGAATGGTTCGAATCGCCCCTGCAATTCTTTCTGCGTTAACATAGAATAGTTCGAATCGCCCCTGCGATTCTTTCTGCGTTAACATAGAATAGTTCGAATCGCCCCTGCGATTCTTTCTGCGTTTACATCGTATGGTTCGAATCTCCCCTGCGATTCTTCCTAGATTGACATCGCATGGTTGGAATCGCCCCCGCGATTCTTTCTGCATTAACATCCTATGGGTCGAATCACCCCTGCGATTCTTTCTCCCATTTCTTTCTTGATCCCCAGGGGGCTGCGGGGTGCTCCCCCCCTGCAGTACGGGTTTGGCGCACCCGGGGCCCCGAGCCCTCCACCCGTCGTGGGGTGGGGTCCTTCTCCTTTGTTAGGGTGCCCCATAGAACCCATAGTTAGGTAGGCTACTAATCAATTGAATTTTTCCCTCCAGCTTCTACGAAGAAGAAGTAATACGGAAAGAAGACATCGAACGAAGACGTCGCAACCACCGTGGGAGTTAGTTTAAGATATAGGATTTAAGATATAGGATTAGGATTGTAACAGTCAATGTAAAATTGCCAAGGTATCACTTGTTATTTTTGTTTGCTCGGTAATTCGCTCCTTATCTCCGATGAGGAGATCACCTCTGCTTCTATTGATAGAAGCAAGTGATCGGCTGTGGAATCGGCACCGATGGGTCAGTCCATCCCTTGGGAGACCGGTCGAGGGAAAAGTGTTTCGGACGTAGGGGGGTGCGTGGTACCGCGCATCTGCCTGCGGAAATCTCTCGGGGGCAGGTGCCTCTTGGTCAGTCGCCCGGACTCAGGTCCACGTGGCAGAGGTCGCGTGGCTCCTGCGATGGGAGCAGGGAGGGAACCTGTTCTCGCGAGGTGCCGAGCACTTTCCTTTCTGCCGTGCTTTCAAGGTGGTAAGATCTGCACCATCGAATGTTGGTTCTCAGTTGCGACGCGATAGAGTCCCTTTTTCCGCTTTCTTGTAATGATACCTCGGTAATTCTTCGCACTGAGGGGATGAACGGAACTTTGATTCCATTCATCTGCGAGGTTCGCTAGATTAAGATCCGAGCCGAAGGGATGGAGGGAACTATGAGTCCTTCCATCTCTCTCTGGGTCTCCACTAGTTAATCTAAGTTTTGGTTTAAGTTCCTACTGTAAGGCTCCATGTACAATTGCCAAGCAATCATTTGTTACTTTTGTTTGCTCGGTAATTCGCTCCTCATCTCCGATGAGGAGATCACCTCTGCTTCTATTGATAGAAGCAAGTGATCGACTGTGGAATCGGCATCGATGGGTCAGTCCATCCCTTGGGAGAGTGGTCGAGAGAAAAGTGTCTCGGACGTAGGGGGGTGCGTGGCGACACGTATCTGCCTGCGGAAATCTCACGGGGGCAGCCCTGTAAGCCTCTGCGGTAAGTCGTTCCGAGTCGGGTTCACGCTTGCGTGACTCCTGGCAGGGCGCAGGGAGCGTGGTCTGTCGTCGTGAGGTGCCGATCACTTTCCTCTTTACTGCGATCTCGAGGTGGTAGGATCTGCACCATCGCATGTCGATTCTCTGTTGCGACGCGGTAGAGTCCCTTTTCCCCCTTTCTCATAATGATAGCTTGGCAATTCTTCGAACTGTGAGGATGGGTGGAACTTTGATTCCATTCATCTGCGAGGTTCGCTAGATTAAGATCCGAGCCGAAGGGATGGAGGGAACTTTGATTCCTTCCATCTCTGAGGTTCTCTAGTTTTAAGATTTTTGTGAAGGGAGATCGATGGAACTTTGATTCCATCCATCTCTTTCTGGGTCTCCACTCGCAGCAACCTCCACGTGGTGAGACCTGGGCAATCGATAATGATCGAGCTAATTGGCTGCGAATTTGTAATGAAATAGATATAAGATCGCGGCTATTAGACTTAGAGATTTAAGACTAAATGTCATTGAGCATATAGTGCAATAACTCATAATAAAAGAAGAAATGATATTCAAAGTGTTCGAATTTATCTTTATTCCAATTCCACATTTCCTTCATTATAAAATTTCTTCATTTTCAAGTTTATTCCGCTAAAAGATGAATAAACATGAAAACCTTATTCAGCGGCTGGAATAAATTCACTTCGAATAAAAAAATTATCTTTTATTTTCGAATAATATCACGTCGAATAATAAAATTATTGGTCGTTTTCGGATAATTTCACTTAGAATGACAAAAAAGTCTTTTATTTCAACTAACTTCATTTCAAATAAATTATTTTCATTCGTGAGCCGTGAATAAAGATGAATTGCGTTATTTCTTTGTTCGGATAACGGATAAAAGTGAAGTTATCTTGCATTTGATTTTATTTAAATATCTTTTTTGCCCAACTTTGATTTTGACAATATTATTAAGTATCGTGATTAATACTACATATAAGCGATTGTAATGATCATAAACACAGGCCGAGACAATCTATTGACCGATCGATTATGTCAAAAGCGTAAATGTTCACGTGTATGTGAAAAATGTTCAAACTTAATTTTCTCGAAAGCGAAGCGGCAACAAAAAATCGTTATTCTATATTTAGTAAGACCTCGCTTGGAGGTCAATCAAAGAAAATATAAGCAAGTGGTAGAGAAGGTTCAACACAGTTTTCTCAGGTTTGCTGCTTTTAAACTTGGTCAAAAATAACCCATACGGATCATGGCTACAGTTCTATTATGCTTAAGTTTAATTTAAAAAGCCATAGGCCTCGTGGGACGGCATCTACTCTTTTTAAACAAGCTGATTTTTAATCATATAAATTCTCCCCAACTATTAGAGCAGATAAACTTGTATGCACCATTGAGATCGCTTAGAGTTTCTAAAGCTTTTCTTTCTTAGTAGTAGTACATAGTTCCTCTGTAGCATTTGATAAATGCATTTTGTTTGGCTTTGGACCTTTTGTACGTCATATTAACTTTTTCAGAAACTCTGCTCTTAAATTTTCATAGATGTATGCAACTCGTGCGTTGTTTTATGCTTTCTTTGTTTTTACTAGTGTAATTTTTTTTCATGTATTTCTTTATGTTTATGTTATTATTAATTTTTCTTCATCGGCGGCTTCGTATACCCATCATCATGTCATATTCGCTTTTACACACTAATGGGATTCATCCCGTTTATTAAATAAATAAATAAATACTCGAAGGAAACTTAGGAAATCTCGCGACAATCGAGGGACATTAGCTTTTACTTGACGCGATAGGCGCGTTTCGTCTTATTAATGGTACGTGGCCGTGACACTTGCCTCATTATCGCGTAATTAGCTTTCTACTCGATGCCGCGTTTTGATTACGCCCGGCGCAATTAGTCCTATCCGATTGTAACGCCACGTAAGCGTCCATTACTGTTTACCGCGATCGTGATTTAAAGTCCGCAAAACCAGGTGTCCCCAGAGGTGGGAGGAAAACGCGCGCGATTGTAGTCCGACAAATTTAATTTCCTTCGTTGCCTTCGATTGAAACAGAGTTCACGATGAAAATTTTCTATCGAGTTCGGGGGCGGGATTTCAGTCCGGAGGACCTTCCTGAAACGACGTCGAGTGAAAACGCTCAGAAACGACGCTTAAGTTTCTCCGATCGCCCCCTTGAAATTATGAAGAACGCTTCAGCTGCGAATCGAGTGAGTTAGTTACTCGAAATTGCCGAGCGATCGCAAACATTTGAAGGGAATTAAGAAAACCGTCGGACAGTGATACGCCCATAATTCCCGGAGCGTTTCGAGCTGCGAATCGGCAGATTCTACGGAACTTTACGGACTTTTCCAATAACGAGAAATCGTGCGAGAGAAACGTCGAACATTCCCGTTGCAAGAAGTGCTTGTCGTTATAACTCGTTTTAAAGATCTCTGATAGTTACGGGCGAGACTGCCGTTCTTTTCCAACTTTCCGCCGAGGAATACAGAGACGATTCTCGAATTAACTCACCGCTATACGCGGATCGTATTTCCCGAGCCTTTTTCCTGGGAAAATATTTTTCGCGCGGTCTCTATAAATCTGCAAGTAATCGCTTCGGTCATTTGATAAGAATTATTCCGCAAACTGAAAGGGCGAGAGCGTGACTTTTCTTCAGGCGGAAGGATCAATCGTGGCGCGGAACCCGTTAGAAAAATCATGGGTAAACAGTGCGCACACGTTTGAGGAATCGATACGTCGATCGACTAATTAGTCGTGATAGCCATTACCGGGGACGGAAAGCCTTTTCCGTGGTGGAAAACCGAAGAACGGGAGAATAAGGGGAGAAAACGGGAGCACGATGAATTACCCAGCGATTTGTAAAGACGGAGAGATCGACCGCCGTTGCTCCTCGTTAAAATTCCGTGGGTGCGTTACAAGTCTATAGGAAGCCGAAGAAAGATCAACAACCCGAAAGTATCCGCTCCGTCGTTGCCTTAGTCTCTCAATTAACATCTGGAAATTGCCGATTCTGCGTTACATTTGCAAAAATACTGTTCGAAGTACGTGGAAAATTCGAGCGTCGGTTCCCGTGGTCTGTTTTACACTGGAAAGGCAAACAAATTTTCTAGGAAAAATTTACTGAAAGAGATGGAATATTCGTTGAAAGGAAAGACAAAATGAAAGACCGCTGCGTTACGATTCACGGTGAGGAAACTTTAATTTCCCAAAGAGGAATCTTCGTATGAAAATTTCGTCAACGTTCGTATTTGCGAAAGCTTTAGAACTAGACGTGAATATATTAAATTTGATACGAACACGAGTGGGCGGCGAGCGAGGGGAGAGTGCACGCGACGACAAAAAGTGAAGTGCGGAGGGCAAAAGGCGCAAGGAGTAGCTCGTAAATGTTGATGAGATTTTGTTTACAACAAAATTACATCGTCGACGAGGTAACGTAGCACACCTTATTACTGTCATTACGTTTAAACGATCTATCGTGCCGAGAATGGTCTCGGAGAATAGCTAAATTGATAATTGTTCCGAAGAGATCACGCTGCCGATTCGCTCCGCGGATTTCTCCGCCGAATTATTTCCGGCCGGCTTAATCCGCATCGAACATTAACAACCTGCTTCCGAATAAAACACTAAGAAAGAACTTTGTCTCCTCTGTCTTTCCTCCTATCGGTTAGCGATTTCTCATTATACGAGAATAAAAATTTAATTATCGACCGTCCTTTAAAGCTTTTGCTTCGTTTATCTTTGTCTCCAACTTTTAATATCGATATTGCGACCGACCGACAAGTTGGAAAGGTCAACCAGCTTTCATCGATACTCGCTGGAAAATTATTTCTAGCCCCTAGTGTGTGGTACCCTTGTTCCCCGCGATATGCACACGTATCGACGCGACGTGTCTATTAGAGCATATTGTGCCGAATAAACTCGACTTCATCTTTCATCGCAAAATTAGGATCGTACCTCCCTCCGTTACCATCACTATTGGATTACTTTCCGTCTATTGTTTTCGCGCGATAATAACATTAAAGCAATTTAGAACGTCCCATGGGGAAAATATACGTCATGACTAACCTAGCGATATTTCTATTCCTGTTAGGAAGTCCATGCTGCCGCGGCGAGCGACTGAATCGCCGTAAATAAATCAAACGCTTCTCTATCGCCTTTCTCCCTCGTTCGTATGCAGGCTCACGGAACGATCCCGAATCGAGCCGCGTTACATCGAACTTATAATCCGCGGCTATCCGTCTCGATCTCACGCGTCGAGCCAATAACGGATTTTACAACCTCCCAAGAGTTCCCCGCGCCATTCCATTACAGCGTCCATTCTATGTCTTTCGGAACAATGACGCGAAAGAGCAGCGAACGACCCTGTTCGGTGCTGCGACGTGAATCGTGACGCGTTGCCGTCGAAGTTCGAAAATTTGATAGCTCTCGGACCGTTGTAGGGCAACGGGCGGAAACATAAAGGGCAGAAGTCCCGATTGTTTCCGACTATTCGCTTCGTACGGCTCCAAGAAAAATCACGTTTCAGTCTCGACTTTTAATCCAATCTCGTTCAAGACAACCATTGATTTAATTCTTTTAGCGATTCGATTTCGCCGGGAATCAGCAAAAAATGTAATTACAAACAAAACGCTCGGCGGAACGGAGATTTAGAGGATATTAATCGATTTCAGGGGTATAAAAGCATTGTTCGTTTCATCGCGGGAATCGACAGTTATTTTTTTTTCGGCTGGACTGTGTCGCGAGAACATTTCGCGAAGCGACGAAGTGACGTTTAATGCACATCCGTGGCAGAGTCGGCAGACGAAAAATCTGTATCAAAGGCCAGGTTGAATTGTGATTGTCAGAGCATGAAGTTAACCCACATTTCCGTCAGTTTGTGATACAATTTCGTCGCATCCAGTTTGCGCCTCGCTGATTCGATTTTATGTTCAAACAAACAGGCGAAGGGTTTCGACGCGCATCGCGTGTCTCCAGCAAAATAAAACTACGAAGCGGTTCGTTGTGACGCTTCCCCGAGCGAACTTCATTGACGAAGATACGAATGACCTAATTTCCATTTGTATCTAGCAATGCTGCGAGCGTCACCTTATCAGGCCTAGTTGTCAAAGAAAATCTTCAAAGTAGGAAAAAAAATAAGGACGCTCTGTATCGCGAGGCTCCGCCCTGCACCCGCTATTAAAATAAAGAATTTAAATGAAGCTGCGGGTACAATGAATCAGCCAAAGAGAGACGAGAATGAAAGTGCGACGCGCGCACAGGGAGACACATTATTCTCCGTGATTGTTCGAGTTCGCCGTGTCGCCGAACTCGTACGAAATTGACGAACACCGAAGGAACTAGGTCAGACGTTCAGCCGATCGTGATCGTAATCTTATTTAACGAATATAGTTGCGACCGTTTCGGTTTTGTTCATATTTGCAGCACGCCGCTACGTGAACCAACGCCGCCGCCTCGCGCACCGCGCCCGCGCCTCGCCGCGAGAGAGTTAATCACCTAAATTCGAAACCTTTTTGTTGCAACACTTCTTCCGCTTGCCGGTACTTTATTTGCCTCGAATTTCGTTTTCAATTTGCTGTCGTTTTAAAAGTACCAATTAATCTCGACATCGGAAACTCCTTGCCCCGTTAAAGTATAAACTCTAATTAAAAGCAACTTGTTACTACAACATCGTTACTGCATTCAACTTTCTCTCCCTAAAAGATATCTCAGAGTATCCGGCAAATTATCGCGAAGGGAGCGGTGCGACGCGGCGCGGCGCGGCGCGGCGTCGCAGCGCGAAGGCGGATTTCACACGAAAGATACCGTTTTTGAAAAGAATAAAAACTCTGAAGCGAAACGCTCTCAGCAAACCCAACGAAATATTCAAAGGATAGCTCTGGATTCAATTCGAAGTGTCCCTGAATGCATTAATGTTTGCTCGAATTTAACATTTACAACGCTTCCATTCCAGACGTAGTTTCGCCCATTTGAAAAGATAATTCCCCGCGATTTCAGGAAAGGAGAGCGGAGCAAATTTGAAAGAACAACTCATGAAACTTTACCGCGACGCAAGTACTCCGAAGGGAGAAAGAAAGAAAGAGAACTCCGCGTGTCGTTTGAAAAACTGTAATGCGTTTAGTAGTTCCGTGAAAAATATAACTTTTTTCAAGGGATCGATGAACCAGAGGGGAGCGAAAGTAGGGCTCTTGATTTTTTTTTTAGAGGTTATTGACCAAGGTAGTAGCTGTGAAGGGTCATGATGCTTCGAAGGGCTCTTTCCCCCTCGAAGAAGAGGGAAAAGTAAGAGACGGCGGACGGGGAGGAGCTCGACTGTAAGATTTGACGCAGCCTCGCGGGTCATTAATGTTTAGCCGAGCTAACGAAGTTGAGAAAGCACGAGAGAAGAGCTTTCGAGACTTGAAAAGAAGAAAGAGACGGTCCCGTGAAAACTCTGGGTTACCGAACTTCGTCTTTTCCCACATAAACAAAGCTAAGCGACAATACCTTGACAGTAAAACTTTGACGGAGCAGCCAGGTGAAATTGTATTGTGCCAGTATACTGGGACAGCATCGAGATACTAATACCGCGCGTATTAGTGGCCGAGATAACGGTAGTGGAAATGCTGGTAAGGGGCCGCGATATCAGGAGTAATAGTCATGGATAGTGGGGATGACAGCGGCGGAGTCAGTAATGGAGGACCGCGGGTGGATGGCATTAGGAAAATATTGATACTGCAGAGAGAATAACGACGAAATAGATAATCCGTGCGTGACGGTACCAAAACTGGACATTATGCGCATAAAGAGGAACAAATGAAGATAATTCATGGATTGGATTTCGTCCGATCGAAGGCATCGACGAGGAGAAACACAATTTCTCTGTCGACTCCGACTTCGACCATCGTGAATCTCCGAGTTCGAACGCGGGTATAAATTTCCATCGGGGAAAGGCATGACTCGTTTCAGAATTGCGAACGATATTTCCAGCGGAGAATCCATGACCAACGATTTCGCGAGTCCTCGGATCGCGCGATGAACGCCCGAGTTTCGACAGCTTCAGATGAGTTTCGAGGGATAAAAAGAGACAGGAGAACGGAAAGCCTAATACGAAATTTCCTTTGAAGCGGAAGCCTTTCAATGACAGCTGAAAACTCGAAAATAAATGATATCGCGTGGGGAGACACTCGCGGCGTTGCTTTTCGGCTTAAATTCGACTTCGGATAGACGTATCGGTCAGTCGGTTTATTGGCCGGCTGACAAATGAACTTCCACCATTTCTCCGAGCCCCGCGAACAGAAAAGGAAAATCACGCGCGATCGAAACAAAAATATACTGCCGCGCCACCAGCGGCGCGTCGGCAATCTAACCAACGGCATCTATATCAAACGGATCCTGTGCGATCCCGGCTGGACGTGATTAGTCGGATAGATGATGCAATATTCTTGCACGCGATGCACGCGCGCGCAAATGCAACGAAATAGAGTAAACGTTACAGTGTAGGTTCTCCTTTTTTTTTTTGCTTTCACGCGACAGAAACAATCGGGAGAACGTTTTCCTCGAACGCTTCTAGTTCCGAGCGAGTCCTCACGCCGAGGGGGTGGCTCAAGGGGTGAGTGCCGAGAATCAGACTCTAATTTTTGGTGTGAATTTGGCTTAACTGCCGGGACAGCCTCCTAGGACAGCGTCCGGAAAATTCAACGGCGCCAAAACAATCGGACCGACGTGAAAACTGCATCAGACGCGAAATTCCCGCTAATTGTCCTAACGGTCCTTTTAGTCCTGCTCTAAACGCTAACTGCGTTCCCATCTCCTTCCCACCGCCACCGACGACCGAGTTTCGGCTACAATATGGCGATGATTACCGAAACGGCTGCAATTCCGAAATCCTCGACGAGAGGGCTCTCTGTTTCGCCGCGTTTAATCGTTCCCTCTTCCTGGACAACCAAGTCGCCAGCAATTTTCACGCAGAAAAAAACATTCCCGCGACGCGATAAATAAGTAAAAGTATTTTTCGCTACACACCCTCGCAACGGAGGGATGGAAATTCTCCTTTCGCGGGTAACGCGGAGCGCAGCGAGACGCGCACTGAAAGGGACTGATATTCCGCTTACGTAGCTGTTAGCAATTCAGAAACACCCTCGCGGTTTTGCACGATCTCCTTTAAACCAGACACTTCAACGAGAAAATCGCTAGGAAACATTTAAATCGGCACACGTACGGCCTTGAATTTAAATGCAGATCCATGCACCCTTATGCACGCGAATAGAAGCGCCCTGCTGCTGCGTTTCCGTTTCAGCCGCGGGCGAATCTAAATCGCGGAAGAACATCGATCCCCCACCGCGATAAATCATCGTTACAATTACACCGAGACAGCAATACTCTTTCCGAACTGTAAAAGAAACTCCGCTCCGTCGATGCCACGCGATCTACGAGAATTATTCGCGTTTCTTTCTCTTCTATATCTCTCGCGTCCATCCTTCTTCTTTCGGTCTCTTATTCTTCTCGCGAGCAGGACGTAAGGGTAGATGGTGCAAGACGAAATTTTTTTCCATTTCGTATTGTCATATTTCCATGTTGAAAATCCATGTTGAAAATAAACAAATCATTCAATTACAGTCAGTTTTTAACGTCCTTATTCGTTTAGTGACCATCTATTCTTAACGACTGCAATCTTATTTCCTACCACCTTCTGAACAATTATAATTGATCCCAGTTAAACTATTTTTTTAAAGTATTTAATTATGTATTTATCAAAATCATTCGTAAATAAGTATAGATATAACTTTTGGGGCAAGATGGGGACCAAACTAATTTGATCACTTAAACGAATAAATATATTGCTTCTTGTATGCTTAACCTTAGAGAGAGATAGAAGAAACAAGAAAAGCTACTGTTCCTCAGAAGCGAAACGAAGATTGTTTAAAAGTAGACAGCAACGATCCTAATTGCGTCATTTGCAACCACATGTTCTCCATATCCACAGGGTTGAACCCACTGTAAACTCACGATGAAGAAAACGAAGCTGAAGACATATTGTTTATGTGTACGACATATGTAAATAGACGCACTCCATCTTACCCTATATACGAGGCAAGACGGAATATTGTTGCTATGTTAGAAATTATTTTTTTATACATTTCGCGACGAAATTGTTAGTTGCAAATTAACAGAAAACACAGACCAATCGGGGAGCGAGTACCCCGGACGAATTGGTTAAAATCACCTCAGAAATTTCCCTTTAACGATTCCTATTTACAGACGCAATATCAATAAGTATAATAATCTAGAGTACTTTGTTCATAGCTTCTCCAGCTTCCCCTACAGAAGGATTGCCTTTCTGCCTATTGACCTCGCCCTCCGCGTCCATCTCCAGAGAGTCGTTTCTCTTCCCTTCCGACTCTGGCCAGCCGGGGCCCTTTCTTCATCATTTTCAGTCTCCCCGTTTTCTCCCACTCTTGCTTTCGCTCCTCGTTTCCGCGTTAACGTAACAAAAGGAAGTGCCAACGGCGTTTCATATTTATAAGAGAGTTAATATTTATCCGAGCCTCCGAGGTTGATGGCTTTTTAC
Source organism: Perdita meconis (assembly GCA_030770465.2). NCBI lineage: Eukaryota > Metazoa > Arthropoda > Insecta > Hymenoptera > Andrenidae > Perdita > Perdita meconis. Next base: position 1,982,355 of record JASKOS020000021.1, read on the forward strand.
TCGCACGTTTCCCATGCCTGTTTCCATTTCCGCCAAGTCACTCGCACTGCCTCGGCCGCTTGCCTCCAACTATTCTTGATTTTTGTTTTCGAATCTGACACGGTTGAAACTGGATTCCCCTACGCTCTCGCGTTTCAACGTTCGACGCCCGAAACGAAATACGACGAACGGGAAATCGGGCCACGGAACTCAAGCTCGAGACGCCGAACACGGAGTCGAATAATATCGATTCCATGCGCTTCGTAAATATTGCATTTCGGTCTATGGTTTTATTTCCTTCTTTCGGTACCGAACGCGCGCGCGCGCGAACGCGAACGGCATGCAAAGATTTTCCGATTTCGCTTCGATTTTAATTGCCGGATATAAAAGAAGAACGACCGTCGCTCCTAAAATTTGATTCGCCGGGGATAAAACTTGATTCAGCGTCGGTCATACTGGTCCAAAAACCGCGGATTACCTCCGGAGAATATCGCGCTAATTATAAGGTATTGTTGATTAAGCCGGATTCATTACAATTTTACTGTGTCCTTCCTAGATGAACGGGTAAAGGGCCTTCTATTATGACAACTCTCTGTATTACGCATACACTTCAGCAATTACGTTATCCTCCCGATTGGTTTCCAATAACGCATTTATCCACTCGGATGAACCCTCTGTGGATTATCAAACGTATCAGTTTTCAAGTGCACGCCGCGCAGTCACCGTAACATTTCACCGAGCGTGTATTATTTGCCAGATCCACTTTCTTTCTACGATCTACATTATTTACCAACCAGCGAGGATATTCCGATCCCGTCAAGTACCGATACCGCGATCGTCGATAATATTTATACATTTCATTCGCAATATAAATCCGACGTCTCCGGTTAATAGGCATTCTCTATTTCTGAATTCAAACCGACAGTGTTCTCTGGGATTTCTATCGAAACTTCAATACTCCACTTCTTTTTTCGATTCTTATTGCATCCACGCCAAAAGTACAAGCGAAATATCCTATCACGGCCGTTTATCAATATTTATTTCCGTCGACAGCCTTGTTTACCGTTGTATCCCTGCCAGAACTTTTTCTAGAAATCCACGGACAATATACATTCGCGACCATCGATCTTGTCGACTTAATCGAATCAGAAACAAACGACACGAACGGGATGAAAAAAAACGGACAGTCGATGAGACGACAAACAACAAGCCGAAACTACTCGACCGTCGCGTCGCGTGTAGTTTGAGTTTGAGAGCCACGGGGGCAACAGTTGCGAGAAATTTTAGTCGGTCGACGCCTCGAGCGGGATCGTTCAAGCAAAACGGCGCGGAAAGCGAGGGGCGGGAGGCTCGATGTCAAGACGATTTCGTTTCCAACCCTCCGCCATTTCCAAGTGGGATCACCGAACACTGATCGCCGATTGTTTCAATCGGCTTTAGCCACTACCGCTTCCCGGCTTCCACCCTTCCTTCCTCCGTCGCCCCTACTCATTCAACCCTCTTCTTATCCCTCCCGCTCGAACTCGATACAAGTCGACTCCGACTTCTGCTCGCCGAAGATACTGTCCGACGGCTTTCCGACCGGGCGAGAGCGCGAGAAAAGCCAGACGCTGAAATTTTCATACGCTCGCGATGCGAAGAGCGTCACCGGCGAGCGAACTCGATCTAATATCGATCGCGGGTTTCTTGATAGTTTCGATATATCGTATCGGAGAGCGGGATTAACAATGGGATTGATAAAGCCTGCAAATGGCGGGTTCTTGCGGGTCTCCGTGACTCCCGTATCTCAGAAAGAATATCGAGATATGCAATTCCGATGGAGATCTATATCGACGCACTTTTATGGGTTCGGCCGCGAAATTGGGGATTCGATTTACATTCCGCGGAAGCCTTTTATCTCATTCTCCTTGTGCTCCTGCCAACGTTTTAGTCGTACCTGGTCCCTTGACACCGATACATATTTATATTCCTCTGACGTCAAAGATAGACCTTGAGAAATACCCGAATACCGAAAATACAATGGAAGCAGTCCGCCTTCTCCCGGAGAAATTACTTTGATCCGAGGGTTTCTTTTGTCCGGAGGATCTCTCGGTTATCAAGCCATGCGGAGGATAGAAATTCACCGGCAATTTCACACCGGTTCAACTACCGGAACGAAAGAGAGGCGGTTTGATCGTCGAGTCACCGGTCCTGCGGAGGGAAGAGGTTTAGGGAGTACGGCGCATCGTCATTTCCGGCCGAGTTGGACCTCGTTAGTTGTTCATCGACTGCTTCCATTCCTCCCCGCTTACGCCTTCTTTTCCGTCGTCTTTTCACTTTCGCCTCTCTCGCGAATAAGTTGTATCCGGTTCCGTTCGAAGAGGCCATTAAAAGAGCGAGAGATTAACGGGCGCTTCCAGTTTCCGCATCCTTTCCGTCGTCGGCGTTTCACCGGGCGCGCATAAATTCCGTGTTTTTCCCTCGACGATTACGAGTCGTTGCGTATTCCGCGCCACGAAATGCACTGTAAACTTCGATCTCGATGTTTTACCCATCTTGTTTAATCCGTTCGTGACGGTTACCAGTTCCCGTGCTTCGGCGTTGCCTCGATATTCGCGAACGCTGCCTTCGCAGTTTCGTGCGATGCTTTCGAGAGAACGGGAAACAGCGGAGCATGCTAATGGCCTCTTGGCCTACAATAATAATTGTTCCGTCGAATTGGCAGCGAATGCGAACACTCTCCGCGAAACTTTTATGGAGGACTGTTTAAATACGATTGGCTCGTTGTGTCCCGCTGCCGCGGGGGAGGACGTCGAGGAGATAAGTGCAGAGACAATGGGCGGCAACGGTTCGCGAGCGACGAAAGCGTGACGTGCCGAATGGAAATATGGAAACATTCGGAATTCGTGCCTCGTTACGTACCGCGTATAATTTCATCCGCCGCACCGTTGCAACGGCTGTAATTCCGATGCGGGGGATTTTACATCAAGCGACGAGCGATCGTGCGCTCGTTATCGAAATCGATTCCCTTCAAAAATACATCCTCGCGGAAAATTACGCGCTCGTTATTAATACGGTTTATCGAGTACGTCGGCGCCGCGTCGAAGGATCCGCCTGTTTATTTTCCACTTGACGCGTTCGCGCAAACCGTCGCGTCGCGTCGAAAGAACCGGCGACATTTGTCACGCGTCCGATCGTTTCGAGCGTTCGAGAATAACTCGATATCGAGGCACGAAGAGCGGCCCCGTTCGATGGAATCCATTCGTTTTCAAACGTCAACTCCTTCGTCAGGGAGCGACAGTATCGTCGACACGTTCGTAATTATCTTCGCTTCTCCCGTCCCTAGGGAAGTTCGTGGCAGTGCTAATTAACGTACTACATAGCTCGGCCATTTCGCCGCGTGAATATTTTCGATGCGGTGCATCGTGTCACGGTATTTCTGTTTGCTAATGGTGTTTTTCACCTCGGTCCTCGCGATTCGAACCGCTTTCCTTCGGTCGACAGCGTCAACGGATCTCGCCTCGTACAAAATTTCATTTAGAAAAACGCTTGTACCGCCGTTTAATTACATTCGTCGCTGGCATTTTTGGACGGAAATTGATTCCCCCACCCAACGCCGTTTCCGGTTTCATTACTTCGCGTCAGGATCTCCTCGACGCTCTCCTTCATTCCGCGAGTTCGAAATTCCGCGAAAGTTTCCCGGCGCCGGAGTTACATATTGACATCCAGTTTTACGAAACGATCGTCATCGTCGGGGATCTAAAATTCTCCTAACTACCTCCTCGAATCGATAACGAGGAAGTTTACTCTTCTTCCAGTTTCATACCAATTGAATGTCAATGGACCCTTCGCGGCAAACGCGTCTATCATGTTTGCGGAATACGATTAAATCTTAAAATTACAGAAAACAAATTTTTAAAATTTTATTTTAATCAATGTAATTTAGGTAATTTTTTAACCCTCGAAAATAGAAGAATCATAGCTGACTTAATTTTCTTATACAATATAATCAACAACAAAATAAATTGTACGTCTATCCTCGAAAAACTAAATTTCAATATTCCCGCTCGAAACTTGAGGGGTAACAGATTATTTAATGTCAAGGCTCACCGATCTCTGTTCGGCAACCATAATTCTATTGACCGTATATGTACTCTGGCCAATTTATTCCGTGCTAACATCGATCTGTTTAACGACTCACCCGATTTGCTGTGCAATACACTCAGATCGTTGTTAAAGGAGTGACCCGTCATTTTTTGTCTTCTTTTATTTATATTTATTTTCTTTTTTCTTTGTATATTTACTACCTTAATATTTTGGATGATCTATTGTACCAAAGGGTTTTTTACCCGTTCAATAAAGTATTATTATTATTATTAATGTAGAATCTTTCTAATCGCATAATGAGCGTCTTGAACCTGTTACGCGAGAATCCTTCACAGTCTAGAGGAACTATAAATTCCACTACAATAATGAACAGCTACAATAATCTTCCCGGGTGGTAAACACACGCGTTTCCCTCAATCAATTTCATCGCCACAAAACATTCAACTGAGACGCGACAGGAGCTCGAGAGCAGGTTATAAACAGATCGTAAAGTTTGTAATTTCGCGTTACTTCCGTACGTGAACTCCCAAGTCTGCGGCACGTTTTCATTAGCGCGTGCTGCCGGTATCACCTCGGGCGTACCGAAGATAAGTGGTTATCTTTCGTTTCGCCTCTTTCGGACGGCGTTTCCTCGTGGAGTTTCGCGGCCGGATCGCGCGGAAGCAGGTTTGTCTTCGTCAAGACGGACGAAAGGAGCGGAAAGTGGTAGCTTTTTAGAAAGCGCATTCTCCTGTCCGTCCTGCCCGTGGAAACGATCCACTCCGCGCTGCCGGAGGAAAGATGGTGCAGCGCCGCTTGAAAAATGAATATCTTCGACTGAGCGCGGGATAAAAAAAAACTCGTTCCTCCTTCCGCGTTCACCGACTGCTCCAGTTCGCTCCCTTCTAATAAAACGTCATACGAGAATTTATTTACTCCCGTGTCCTTGGAAAACGCGCCCGTGCCGTCCTTCGCGCAGCTTATCCATTTCATCGCCCCGTGTGTAGCGCGTTTTCATTTCAAGCTCGAAAGCGTTGAATAAGAAAATTGGACGAAAACGGATGCGAAATGTGTTTCGTTGCGCGCCCAGGCAGTCTTTATTGAAAATGGCGTACGCGTTCGCGAGAAAAAAAATATTTACACGGCTCGAAATCTCCAATTCCCCGTCACCCTAGTTCAGTTTTCCGACCGCGAGACGAAAATAGTCGCCGGTAAAACATCGCCACCCCCACGCGCCATAATTCTCGGCGCGTCATTGTTTAATCCGCGTTGAGATACCTTCGCCCTTTATTGCTCGGTCGTACGTGATTCTCGCGGAGATCGAAAGGGTCGCGAACGGCGGAAACCGAAGAGCGAGCTTTAACGATACTTGGCTGGAAGTTGCAACGCAAAGAGTAAAACAACGGTTTCGAAGACTTTTGTGGCGCGAAAGTTGTCAGTCGAATAATTTGCACGCTTTTGAGCGCGCTATAATTTTCTAATTTTCCGATTGCTCGACTGCTTTGTAATTTTTCGGGTTGTTCGCGCGTCGAATATCGTTGACGGAAATTCTTAGTTGAAACCTCGAAGGTGACGATTTAATTCACCCGCGGAAGGTCTTTGTAACTGCTGCTAAGGACTACTGTGCACCACCGGCGCGCACTTGTCGCCTTTAACGAGTATTTTTGTCCCCTTTTCTTGCGGAACGCTGCGCGAGTCTACTCCTAGCAAGCGTAACGAGCCGCTGCTTTTATGGCACGCATTAATTAAATTAACGGGATCATTAATTGTGGCCGCGCGAGGCTCTTTGGCCCTTCGCATCCCCGTACTTTCGCAAATCCCAGAAAACGCTCGAGGACTATGCTCCGCTTCGCGAGAAAGAAACGTCGCGAGACTAGCGCAACTGGAGTGACAAATTCGTCGCGCCTCCGTTGTTATTCTTTCAGAGATTCGTCGATTTGATTGGATTCGTCGAGCACATTGTCTGACGCGATAGGTTATTCCACTTTATCCGTCTCGCTTGGCGACACCATGAAATAATAACGGGATTTCACGAGTCGCGTCACGTGCATGTTTTTAAATTCGGAAGAAATCCGTAAAGTTTCCGAGTATCCCGCCTCTCCGGGCGTTGCTCGTATCGACGTTTCCTCCGTTCCACGACTCGTAATAACATTGAAATTCAATTCGACGTTCCGCTCAATAAAAGTAAACCTAGCCCCCTTCCCCGCTACGTATCCCGATCATCGTCCTTCAGCCTTGTTCCAATTTTCTCTTAATCTGTGATCATGGATCCGGGTGAAACGGCTAAAGTGGAGCAGATAACACGGCAAGTTCCGTTCCGAATCTTTTGCAATAATACGGGAACTTCCCTGATCTTCGCGATACTACGATCCCCGAATCCGTTCGTACGGCTGCGTTTAATCCTATTGAGTGGAAACCGTTGAAATTTAAATGAAACAGAAAGAGAATAAATAAATATCTCAGAAATCGTCGCGTTGGCTCCGGGGTCGCTTTGAATTGGGTCGGATAAGTTCTCGAAATCGACGCCCGTCGAATTATCAAATCTACGTGCGCATAAATTCCATCTGAAGAAGGTGCGACGAGTGTTACCGCGATAAAAGGAAAGAGTTCGTCCGTTTCTCGCGGCCGACCCGACAGAACTATCGAAATGAAGAGAGGCTTTACAGAGGAATGCATAAAGTCTGTCGATTTTCTGCGTTTCACGCTTCGCCTTTCAACTTTTCGCGGTTGTGTCAATAACTCGCCTTTGACTACTTCCACTGCACTCGCAGTCTCTGTGTCCTGCGCTACACAAATTCCTCAAAAGAAGCCTGCTTGTTCTCATGGAAGAACACCTTATCTCTTTGCCGCTGTCAGCAACGAGTGGAATTCGCGACGCCAGAGGAGTAAACACGCTCTTCGCAGCTGCTTCCCTGCTACCGAAGGTCCCGACGAAATACATCTTTGCGTCCAGTGAAAAATTGACTTCCTCTTTTCGAACGCCTTTTGTTTAATTTTAAGACAATTTAGGAACGTCTTCTCTCGCTTGTGAAAGTAGGTCGACAATTCCTTGACTCGTTAATAAACCAAACGCAATGCTTAATTAATCTCACCCCAAAATCTGCCTTCATTTTCCTCCTGTACTATTCTATTCAGGTGCTCGGCGAAGTACGTCGTAATGTTTTTTACGCTTCTCCTGTATCCATTTCGCGTAGGAAATCGTTCGAAGCAGGAACGAGCTCTCGCTTATTCCTTGAGTGGTGAAGAACGCGAGTCGGTTGTAAACCATGAAGAGTGAAAGCATTTCCACGAAGAAATTATTTAGTCGTCGCATGCAACGATCATCTCACTCCTAAATCGAGACTTCGCAGGAAACAGCTCAGCGTATTTGCAAGCTACTCACAGTTTCACGTTCATTTTAGTATCTTTTACACCGCGGCGTGCACGAATAAGACCAGTGCCTAAGAACGTTCTCACAGATGAGGAGCGAATATCCCTTCGAAGTATACCTGTCGGAAACGTGTTTAATTTGGAAGCGAAGATCACCTGAATACCGAGTTCCAACGAAAGCGAGTATCTTCGCTTTTACGCACTCTTCGTCTAATGCGCTTCTCACCTTTTTTTTTTTATTATCTCGGCAACTTTTGTAATGATAATAATCGTGTCACACGATGGTCGTACGCCGAGGGATGAAAACGACAAGAAAAATACGAGGCAATTATTCGCGAGGAAAGACCGCGACGGTGGCTCGTAAACTTTCGACACGCGAGAAGCTTTTGCAATTAAAAGTGCGTCGTCGCGCGCGCGCGTGCTCGTTAATGGCTTTACGACAAAATGGAAGGAGGGAAACTGATGAAAAAAGAGCCGCGAAACTATCCTCGCGCGTTCTAAATCCTGAGGAAACGCGTCTGGGGAATCATAAAGGCGCACCTGGGGAATTGTAAACCTTCCTTGCGTCGTCCCGCGATGTTCGCGAGGAACAATAGATCGCCGGACCGAAATGATCCACTTGCCGAAAATGAAATGTGGATTAAAAGTACACATCGTACCGATGAGAAATAATCGACTTAAAACTTCCCTTTCGAAGGTTTAGTTACATTTCCCTCGGCGATATTAACCGACCGACAATTTTTGGGGGTGGGAAAGTCGGACGCGCGTCCAGCATAAAATTGATTTGAAAATTCCGTAACAAGCCAGAGGTTTCGGAAAGTTTCCTCTCGCCTCGACGTTAACTCCGCGAGTTACGATGTCAAGAAGCCTGTATCTCAGTTTAATGGGAGCGAGACAAAGTGGCCCGTGAAAATTCCTTGGCGGGAAGGCCGGATAACGCGCAGTGCGGCGCGGTATCGCGGCTGCAACTTTAAAATTACGTCCCGCGACCCGCTTGCCGTTCCGTCGACGACGGAACTTCATTTCCCGTCGAGCCGAGTACTAACTTTCCGCGGGCGAACCCCCTTCGACGAACTCGGGACAGGCGCGACGGCAGCCAACGTCCGTTTCATCATCCGAGAGTATTGGAACGCGAAGTCAGTCGCGATCAAAGCGTTTCGAAGCGTGCAGCTTTCTATTGACGCTCGCGCGACCGATTAACGCGCCGCGCCGCGCCGGTCGCGATAGAGACTCGCTGCCCCTTTTCCGCTTCGAATTGCAAAGGAAAAGGGCGACCGAGGCACGGGAACTTGGCGAAAAAGGTTCGCCTAACCGACTGACATTGAAAAAAGGGAAGTTACTCGTCCCTTTTGAGCCGAACGGTGAATAGGGGAAAGCCGTGTCGCGTCGCGCAACCGTAAGAAACGAAATTCAACGCGCTCCAAAGAAATTTACTTCTTTGATTGACGTTCAAAAGGAACATTCCGCGCGCTTCTTTAGCCTTCGTTCTTGAATAAGGGAGAGCGTGGGCGGGCGGAAGGGACGCGGCAGCCGTCGAGGCGAAATTTCGCGGCCGGAGGGAAACATTTTTACGCGAGAAGAGGCGGACGTAAATGTTGATTCGCGGGGTTCAACGGTCGTCTTCGGACGGAAAAACTCGTCGACTGTTCTTCTGCTCGCGAACCTTGCGATTGCTCTCCCCAAGAGAGAGAAACAGGAACGAAGAAACCGTAAAGCAAACTATGGTAATGATGGCAACGTTTTCACTCACCGACTCTCCATCCTGCACTTGCCCTCCCGCGCTTTGCAGTTGCTTTTGAAGTCGTCGAATATCTGGCTGCACGGCTTGTCGCGTAAACAAACACTCATCGCATGATTGCAGGTCGGCAACGCGTCGATGGAGTACGGATCCTTGTCTGGAAGAAATTACGAGACGATTAATGCGATCTCTCCGGTCGTATGGAAATGGAGACGAAGCATTGCGGAAAATGGGAATAGCGGAGGATCCGCCCGATGCGACTCGGTACGAGTACGGTGAACTTCTGGAAGAATCACCAGACCGTGATTAAGCAAACGCGTAAATATATGTAGTTAGGTATGCTGCAACTTCTTTCAGCGTGGAAGATCTCGGAGATCGATATTTCCTTGAAATTGGAATAAGTTTTCGTAATCTACCGATGCAATTAAAATGTATTTAAAGTTTCCTTCTTTCATTAAGAAGAAGACTGGTGAAAAATCCAGCTTGCAGTCTGGAGCGCCAGAAACACCGCGAAATAATTACCAGTCCGTCGGAGCGAAGCCGGCAAACGCAAAAATAATGAAAAGACGCGTTTGCGAAGGGCCAATGAGATAAAAACAATAAGAAAACGCCTAGAACCGGCGCCGACGAGGAACAAAAGGAAAAACCAGAAAATAATAAAGGTATTCTTTCTTCAAACGAAGAAAAGAAGAGACGAGGCGGGGTTGGAGGTGTGCTAACAAGCGAGGAGTAATTTTTCGCGGATAAAGAAGAGAGAATCGAGAAATTTCCCGTGAATAATTTCAAAGGCCACTTGCGAGTTGCCCGATAATAAAAACGATCACAATTAAACGGCGGACTAATCCGTTCGGAGCGATGGTGGGGGGGGGGGGAAAGACGAAGAAGCGGGAGGATGCAATGAAAAAGGAAATCGAGAAGCGGCCGGCTGTACTCTATTCCATAAATTGAACGAGAGAGAGAAATGTGGGCAAATAACCCGCGCGAAAAATATATAAACAAAAGGGTCGATAGAGTAAGGATAATAGCGCGAAGGAAAGAGCAAAAAAAGGAATTTCTCTCGCGGAATCGACAGGCAAGGGGAAAGCCATTCTTTTAGCATCGATAAGAGCGGAGACGGAAGAAGGAAGAGGAGAGTACGAGGCGGAAGGGAGGCGGGACGGCGAGGTAAAAAAGGATCACGGCTGGAACAGCGGATGTGGGTGAAAAGAAGCGCATTGGGAATTATCCGTGAATCGTTCGAAAATGCTCAAAAGGCTCGACGGCTCGGACGAGCGAGCCCTCGGGAAAATGAACAATGGAGATCGTAGGAGAAGCCGCAATGATGCGGAGGTTATATAAGGGGCCGCAGTCAAAGATATCGCGATCCCTTTTGTTTCTTCGACGAGAGAGCCGCGCGGAGACCGAGTCCCTCTTTTAAGCGAAAGGAAATGCCCGACTGAGTGGCAACTCGATCAAATTTTCTTGCGTTGTATCTGTCCTGGGAACGGCAGACGCTGTCTTTTGCACGCTCGCCGATCACTTTCTCGCACGATTAACGCCGGGCAGACGCGGCGACGATCAAAGGAAGACTTAAAATGCCCGCGGTGCTGCGACCGGCATACGTCGAGTTCAAAGAAGCGATTACGGATCCGTAGAACGTTCGCTTTCGCAACTTTCCGATAATTCGACCTAATTGGAAACTGAAAATGACGGATTTAATCGGTTTTCTCCGCTGCGAGATCGCCGTAAAATATTCCGCGACGAACTCTATACGACAAGTGGATGAAAAAAAAAAATTGTAAGAGTCAAAATGTTATGAATATCAAGAGCAACCGTCCCTTTTCGCGGGAAATGAAAGTTTTCATTTTCAAAGGAAAACAGAAGCACCTTAAGCGGAAAAGCAATTAGGGAGAAAATAAATTCTGCCATTTGTGAAATCCAGTTTGAAATATAATTTCGGGACAAAATACCGAGTGCGCTCGGGAAAATTTTGAACGGGGAAGTTTAGAAAAGTTCCTCGAGAGTATGCGAAAGAGGAGAAACAAATATTTGACGAAATGAAATATGAAGAGGCGAGCGCGGGCAGGAATCGAGTACTGGAGAGCTCAAAGAAGGAGGCATAAATTTGAGGGTAACGAGTCGACCAATTAGAAGAGTTCGGATAGAAGCTTAATTACATTTATCCCGATGTATAAGCCGTTGGGATCGAGCTGAAAGATCATACGGCAGGGGAATGCGGATAATGAAAGCTCATCGCTGCAGCAGGTTCGAAAACCGGAGAAAGCTCCGGCACTTAATGAGATTAAATTTGCTGGCGTGCTTCGAAAAAAGGAAACGGAGGAAAGGGAAAATTGACGGCGAGCCGGAGAAAGTGGAAGAAAAGGAAGAAAGGAAACGGAAAGGCCTGGTAGAGGCACGCGCGTCTCCCTTTTCCCTGATAAACGCGCAAAGACCTGCGTTTCTCTCTCTTTTCGAGTCGGCGTCAGCTTCGGGTCCACTGAAAGCCACCGCGTTCCAGCTTACGCAACGTTGGCGCTTTCAACCTTCGCTGTATCCGCCGGCTTGCCATAAAAAGATGGCAAAAGGAAGAAGGAAATCGGTTCCATGCTTTTCACGTCGATGCGTCGCCGACGCCGACGTCGACGCCGACACCGTCGCGAGCGTAATACGTTGCACGTACGATCGTTCTTGGGCTTCGCTTTAACCACTTCCGTTTTCGCGCGTGAAGTTTTTTACGAAGAGGTCTTGGGGTGAATTCGATGAAAAAGTGAGTAGCTGTGTCGCGACTACTGACTTTCCAGAAAGGAAATATTAGCGCTATTGTTCCTGAATTTTTTTAACTACTTTTTCTGTCACGGACGAACGATTCGTGTAGATTGAATTTTAGAAAAGCGATTGTCGCGAAGGATGTATTTTCGGTCGGTCGAAACAGAACGCAAGAAGATTCAACCTGTCAAATACGGCCGCGAGAACTGTGTACAAAAAAATGCAAAACAATATTTGCCTGCGCGCTGTGTACATTTTATTATTCCCTTTTATCTATTGCTAAATACGTATTTGTATATCTTTTCAATTCTCCCCTCTCTGATTTCGCGCAATATTGTAATTTCACTTCAACGTTCCACTTTTTTCCCCTGTATTTTTTGATTGACGGATAACAGTGTGGAAACAAATTGAAACAATTTTGTTCTTTATTGATAGAAAAACAAACCGCAGGGACCTACAATTTCTGGAAAGCCAAAATTCGAGGAAATCGTTTTCGATTGTAGGGGAGAGAACCAGTTTCGCGGTTCCATCGAGCGAACAATGCGGCTTCGAAAGGAGCACGATAAAAAATATTAAGACACAGATTCTGGGACGATCGAAAGGCGCGCTCCGATAATCTTCTCCGCGGCGGTGGAGAATGGTCTAGAATGCGAAGAGCAAATATCGCGAACGAGTCGAGAGGCGAGGAGGAGGCGAGATTTAGCTGGAGGGTTCTCTTCGAACGAGAGGCTTTTCTTCTTTTAGTTCGCGACTGGGAGACTGGGAGGAAGGTAATGCTCCGACCGGAAGTTAAGGTTAAACAAGAAGCGAACGACCGCCAGTTTATTGGAAACGTCGCGAGCGAAACGCGTGTTCGCGACTCGTTAAAAGTTCTCGCAGGATTGTTTCTGACCGGGAGATTCGCGAGGGAACTTTCCCTCGACGCGACGGCTGAATCGAAGCCCTCGTTACGGTCGCGACCCGTGATTAAACGTTTGCTGGAGGATTAAGCCGCGTCCTGCTTCGATCCCTTTTTCACGGAGAACTAGATTGATCTTAATTGGTTTTCCCTGTCATCGATAGGAGAGTCGAGGGGCGATTTCGTATTCGCAGGAATCCGCAATTTCACGCTGGCCGCGCGATGACTTGCACCAACCTTCGTTCCAGGAAAGTGATTTTATCGCGTGTCGTTCCGAGTCGCAACCCGTTCCGCTCCACGCTCGAAAGCATCAAATAATTTTCTCGCTCGAAAACTTACCCTTCTTCATGACGTAGATGCACGGGTGGTCGAAGAGGAAGTTCTGGAAACTGTTGCAATCCGGATCTACATGCGGCTCCCTGCATAGACACGTGGGGCGGAAGAAAGCGAAAGCTTGGAGAGTGCGCAGGGCCGCTTGACACTTTGTCACTGTCACCGTCGAACAAGCCACTGGAACAGTTAAATTATTATTAAGCAGCCTCGCCCGCCACCCGCGATAAATATGCTTTCGTAGCTCTACCGCGCGTTCAATAATTTTCGCGAATCTCCATGCGCCAAGTTTCTAATTATTTACAAGAAACTGTGTAACGCACGCCGCGATACAAACTCGGTGTACTCGATATAAGATCGCAGTCGAAACTAAAGTATCCACTTGACGTGAAAACTTTTTGTACTTGAATAATGAATACTTAAGGTAATAGAAATCGAAAATAATTGGTAGAATACAATATTCAAGAGACCAGATACATCCAGGTGGATATCTTCAAATATCATTCACATATTCTATTTTCAAATAAAGGTCCATCATTTTGCGAAAAATTGAAAAAACGAAAATCGACTACGACGAAGACTAGTTTTTTTATTTAATTTAAGAATAATAATAATACTAATAATAATGTCTTTATTACAGATAATAAGAAAGCAAATACAGAAAAAGTAACGGGTTTGCAAAAAGCGAGGTTCAGTCAGTTTTCCTTTTTTTGTTTCAGTTGAAAAACTTCGAAAACATGATAATTACCGCAGACGCCTTTTTTTTAAATCGTCCTATGAAAAAAGAAGCTTCTTCTATGAATGTTTCAATACAAATTTTTAATTTGATAGATAAAAGTATGCCTTATTTGATGCATCTAATTGCTTTTTAATAAAAAATTTCTTTGTCGACAAATAATTCCATCTAACTACTTTACTTTTTCTCTTCGTAGATGCATGTAGCCCTTTAATGACAGAAACGTTTCTAACGTGGAATACACAATTGTCGTGGAATGTACATAAAGGTAGGAAAGAAAGAAGAGACATTGAAAATCTGTACGCTTTGAATAAAAATGATTTGGCATTGTTCCGCGTCGAACGACTGCGCTCTCCTGAAACACGAGAGACGCTTTTCGATAAATCTTCCGCTTCTCGAGGGAGGATTACATTTCATTCGTAATAATTGCTGGAAGACGCGTCGGTGAACGTCACTAATGCCTGCCTGTGAAGACCGCAAAATCCCATCGAGAAATTCGATGTAACGGGAGCCGGAAGGCTCGACAGCGAGATTATCGCGCAAGAATGGAAAGCTCGCGTTACACCGCAGGGAGCAATGGGAAGTCCTATAGTTGGGAAACCGACGATAACACTCGAAGTGTCTCGATCGTTTCAACAACACTGACTGAGCTTCTGTAAGCGTACCTTCCCTACTTCGCCGCGACCGCAAGACTGAATGTCGAGGCGAACGCGATGCCACCTTTGTTTTCATTTCGAAAGACCTTGTAACAGAGAATTTTCTCCCGCCGTCATGAAAACCTCTCGTTAAAAAAAGGGCGACTTTCTGAAACTCCTCTATCCATCGCAATTCCCTTCCATGCTCTAAAAAATTAATTTTTTCTCTCGAACGAACGCGAAACTGAACCTACCTTAATTCGCTGGATATCGACAGTCGCAGGATCTAATTGATCCGAGGAACGGCTGACTATAACCTGGCCAGAAACGATCGGGAAGATGGCGAGCGGAGAGTGCTCTATCTTAAATTAAACATTAACTTCTGCCTGCCAGAGTGTGTTTTACTTTTCACTTTGCAGCCTGAACTCGTTCGTACGATCTTTTTCTCTGTCTCGCGGAGCTGGAGCGGCGCGGCGCGGCGCACCTTTATTTCTCTCCCCCGTGGCAGCCAGCGCTCTTATTTCCTCGTCGAGGAAACGTCGAAATTGGGTCGCGGCGACGTACACGCCGCGGTGGTTAACGTCGTTTTTATTGGTTCGCGAGAGAGAGGTACGAGAGGAGCCCCGATATTCTCTAACGTTCTTCAAAATTTCGAGGGTCGAACAGAGAGTAATGTCGTCGTCGCGCCGCGCCGTCGGGATAACGTTGTTTTAGAGGCTCTCCGTCGATCTAGAAGTAGGTCGAGCCAATAGTTTCCCCGGGGTGACGATTCCTTTTTGTTTCACCGGCAATGGACATCGATTTGTTATCGACGTAAATTGGAGATTATTAGACGACAGAGCAGCGCTAATACGCCGTTGCGCCGCGCCGCGCCGCGTCGAACGCGACTCGAAAAGCGCAATTGAAACTTCGGTCGTCATTTTTCGATCCGACGTTCGACGACGACGACGACATCTGGATTCATTAGTTATACCCTGGCGCCGGTGCTCCCGGTTATTACGAAACTTACGGTGTCTTGGAATAGTAATTAAGGCGCCCTCTCGTTCCCATTCTTTCTCCGAACGACGCTGTACTAATTAATCTGCGTACAGTGGAATCTCGACGAAACAGAAAAGGAGAAAAAATATGCAGTTGAATCTGCTTTAACGAGGAAATATTTTTCACCCATAATATCGTCGCGAGAGCAATTACCATGGTTACGATCTTCGTCTCTGTCCGTTCCCCGAGCGAAAACCAAAACTCAAATCCTTGTAATTAGTCGAAACGAATGAATCTCGAAAGCGTGCTGATGAAGCTGCTCCAGATCTCGAAATCCACAAAACTACAAACGTCTGAAAATCACGGCGATCGAATTAAGGTTGCCGCAGTATTTCTAAGAATTCGGTTAACGCGATTCTTCTGCCGACGTTTGGTATTTAAATCTGACAATTTAATGCCGCTTCGAGGAGACGAACAACGGCGGAGAAAAAATAAAAACGAGGTCAACTCGGAGAGATAATATCCGCGAGGATGGAGCATAAAAATGATGAAACGATACCCGAGCTCGTCGAGCGCGCGAAACGAAAGCTACTCGAAGCGTCGCTCGTCGGAGGCGGCATAATTAAAAGATTAACCGATCAGCCCGTTCGGGAAAATGGGACAGTAAAAACAACACGGAACGAGCCTTGTAAAACAGGCGACGTGTTATTTCGCGGGATTAAATCGATACAAGCGGAGGTCCTTTACTCGTCGGAGCGTTACAATACACGATGTCGCACAAAACCCAGGATCTGGCAGCTGCAGTTGCAGCTGCACCGTCGCAGATATCGTCCAGTCTGTCGCGTTTAATGCTCTCGTGCCGCGCCTACGCGTCCTGCGCCACGAGCTCGCGTGGTCGCTGCTAGATAGCGACTTGGCCGAACCCGACGAGAGGAGAGAATCGCGGAGAAAGAGCGAGCGAGCGAGAGAGAGAGAGAGAGAGAGAAGGCCGGAAGGTCGTATGTATCACACGCTCGTACAATAGCGTCGGCAACCATCTGCATTCTGCGAACCGGACCACCGGCCACTGTTCGAGACGCGCGCTTATGCTTTTGTGCCAAGCGCGCGCGATACCTTCACCTGTATTTCGGTGCTTAACCCGAATTTTCCGCGCTACGAAAATTCCGTCAAAAGAAGTCCCGTCCCTCTGAAAGATCACCTCGTCTCTTTGATACCGACGGGAACGCGCGGAATTCGCCGCGTCGAGGTTGCACATATTCAACGTAAATGCCGCGAAGCTTCGAAACCTTTTTCCCTTCGCTTCGGAAAAAATGATTTTGAACAAATCTAGATTCTATTCTTTTGCGTACTTCGCTGCGTAATCCTTTTCTCTTGAAACAACTGTGCCAGGAACGTAGTATTCGATTCGTTCTTTTAGAATTCTTTAAGTAACTTCTTTCGGGTAATGGTTATATCTAGATGAAAAATCTTGAGGAGCCGGGAGGAAAGGATATAGATGACTAGCCCGATATCTCAATTAACGGAGCAGTTATCGAGGAAAGGCAATCTAGCAAAACGATCAGCCGATTCTTTTTCTTTCTCAAATAATCGAGGAGCGAAAATAGCTACCGTTGGTTTTCCGGTCTCATCTTTCAATCAAACGTTTTCTTCGTGGCCACCGGCGGATCATTAGTCTCGTTAAATGAATGTTCTTTCGTTTCCGGCGGAACGGCGGCGTTGCAAGAAACACGCGGTTTTTGCGATTTTTATACAAACGCGGCTGAAAAAGGTATTTCTTTCGCGGTAGTTTCATTAAAACAGTCGTATTATTTCGCCGAGTAACAACCCCAATTCGCGCAGAAATGTTCCGGTTTTTACAACAGATAACGACCCTATTATATCGAGATCATGGCAAAGAACTTTCTCGCCAGATACACATCCGCGTATCGTGAAACATTCCCCACAATGCACGCCCGGAGATTTGAACGCGATACACGCGTCCCGCATTCAAACCGCACCTTTCATTCCTATGAAAATAGAAATCACATATTTTTTTTTTTCCTTTTGCCTCTGTTGCGACGTAACAACGGGACACGCGCATTCTACCCGCCGCGCGCAAGGGTAGGTCCACTTTCCTTCGCTTTGAAACCAATCACGACACCCTTTATTCTATCAATTTAAAAGTCGTTACAAAACAGGAGATTGAAATTCAGTGGAAGTAACAAATAGTGTTTTCCGCCGACCGCCCCCCAGGATGAAACATAAATTAGAATCAGGACGTTGTCAGGAAAATAGAAAGGCTCATGGGTAAAGCTCTAGAAAATAAAGCGTTTCCAGGCGCAGGACGTTCCGAGGTATCGGCGTTTAATAGCCGACAAATTTATCAATACCACGGCGATTGTATCTATCGACAAAATGAATCGCTTTGTCGCTATTTTCATCTCGATATATTCCGAGTAGCTAATTCGCTGTTCGGTCTGTGCAAGTAGAAACGCGCACCGCTCTGTTGCGAACGTATACCGCAGGAAAACCGGAAATCATGCGAATTGTACGCTATCGCCAACAAACTTTATTACGCGAAAGCGACCGCGAAACGGACGACCGAATGTAAAAATATAGAAACCAATTTGAGATGCGAATTGAGAATACGTAAGCTTGGTAATTGGGAGTCGCGAAATTTGATTAATTTTCTCAGAGTAAAAGGGAGATAATACGATTATCGGCGCGAAAATAATATTAATATTAATCTCCATCGTCGTTGCGGATAGATTCGAAAAAAATATCGATTTTCGTGCGATAAAGAAACCGATATCGACTCTTAATTACGCCGCGTTTTCAGACTTTCAATCTCCCTCCTCTTCCTTCTTCATAATTAACGAGAAATCTGCACTCTTCATTTTCATTCGTAATACCCAATGAAAAATATTTTGGGCTTTCGAAAAAGCAGTCGGCACGGAAATGCTAAATTAAATATACGAATACCGAAATTCTCATTGAAGCCTTCGCATCGCTACCGTTTGTCCATTCGTCCGTCCCCGATCCTCCCTCGTCGCCTCTTTCATTTTATCGTACGCTTTAATTATCAGGATATGTAGCGCGGAATATCGTGTCGTGATGAACAGCCGGTGGGCTGATAAAAAGCACAACCAATCGCGACCAGGCAGGCACAGTCGCCAGTCATAATTCATCGATAGCAAAAACAGGGGCGCCGGGGGGGGAGGGGGAACGATTCGGGAAACCGGAAAACGAAAAAACGTGTACAGCCACGAATAGCTCGCTAACTCGACCGAATCTGAGGGACACCGCACATTCTTTTTCTCTCTCCGCCTCTTCCTCCTTCGTTCGCCCTTTTTTCTATCCGTTTGCCTCGGCCGTAGATTCACCTGGGAGCACGCGCAACGCCGCATACACACCCACACAATTTTCCCTTCGCCGCGCCGCGCCGTCACGCTATCTTTCTCACTCGCATGCCATTGTGCTCGGAGAACGGTGCACCGACGCTTTACCGTAACAATGTACATTGTATTTTCGAACAATAGGATCCTTCTGCCGCCCCCGTCACCCTTTTCACCCCTTTTTGCCACCTTATCGGTCCTTTTTTCCGCGGCAAGACCACACTTTCCGCGCTTATTAATAGCGGGCGAGCTTCGATTCGCGATCGCGTTATATTCCGCAGCGTTCCACCCTTTGAGTTATTACCCTCTTTTCGCCCTCGATGGCCGCCCTCCCCCCGTACGTTCCATGGAGATTGTTTATTATTCGTGGATTAACGGCGACAGATTCGCCCGCGGGGACAATGCGCCGCGAAATTGTTCTTTTCCGCTTCAATTACGTTTCGCGTCTCGCGTCCCAGACTCCGAGGCATTATGTCCTTCAATCCCTTTTTCTCGTCACAAACAATCAGACCGTTTCATCGGCGATCAACGATATCCGATTACTCGCTCTCGCCTTGGCGGAAGTTCGTCAAACGTTTATTCAGTCGGAGTCTTATTTATACTTCGCGTCGGAGTCCAAGTAAATCACTTCGAGACTCTGAGCAGCCGGCTTTGGAGCACTATCTTTCAGAGAGCGATTAAAAAGTTACGGGAATAAGACGAGGATGGGGGCGGAGCGCGGGGGAGGAGAGAAGCGCAAAAATATAAAAGCGACGCGAAAGAAATGTCCGTAATGTTTCACGGCGATGAAAACTTCCGGAACTTCCTTCTTTCTCCGGATTTCATCTGGATTGGGTATCGCGAATCCCTCGCTTAAGAGTAATGCCGTTCGTTCCTCCGTTCGAGTTCGCTCAGCCAAGGAAATAATTAACCGTTTCATTTCGAGGAGAAACTTGCCCGGAGGATACGAAAGAAGCTCTTAGGTCGAGCAACCGATTCGAGGAGTAAAACGATGTGACCGACGGTAAACCTATTCTCTCTCTGCCTGCTCAATCCAATTTCCAAAGTTTACCTTCACTTTTGGCTTCTTAAATTGCGATCAAATCTCTGGACTCCTTCGCCGATCGTGCCAGGAAATCGAAAAATAATCGGCAGCGGCAAAATTTTAATACAGTGCAAGACGTTTCAGAGCGTATCGATCGAGACTCCGTTAAAGAGGTTTTAGAGATTTTAGAACGCGAGATTGCAAATTAATCGCTTTTCGAAGGTTCAATTTCCTGGCTCGCGAGCAAAGTTCTTTCAACGTTATTATCTCCTGTTTAGGCGCGATATCACCGGGTTCTGCCTTGATCAATAATTATGTAGCATACTCTGGTCCGCGTGCAACGGTATCACCGACGCATTCGTTGGCAAAGTGATTTTCGTTCGTGCGCATAATAACCAACGACGAGGCAGAATTTCCTCCCGGACGAGCGGGATAGCGGCGGCGATCGAGGGGTTTAACGGAAGGGTGGTTTGTCTACCGGTTGCTATAACAAGGGACGAAGGGCCCAACGCTCGTATATTCCGGATCATTTTACCGTATAAACGTTTAAGCAGCAAATTGATTGCCCCTACGGCTCACGTTAAACCCAATAAATGTAATCGCGCGCGGCGATTATATCGTCGCGGAATCGCGGCCGATCGCACGAATAATCAAACGCGTAAATTTCTACGCAACGTCGTACGATTCGACGATCCCGACCACTTTCCGAGTCCGGCCCGAGCATTTTCGCTCGACTCTACTTCGCGTAACGAGAACCTTGAAACTCCGGTGAAACGATGGACGAAACGAATCGCCACGCGAGCAACTCTTTCGCCCGTTACCGTTACTGTTTTTCCATGCTTTCCCATTTGCGACCACGGCGCAAAACCGTTTCCACGAGTTCACTCGACACGCAACCATCGACTCGAAAGTTACAACGCGCTCAGAAATTCTTCGGCCCCTTCCGACAAATGCGTTTACTCTGTTTAGCGGTCGAAAAACTGCCCCACTTGCGTCGAGGCCGGCAAGAAACGCTCGTCTCGAAGAGAGTGGGATAACCGTCGATAAGAATTAAAGTGCACCGGCATTTTCTGACCGAGTTTCTTATCGATACACTAACCGGATAATCCTGTCGGTAACGGAGTTACGCTCGGAGAGTAGTCTCGCGTTAAAACGCCCGACTAACGACACTCGGTGCACGCCGCGCCGATCCGCTCTTTTCCCTCGAGTTTCTATGAAAATTGAACGATCGTTGGAACGTTGTGAAAAGGACCCTTAAGGCGAACGCTGTGATAGCGGTTAAATGAAAATGGCTCCTTCGAGCGAAAGGCTCGCATAAAAGAAGCGGCATCTAGAAACGCGACTGTCGCTACACCCGCTCTTGGAGCTTTCACGACCGAAAGTAATTGCTTCTTAATTTTCGAGATCGGAAGGACGCGTTCCGAATTCGCCGTGTCAAAAAGAAGAGAAGCAGTTCATCTGCAATTCCGTTTCGCAGGTTACATCGGAAAGAACGTCGCGCAAAATTGTTGCCGCTCGTAACGAAACCGTTCAGCTTCCTTTGTTCCCGTGTCTTGGGGGAGAAAGGGCAAAGGGAGTTTGCGCTGCAAAGACAGAGCGTTTCTAAATTGAAATTTGTCTGAAATTCATCTCCTATCAATCGTCGGTTTCCTCGGCCACGAGAAAATTACAGCTTAAAGTCTTTCACCGCGAAACTCGAACCCGGGGCGGGTAACGAAGCACGCGGACTACGTGTGTAACGAGCTTTGGTCAGTAATCAAAGAAATGCTTTGAAAAAGAACTTGGTATCCAGCTTCTCGCCGGTTTGCCTCGTTTGAGTGCAAACGGCGCGCGGCGCACAGAGACCTCCTCAGAACAATTACGTCGTTTTCGTTGCGTTCACTGTTCCGTTCGAAACGTAAAACGCTCGGCTCCGCGGAAAATTGTGGATCGATTCGATTCCGAGGGGGAGAATCGCGAACGAGGGAAACCGACGCGAAATGAACAACCTTCCGGACGATCGAGCGAATTATTTTGTTTCCGACGGATTAATTCGGTTAGCGGCCGCTGTAAGTAAATTCGTTTATAGGTTCGAAACGCAATCGATGATTTGGCGTTGGCTCAAGCGATCAATCATTCGCTCGGCCGACTGTTGACCAAACGAAAGCGTCGTTCCAAATGACGAGAGAAGGTACGCGATATCGCGGCTCGGTTTAACCTTTAACCCCGGTCTGTCGAATATGGGACAGGAAACATAAAGCGCGACCTGGACACAGTCGCGAGCGCGACGATTTGCGCGCGGTATTTGCCGGAGGCGTAAATAACTCGACGCGATTCGCTGTTCGGTTAATTATGACAATCATTTGAACTTGTCGACTGTCCGAGTAATGAAGCTTCGCTGGAACGACGCGGCGGCTGCAATGTCGCTGGAAATTGGCAGAATCATGTTCGAAACAATTTCCCCCGGTATCTCGACCGCGCGGAAATGCGAGGAGGCTATAAATTCATTACGATAGAGTTGATTAGTAGCCGTGGGTATAAAAGTACTTGCGATACGTTCTCTTCCTTCGCTAGTTGTATCGAGTAATGCCACGCAGCGTCGACCAAGAAAATGAACGGAAAGAAGAGTGCTTATCGGCAAGTTAACGAGGAATCCCCCCGAGTCGATACTTTCCCCGGCCTAACTGCGGCAAATCGACCAGAAACAATCGAAGCGGGTTGTGTGTGCGTGTCTTTCGCGGCGTTACAGATAAGCTCTGGAAGCAGCGGGATTAGTACGCGGCGATAAATCAGAATTAATTTGAACGTCAGGTGGTATCCCCTTTAACCGGGGGAGTTTTGCTCGGTCGACGGGGGCGGAGAGTCGAGAAGAGAGCGAAAAGGTGGACAGGAAGTGCAACGGGGATGCGGAGACGACGCGGCGGAGGGTGGAAAAGGCGACGACTGAAGCCAGAGGGGGAGATTCATAAATCCAAATAAACGTTTCGAGTCTCTTCTGCCTTGCAGATTTCAAACGATCACGATTCCAAAGCGAATTCGAAGATCCCCCCGCTCACCGCGGTTAATACATTCCCTTCCGCGTTATTCATTGTTCCGATATATGATTCAAAGGCGGCTCCGGAACCAAGGGTTCTTTAACGTCGACTTGACGTTTGAATTTTAAAGTAAATCGCAAGCAGTCCTCCCCATTATTATGCAGACGACAGGTAATTTCTGGTTCGAAAGTGAATTCGGGCCACGCCGAATATGCGGGCCGAGCCTCGAAACGGTCCGTCCGATACAGCGAATTAATTTGCAATTAGAACGATTAATAATTTACAAACCCAGCGCTCTAGCATTGAATAAATATTTAGCTGCGTCTATATTTGGGTCGATTGTATTCGTCTTGTCACGGGTTGGTACTTCGAAAATTAGTTGGTCCGACTCGATGGTTTCTGCTCGTTAATCGAACGATCGATACGTTTCAATGGAACACATTGATTCAACGCTTACGTACTAATTTTGATCTTAACTGTAGTAGTGCACAGAATGTTTCGGAATGGGTAGTCAAACCGGGCATTGGTCAATTCTTTATGAAGAAATAAATATAACATGTAGAATAACGATTTTTTGTTTCTTAGAATATTAAGCTTAAAAATTCTTTACATACGAATTCGCTTGCCACGCTTTCGACTTAATAACCAATCAATGAATATATTGTCTTGTTCCTCTATGTATTTATGATCATGTTAACATTAGCAATGCCATGATTGCCCTTGTACCGACTTGTACAAACCGTGAATAATTGTTATAAAAAATTGTACAGGCATTTGAACAAATTCGGATTCAAAATTTATTGGCATTAGTTCATGCTCTTCAGATTCGACAAGCAACAATATATTTATGGCAAGATGAACGAGAATTTCAGCAATTTCTCAGTTAAGTTCTAACTCGTTGAAAAGTTTTAAGCATTATACAGAGTGATTCTCTCGCTAGGGGACACAAAGCAATTCTCACCGTCTAAACATGGCAGCGGTAATTCTGTTACTGAAAAGGACCAAACCCTGTGTCGTCGACTTTTGAATGGCCCACCAATGGTTTGGGCCTTTTCAGCGACAAAGTTACCGCTGTGATCCTTTAGAAAACGGGACTTTTTTTGTGTCTCCTGGCGAGAGAATCACCCTGTACTTAAGAGCTAACCCCATCTTATGAGCTCTAAAATGATGTCTTGAGTTGGGGATGGTACTGTGAATAAAGGAATAATTTTATTTAAGAAAATTAAATTGCAATTTATTATGTAACTATTGAAGAGTAAACATTTTTGTAAAATATTTTTTCAGTTCAAAATCTCATCTCATTTTAGGGCAAAAACCAAACATATACTTTTTCTTCACGAAATAAACTACTGAAGTACGTCGAGATTTTTAAAAATATTGATTTTTAAACATTTGATAGCTTCTTTTAGCAAAAAATGCAAATTTTAACCCAAAATCCATGTCTAAAAACAGCCGCTATTTACAACAAAATCAATATTTGATAAAACCTTACGTAATTCAGTACTTTATTTCGTGTAGAAAAATTACATCTTTGGTTTTTGTCCTAGGATGAGATGTGACAAAGAAACCTTGCAAACCGAATTATAGAAGGCAATTCCACAAATGGTCGAGTGCGTCGCCATTGTGAACCGAAAAAATATTGAAAAAAATATTTTTTTATTCTTTAATAGCCATATAATAAAGTGCAATTTAATTTTCTTAAATAAAATTTGTTTATTCACTCTACCATCCCAAACTCAGATATCATTTTAGGGCTTACAAGGTAGCGTTAGGCCTTAATAATACTGCCAAAATACTAGCGTATAATGGAACGATTTCGCAATGTGTGTGCGTACTTCACGATTTTTCGCGCAAAATCACGTCCACTGTAACCGCAGCCTTATTTTTTCATAAAGAATTCACCCATGCCCGTTTGTACTTTCCGTTCCGAAACATCCTGTATAGACCGCGCATCCGGCCGAAAATTTGTCAAATATTAAAAAATGATAGCATGTTTCCGGTCACAATTCTATCTTCGTCTGAAATCCATTAGTAGAAAAAAAAGTTTAATGGACAGCAGCTTTCTCTTTTTAAGTTTTGAAACAATCTGACTATGGGAGACATCGAGACCACGCGGTCCAATTATTATACGTTTACGATGTTAACGATTTCCGTGTTGAACGTCGCACGGAAATATTTAGTGAACGCGCGCGCGCGCGCGTCGGGGCCGAAAATAAAAAACGAAGTTCGACGGTGGAGGAGAATGCAGGGAAAAAGTAGCCACGGAGTCTAGACGATCGTTCCTAGGCGTTCTACCAAAGTATTCCAGGAGTCAGTGGCGGTGAAGGGATGGCGGTTATTTATGGGCGTAAGTAGTACCGACCCCAAAGTGCCACCAAAGCCTTTTAATAAGGGAGTCTTCCCGTGCCATATCCTCCGGCCGACACGTTATTACTTTGGATACCTGCATACTTGGAGCGCCTCCGTCTGGCTCCCTCTCCTCATCACCCTCTAAAAACAGCCCTCGCCCGAGAGATCACTGGATACACACGGACGAAAGCTCCGCGTAGCCGCGGATAGACGAATCCGAAAAGAGTCCGTAGCCGAAACGAGTAGTTCGTATAACATTTGGGGCTTCAGGAGTGTGTCCGTGCACACGGACCAACGCTTCGCGAAGCCACAAAATTCCAAACCCGCTGGCAACCCTCTCCTTCCCTTCGCCCTCCGAGTATCCTCTTTCGACCAATTCTGCGAACAAACTGTGTGCACTAGAGCCGGCTGTCAAGCGCACAACCTCGGGCAAACTCCAAAGACACGCTCACGAAATTTCACTTGGTACACGGAAAATGGAAACTGAATCCTTGCTCTCGACTCGATGGTCGAACGCGCCGCGTCGCGCTGCGCCAGTCGCCTGCCGCACGATTTTTCACGGGATTTTTCGAGCGCGATAACGCGACGACGATGCCAACTTCTCTCCCGTCCGTATTGTCAACAACGAATGAAACTTCGATTCTATAGATTTATTTATCCAACGGGTTTTCGCGTCGACGCGACGCAATCTTCGCGCGATTAAATCCCCGTTCCTGTCTAATAACCGAGTAAATATCCTCTGAATCAGAGCGAAAAGCAAACGTGGAATTTGTGTGCATTACGGTTGCCACTTTGCAATAATTGTTTGCACGGAAACTGTTTCCTTTCGGTCTTTTAAACAGTTCGTCGAACTGTTACCGCGCGAATAAATTGCCACGCACGCGAGTGTCTAAGAGACAACGGTGACACGACCGGAAACGCGTCGAGTATATCGACAGCTTCCGGTTGACCTGTCTCTGCACATTCCCCGGCCGAAATTTTGGCTTTGCGCGAATTGCGAGCCGGAAACCTGGTGGATCGATATCTCGATTCGTGTTCCGGCGCGAGCGACTGTTTATGGACGGATGATTATGAGCCCGTTGGATGTCCATCTACGAACGAACGAACGCGCGAGTAATGTAAATGCGTGGAATATTGCGTCTGGGAATTATAATTTTAACATAATACACGATAATTGCTTACAGTTTATGCACTTGGACGGAAAAATTTGCGTCTCCATGGAAATTAACGTAACCGGCGTTAATTCTCTAGTCGTGTATAAACGTGAATTTATCGGTGAAAAAGAGGCCGGTAAAACTGGCGAGGTTAACGCGAGTGAAAAGAAAGGGGAAGAAGTAGTTAGCGTCGAATCCCTTTCAACCGAATTTCCCGTGGGAATTCGGAAAATTATCCCAGTCACCGAATTTTCGGGTTGAAGAATTTACGCGTGCTACCGACACGACGCGCTCCCACTTTGTGTGGGAGTCCCACTCCCCCGATAGAGTTTTCTTATTTCTTATCCGCGAAATCTTCGCTACCCGTCTTTAAATCTCAAAATTACGCGGGCAAGATCCCTGAGTAAATTCTACCGTTGCCGGCAAACCGACCAAGCAGAAATTTCACCGGTAACCCTGTTATTACGGACCGCTCTGTAACTGTTGCGATCGCGCCCTGTAACATGATAATCTGATAACGAAGAGAGACCTATTACCTCTACCGGTGAACACGAAATTTATAATCGGCTAACGATCTTCGAGTCGCAATCGAATTACTGCTCTAACGCTTAGCAATCATTTCGCTGATATTGCTGTAATAACATTCTAATCAAAATTATATGAAATAGTTATACTCTCGTGTGACGATAGAAATTCAAACCATCGATAAGCTTAGTAAAGCATTTTAAACCATTCATTTTATTTTTAACGTACGAAGCTTTGAGTTGAAGGTTTCATCCTTTTAATTATTATTATTATTATTATTATTAAACGGGATACAGTCTCATTAGTGTAGAAAGACTTAAACAGAACTCGTAGATAGATTGAAAAATGAAATATACAGTCGATGGATATAGGAGTCATACAACATCATACATAATGTATCATACAAAATTATTTAGTATTTTGTAAAAAGAATTTATAGATCCAGTAAAAAGATTGGGTCTGAAAAACCAAGTACAGTTTTATACATTGCTGGAGCATTAAAATTTATTGTTTCTAAGAGTTGAGGACATTAATTAATTTAAATAGAAAAATAAAGTCAAATATTATTCTTCTACTTTCAAAAGACTTCAATCCCAGCGAATCCAAGTGTTTTAGTAGTCTCTAGTAATGTTTATATAGTGTAGGGAAATATTTAGAGACGATCTGAAATGAACTCCCAAATCACGCACTTCAGAAACCGGAGCCAAGCTTTTAATGTTGATTTTCAATTGCAAATTCACCTCAGATTTTTTTTCGCACAGATGAAACTCGCTTTCAAGCGTTTAGCCTTACTACTTTCTCAGTACCGTAGTCTACCAAAGGACTTAACACTCCATCGTAAACGTATTTCCAGTGATATAAATTACGATTGGTCCTACGCGTTGCCACAGAGTTTCCGATTCATCAAACGGCGATGCGTTTACGATCAGAGTGTAAGATATTTTTCGACTAACCGTGAAAGAGGACAATTTTTATATTAGCTATGATTTATCGAATAAGGTTAACCACTATTGATCCTCCGCACGAAGGAGGATCAAAGGATTAAATTAAAACTCAACGACAACCGTTCTCCTAGAGCTTTTGAAACGGAACGCAAACGGAACGCAAAAGAGCAGTCACCAATATTTTTTACCGAGAAACGATCGAACGAAAAAGGACGCTCTAAACGCTCGGTGAAATAACTCAGAGAAGTTCGCTTTGAAAACATAATGAGATTATTTTTCGCATAGAAATCTCAAAGCATTTACAGAAAAAATGGAAAGACCTTCATCCTAATTGAAAGCATTTCGCTATCGAAAAAAGAAAACAGCAAAAAATGAAGTTTCCATGATGTTTTTCAAAAACCGATGCATCAGCCGATTCAAGGACCATTAATTTCGACTGAAGGGATTTCCAACCAGTTGGATCGCCAACGTCTGCTTTGAACCACGACAAAATGTACGCGAATTAATTCGCGGAATCAGTCGTTCGGAAAATAAACCGCTCCTCTCGACAGCTGTTCGACCCGCGATTTTCTTTTGCCGCGTTTCGCGTCGCCGACCTTTTTGTTCAATATAATGTTGCACCTAATGCAACGAATTTCCCTAGCCGTGACCGGAGGCCGAAGTTTTCGAACATTGCGTCGGCCTCGAACGGCGAACCTCGATGAAATATCGAGGGTTTTGGTCGCCGAGAATCGCTCGATTTTTCCGCGTTGCACTACATCAATTTCCAGGGAAAAAATACGAACATTTCGCTACCGAAACATCCCGCCAGATAGTGTATCGAAAGTTACATGCATCGGAAATGCGTCAAAAAGGGGTACAATGTTTTTTAATCACGCGTTACGTACGGGAACAGTTTCCCCGTGCACGGTAATCCACTTGTTTCGCGAGGTAGTTTCTTGTTCGCGTTTGCGGTGTGTGCGCGTGTGTCGCGACGATATCACACCACCGGCTTCGTTTACTCGCTAAATTAAATACGAATTAATCCCATTTCCCCCGGAACGCGTACGGGTGAACGTGTTTTAGCGGTCTTTCCTGGATTCCACTTTCTCCAACCCAAAGACGACTAATTTCATTATTATAGGGAGGGGGGGAGAAGGGAACGTCCTTTTGTGTGCTTTAATCTCGAATAGCGTTACACCCGTATTTACTACCGCCGACGTTAATTCGCTTAAGTCGTGCTCGATTCCCCGACACGTAAACACCGACTAACACGGTTATTCGAGTTACAGGAGTCCTGCGCGACATGCAAAACAGCGAGCGAGCAATAAAAAAAAGGGCGGGTCGTACGAAAAAGCGCCGCTTGATTGCGGAACGAATATAAAATTCGGAAAGTCTGAAATTCAATCCGGTCGCGGACTGATCTAATTACCCGCGAGTGTTCCGACTTGAGGGGCACAATCGTCGCGGCGAATTGGGAGCGGCGCAAACGCATAAACCGAGGAACGAGATGCTCCGAGGTATATTACTATCGGATTACTTAAAACTCAACCGAGATTTCCCTCGGCTTACATAGATTCTCGATACCGTTATCGGTTCCCGATACACTATGTCAGGAAAACATCCTGCGGTCGATCTGCTTTCCCCCGAGGCGAAATCAAGTCGACAGCCTACGAAAATTAATCGAACGACATTGTTTTCGGGGAACTATTTTCGACGCGTGAAGGAAATAATACCTCGAGAGTCCGAGCTTAGCAATATTTTTCAAGCATCAAAATCATTTGGATAAATATACGAGAAAAGCTGAGAAAAATCTGCAGAATATTTCCTCGTGTTCGCACTCTTCGGAGCGCAGTAATTTTAAAAAGATATCGAAGATGGGTTCGAAATCTATATAAACGATAACAGATTTAAACCCCAGTGCGATAAAGGCAATCAAGACCGATGAGAAACGAGTATTTCTGAACCCGCGAGACGCGGTCATCGGTGTGAGAAAGTAAGACTCGGTTTATCGACATCGAAACTCGGAATAATTTACAATTTGCGTCATATCCGTCTGTCACGGCACATAACACGATTTCCATCGCTCGGTGGATACGATGGAGCGAGAGGCAGAGGAAAAATCCACAAGGCAGAGATACGCGACCGGGCGAAGAGCAGGCGAAGAAGAAGTGCGAAAAGAACGAGGTCGTCGACCGTGTCTCTCTGGTCGGCCCCGTTTTTCCGCTTCTCGTTACACCGAGGTAGGAAAGGAGGGGCTTCCTACTCGACACTCTTCGACTTCGCGAGCCCGTGGACCGAACCAATCGCACCCTCGAGGGTGATTATTTAAAACGGAAAAACACTGGAGAGGGAACCGGCTGAATTTTGAACAGAAACCGGCCGCGATAATAGCGAGTTGAAAACGCTCAATTCCAATTGACACAGAATTTTCGCGATGCGGCACGTTCGAGACTTCTAATTATATATTTTTTTAAATGCCTGCATGGAATTCTTATGTATCGTGTTTCATGCAGAGTTCAAAGTCTGACATAGAACCGTCAACCTTCTAAGATTAGCGGCGTCAATATTTTATGCGATTCGCTTCTACAAAATGTTCGCTGCATTATGGACCAACGTTCTTCTTGTAAACAATAATTGAATAAACAAGGCAAGAGGAAAAAGTTATACTATATCTTACTAGCAACACTATAGCATATGTAATTTTTTTACGTTTGTAATATTTTTATAGAAACGAAGGTGATCTGATTTTTTCTAGAAATGTGATTTTCTTGAATTTCTAGAGAATTCAAAGAAAATCATTAAATTTCTAGGCATTCAAGGAAATTTAAGGAAAATCAAGAAAATTCTAGGAATTTCAAGAAAATTGAAGGGAATATAAGGAAATTTTAGAAAATAACTCATCCAGATCTACCTAAAATTTCTGAAGTTTCGGGTTACGAGATATCTCGTCAAAAGCGTTCATCAATCTGTACCTGGGCGCGAGATATCTCGTCCAGGGATACAAAGGGGTCAAAATATGAATATCAAGTAATTTTTGAATTCTATTTCAACATGGCCTTTTTGTAAAATTTATAAAGCTTGTAAATTTTAAATAGCGCTGAAAACCAACTTGGCCTAAGGACGTCGCATACCCTTGAGCCGGCACTGACAGTTATAGATTGAATCAAATCCAAAAAACGAAATTCATCATGGCAGACATGCTATTTCTGTTTAAGATTATTATTAATCACATCAACTATACAATCGTACAGATCTAACCTTATCCATCATGACCCGATAACTAAAATATGTATAAGAGGTAATTGCTGTGGTAATCAATTTATTCGCTACTCCATTAACTATTTTTAGAACCACTACTATTCCTAATAATATTAGCACTATCAAGTAATATACATATATTATGTTTCTCTGTCGTATTCATTATTTATTACTTTTATTTTATTCTTTGTCTTGATACTTCGACGTGACATAAAAAAATACAAGCATTACATTTAAAAAACAGAAAGTCCTTTTCGTTTCTTGAAAAATATTGCAAATACAAAAAAATAACATATATTATCGTGTTATTCGTAAGATATATTCTAACTTTTTCGTCTCCGAATTTTTCAAAATACCTACTGTTTATGAGGAAAATGTTAGTTCATATTACCGCGAACACCGTGTATATTTTAAACACATATGCATGCACACGCTCGTGGTTTTAAACAGAGCCGAAATCGATATTCGAAGCAAATAAAATAAGACTGCTAATTTCGTTGACCTCGCTGAAAATAATCGAAATGGTTCTGCAACTCACCGATTTCTGGGCCACAAACCCTCGGCAAAATTTCCAGAATGGCGCTGCAGGACGAATCCTCGAAGCACAGCTGACGAGCATAGAGACAGTTTAATATGGCCACTGGTACTTTGATGTCGGATCCTGGAAACAGAAACGATGCGTCGGACGTTAGACGTAAAAATGTAAGAAATACGGTGGTGGTTTTTATGAAAGACACTTTCGAAGAAATTAACGCGCGAAGAGCCGAGAGCTCGGAGCGCCTTCTTGACGCAAGAGATCATTAAGCATCGATATACGATAAAAAGTTGGACGAAGTATTCGAGGGAGAAAAAAAAAAAAGGATCGCGATTTCTCCGGCGAGTGAATTTCGCCTCGCGACAGACTGCCCGGCCACGCGAAATTATTCATTTACTTCCCGCCGTACATACCGGCGAGTTAGTAGAAAAGTTCGCGGATGGAATTCGAAAGCGACAACCGCAGGAGAGGAAGAACGACGAGAGGAGAAAAAGGAAAAGACGGAGGAGAAACACCCCTGGACCCTCGTGGATTTTTACGAGGACACTCGCGAAATAGCGGTCGATAAAAGAACACCGGACCCTGCCGTAATTAATTACGAAGCCTTCGCGACCATTGGAATCGACCATAAAAAATGTCTTATCTGAAATATATGTATATATCTTATGCAGTCGTTCGCGCACTTCATTCGCGGTAGGTGCGGGAGACAGACGGATTTACACAATCGTAAATCGATTTCGGGTCTCTTAACGGAGAGATACGGTAAGAATAGCCACTTTCGACCTCGTTTTTACGAGTTCGCAGCCACATTTTTCATTCACTAAAATATCCTGATATATCTCTCAAGAGATTATGTCTAGTCGGAGGGTCGAAATCAAGCGAATATTTCATAATGTTTTTTAAGAGCGCAGACAAATACTTTTTGCATTTAAAAGAATAACGTTTGCAAAAATATTTACTAATTTCTTGTTTAACAATTTTTATTTATATGAATGCGGTTAACGATATTCATCAAGTAATTTTTGAGATTTTTTTCTAATAATTTTTGAGAAAAAGATTTGGTTAATAATATTAGCTTATACCCCGATCAATAGAAGGAATTTCTGAAATATTAAGTTAATACAGAATGATAACTGTTTGAAATGAAAGTTTTGATTCCCATCAAAAAACAGCGAATTGTTGTTCATAAAATCGAACCTCGAATTCAATCAACAGATTCTTACATCTTAAATAAGCCCACAAAATTTTAGACAGAGTGGTACACAGCTAATTACATTTAATTAGAAAATTTACTATAAGTAAATTGCAAATTTGTAAGTTCTGTTCTTTTCTATTAAATTTTAAATATGCAAAAATCTACAAGGCTATTAGCACACGTTAAAATGCACAAAATATAAACAATATAATTGTTTAAATACAATATTTAAATACAATATGTGTTAAATACAATATTTAAAATATAAGACATACTATTATTCAAGCTTCAATTTTTTATTCATGATCATCTTGTATTTATATATGCATCGATTTTATCACTTCTATTTTTAATGTTTCTTTTTTTGTACCAAAGAGTTCTTATAAATAAATGATTGTAAAAATTTGAGTTTGTATAAAACTCCACAGCCCAATTACAAGTATCTACATCTTCAAGAAATTTAATGGAATTGATTTCAAAATTTCAGAGAATCTTTCCAAGATAACATACTGTTAGATACTGTCATTTTTAAAAATTTGATTTTCTTCCAACCTCCTAATTAGATATAACCCTTTATAAGATTCCTCGACGAATCGTTCTCGCGGTAAAAAAACAGAAAATTGGACCAGCTTCATGAAGCACGATATTAGTTTCTAACTGAATAATATGTATTTCGTGATCGCTGTTCGTCTATAAATACCTACGAGTAAAAATACCAGTTTACACGAAAGTTCAAATCGATGACGTAACGATTCCAATTTCAAAGTTCCGCGCCAACACGCGATGCGTTGCAACATGGCGTCGTTGTGAAAATTGAATAATATCTACGATTGACAAGAGAGCTGCACGAAACGACCCGTCACTCTCGTATTCCGCTCGTGCAAACGTACCCCGAGCGAGGAACGTCGTGAACAAATACAAAGCAAGATGGCAATTTCCTCGACCCTTGGCATTGTTTAGCGTCGCGAAACGAAGCTCGAACGCGGGGACCGTGGGAACCGTGGAAACGCCGAAGGAAACTTTCGCGCGGAATATTTCATGCGTGCGAGAAAGTATGAATGTTTAACAGCGCGTGCGAGCGCGCCGTGGAAGTTCGCGACGTTCCGCGATGGAACCGCGCGTTTTTACAGCGAATACAAATCTATTTCGTGTTACTTACACGGAGTGAAACGACGCTGGTACCGCTCTAGACAAACACCGCCGCGAAAAAGGACGAGACATTCGAATTTGCTGCGCAGATGGCGCAAGCGTCGCCACCGTCAAACCAACACAGAGCTTTAAACCGAGCAGTTGCTTTGCTTTCAAAATATATTTCCGTGAATGTGAGTAAAAAGCGGTGTTTTTCTGGCGATTTTGAGTTCACTTCGAGCGACACTGCCGTTGATAGAATTTTTTGTCGGGTTTCCAATACTTCCTAACAATAAAAATAGTAGCTGCCATGGATTTGGTAATTTGCTGCGTAGTGCGTTGACTTTCGTGCTTGCTAAACAAGTGACGGTGAAGTGAATTGTTTACAAAGTGGAAGGTACATGTTGAGTTGCTTTGTGAAGTCGTTCTGTAGAAGATGCTTGGTCCTACAACTGCCTGGTAAGCGTGAAATATTCTTATTTTACTTTTGTATTGTGGCGATTGATCGTAGACAATATTTTTAACCTATTTTTGTTTCGATACTCAATCTACTTGTTCTATACGATTAAAAGTCGAATATAATTATTTCGTGAGACTCGAACAATGTTCAAGTTCTACAGTACAATTTCTTTGCGAAAGTAACTATTCACTGATAGGGTAAGTGTGGGTATTATTGCGGATTTTTAGCATAGGTTAACTTCTGAGTGCTCGATAAAGCTGTCAAATGAATGAAAGTCGCTTCCTCTTTTTTTAAAAACAAGGTTGAACGATACTGATCCCATTAAAATGAAAATAAGATTAAAATAATTAGTGGATTTAATTAAAATCAAAGATATTAAGACACCTCCTTGCAGGAATTACTGCGGACATTATTGCGTGCCAGTTACTGACCAAATAGGCAAATACCAGTTACTGTACGTATGTTACTCTAGATTGATGTTAGGTGAAATGTTAATATACTTCGTATAAATAGAAATGTTACATAACTTTGAATAACAGATTCATTTCTCTGTTATTTCTGCTTTGATTCGTTTGTGCTACTTTTTCATTTTTTACGGATTTTTACTGCAGCAGTGATTCACGCACCGCTGTTCGTTTTGAGGTTAGGATACGCAGTTAACAGTCCGCAATAATGAACACGTGGCGTGCAGTGCTGTACCCAGTACTGGAATAAGAAATAAAAATAGATAATGAAATGTAGATGAATGATTATACTGGATTTCAGTTCAGAGATTTTAGGTATTTGGATATTTTTAGAGTTACAATTTGAAATTTCAAGATGCAGATTTAGAGATTTTTCGAGTTAAAATTTAATATTGCAGACCTCAAAGGTAGAATTTTGAAAAGTTGAAAATAGAGAATTAAATCGAAAATACTAGATTAAGTAGAAAAGTAGTTTTCATCAACCCATGTCTAGATTATGAATTTAATAGTTAGTAATATTTTAACTTATTTTGTTTATATGGAGCAAAGTTTTAAAATGTGGCCCCATAAAAATTGAGGCCCCAGCTTGCGCCTAATGCGGCTTTCAGTAAACGCGGCCCTGTTCGTACCCCGAGTTTTCTGTCTCTCCCTCGCGTCGCCTCACCAGCATTCCTAACGTTAGTCGGTAACTGCTAACATTAAAGAATAAAATGCGGCACTTTGAAAATTAGCGGAAAATATCTTCGTTGAAAATTCTGAACTCTAGAAGTACGGTAAAAGTCGCATTCTATTTACACTTCATAAACACTTTTCCTCGATCGACCTTAAAAGGTTTGTAATTTCTTTAAAGCAGCCTTGCATTTTATTCAAGATACTCCATCGCGTAACTTCTTATATTTTTCCGAACGAACAGTTAGCGTCGTTATTCCACTCTGATAAAAATCAAAGAAATCACGGGTCCCGAAAAGTTGCCGGAGATGGAAAAGAATCGCGCTCAAAGGGAGAAGAAACGGGTTCGTTGGGCAAGGGCCGCGCAGCGAGAACAAAATAATATTTCAATTCCGTTTTATTACTATGCGCCTCGCTACGGCGAGTCCCTCGTCTCGCTTCCTTCGTCGAGATAATTATTCTTTACCGTCGCGCGACCCTTTTTTTCGGGACGTTGTTCGCGTTTCACGCGACTTCATAATCGGAAGTTATTTTAAGTGAACGCGAGCAAAGCTTCGCCCTGCTTTTCACCTCCGGCCGACAGGTTCGTGACTAACAAAGACACAGGAAAAACACAACGGTCGTCGGTTCCGAGGGGCGAAATTAAAAGCCCGTCGCGGTAACGGGCTGCACGACGTGCACTTAATACGGTCGTAAGTCTTTGATAGCGTTCGCACGTGACTCGCGTCGATCGATCGACCGATTCGCGAAACGACTCTATCGAGCACATCTATCTAACCAAGCTATAACGAGTTTTTCAACGTTAAAATGTTACCCTGCGTCCCTAACTATAAGTTGTCCCGCGCGAGACGCTCATGGCTATTACAAGAGGGAGGTTCGAGGCTAAGTGTAATCGGTAACCTTTAGGGAATGTGTACTAACGTTTCCTCAACGTGGCAGCCGGCTTCATCAAGCATCAAGTAACACGCTGATACAGCGTTGGCGCTTTGAGCGAAACGTTCGGATACCATTCCTAAAGGGTACGTTTTCGACCGTCCTCCAATAGCCGGTCTATGTTAAATTCTATGAAATTTGATAGCATAATCACATCATTTGATCCAGCGAACTTGGAAGCTAGATTATGCATTCTGAGAATAGTGCGTCAAAATGTTAGGACTGAGCGATTATGTACGCTCGGCACCAAAAAATTAATCATTTTCAGGAATTTTCTACAGAGGAGTGAAATCAATTTTAAATGTTATAAGTCTGTATATTAATAATGCTATAAGGCTCTATTTTATTTTTGAGACGTTTGTCCTTCTTTGTCTCTAGTTTTTGTCACTACAGCAACTTCTGCACGAAAAATGGAGCTCCATTGCAATTTCAAAGAAACTTTCAATCATTTTTCGCTCTTCCTGATAACTAGACAGCGGATTATTATGCATTTGAGACGATTTTGAATATGAGAAAAATCTATGAGTTCGAAAAATAAGAAGAGGTTTAGAAAATAAGACACATTATTAAATTAATTTTCCATTTCTTCCTTCCAATCCGCAGTCTACTGATCACAGAAACAATTTAAACAGAGGCATTTCTATAAATCCAAAATTCCCTCAAGCTTCCAACGACTTCTCTAACATCTTCCACAAAATCAAAGTCTTAAATCTCCGCTATTCCTCGATTTGACGCGATTCATATTCGTGTCCTCCTTTCGAAATGAGGTCCCCTAAAATCGCGATCGCGTGGAGGTGCGCGTCGGTCGACCGCATAACTCTGTAATTACTACTGTATAATATTCCCGCGAAGCGTTATCGTAGCGGGCATATTTGTGTATCGGTGGCGGAATTTCTTATTCCCCAGCGTATTGCTATACTCGCGCGATAAAGCACGAGAGGACAGGCGCGTGTTGCATATTGAACCGGTCGGACAGCGGTAACAGGCCATAGATACGCGGGACGTAATACGTAATCGCGAGTTACACCGTTACATTAATTTCACGATTTACACAGCTGTCCATGAAATTTCGATTAATCATGATTCACTCGCGTCGAAACGACGTCGGTAATGCAAGACCATCCGGCGTCGGTCCGAGGCCTCGGGACGGGCGCCGAAAAATAATTCGGGGAGAATGGATGAGGTGATTCCGCAAGCCGAGCGCAACCCTACTGCTAATATTCTACGGCGTCCCTGTAACGCGATATTGCTCCGTTCGCGCACCGGCATTACCAGCGATCCGCTAATACAATCCGCAGACTAATTCTAGTTAGAGTCCATTAATTGCTGCGCGGCATCGCCGAATTTAACGCAATAAATTTGATGGATCCTCTAACCTGAGAGTTCTACGCGGCCCGATAATTGCCGCGTTTCAATACATCCAATCGGCGAGTACAATTCCCGCGAATCTGTAAATTAGATTGCCGTTCCGTTGCCTAACGACCGGAGTTAAAAGGGCTGGCTAATTCGTGCGCTCGCCGTGCACCGAACGGTTAGAACAAATAGTAGTTCTTTTCAGCTGCGATACAAAGGCGCCGGGGGACGAAACAGACGAATCAATTCAGCGTGGAACGAGTCGAAGGCATCGCGTCGCGGTGATCTCGCGAATACGAGAGGAGGGAATCGAGAGGAGGATCGTGACGATCTAAATCGAGCAGAACGCGAGAAAGAAAGGAGCCCGTGGAGCGCGCGAATCCCTCGTCGAGCACGGGAAAACAGAACGCCGGCAAATGACTCGGATGATAGCGAGCAAACACACTCGAATCGATACCGAAGGCTGAGTGGCTGTCGTAAAAGCGTCTCATGGCCAGGTCGAGCGTTTTATTTCCAGGCGCACGCGCGCGCGCGCGTGCGAGCGCCGATATGCGAGCGAATTGCAGCGACTCGCCGCGATAAAGCATCGACACGGATACAAAGTCGTAATCCAGTTCGCCTCGGCATATTGACGAGCCCACTCGGACCAGTAATGCGTTACACGAGTGTGGTAATGCTGGAGATAGGGTAGACCGCGTAATGTGTAATCGCGGGACGCATTATGATTCACGATCGCACGCGAGCGACCGCGCGCGATAAACTCCAGATGCGCGTGTGTTCGGCGAGCACGAGCGCGTTGTCCTGGCCAGCTCGTGTTCCCTGCTGTGGAAAATCAACGCTCCCGTAATGGTGACCGATGCACGGAACATTTTCACAGCTAAGCGGAAACATTTCTCCGCTCGGGGAATTCCTGCTCGAGGGGGAAAGCCGAGCTTCCTCACCTCCGACTTCATTTTCCGCGAGATTTGCTGCATCTAATATCGAATAAATCCCCTCCGATATCGCGTTATCGTTGTCTTCGTGAGGTCTGAGGGGGGAGCCTCGATAAAGAAATGCTTTATCGTTTAGAGGTTTCGAAGAGAAGGTATTGATAAAATTCGAGGAGGGGGACGATCTTCGATCGCGTCGCGTAAATTTCGTAGCGCGGAGAGCGACTCTTAAATCGTCGAGCGGCTAACCTTCTTCGATTCGGAAATCAAAGCTTATTACTCCCTTCCAATAATCCCGGTTTGTCGAGCTGTTCGAAATTCGTGTAAACCCAACGTGCTTCTTCGAACGCGCGAGTCGAATTGCGGGAAACTTTCGGTCGTCTCGATGCCGGGGAACTTTCGTCGGACGTTCGTCGACGAACGATCGAACCGACGGTATCCTCTACTCCCGGTGAACGAAAGGAACGAAGCGGAGCACGAAATCGTATTTACTTCGACGCCAGGGTCGTTCGTCTCACCGGAAGAGATCACGAGAAGCCAGCAGGGTGGATGGAGGAAGTCTGGCCTCGCCGCGAGGACCTTTACGTGTCTTGACCGTAGAAACGGTACAATGGCCTCTGCCAAACAACCGGTCGTAACTCGCGACCAGATAAAAGATATCTCCCTCCTCTCTCGCTCACGCCCGTCTTCTTTCCATCGGCCACCGCTTCGTCCTTCTGGCGCGGCGAAGAGTATTGCCAAAAACGTGCCTAGAAACGAAAACCTCGACTAGGCAAGACGTCGATTATTCTTGGTCACCCGATTCGCTTCGTGTTACGTTCCTCTGGTTCTTCTCAGACTCTTTAGATTCTTTCGCGAGTAATTACCCTCTTCAGTTTTGCAAAATAAATTGCGTTTCGTTTTCCTGCATTCAGAATAATCATGCATGCATTTTACGACATCGTAAAACGAATGAAACTCACAGCGTCGAAACAGCTTGTTCTATTCGAATCGATTAGGAACGACGGTTGTTTGATGGGTCCATGGGGAACGCGCGACGCGAGCCGTTTCGATCTATGGACACCACAAAGAAACTCAATTCCCTTAGCTCTCGCGACACGGTGCTGTCTCGCCTGAAATTTTCAGCGAGTAACTCGTTTTCGCAGTCGCGCGACGAGCCATTCGGGACACTTCGAAGGAGGGGTGCAAAGCGGAAAACCGAATCATCGCGAAGAATTTGCACGGGAAACGGCCAGACGGATGCGTCTGTTCTGAAACGCGAAAATGGTATCTCGGCTTGGCCAGTCCTTTGCGAGTTTTTGCGCGCGTGATCGTCCTTCCTCCGCCCTTTTACCGTGCTCGAGGCGCAGGAACAAAGGGGTTGGAAATTCGATTGGATCCACAAAGTTCGTCGACGTTGTAGTTCAAAATTTCTTCCGAGGAACAGGGAGGCGGAATCGCCCGAAGCGAACGCGGCGCGACTGCGACTTCTTTCGCCGTCCGAAGGCCGCGAGACGAAATCGGGGCGGCCGAAAATCGCGATAAATTTCCTTGGACTTTTATTGGACACGATCTCGAACTCGGTCCCGTGCTTTCGCCTTTTTCGAGATTTTGGCGCTTTAGAGGCACTTGGAAGAATTTCACGGCCTCCAACTTTTATATCGTTGCGCAATAAAAGTTTGAAGGTAGATAAGGCGAAGAGCCTACTCCTGTTTCGAAATTACGAGGGATACGTCGAGCCGGATTACGTTTTAACGTCTGGGAATCTCGAAGCGCCCCGCCTTTGTGAAAAAAAAATTGCTACGGTTATGAAGAGCGAACGAGGAAAGCTCCCGCAAGCTGCGTATGTGGCTTCGAAGACCGTGACATTGTTGGTCGTATTTAAAAAGTACCGTCGTATCACTGGTCGTGCAAACTTTTTTTCCCGTTCAAGAGTTTAAAAGCTCCCCTCCGCCCAGACATTAAATTTCACCAAACAGGGCCGGAACGCCGGGGTGTTTCATTTTTTAATTCCGTGGTTAAAAATAATTCCGTGTTTTCGAAACTTTTCCGCAAAATTACATTCAACGTCGGACCGAACCCGGAGAAACGCGCGCGGTTCGCGAGTGAAATAAACTTTTTACGAGGCTAACTGCAGTCTCGTCTCGAGAAGATTCCAAAAATTCGCGGCACAATTAGGCGACGGAAAGCGCGCGTACGCGCTCGAAAACTGCCGAGAATTTCGCGCCTCGCCTCGGGCCGCGGGACTTTTATCGCGCTTCCTTCGCCGTACTCCCAACGGCGCATCAAGGTTTATACTCTACATATGTCATAAGAAGAGTGCATAATGCAGACATTGTGCGCACTTGCCGGTTATTGCAAGCAACGTGTAACGTTCCCTGGCGAAGTGTAAAGTGCGCGACTTTTTATTGCACTCTCGACGAGCCGCGCCGCGGCGTCTACCGCTTCGATCTCTCGCGTAAACGTAATCTTTAGCGTCCGGGGTGATTTCGATTTCGATCGTTGGTGGGGTCGCTAAGTGGTAACATTAAATTCAGGTCACGCGTCTTGGGGTATACGACGAGCTAATTCGATAACGCGTCGGTAGACGTGCCGCAAATCAACAGAAGGAAATTCTTCTTGACAGGGGAACGAACGATAATTCCAAAATCGGTCCAGAAGTTTGTATAACGTACAACGAAACAAAAACAGGAAATCACAGAACGATGGTGGAAAGTTATTCGTCGTCTATTCAATTGAAATAATTTTCTGCTGATCAGCTATTCCACACAATGTGACCGGATCCACCTTGATCCATGAATCATTCACAATAGCTCCATTGTGCAGCTTCCTACGGGAAGATATACAGTCCGCCTCGAAAAATACGCCACCGGTACGAATTCGAGTCGACGTACAAAGCCGTGGCAGTTTGGAAATTCTGGTCGGTGTTCGTCCACGGCTCTGAACTATTGGATTCCGTGTACGTCGTCTTACACTCAAACTTTCACGACGCAGGAAAAGGGAATTGGCGAGAAGGGGGGCGGGCGAAAACGAAAGGAGGGACGCGAAGAAAGAGATTTCAGTCATCAACAGGAATCTGTGTCGACGTGTTTTGCATGCTCACTTCCGGCATTCAAACTGACGGGAACGCGCGGACTTCCTTCAATTTCCAGGGGAA
This sequence comes from Perdita meconis, assembly GCA_030770465.2. Lineage (NCBI taxonomy): Eukaryota > Metazoa > Arthropoda > Insecta > Hymenoptera > Andrenidae > Perdita > Perdita meconis. Next base: position 2,024,254 of record JASKOS020000021.1, read on the forward strand.
AGAAAGCTGACAATACGGGCGAAAGCCGAAGGTTCGAATAACCGACGATCAACGGCTTTAGGCTTTCCAAAATTCTTCAATTGTGAATTTTTCTGATAGTCTTCTCGTAACTCTCCCGCTTTCGATGCTTCTGGGGTGAAATCTTTCTTCTAGACACGACGCGGCGTGGCGGTCTCGAAAGTAATGTCTACGGTGCTTTTAAAAGAATATAAATAGGGACTTGTGCCCTGAGAAACGCGTCCCGACCGTGTGTTGTCCCAGGAAGCAGAGAAGAATTAAGGTTTTCCGTGCTCCGCGCGGACGTCGAATCAACATGCAAGGATTCCCGAGTCGCAGCGGCATTATTATTCTCCGGGATTACATTGATTTACGCTCGTTATTCGTCATCGTCCGCGCCGCTAACAAAGTTCAGTGTTTTACAATAGGCTAAATGATGCGCTTCATCCAGGCTCATTGACACCGCATTCGAACGGCAATGCCGAGAGAAGAAACTCGGAATTATGTCCGAACATAATTTCATTTGAAAACGTCGCGTCCACGTCTCCGATGTCCCCATGAAATATTACGATCCTCGGATCCGTGCCGATTTACTTCGCCCGAAGCTTCGCTCTTTTCTCGTGAATCAGATTCGCGAGCTCCGCTTTCGAAGTTCTCCGCTCGAGGATTAGCCGAATATCCTCGGCGCGAGGACAGGTATCGAAACAACGACGAGCTGTCGCAAAAGTCGTCGCGGTGTTTACGCTTGGTGGTGCGCGATTCAAATGGGATGTATCGATCGTATTTATAAAATATATCGTGCACAAATACGGATAATCGACCTCGGGTTCGAATTAATTCGACGGAGAATCACGCGGCCCGGCCAGCTATACGGTTTTATTTCGGGGCAGTGACGGTGAATAAAATAATATTTTGACGGGCGGGCTCGTGTAAGCTAAAATAATTAAATCTACCGTCCCAACCAGAAATCGCGTCTGCAACTGAAATTAATTTCACCGACGCGTTTTATGCGCGCTACCCGATCTACGGGCTCAACCGACCAGCGGACTCCCTGTTGGGCTCGTGTCACGATAATACGATATTAATTTCTCGCTGGAGATAGGAAACAATACAGCCGGAGTTCCATAAACCTCTTAAATCTGAGAAATGTACCGAAATTCAGGAAATCTCCTCGTAAGCGGTTCACTGCGTCAAAAATAAATTAATAAAAGCGAGTATCACGATCCGCGTTAATAAAATATTAACCGAAGCTATTGAAATTCCATTTCAAGATATCACTTAGATATCGCTCGTCGGAAAAATGTTCACTCATCACGAAAAAAATCAATCGAAGTAATTAAGATGAATTGCAAGAAGATGCGTAGCGGAGGGTTGAAAAATGTTCGCGACACGTTCGAGTGGTTCGGTGACAGCATCCGCGTCGCGGATGCGGATCCTTTTATGGTTTTGCTCGTGAGTGTCGTTTGCGGTCGGATTCCTTTCTACGGGCGCGCATTTGTTGCTCCCGGCGAAACTTTTCTCGTCTTCCAACTGAAAGCGTTTTCTGATAATCCGATACTCTGGAAACGCAATTTTCTTCTCACCCGCTCGGTCCTCGCGTCTCCTTTTCTTTTCCTCTCTCGCCGAAGCCCTCCGATCCGTTGAATTTTCTTTCTCTCGCAGGTCCAATTAAAAATGGACAACATGTTTTCACGCGGTCCGGAACCGAATCTCTTCGATTATTTTCCCCGGTGAATTGCGCCGTTACAGAGAACGTTGTAAGTTGTAACTCGAGAGCATCGAATAAATCCTCTAGCATTCTTCAATTTCACTTCCGCTCGGATCGACGAATCCCGCGCGTTTATTCGAAACGTATTCGCGCCGAGCCGTATACTGACAAAACTCGACCGTAAAGGAGTCATCGCGTTGCAGAAATCGTCTTCTTAACGCCATCCCCGGTACCACGGTTTCCGCTCGGAGTATTGCTCGCTGTTATCGTTTAGGCTACCACTGCCGCTACCATTTACGATACCGCTATACTTTGCGCCACCATAATCGTTTACACGGCGTTTCTCGTAGCGTGCGCGACTGAGTAAACGGCGGTGTACTTGATAATGTAAATAGTAGCGCACTTTGTTGCAGTAACGTAATTACAGTCTCGGCGTTGGCGTGTGAGTTAATAGAATTATCGAGACGATCATTTCCCTCCCCAAAACCGGAGATCTCGCGAGGCACACCGCGAAACGTAGTCTCGGCCAGACAAACACCGTATCAACGGTGAATGTGAAACCGTACGTTCGACTCTTACGTTACTCGGCATTCATCAAAATTCAGTGCACGCGCGTTTCAGACAAATTGGTAATACATGCCATAAAACATGGATAAGAAAATTGGAGAATTGGAACCTCGAAGTGCAAGCGAAGCGACGGGACTCTGTCGCGACCGAGAAGAATCGAAGAAGGAAAAGTCTCGCGTGTTTCCGCGAATCGATATCGCCGAAAGATCCACCGAGTCGAATCGCAGAGCCTGGTAAAACTCCTGGAAGCCCGGAACGAGATTATTTTCTCATTTGCGGCGAAGGAACGAGCTTTCGTAACGATTTTTACGGAGAGCCTGACGCGGTCCGATATTCTCTTATAGGTTTCCTTTCACCCTTTGCCGCGGAAAACACCGCGCCGGTTGCCAGGATCTTTCTATACATACGTCAACCGGCATCTCGCAATGAAACGGCTCCATCGATTCGCATCGCCGATACGATTACGAGCTTCCTGCGTGAAAATTCGGAAAGACGTCGAGCAGACGTTGCGGCGCGCCGCGCGTTCCGTTTCTGTGGAAAAGTAATAGATAGGGTCAGCAGGAGTCGGAAGCGCTTCCCGGCCGGCTGACACGACGGGAAACTTGCTCGCTGCTCGCCGGATGTTTACTCGCGGCGAAGGTAAACTGTACGTAAAAGCGACAACGGGAGCTGCACGTCCAGCCGAAATCGGATACGTTTTTCGGGTTCCCGTCTAAAAGCTCGATGGTTTTCCTCCATTTGCCCGGGCTCCCGTTTCTGCGACTCTCGCCGCGCCGCGGTTTATTCTTCGCCCGGAGAAAGGGTTACGGCAGCTCGTCGGCGGATTTCGTCGACGGACTCTTCTTAGCTCCCGTGGTTTTCCCGCGCCACTCCGTGTAGATTGTTTTCGAACGTGCCGAAATTGGCCAAGTGTCCATTAACCTTTCCCGGACTTTTCTCCGTTCCGAATGGCAGACTGCCGCGGCGTCGACGGCTACTCGGGGTTCGATATTTTATACATCCGCGGCCCAATTTCCGACGGCCGGACGGATTTTCTTCCGGTTGCGTTCCGGAAAGCTCCTGATTAAGTTATTAGAACGAGCGGAACGTTAATTGTATTAATCGCAGTGATGGTTCCGTGCGGGTCCTACCGGCCTGAAATATGCTCTAATAACTTCGCGCTTTAATTACGGCGTGTTTGTAACGCATCGAACATAGCGGCTTTCTCCCGCATAATTACGCGTACGCGTTTAATTAAATCACCTTGTCAGGAGTCACCGATTGCCGTGCCGCCGCTTCACCGAGCTCGATCTGGCTTCAGATCAATTAGCTATAATATATATACACAAGCCCGGGCATACGGGCGAGTGCGCGCGTTATTCAGAAATTACTGGGATAATGGCAATTGTCGTGACGTAATTGCGAACGGTCAGATTGCCTCGGCTATATCATGTTTGGCGGAGGAGAATTACAGTTGTAACATGTATCACGCTTCGTATAATATTTCGATCGACGTAGTTTACTAGAGCTTTTTCCGTCCGCGTTTAAACAACGCTCTGTTACGGAGAAATTATGTAGTACCGAGCATCCAGTAAATGCAAATAACGTGTGATTTCAATCATGCGCGAAATCGCACCTAAACGTTTGCGACTCCATACAGTCACGTTAAAAGTTAAATCAACTATTTTCTTAATAGTTGCTTTCTTTCGGTACCTGTGCAGAGTCTCCTTAAACTCAATTTGTCAGTTTGTGTCAGCTTCCTGGATATCCTCAGTTGTTAGACTGGTGTCAGCTTGTTTTACTTTAAGAATTAATTGCCAGTGAAATCGATTACGAGCAAATGTTGGTTTGGCTATTCAATCCTTAAGGATATATCCACAGAAGAAAATGGCAGTTTTTTTTATTTCTCAAACCAATTTTCTTCATTATCTGGCATGTCTCGCTAATTGCTGACTTATACTACTAGGAGAACTCGCATCGAACTTCACATTTTGCTGTGTGGAGTTACTTTATACTGTTTGACCCAAGATTTACGGACACAATTATTACTTTGAGATCTTTTGCTGTTAAATTCAAAGGGCAGATTACTTTTAGACATATTTAAAGATATAATTGTCTACTTTTTATCTCTGACCGAGTTTCTCGGAACGCTCGAAGATACACTTTGAATAACGATTGTTACGGCGATATTCCGCCGGGCAAAACGCACGCATGCATCGCATCGCAAGATTGAAAATCGTTCGTTTCTTTTATCCGACAGAAATTCGACGAGCTTAACGAGAACCTTACCATCGAGTGGCTGCCCCTACGTGGCCCGAATGCCGAGGCTCCTCGTGATTTTCCGTGCCAGTCTACCGGAATAACTTCATTGGGACTTTCCAACGGATTTCTTTTCTTCGGGAGGAGGAAAAAGGAGCCGGGAGAAACGTCACCTCGTCGATACCTCGTGCACTCTGAAAAGCTTGCTGATTTCGGGTGAGTCTATTTTAATTAACATTACCTTGTATTCGAGGGAATCTAGTTCGCGAGAAATGGCAAATAGAATATCTGGTAAAAATCTTGAGACCGTTGAAGAGTCCCCTATTATATCTTATTTTCCCTCGTGACTTTCATGTTTCACTTCCAAAGGGTTCAAAGAAAATTGTTTACTCACTAATGGAGGTGGAAATCAACATACGACTTAGGAAAATTCAATCGACTGGAAAATATATCGAATCTCTGAAGACAAGAGTCCATGAGTAACTCTGAAAACTGATTATCCTGATTATCCATTACACATAACTGATACCAAGCGCGATACTTGTTTGAATACATCATGCTCTTACGCCTCTCGCATCCGACTCCACTCTCCGCCGGTATTCGATAGAGTAGTCCTCTGCGCGGAGAGTGCTCGTTCACTTCTAACTTCCGGCCCGCTCTTTCCCGGTGCTCAGCAAAGAACAGCTTCACGCAGGGAGCGACTATTTCACTCTTCATTTTCGACCCGTTCGTCGAGCCGTTTCGCAATGCCTTTTTCCGCAAGGAAAATCACTTATAAGCCCGGGGCGATCGGGCGGAAAATGGAGGCGCGCGTAGCGTATTCCGAATTCCATCTGGCAGCTAATTAACGCCGCTTCCAGGCATTCGCGTGGACAGTCGACGCGGCCGAGATATCGGAATGCAATATTCATAGCTCGCGCGCGCGCACACACATCGAACAGATACACGAGACAGATAACTTGGCCCCGATGTCGAAGCCGTCGGCTGGCAGGGAATCGATCTCGCCCCGACGACCGGCAATTTCAACGTACGCGACGTCTCCGCTTCGCTTCGCTCGCTCCTCGCGACGTCTCCTCGTCCGTTTCCTTTCATTTGCATTCGCGCACACCGCCTCCCTTACGCTATTTCCCACCTCGCGGAAATTCCACCCGGTCCGCCCCCCTCGTTGCCGTCGTGTTGTTTACGCGAATACTCGATCGTTATCACTGGAATTCGCTGGTCCAATTTGTCGAGACGTTACGCCGCTCCTCGCGCGAGAAGCTTGCGAGTCGTTACACCGCTCCCGCGGCAATAATCGTAAGAAATGAAATTTCAAATGACTCGATGCGCCCTGCTTCGCCGCTGTTCCCTGGCGAGGCGAATAATGCGATGGAGCAGCGAAGATTCGCCTTTTTACTTTCTGGATTTAGACGCGAAACAATGTTAAATCGTGTTGTGTAGAGGGCGTAGACAGAGTGTCGCCAAAGAAGTTCTTTTGAAAGCTGTAAAAAGCGACGGTCGAGTTGCGCGCGATCTCTACTTACAATTCAGCGTCGAGTTTAAAGATATTCATCGAGTGGAACGGGGATTACAATTGCTCGCGAGAAGTCGTCGATCTCTATAAATCGTGCGACAACGGGAACTCGTCGAACTTCCCCGGCTCCTTTTCGCCTTTTCAAAGGTGAAAGATTCGAAGTTGTGACAGGGATTGCTCGCCGAGAGAAATAATAACTGGAAAATAGCTCGAGAGGAAGGAAGGAAGGAAAGGGAAGAAAAGGAGACACCGAGCGTCGGAACGAAAAAAGGAGGGAGGAGGCGAGGGGGTGGGTGCGCGAATTCGCCATAATAATTATCGCGGGGCTTTCTTCCCGGCGTAGCGGTGGGTGCAACAGGTGGCCGTGAGCGAACAAATCGTTCAGGATAACGACGAATCCGAATCGAAGTCCGGTGATTACCGTCCCGATGGAAATTCGATTTCGGGGTGACCGTCGAATGGCCAAAAGGCAGCCTCCGCTCGGACTGCTTGCATCGACCCGCATCGGGGACCGATGAAAAACGGAAAATATGACCGGGGAAACTGGGTCATGGATATGCCCGACGCTTCCCTTGTCCGGGATGCGCGCTTTCCTTTCTGCGGAACCAGCGAGTCGAGTTTAGCGACTCTCGGCTCGCGAATAAAGTAAACATGAATGAGCAGAGGAATTCGGAGGATGGAAGTCCTACTTCGATGAAAGTCGAACGCAGCAAGGATCGATGCGATTCACTTTTGCTTCATATTTCCAAAGAGACGCGTTCTGACGATGATAACGCGTCCCTGATTGAACCTGATACGTTCAAAATCCTGGCGTAATTGCATGGGCGAAAGATAAGGACGACGACACGGCGGAGAGAAAGGAGGCTCGTCCTGGGATTGACGTCTATCATCGGTGTTCGTCCTAGCCATTGAAATGTCCCTTAATCGATGCCCGCGTCACCCCGAGCTGATCGACGCAAAGCCGTCTCTCCAGATTACGATGCTCGATCTTGCGAGATTATCGGTTAGGAACAATGTAAATTGGTCCTAGCTCTTGGATATGTGTCCCGATTAATGGGAGATCGTTACGTGTCGTGCTCCGGAATCGTTATCGACCATTTCCCCAACTACCTCCGCAATTACTCATCGAAATTGTTCGTTAATTACATTCGCCACGCACGACACGCTCAAAAACAAAATTAATCGATGTTTGAGCGAACAAAGACGGGGTTGCCAAAGCTTTCCGTTTCGTATTCAACCAAGTTTCACGAATGCCAATTGTATCCAAAGAGAAGCATCCTCGAAAACCGCAACCATTTTGCTTCACCCTGCGCGTTTCCCTTCTATTTGCTCGCAAACGTGGCACAGAAGCAGTCGCGTCTTGGTGTTTTCAAAGTCCTCGATGCGTAACTCGCGCGAACGCCACGATAACGCTAACTACTCGTTAATACGCGTTTTCCTTGCGCCAGGCGTCGCTGGATTTAAACAGCTTTCCGCTTTAATTGGCCCCGGCGCGACGCGACGCGACGCCACCCCGTGCCGTCTCCCCCGCGTTTTCCTCCTCCGCGCCGCGCACCGGTTCAATTCTTCCCATCCGTTTTTTTCCCTCTTTCACTGTCTTCTATCCCCTTAAATCGTAGTTGCAGCCGTCTTTCGCTTTTTATCCCCCTTCCGTATACCTTTTTTCTGCACCATTCTCTTTCTACTTTGTAGATTCCGGGTATCCATTCGTTCTTTGCTTTCGCAGGTTCCTTTTTAATCGTGTTGCGAGATTGTGCTGCGAAAAACACGGTGCAAGCACGGAGATGTACGATTCTAACTCCAATTCTCCTACACTCTTCTCTTTCCCTTTTTGTCTTGCTTCCCTTTTCCTCAGGTCTCGAGTTTCTCTTTTTTTCCGCCTCTCCGCGCACGCCACTTCTAACCCAAATGCTTTTCTGTCTTCTTTTGTTCTTACTTCCTTTTATTCAATTTTTTCATATTTTTCTCCTGGTATCTCACTCCACCTTCACGCAGAGAAGTTCCACGATTATCGATTAATCTACGACTGCTTTCCCGGCCAGATTATCCCTTACATTATATTTGTCGGCGGTCTGAAAGCGCGAAAAGGTATCAAAAGGGCATCGTCGAGGCGCGGCGCGCTGAAGAAACGGGGACGGTGATAAATATTAAGGAATCGAGATCCTCGAGCCACGTTCGCGTCGTTTCAGTCCTGTCTCTGATAAAATAGAACTTACTTTATGCTCGGAGTCGCTACATCGTGGCTTCCTCGCCCTCGGGAATAATGATCCTCCCTTTTAGCTGGTGGCGAGGCCTGTTTCAAAGGGAGTTATTATCGGGCGACAGTTGATATTCCCAAGACTGTTTTATAGTTCCATCGAGACAAACGCGGGAGAGACACATCCCCGGAACTCCGGTCTCATCGGCTTACATCGAACGGCTCTTTGCCGGGAAATTGGATCACGAAGTTGATCAAAGGGTCGCCCGTTTTTCCCATCCACTCATCTGCAGCGAATCGCCACGGAGATCTCGGCGGAGGCCTTCTGGGTAAAGGGTTCGCTCTAGTCCTCCCCGCATTTCGACCTTTCAGACTCGGCACCGATGCCGGGACAGAGACAAAGAATTCGCTCGATCAGAACTACTATCTCCTCTCTGCGTCGTTTAAAATTTTATTCCTCTCGCTGGAAATAAATTGCAACGTGTACATCGGAGATACGTGGAAACGGCTTAGGAATACCTTCGTCTCTTTATCTCCCTCATATATCGTCACGCGAAAGTTCGCATAAGTGTCCTCTCGAAATAAACCGCCGATCAGCTCGGCGTCTTTCGATCTCCGATCAAACCCCGGAGCGTGTTATTCACGGGCATTATCAATCTTCCATCTGAGCGTCGCGGAAGGTGGATTCAGGACGCTGCTGACCCCTTCGAGTCGCGTCGAAGGGAGAGGCTGAAAAAGGAGGAACGGGGGTTGGTCGCGACCTAATCTCGAGGAGAGAGAGAAGGCGCAGCTTGTATCCTCGAGGATCTGCCCGCAGCGTCCCCAAGATTCGCAGACTCGGTGGTCCGTGTCGTGGCTCGCTCGCTAAGCGATTATTTTATCTGCGCCAGGCGATCTGCCAAACTCTGTACGAGCTCGACGCTTTTTCATCCCACCTCCCGCTACTCTCCTCCACGTTTCTGCTCGTGTCTGCGTCTTTGTTCCGCCGTTGCGGGTTTATCGAAAGGTCATCGCCGGGGGCGCGACACGGAGCCCCCGTGACAGCTTCAGGAATTTTCTAGGCTCGTTTCGCGCGAGGATCGGCCCTTCCTTTCCTCCCCTAATCTCTCGGATCTCTGGCCGAACCTCCGCCCCAAGAATAGAATGCAATTACGATCGGCAGCTAGAGTCGGGTCGATGAATTGGACGATAAGTATCGAAACGCGGCTGTCGCCCATCAGCGATCATCATCCACTTCCGCCTCGGTTCCCTTTCCGACGAAAACTCTCCTCGCACGCGTTCGCATCTCGTTATCGCAGTTATCGAAGCGTTGCCGAGTAGGTCAAAAAACGACGGAGAAGCTCTCCGCGTTCGGCGAACGTAGCGGTGAACGCTGAATAGCGACGGGACCTTGATATCAATTTCCATATTGCGGAAATAATTCCGCGCAAGATGGAGCGCGGTTGTCGCGGAACTCGTTTAAGTCTCGTAATTAAAGAACGGCGGAGCTTAGTCTGAACTTTTTCTCCGGAACCGGATCGCAACGGTGAGCACTTTATATTATATCTTTCGCGCAGTTTATCAGAGATTAGTGGTCGCCGGCGGTGAAGCGGCGCGGTAGAGTAATTAAGCGCCCCTGGAAAATATTCTTTCGCGAGCAAATTGCGTTAGAGCGAGTTCGAAGGTGGCCGGGAGCAAGGTGTTTCCGACCAAATTATTTATCGTAAGAAATTTTTTTTCACGAGACAGAACGAACGATGAGCTCGCGAGCAAATCGCTTCGCTTCCCGGGGATCAAAAATTGCGCATCGACGCTCTCGACGGAGCCGGACGGGACGCTTTGACTTAACGATTCTCGTTGTCGAGCGCGGCGAGGCAAGAAACCACCGTCAAAATGCATTATGTCGTTAAGATAGAATCGAGGCGCATATTTTTCGAGCGCGCTGGAGCAGTCGAGGCCGCGGGGAAGCGATTCCGACCGTGGCGAAAACTTTGGGATTGGAATTCATGATAGCGGGAAGCCAAGAGGAACTTTCGAGATTTCGAGTGGCCGGAACGCCCACGGGGAGGAGTTCGACGCATCGTTGACAAGCCCATCTACGAGCACGCCAGCAACTCCGGAAACAGCCAGTTCCCAGGGAAATAAGAAACCCGCGCGCGGCCGTCGTTGCTCGCTCGAATTTCATTCGAATAAATTCTGGGGACCGCTATCGCGTTGCATCCAATACGTTTCCGCGTCGCGTCGTAACGAACCGCTTCCGCGCGTCCGCTCGAATTTGTCCACGAATCGAACAAGACGCATCGAATTTATTTATTCTCTGTTCCTGAAAAAAAATTTCTCTCTTCTGCGTGTGTCACAGTGCAGAATTTTTGCCTGCTAGTTATGATTAGACTGCGGATTACTTATGATTAGACTGCGGATACTTCTATGATAATTTTGAATGTGCAAAAATCTATGAGGCTGTTGACAGATTACAAAATAATAGTAGAAGTTGAGTAATTGATATAAGTTATTTATTTATTCAATATAAACGGGATACCCAATTAGAATTCAATGTTAGCATGAGACAGCGCACTGATAGATTTATAATTAATTTATAATTAGTTTTAAAATATAGCTCCTAAAAATGAATATCTGGACCCATAATTATGAGGTAAAAACGTACGTTTAGTCATAAATGATTCAGAAGTTTGTTATCTCATAAAGTTGCGGGGCAGCTTATAAAACCATTGATTACTTTGTGTAGAAAAAAATAGATCCGCAATAAATCTTCCAGATTCAAGCGTTTTGTGTAAGCAACAAATCTTAGGAATCTACATTGTACCCTTTCAAGAAGTAGCTTATATTTAATCTGATCAGGCGACTATATGATAAAGGCATAGTCTAAAAGTAATTTGAAGGCACTCTTGCTGTTGAAGCTCGCAGTAAATCTCTTCATAAACCCCAAGTTATAATATGTCGGAAATGAGACACAGTATTGCTGAAATTTCAATTCTTCATTTTTGTTTCTAAGTATTTTATTTTGCATAAAAATCCGCAGTATAGTTATTATTAAAGACACATTTATGTATAGATGGGTCGAATCCGTTCCAGGGCAGAAATCTAAATTAGTGCTTTATATTAGTTTACACATGAATGAAACAAATGACAAAAGGAACACCGTCACGGCTCGGATGAAGACACGGTTACGTATTAATTGTGTTTAGTGCATGCAATAAAAACGTGTTAATAATAATAATAATAATTTTAAGGCTAGGTGTAAATTAGTCGATCGCCGAAATTGTTTTCAAAACAGTAACGACGTTTAACCACGCTCGTTCTAATTTCCACTTGGCTTCTTTTCTCGCGTTGCGGAACATTGTGTCTTGTTGCCTGTACTTCCATTCGATTCGCCTGTACGCTCGCAGAGATTTACCAGTTATTGCGTCTTCCCGCAATTCTTCCGCTCCCTTTTTCCTCCTATACCCTTCGTATCTATCTCCCGCGCCGGCAACCCGTTGGTATTGTTCCCTATTGTGGCAAGTATACGCTGTATAGAGCGAGAAGAACCGTGGAAAACGAATTCCTTGCCATTGTAAGATACGCGAGCAGTAATTCGAACACGGAAAGGAGCCGGTCCGATCGCTCTTCCGGGCTACGGCAATCGAATCGCGTCTTATATCGCTCTTGTCCGATATGATTTCTCTCGATGAATTACTTGGCAATTACACCGGAACGTTTCCTTCTATTCCCGATATCGACGCGGCGCAGCGCGCGGAATTTAAACGACTCGGCGCGGGAAAACGAAGGAGGAAGAATGGGAAGCCGGAAGCCAAGGGCTCGGTGTTAGTTAAACGTGTTGATGCAGCGAGCGAGGTAAATTCGTAAAATTACTTAAAGGCAATTTGTCGGGGAGCGGAACGGTTAAGTTGCTACCGCGACGCGAGAGACAGAACGCGTTATCCCGTCCCGAAGATCTTATATTTCTCGACGCAAAGTTTCAACTGCGAGGTCGACTCCGGCTTATCCACGAAAACGTTTGATCCTCGCCTCACGCCCGGTCCTTCATCCCTTAATCCCGCGGGTTAAGCTCCTTGCGGTGACGACAAAACGACGAAAAGGATCGTCTCCCCGCCCCCGTCGCTCGCTTTAGCTGGCTTCGCTTTGTGCGCCGGAATCCATCGTTTCCTTTCCTTGATCCACCGTTCCTCCATCCATCGAATGCGACCGCCTCATCAATTAAGACGCGCTTCAAAATTTATCGCCGAAGGAGACCGTCGACGTCAACGTCGCGCGCGAATCTCTTTATCGCGCTTGTCCCGCGGTTGTTCGAGGACTTTCGGCCCGTTCGCGAGACTAATCGCTCCCGTGGTTACATCCAAGATCAAATGAAAATGTCCCCGCGCGGCTTGACAGCCTCATATTCCGGCGACCATGGCAAGCCGGTAATTACGTCCACACGTTACCTGGGCAAGTAAAAGCGTGTCGCGTCAACGTTAAAAATCGCGCGATACGATCGAGCAGCGGGCGCACAAAGGCGACAAGCGGCGAGGCCCAGCTTTGTAACGACATTGCGTTAATTAATACAGTAATTAATTTTGCGGCTCTCAAAGCCTACCGCGCCGCCGAGCTCTGTTTTCATTCGTCGCCGAGACGTTTTTACGGATCGCGACGAAAGCACCCTCTAAAATTTCCAGCCGATTAGACCGCGGATTCGTGGAACGTTCGATCGACTTTGCCGGCGCAAGACGCTCGACGCGAGAGTGCCCGCCCGGAATTGAGGGCGTGACGTTTATCCGCCTATTTATGAAAATCGAGCGGAAAAAGCTGCGGCGAGTCGAACCGAGCGCGCTCGAGCGGATAAGGAACTCGCGTCACGAAGTTCCGGGCTCGTGCGACCGGCTCGTGGAATTAATTTCTGGAAATTGAAGCGCTGCTAAGTAAGCGTCTCGCTCTCACCCCCGGCCCTTCTATCGCCCTTTAACACTCCTCCCTCCATTCGTGTTCGTTTATCCGTTGTCGGTCCCTTTAGCAGCGTGTATGTATCCGCCTCGTCTCTATCCAACCAGTCGCAACGTTTTCCGTCTGTTGCGGAATTGGTGCCGAGGAACCGGACCATTCCAGGATGATTTAGTCGGACAGGATCGGAGCCGGGCGTTACAATCTTCCTTTCTGGATGGAACGGTGATTCGAATTCGATCCCGAGGTCCGTGCGTCCACCCACGCAAATCCTGCCTAGCACGTAACGTCGCTGCGGGTTAGCGCAATCAAAGCGCTGACTGGAAAATTAGCCGACAGGGTTGAAAGCTTGCGCCTTCGAGATACTCGCGTCGCGTGTTGGCGCCGATCTGCTCGATTCTCTCCCTTCGTCGGTTATCTCTGCCACGCGGAATTCGATAACAATAAGAGCGATCCTCGCACGAAATCGTGGTACAAAGAACGTCGAAGAGAATGCGGGAACGTCGGACGCATCGCGTGACCCAAAGAGAGTAGCCGAGCTTTCTCTTCTTTCTAACGTATCACGCATTAATTCGACGAATCTTCGCGAGAGATTAGATGGACTCCGGCGTTCTCAAACAATGGAGAACGGACGGAGAGAAAGCGAGTATCGAAGTAGTGATTCCGGGCGAACGGATTCAGTGTGTTGAACAAAGTGCAGATGGCATTTCATCGGCGCACTGGCCACCGCGTCAACTCCTTAATCGGATTAAACGCAATTTCAACGCGACCGTTATTATCCGCTCGCGTTTCCCTTATTGTCGCGAACCCGAGTGCAGAGCGCGACGCGATTTATCGGCCGGATCGATTCCGTTATGCCGCTCGGAGCAAGTGAAACAAGGAGCCCGGTTTAATTAGTTACCCGGACACGTCGAGCCGCGTAATTAAAGCGGCACGGGCTCGCGCGTTGCTTTTCCCTCCGTTACGAAATTGTTAATTAATAAACAAGAATCCGCGAAAAGAACTGGAACTCGTCTACTCGTTTCTCCTGTTTATTCACGATCCTCCGACTCGCACATTCCAGATCCAATCGCGAACCGGCAAAAAGCTTCTCGCCGAGAGATACAAGAATTCGCGAGCGTTGAGGAATTACGATACGCGGTGGCCGCAACGCGGCAGTTTTCACATATTCGTCGACGATAACCTCGGTGTCTATGAATTTTGGATAGCACTGAGCATCGAGGGCTCGCGAACTCTCGAGCGACTCCAGCGAGCTCGCGCGTTTGAATTATGAATTTCGAAGAAAGTAAGATGAACGAATATCTTCGGTCGTTCCGACGAGTTCGACAGACTCTCCACGGGAGAAGGAGGGGAGGGAAGCTGGTCGATCGGGTTCATAAATATCGATGGAACTCCGGGGGTATGCCTGGAGGATTTTCAATCTCTCGACCGGAGGATGCTCGATCATCCTTTTACTGTATAAACTGTTCCACCGGATCCTCGAAGAAGTCGGGTCAACTGACAATGAAAATAAGAAGAAGAGCCCCGCTCGCCAAATCGATTTCCTCCGGACAGAAGCGAGCCGAAACGTCGAGACACGCATATTGCGCGCATCCTCGCGGCTCGGAGCACCAGCAATTTCCGCCAGAACCAATTACACTCAACTTTCCCCTGTGCGGTACTTCTACAAGGAGTCTCTCTCGCACGAACGTCAGAGGAATCATTTTCCACGCACTTTGCCCCGTTTTTCATTCGCAAAGCCGCCAAGTTGTTCCAAGTCGTTGCGGGGGGATCGTTGCGAGCGCGACGCTTCGAGCAGGCTTACGCGCACAGGCGTGTCGCAGAAACGCGAGGGAAGCCGTAGACCGGAGGCCGAAGGGAACGGTTCCGAGGCGGAAAAGGAAACGGACGAGGTTGAGCAGCGGGAAACGACGCGGCGGCGTCGGCGGCAGCGACACGGGAGAAGAAAGTAGACGAGAGCCGAGTTTCCTCTCTCGAGTTACCTTACTTATATTGACCTTTGAGAATCTGTTTAATGTCTGCTCGTCGATCCGCTCCCTCTCGAGATTTCGTTTGGTGAAACAAGAAATCGAAGGATCTCAGGATGAACAGGGATTTGTTTGTTCCGAGCATCGGATTTCCATCCTGAAACTCGTTCCACATTCCCGCTTAAAGGTTTATCGACCGCTCGCGAATTCTCCTAAAGTAATAACGCGGCGCGGCGTTTCGTAGATTACGCTTCTTCCCTCTGGATTTATTAAAACTTCTGAGAAATCTCGACGAAGTCTGCAACGACAAGATTTTGTCGGAGCTTACTTCGGGAATTCTCTTAGCGCGAACGGTTCACCCCGGCCTTTGAGGAAGGCGTATCGATTCGCCTCAGTCGTCTCGAGGTCCCTCGCAGGGAACCGCGAAAAATAATTCCTCCTTTGAAAACGCGAGCGATCGTTTCCAAAATAGACGGTGTTCCGTCTAGTGAAAGCAACTAGCGCGATATGGACATCGGAGCGACGGTATTCTCTCGGCGAGGGGGAAAAGGAGAGCTTGGGGTCGGGGAGGTGTCAGAGATTGGTTCGCGTCAGTTCGTGGCTCAGCGAGGAGGCACGAGTCGCATCTGTCTGCTCTCATCCCTATCATGGGGTGCGCGGTCGGGTGGGGGATGGCAGAGCCGTTCGAACTAGCGTGATGGATACGCGAGCTCGCGGTGGAGGCACCCTTTCGCATATCAACTATATGGGTGCCACCCTTCCACACGTTCCTCCACTTGCGGCTTGCCATCTCTTCCAGCGAGTCTCCCCAACCACCCCCTTCCCCTGTCCCTCGTATCTCCAGACACATCCAGTCCTTTCCTCGTCCCTTCCGCCACTCCCTCGCGCAGTCTTCACCTGTTTTCCCTTCGTTTTGTATTTCTTTTACTTCTTTCTCTCTCTCCCCCTCCCCCATTATTCTTCTTCCACTTTGTATTTCTAGCTTTTCTTTGTTCCTTTGTTCGCCTCGTTGCATCTTCCACTCGCGTTGTCTCCCTTCCCCCCACCTCCCGTTTCAACCCCTTCTCCGCCAAAGACTTCCCCAACCGTTTCTTCGCTCGCTTTTTTCGCCTTCTCCTCGCTCGTTTCTTTGCATTTTCACTCCCGTGCTGCTCCTTTCCATTTTTCACGGCTCTCATTCTTTGCGCCCCGCACGCGTCACTTTCCACCGTCACTCCTCTCTTCTCACTTTTCACTTTTTCCTTGTACCGCTTTTTTGCCGAGCGTCGCGAGTTTACGCGGGTTTTCGTCGCTGGACTCTCGGATTCGCGTATCTTCAGGATGTACACGCGATAAGAGCTTTCGCGGCAGTTTATCAATCCAACTGTCATCGAAGAAACAACTTTCTCCATGTGTAGCATAATAAATGAAATATCCAACCCTACAAATTTTTACATCGACGCAGAGCAGCATTCTGTGTTCGCCTGAAAATCGGAGCTCGTCTCTGGTTCCCTTTGAGAGGCTCGTCCCTAGTTCCTAGTAGAAGGTCCTCGGTGAGCTTGAAAAGTGGACGCACGTCGCGAGGGCAAAGGGCAGAGGGCGTGTCTGGGTGTATACAGAAACGAGAAAAGAGGCTGAAAAGGGTCGCGCGACGTTGAAAATCACTTGGCCGATGCTCGAGAGCGGCGCGGAACAACCCTCTCGATGACGATGAATCAAAGCACGGTGCGCGGCAGACAATAGAGGAGAGAGGCAGACGTCGGGGCCGGGCCAAGGATGGGGAAGAGAAGGGTTCGAGGGCTCGTGGAAAGTCGAAACGAAGGCAGGAGGAACTCCTGGCAGAATCGGCCGGAGTGTCATACATCGTGCGGACGGAACAAGCTCACGCATTGTTCGACGCAACGTCAAACGGTGTTCTATGGACAGAGGTCTCCGCCATGGCTCTCTCGAGCACCCTCGACGTTGCACCGGGCTACGAACGCGGACAGACAATGGAGATTACGATTAGGCATGCCAGCGATTTTCAGCCTTTTCGTTTTTACGCGTTTTCGACTGCCGCGCCGGAGCTTATTAACTTAGTCAGCCAGGTTTGGATCCATTGTCTGCCGCGTCGCCGGAATATAAAGGGGTGCTTTCAAGACGTCTGTTCGCCCATGATGTAAGGATACAGGGGATAACAAAAATGTTGCAGGTCCTTCAAAAAAGCGATTTCTAAAATGATTTCAAATAACTTTATTCTTACCGAAAATGTCTTTGGAGGCTTCGTTAACCAGTTATTAACGAAAGATACCGACTAATCAGAGCGCGAGTACAGTGGACGAATTTCAGCTGTAAGTAGTATTGGTCCGCCATTGCCCGCTCCGGAATCGGTCCACTGTACTCGCACTTTGATTGGTCAGTGTTTTTCATTAATGACTCGGTAACAAAGCCTCACCTAACATTTTCGCTAAAGAACAAGTTGTTTAAAATCATGTCAGGTATCACCTCTTTCAAGAACCTGCAACATTTTTGTTACACCCTGTGTAATGTGTGCTCCTGAGCAGCCTTCTAGATTAGCTAATAACGTGTGCTTCCCAAGATTGTTTATATTGGATTGTCAACCAACAGGATAGTTGCA
Organism: Perdita meconis; assembly: GCA_030770465.2. Classification (NCBI taxonomy): domain Eukaryota; kingdom Metazoa; phylum Arthropoda; class Insecta; order Hymenoptera; family Andrenidae; genus Perdita; species Perdita meconis. The sequence continues at coordinate 2,041,954 of JASKOS020000021.1, forward strand.
TTAAAAACCACTAAATGTAGCATATAAAGTATTGCGCACGAAATTAAACCAAGCACGTTCACATATGTATGTATGTATATAGTAACTTCACTCACACAGACTAGTTCACTTTTTCTAAAAACACATCAGTTATCAATTTTGTTTATTAATAATAACAGTTCAATATATATTTCACTAGACAAGAAAATGAAACCTTTATTGTGTATAAATTATGCACAAATTTTTTGAGTTTTTGCAGACCTTGCTACAATTCTAATTTTGTGGTTTTTTCCATTTGTATTTTATATTTACACAACGTTAAGGTTTAAACACTCGGCAGTCATATTTAAAAATTTTAACCATGGATTGCCAACCTATGTAAAATTTATATTAACATTCTAGGATTAACATGGCGGAAAGTGGGAAGGCGCAGTCGGAAACCAAAGTGAGCCCTCTGAGGGAGCACACCTTATTCCTTAGATAGTGTGTTCCCCGATTTCCCGATTTCAGACAGACTTCTATAGTAATATAATATAGAAGTCTGTCGCCATCTACCCCGAAAGGAAACACCGTGCCCCATCTTCGCAATCTTCCACCCTTCTCGTATTCCTCGGTCCTGTTCCACTTTTTTCAACCGTTTCGAATCGCACTTCACTCGTTTGCAATCTCCGCGTCCCAAAGCAACCTGCCCCCTCTCCGCAAGCCGTTACAATGCCTTTCGATTTATAAACACCGTGACTTTATTCCGCGACAATAGAAACATCGGTCTCGATGGCAACAATCAAAGGCACGGGTAAACAGACGGACAGAGAGGAAGGCTCGTTTCGCGAGCGGTGTCGGATAAATTCGCTCGGTCAGAGGTTTAATCAAAATCGAACAATGCCTCGCGTTTGTTTCTCCTCTTCGTCCTTTCTGTCACGGTCGGCTTTTAGTTTTTATTTCCTTTCTTCCTTTTTTTTTTCGCCCGGGAATTGCGATACGTCCGAGGTTTCTCGACTTCTATCGGGCTGAATGCGAGAGAGCCAGTCGATTCCGCTTGGGCCACCGTCGCCGCCACCGTCAGAGTAAAATAGCATCGCGATTGAATAGCATCGCGACTGAATGGTCCCCCCTTCTAACCTGACAGTCGAAATGTGTGGTTACAAGACAGACCCTGGGAACGTTTCATCGATCCCCCCCTGACATTTACCCGGAGTGCTCCAATTCGAAGATACTAGTGGCCGCGATCATTTGACCCGGCTAGCTAATGTTGATCACAGTTTAGAAATGACGTTCCATTAGCGATAATTATTTGTGCGGTTATCGGGTCGAAACGGCCCGGCGTGCTTTCCCCTTTTATCATCGCCGAGGCAATCTGCTAACCTCATTCTACTTCTCCCTTCTGTCTGATTGTTCCGACGGGATCGAGTAGAATCGCGCTATCAGATTTTTATCTCTCCGAACAGTTAATCATTCCCTTTCTACTGCTTATTTGTTCGTAAAAGAGGGCAAATACTTCCATCGCCGTATTAAAAATAACGAACATCTTCTTAAAGGAAATCAATTAAAAAAAAAGTCTTCTAGTTCCAAAGATAGAGTTTTCCGATTTCGGTTCATCTTTCTGGAACCTTTGGACGTAATCACGGGTATTGAATTCCATTCCCAGTGTATTATTTCGAAAGGAAGATCCAGGGAGGTCGAGGCAACAGGAAGGAATCGTCCCCCCCCGAAAGAATATAAATTTCATTTCGATATCGATCGACAAATAGCATCGAGAAAGGTCTTTTCTTCGCCCTTGAGTCCCGCAAACTGCCGCTTTTATCTTTCCCCGAGTTGGTGATATCGTGATTAATCGCGAGCACGATTCGATCTCGGGGCTCAGCGCTCGCTTCGACAAATGATGATTAATGGGACCACTTGGTGGCAAGGTTCGAGTACGAATCGACCCTGAAATCTCACGGTTTCCTTCAGTTTCCGCCCCTTAACCCCTACAACGTCCTCTCCGCGTATTTTCGAGTTGCGTTCAATCCGATCGCCGAGCTTGCTTCTCCGTCCGATAATCGTCCATTCTCCGTAACAAAATGCCGATTTCTAAGCCTTTCGGCTCTTCCCAGAGTAATCACTGGCTGCATGAATAATTTTCACTTTCGCTTGCCCACGAAGCCGATCGATACTCTCCTTCTCCGCTTCTTTATCTCGATTCAAATTTCAGGGACGTTCGGACCGACGCGACGAGAGATGGCGAAATCTCAGAGAGCCGACAGAAGGAAGGCGGAGTTAGATAAAGGGTGTAGGGTCGAGGCGGGCGTAGTTTTCTTCAGACTTAAGCACTAAGCTGACTTTAAAGTTTCTGTTGTGTCAAGAAGTTCCGGGCGAGCACTCTACAACGAAAGCTCGTCCAAGGCGAATTCGGGCCGTAACAACGCTCCTGAATTCGCGAGCAACCTTAATTGCACCGGGCATTATGAATTAATTCGTGCTTCTCTGGCTGCCGGATGTTGCGTCACCCTGATCCCGCCGCCTTAACGATTTCCATCGGTGTGCCCAACCTTGGGACGCGCGGTTTTGTCGACGCTGCAAAACGCGGACAGAAAATCGTACGAGATCAGCTATAAATTAATCAGGACCTCCGGTGCTTCGCGCCATGGAATATTCAGCCTTTCGATATCTTCCTTGAAAGCGTTTCTAAATAATTTCGTCCGAAATTTCGCGATTTCGTGACGCAAAGAAAGTGACGTCCTGATGAATCTATTCACCGTCGGTTCCCGATTTTTGCCATTCGTTTTTATTTCATTATAGCCGCCACAGACGATCCGTCACTGTCGCTTCCCTCGAAGAGCGTAACGATCGTACGCGAAACACGCTGAAATCTCTCTACACTCCCCGCCCCTCCTTTTTTTTTTTTTTTTTTTTTTTTTTTTTAATTCCTCGCCATGCCGGATAATCTAGCTGCCCTATAAAAAAAAGCTCTCCGCCAAGCCGGACGAGAGACAAATACATCGTCTGAAAAAATCAGTATTGGCAGTTCCCTCGTGACCGGGAAATTCCGTTCGCCGGGGAAACAAGATCGCTGCTTTATTGTCGCAAAACGGTCCTAATAAAACTAACGGGACGTGGGGAAATTGTCGGGACGCACAGTTCAAAGACTCCGCGACTCCGACGAGACCCGTTCGAACTTTCAGCAGCCGCCTGTATTCTAAAATTTCTCGAGTTCCGGGCGACGCGCGTTCGAAACAGTCACCGGCGTCGGTGGCCTCCTGCCAACTCTCCAGCGACCGCGTTTCAATCTTCGAGCTCGGGATTTCCGAAACGACCAATTTCGATGATTCGAATCGCGCGGACCCTTTAATTCGATGGAAATTTTTTGCGCGCCGCCGTCGGGCAAGAGACGAAGAGGGAGAGTTCGCATTTTCCACGGACGGCGGACCGATGAAAATGATGGGCGGAAGGTCGGCGGAAAATCGAAATAAAAGCCGGAAGCTTAAATTACACGTCGAAACGACGGAGTTGTTGCGGTGGAAATGGTGTGCCGTGTAATCGATGCACAGCATCGGCTACCGAAACGTTTCTCCGCGCGCGACGCCGTTCTGCACTTGCTCCCCCCCGTCTAATTGGACAGGATTTCGACGGATTTTCCACCGAAACGCGCGCGATTTTACCAGACTTTGAATCAACTTTGTGCCACCGTGTTTCCGCGTAACTCGCGCGGAAATAGAACCACTAACTACTTCGCGGATTATATTCCACGATGTTAGACGATCCGAAGGATGACGAATTTATGCAAAACTAGGGTAACTGTCCCTATTTGTGTGCCCATCCCTATTAATGTGCCTTTATATTTAAATACGTTTCAGAGAAAAACGAGTGAAAATTAGTGGATAAAGTATTTTTTTTTTATTGAAGTTAGGCTATGAATATATATTTATCGAACATACATTTTGTATTTACAAATTGTTATAATACTATTAATATTTTTTAAAAATTCGTATCATTATTTCGGCAGCTTAATCCAATTTTCTTAGCCAAAATGTTAAGGAATGGTCACTATTTGTAAGTAAATAAATGGACTATTAATATGATTTACGACAATTGAAACGTTAATTACAGAAGAAAAGGATTCGATACTATGAAAAAGCAGTATTCGGGGCACTTTTAAGACCTTTTAACAGTTTTAAAAGCCTTTCCACAAATTGGGTCATATTTTATGTCTTGTCCGTGTTTATGTAGATCTTGACTGTTAAACTTAACCTAACTTAACCTAATTTCTGAAGCAAAAGTGCAGTAGGTTAGAGTGCGGAGAATTTCAGAGTGGTTGTAAATACATTGATATTTCGAAAATATAAGGTTTATAAAATATGTACAATGCTTAAAATTAGATGTTAATCAATAATTATAGGCAAGCACATGAATTGGGGAGCACACAAATTGGAGGCTCACAATTTGGGACAGTCCCAATTTGGGACAGGCACAGTAATATGTTCAATGCTATCGAAAAGACAGATAAATAGGGACAATAACTTCATCTCTAATTTTAATGAAAACTTAATGAAAACATCATATTTTGTATATTACAAAAATGTCTTTCCAAAAAAAAAAAAGGATCAAAGAGTCAATATTTACTTCATAAAGAGAACGTGCTTGCCTAACAGCACACTGATAGGGACAGTTACCCTATTCGTACTACGATCAAAAGCATTACAAAATTACCCCACGTCGTAATATTTCATTTAACTTCACCGCGCCAATTTACAGATACACGTTGTTAACCCTTTGATACTCTTCATATAAGTGCGCATTATATTCGTTCGGTCTATTTTTGTTTAATTTCTAAAAGAAGCATGACCAGATTATTACTGTTACGTTTTCAAGACTATCAAGCGGAACATTATAGAGCTAAATTCTAAACGAGAAGGCAAAGAAGCAATAGCAGTTACTATCAAATTCGCAGTCAGAGAAACGTATAGAACCGGCCGTTTGGCCCACATGCAACGCATGCAATTATCCGCTTAAGAAGTGGCCGCGATGTTGATCGTGGAGTGCAGACAACGGGAATGCTGCTGCAACTTGACACGTAACTTTGAAAGCGCTCGACTCCGGAGGAGAAACGCTCGCGGACTCGTGTTTGCACAACATTGCTTCATGCTTACTATTAGTAAAACACCGTCTCAGACTTCGGTTAAACACATTAGGGAAACTATATTGCATGTTCCTCAAGTCGGATGGGAGCGTCAACGTCTCTCCATTATTTAACGAGTGACGGCGCATTGTTGCGTTTTCGGTATCGCCGAGCCACCGACGAATGAATTGCTCGGCTTCCCGGGTCGATCTTCATCTCGCAGATTGAGCGTTTTCGCGAAGAATTAGAGGCGAGCGTTGCGGACACGTAGTTCCGACGCGACGGGGAAGAATCTCCGCGGATTCAATTCCGTTGATGGACAAAGTTGCACCGAAGTCAGAAACGAGTGACAGAGGGGGCGCGGAGGGAACGATTCCGCGTCCCGATTCACATAATTGAGCAAACTTCGAAGGCCAGGATCCTGTGGAATGGCTGTCGTCATCGAGTTGCGCTTCCATGTATGCGCGAATAAATTGTGCCGTTTTTGCCTGCAATGCGAATCAATCGATTGGCCAAGTTTGAAGTTTAATCGAAAACAGGAAATGTAATTTGTCACATTTAAAACCGATGCACATTTGTATTTGTGAAATACTAGTATGAAAAATCACAGCGGCTTTTCGTCACTCGTGTGCATCGGAACTTGAACAGTAGACTGAGAATTCAAATAACGTAGTCGCGCGAGACGAAAATAAACAGATTAAGGGCGAAAAATAGTCGATGAAACGATCGATCGGGGAACCATTTTTATCGTCGCGAATGAAAAATATTCGCGTCGCGACAACTTTTCCAACTAATCGAGGGTTTCAATTAATTCGTCTCGGGTGCTGTTTGAAACAACGCGAAACGCGTTCCAAACCGGTTCGCGAACAGTTCGCAGTTTGAACGAGGAGCTGGGTAGGAGCGCGTGCATCTGTCCTGGTATCTGAAACGACTTCGAAAGGGGAGAAAGGGGAACCGATTAAGCCGATACAGTTGTATCGTTCGGAGAAACTCGCGGAACGCGCTTCCCCCGACTAAAGGATATCTCGCTTTAACCCGCGAGATACCGTCGCAGAGTTGATGTCGGTGCGGCGGTGCAGTTCGAAGAAAGTTCCTGGAAGTCGTTAAAGAACCAACTGACCCGCTGTAAAATACTGGCCCCGTACACAATGGAGGACGACTAAATCCTACTTCCGCGGAAACTAGCCGTCACCGTTGCTCTTGAACGATACCGTGCCGAGACTGTTCCCTTGCATCTTGACGACGCTTTACGACGCTCGTTCGAATAATTCAGCCGAAGATACGACGCGACGACTTCCGGCAGAGCGAGCGGCGCAGACGATCCACGGAAATTTCGCCGATCTTATTGACCCACAAAACGCTTTGATACCGCGCCATGGTATGGGGAATTGGAATTGAATTCCCTTTGGTCGACTAATTTGCGAAGCGATAAGAATCACGAGCGTCCGGATAACGCATCCGCTGATAAATACCCGTAGCGTACAATTTTTCGGTCACGAAAGAGCCGAACCGCTCGTTGCGGCTATTTATTTGACAGCGACTGATGAGGCGGACGTGCGCAATTTTCGAGGCGAATCCATTCTCTATACGCGAAACCCAGATTTTCATTATTTTCACGGTAATTTCGACACGGTCGGAAATTAACGGTAAGCATTAAATGCAATCGTCAAATCAATTCGCCAATTTAGATAATGACGGAGATTTTGCAGAATCCGCCTACATTGATGTTTCGCGGTGTCTCGGTAAAACGCAAGCTTCTGCAGCGCGCGAGTTTAGCTATTTCGGATTTTAAGGGAAAAGACCACGCAACACAGGAAAACCGGTACTTAATTATGAAAATTCGGTTGCTGGGATTTTCAAAGTAAAAATTAAATAATCGTTATTTCCAAGAGTTATTTTACAGAAGAGTTCGCTCGAGCTTCACGGAAAAAGAGTGATTCGATATTAATTTTTCATGAAATACAGAGCCGCTCGACCGAAACACAAAACAGTGTAAAAAGAAGCGATCTCTTCTTTCTCTCGCGCCTGGATTTTTAGCGCGTTCATTGCTCAGTCAACCACTATTCGCTTTAAACTAGATTCCTCCTAAAAATTAACTGACATGTTCCGACGAAGTACTCGACGTTCAAGCTCGTTCAGAACTAAGCGTCGAGCTTCACGTTTTCTTAAAGAAATATCGATACGGTCAGGTCACGAGCCATGACCAACATTAAGCCCTCGTTAAGCAATCGTTCAACCCAAGGCGCGTGGAAAACAAAAAGAAGGAAAACAAAAGACGCCTCTCCGTTGGTTGCGCACAACAGGTTCCCCTGATGCGATTTTAATTAGAGGAAACCACCGCCTAATCGTCCTGCGTACGTACGAAGCGCCGCGCCGCGGCGCAGCGCCGCGCTGCTAGGCGTCGACTCGTCGTGCCAGACCCGCAATTTCCGCATAGCTAACGTGCCTTATTATGCGCGCTCCGTGAATCCTCGTTAATGTCGATTCGCGTGCGCACCATTGAGCGCCGCGGCTGTTTTCCGCGCGAAATGCCGCCTCGCGGAAATTCGGATGCGCCGCTGCACAGAGAAGCGATGAACAGTGGAACGCGAGGACTCCGCGAAACGTCGTTCGCCAAATAGCTGCTGGATATTTCCGTCTTCGGTAATCGTATTACTTTGCTGCCCTTTCATCGCTCGCCCCTTTCGCGGAGCACAACGGATCCTCGTGCGTTTCCCGTATTCTCTTTGAGATCTTCTCCAACAATTCCGTTTATTCCAATAGAATATTCGAAGACGCGATTTGCGGACGCGCGCTAAAGTCAACGCTCGAATCACTGCGTAAAGGAATCCATTATCCTCGCGAAAGTTGCGGAACGCGTTTTCGTGGCCGATGAAACGGTACACAATTGACAATCTACCCGTTTCGCTAGCCTCCGCGTAGATCGAAGAGCGAGGCGGAACTTTTTAACGACAGACGGGGAATATCGAGCGCGACCTCTATCCAATCTCACCCCCAACCCTTCGCCTCGAACAGCCGATTACCTCGACTCAATTAAATCGCCGTAAACGGATTCAGTGTCTCGAACAAAAGCAGCGAGACGTTCCAACCGATCAAGCGCACGCTGATGGATTCCCCGGCAACCTACCCCTTGAAACACTTCTTATAATCCTTTATGCTCCTCGTCTCCCTTCCCCGAGGAGGAAACTTTTCCGAGGAGAAGCTCCGTTCCTCGCCGTTCAACCCTTTGCTCGCGCGTATTTAATCCCTCGTTCCGATTCCCATGCAACGTGGGTGATGTTATTTCTGAAAACGGACAAAGCGGGATCCTCTACTTTGATTTTGTTCGAAGGACTCGAGAAATCTCGACGGCGGTTTCGCGTGTCTGCGTTCGACCGACAGTTTAAATTGCGCTCCGCGTTGCCTTTGAATTCGCTCGTCGAGACACGAGGATTGTAATTCGAAAGACATCAAGGCAATTCTCCGCGGTAATTCTTTGTAAAAAAATTAGAGCGTCGCGCGCGTTCGTAGAAACGATCGTGCTCGACGCGAGTAAAATAAATGAACAACCCTCGACGAGAAAGGTTTATCGAGTTTCCATCTTGTCTGGTCCGACAGTAAATCATTCAGATTGTCGCGCGCCGCATTGGATGACCTTAATTAGACCGGCGACGAAGAATCGACTGCGCGCGAAATACAGTGCATTACAGTCGGAGCAGAAATGCAAGGCGCCCCGGTTAATGCGCTCATACTTACGGCCTCGTTCGTGATTATTAAACACGTAAGCGAGATGTAATTTGGGGTCAGCGAGTGGCCCGAGGACCTTGGCAGAGGTAACATTTTCGATATACAGAGGAACACGCGCAGCGTGCTCTGCAATTAGAAATAATTGAAAATCCTCATCTCCTATCGTCCAATCTTGAACAGCTTCGAGTGCCTCGGTGCCGTGCTATGGTCGCGAAAATTGAGGTTCTCGTCGGCACGAAACCATTGGAAAGTAACGTTCGGATACCTGTTATTTATCGCGATCGTTTGCATATGATGAAGGTTCCATCCAAAACGGTTTTTCTTTTCGAAATCTTCTTTAACGTAAACTGAAATATCAGAGGAAGGAAAATATTGATCGACGTGATTCACGTTGGTTGAAACTCCAGGTTTTCGGTTGAACGTTTCATGTTCCAGGGGAATGACGTCGAATTCAGGGGCATCGAGTACAGTCGGAGTTTTCCCATAAAAAGTGAATCAACTCGCGAAAACGTAAGGGCCGTGCTCTTGAAATAGTCTTCATAATGATAAGATTAAAGTTTAGGCGACCGAAACTCGGTATAACTACCGGGGTCGAGCTACTCAATGGAACTTGTTCATGAATGTTCAAATGGTCTTTCTAGTTAAAACGTCGTCGCTAAGGGCGGGCACGCTCGGTTACAGCTGGAAACCTTCGTAACAGGGAAACCGCGACACCCTAACTGTAACCAAGATCAGACCCGAATCTCGTTAGCTCCAACTCGAGGTATTTCGATCTGATTTAACTGGAAGCGTCTCTTTCTCCGCCTACCGTGCCGCATAATTTATATCAAAATTCATGGACTCTCGTTTCGCAAATTTTTCCTCCCTCTCGCTAGACGAAACTCAAACTAACGCGTACAGAGAAACAACAGGAACCAGGCGGTAACTATTCTAAAAGTAAAATTGTTAAAAAAATTTCCACAAGAACCAAGAGAATATTTCCTCCGCGGAAAATAATATTTTTCGTTCGACAATCGCGCTTTCGTGCGAGCGGCAAAGACCTCCAAGGTTGTCGCGTCGGTGCTCCGATAAGCGCAGTTACGAACTCTCAGGTTAGACCGCCACATTAGCAGCGTAACCAGAGCCAGACCGAATCTCGTTAACCTCTAGTCAGAGTGTGACCTGCCGCGACAGGCACGTGGGTTACCCACTTATTTACTTGCTTGAACGGCAGAGCCGTGAGCGCAGCCTTGGCAAACGCCGCGCCGAGAGAAACGCAAAAGTGTGTCGCACGGACTTTGCTTTTCCGAGCTCGAAATCAAGATTAAAGCCTGGCGGTGGAAATCGATTCGCGCGGAAAAAATACGCCTCGAACGAGAGAACACGGAAACCACCCTTTCACGGGTTCCTCCTGGACTCGGACGAACATAAACAACGTGGCTACTTGAGCCGCGTTGGAAATGCACTCCAATATTTACAGGCGGCTCGACGAGCGCTCCAACTACGGCGACAAACTGATCGAATTTCTGGTTAAACTGTTGGTCATCTAGGGATCTCGAGAGATTGGTTCCCCGCGCTAACTACCTCCGGAGCTTTAGCGAAATCACGAGTCCGACGAGTTCGGCGAGCTGGTAATTGTTTAACCGGAACTACGCGTCGCCTCTCTCGTCAACGAAGATGATCTACTCGCGGGGATGAGACCTCGACTCTCAGAACCGGTGTAACGAAACCGTCGCTCGAGGGAAGCGTCGTATCGTCGAGAGCTTGACCGAACTTTATTCGCGCTGCGAGCGAAAAACGTCTCTAAGTCAAAAAGTTTCCTCGGCGACGTTTCAACGATCGCCCCATCCACGGAATACGAAGCGTCGCTTAACCCGACGCCCTCGCGCGGTCGCGGACGACGAAATTATTCGTATTTAGTAATTCCTGCGGGTCTAGATACGACAACGTGTCCCTGGTGTCTCGAAATTGCAGGATCTATTCGCAGCGCGACGCTGGAAGCACCGCCTTAAGGCACGCGATACGAGAATCGAATTGGAACGACCTTAAAGTTTCTTCGTGGGTAAGTCGGAAGACGGAGCCAGGTCTTAGACGGAATTGCTCGTCGAAACGGGCGGGGACCTTGGCGGTATTATTTCGCTTCAAATTCAGTGAAACTCGTTTCCCGCTCGATGGCGGACTCGTCGAGTTCGGATGGTGTTCTCTCCTCCGGCCTGGGCAAATCCCGCAGGAGGATATCGGGATAGAGAGCGGCTTGGTTACGCTCGGAAATACCGGGGTGAAACGCTCCTCTGTGTACATTCGCTGTGCCCGGAACGTCGCGCACCCCTCAGCAGCTCATTACCTTTAACCCAAGTGTCGTCTTCGATTACACGCGTAAACGCTATTTACCTGCGCCGAAATCGAGCTCCATCGATGATCCGCTAATATACTCCAAGGACCTTCCATTCCTAGAAATAAAACGTCGTTTGTGGAATCGCAGTTCGACGTTATTCATTCTATCTAACGGTAACTCGCAATGTTTTCCATCGCCGTGGTCGTAGAAATGTCAAACGGTTTGTTGCTTCGGCGATTTGACGCGACAGAAATTGCGTTTATCAGCGGTGAAATGACGGGCGTCGAGTACCGCCTGGGGTTGATATTTTTCTCCTCCTGAGCAAACACGCCGTTCGATTATACAAATTTCGAATCTTAACGAGGGTGGGCTGCGAGACGGGGAAGAGACCATTACGGCGGAGTCGTTTATCAACGCGGTCACATTATGCACTTGACTCACGACCCCGTGGCGTGTCCCCTTCCACGGATAATATCACCATTATGGACAATCGATCGTAGATAACAATTTAAGGCGTGTTCGCTGGGAAATGTTTCCAAGCCTGGCCGCGCCGCAACGGTCGGGCACGCATTAATTTCCTGTATCAACGGGAGAGACCGCCGCGCCGGGCACAATTCAAACGATAAACAGCACGGTTAGTTTTTAATTAACAGTGTCTGTTTACTATTCCGCTCGTCGACAATTAATTAATACCCGTGTTTCGAAGTCGTGCCGGTAATTTTGCATTATACAGGATGTAACAAAAATGTTGCGGTTCCTTGAAACGGGTAATTCCTGAGGTGATTTTAAACCACTTGTTCCTTAGCGAAAATAAACTTCACTTGAATATTCCCAAATGCCACGTTACGAGATTCTCTAGAAGTCATAATTCCATTAACTATTCATATACTCTGAATCGAATACTAATTTCTGCCATTGATTCTGTTCGCAATCTGAGTGCTTTTTTTGTCTCTATTCTCTCTTTCAAATAACACACACTTACAAGGGAACACTTCGAACCCGGAATAACCGATTTGAATGAAACTTTGTAATTTCATTAGCCAATATTGGATTGCAAGATTAATACATATTGTCGAATTTAGAATAAAACATGCAATATTTTTAGTTATTACGAAAATATAAGAATTGTTAAAAAACAAAACAAAAATTTTTTTTATAAACAACTTTTTTTTTTAACTTTATTGACCAAGGTTTGTAGAGCTCGTTAAACCATTCAAGTCTTACTTAAAACATTTTTCTCTATCTCTTATATTTTAAGAATTATACTCGAAAAAATGAAAGCTCCCTTTTGACTTTGGGGTTAGTTTTCATACCCTTAAAGGTCGATTGGGCACGAATGAAGGGTGCCGTTATTCTTGTATTCGATCACACTATAAACCTACAAAGTTTCATTCAAATCGGTTATTCCGGGTTCCAAGTGTTCCCTTGTTAGTGTAATCAATAAAACGTCTAAGCAACTTGGTTTCATCTTAAATATCTATCTGTACAACTCTTTAGTTCGGTCCGTCTTAGATTTTGCTAGTGTAATATGGGCTCCCCACCAAGAATACCTAATATCGGCACTGGAAGGCGTTCAGCATAAATTTATTAGAATATAGGTTGGGGTGTTCGATGGACCGTAATGGAATCATATCTATATGTATACGAGAGATTCATCATGGCAGATTAGTTATTTATATTCAGGATCCTTAATAATCTAATCAACAGTGCACAGATTCTACAGCTTATTAGCTTCAATGCGCTCAGCAGACCCTTAAGACACTCTCTGCTTTTTAATGTTGAATCATATAGAACCAACCTCGTTCATCACGACCCGATAGCCACGATTTGTATAAGTAATTCCATCGCTATGAATGTGAACTTATTCGGTACTTCATTAACTGCGTTCAGAACTGTTATTAGTAATAAGATTAATAACACTCTTTTATCTTCTCTTTAGTTTTATTACTACTTATCAATTCATTATTACTTTTTATCTTGTATCCTACTACTTTCTCTTTCGCTACTGTACGTCTTCATATATATTATTGTAAAATTGGAAATATCTTCCGTTAATATAAATAAATAAATAAAATGTTAGCTGGGGCTTTGTAAACGAATTATTACCGAGAAACACCGACCAATAGAAGCACGAATACAGTGGATGAATTTCAGCGTGGACTCCAGCTGTGAGTAGTATTGTCCCGCCATCGTCCGTGCATCAACTTGCTGCCCGATTGATCGGTGTTTTTCGTTAAGAACTCGTTAACAAAGACCCATCGAACATTTTCGCTGAGGAAAAAGTTGCTTAAAATCGCCATAGGGATCACCCCTTCCAAGGAACTGCATTTTTGTTACACCCTGTATGAGCCAGAAAATAACGGTACCAACGACCTGTGTCAATATCCGAGATTAACGACCACCGTATAACCGCTTGGCGAAAAACTTTTAGCTGCTTAGTGTTTAAGACCGTAGGATAGATTCTAGAATAGATCCTAGGCGCCCTAGATAAACCTCGTCCTCGGTCTCGTCATCGGCGAAGCGACTTGCGATCACGAAACCGCCGGATCCGGTGTTGTATCGGGAAACGTCTCTCAGGAGAAAACTCTTTCCAGGAACACGACACGATCGTTGCTGGACACGACGACGGCCAAAGGTTTGCGGTTGGCGAGCTTGTCGACGAATCGGAACGAACCCCTCCAAAGATAGGAGAATGTGCTCTGGCATGCACTCGACAAGAAACGACCCTCTCGGTCGGATCATTAGCGACACCTGAATTCAGGGCTAAGATTGAAATAGCGGGCTAGTTGTGCCAGGCGACTCGTCGCGAAACCGGTCGCGGCATTGCAGATTTTTATCGGTGGGATTAAAGCCGCTCGTAACTACTGGTTGGCAAGAAATTTGCACGCGCTTACAACACGACAATCGATTGTACGGTGGGCGTGAACGCAAAAAATGAAAGGGTGTCGCGAGAAACCTCGCTGCCCTCTCTGATGACCGCCTGCCACCCTTCGAAGGAGTTTGATTACTTTCCCCGGCGGCGTGGCAAACGAAACGCGAACGCCGCGAATCGATTACTGAAATTGCCGGGTTGTTTCGGCGGGGGTGAATCAGGAATTCGTCGAGAGTCCCGATAGCATTGTCGAAGGAATTGGGTTGGAATTATCGAGTCCTTGAAATCGGTGGAAGTTCAGGATCGATGTTCGACGCAAGGTTAAGTGCTTTTACAGTCTTCGGAGAGGCGTTCCTGTCTTGTTGTTTCTGCAGGGAGCAACAACCGATCGCGAGGTTCGCGAGATTTTATGGCTTTCGCTGATCCACGGATTCTCAAGTTCTCCCAAGAATCCCTTTTTCAAAAGACACGGTTGCATCAGCCAATTCCTCCCAGCAAATAGAAGCGAGTCGCTGAAGAGCAACCCGCGGGAACTGGTCGTTCCTTGGCCTGGCAAATGTATTCCTATTCCTCGAAACCGCGATTGTCACGACACCGGCTACGTTTGATTAATATTTGGATCGCGTGATCGTTGACTGAAGGGTACACCGAGCGAGGACATCCAATAGGAATAGTCATCAGTGCCACTTAGCATCTGATTAGAACTTTGAAAGAATCTAACGAGATATTGTTACGCGGAGACGAAGCTCTAGTAAAAAGGAAGATATCTATCGTCAGAATAGTGAATAAAAGGTAAGAGAATGGATTGGAGAAGGCGTTGATGCGCCGGAAGATGACCTGATCGAGTCCCAACGACTAGCACCGGGCTAATTTTCTAATTTCCAGCTGCTGCGTTCCAATTCGTCGACTAATATCCCATTAAGTTCCACCAGCCCCTCCTTCCGTCGTTAGAATCCAATCGGACTTAGGCGCCTATCGCTTCGTGACAATCTCCATGCACACGGCATCTCTATTTGTTAACTCGCAAGTCCGACATCAATCATTCGGCTGTGGGATGCTCGAGGTGTAAGAATAAGTCGGGTTCGAATTCCGCAAAGACACTTGTTGTAGCCCGGATCGCAACGGATCCTCCCGATCCCACTCCATCATACTTTCACGAGGCAGGAGTCTTTTTCTATTTTCTGGGACGAGACTTCGTTTCCAGTTGCTCGCTCGAGACAAACGATCGAAGGAATTCCGTTTAATTGCTCCGCTCGCAACCCCCAGAAACGCTCCAGCTTTCCGATCCTTTTCACCCTCCGTCCCCCTCGACGCTCAAGTAACTGCCAAACAACCTCTTATTTGTTCCTCGTCCTTTCGACACAAGCCCCGATTCTTCCCCTCCTCGTTCGCAGAGACCGCCGCGCCGCGCGTTTAGATTACCTACACGTTCAATCGGAATCGACGCGCTTTATTGGCCCGTATTCTCGTTAAATTCCCGCGAGTCGATTTCTCTTGTGACGCTAATCTTCGCGGCGGCCGCGCTGTAAAAACCTCGGCAAGCGAGCGTTCATTCGATAAACAAAGCGATCATCGAGTGGCTGCGAAACCGAGCGGATCGTAAAATTCGTCGCGCCATCGGAAGAAACGTAAACGCTTTCGAGTATGTTGACGGTGGCGCGTGGCGTTTCGAAAGCTTCCCGACAGTATCGCCGATACAATTTCTCGTCACCGGACAATTGCATCGCGTTATCGGATCTCCGGCGGGAAAAAAAAAAGGGACGTGGGCGGAAGCGAGGCTCGCGGGGAACGAAATTCACGCGTCTCCGGAAAAATACGGGACTCGTCCCGCGCGCAGACGTACGAATACGCCCGCGTTCCAACGGTTTCTCCCCCGGGAGTGTGCGTTGCAAAAACGCTCGGAAAAAGAACCAAACAGAAGTCGCGTTTCTGCCCGTTCGTCGGAAAGTGTGGCTTAACTAACGAGCCCGTTATTGGAACTAGTTATCCGTAACAAGACTTCGTGGTTATTTTTTGTCCGTTGTTGCCTGTCCGCTACGCTTTCTTCCCTCGCTCCGAAAATGTTGACAGAATAATTACAGTTGCCTCCGCGAGGAGCTAAGCCGGACGAGCGAAATTCAACCGCGCGGCGGAAGAAATCGCGCGGAAATTCTTCGCGAGAAAATATCTCTTTGCCCGGGATTTAATTCCTACGGTAACGTGTTCCAACGGTGGTCGGGAGGTGTCGAGGCAGGTGACGCCCGAATCGCCAATAAATTTATGCGAAAACTTCCGTGGCGTCCGAACGAGCTGACACAAATCGTCGACCGGAGAAGTCTCCGTGAACGCGATGAAAATTCCAGTGGAAAGTATTAGGAAGTTCGGAGGGATTGTTGACTGTTCGACAGTCCTTTTATGATTAAAATGCCAATAGGGACTCGATCGGCCGAGAAGTTGACTCCGGAACTCTTCGCGAGGCCGGAACGCTTGAAAAATTTAGTTCTCGTGCGCTCAGAGGGTTCTTAATGTGTCCGGTAACATGTTATATATCTGACGACGACGCTTTCGTTAAGCAAATGCAAACCCCGGGGCAACGATTCCCTTCGCCTCCGAAATAAATCGCGTCGACGGACGAGAGAAGTCTCGGAAATATGTCGGGAAGTTTAGGGTGCCTGATCCCCGGGCGGAAGGGGAGGAAGAGTTGCCGCGGAGAGGGACACCGATCGAACAACGACGCTCTGAGAAATTTCAGTTTTATGGTCGACTGAAAAATCGACGCTGGCGTTTGGCTGCCGTGAAAAATTACCGCGGAGTTCGCGGGATTCGGCACTGATCGTCCTTTCCAGACTCTCGATCACACGCCCCCACTCCGTTGCCCCTTTTTCGTCGAATACTCAACGGCGTACAGGACATTTCAAGTCGCGCGGTCTCGTCTTTTCTCCCGGCCAGCATCTCGATTTTTCTGAAATCAACGGCGCGGGAAATTCGGAATCGCTGATTGAAACAACACAGACGGAGCGGAGCGCCGTGAAATTGCGGCGCGGCAGCAGAAAAACCGAAATATATAACTAGAACGCTGCGAGACGGTGCTTACAGAGTAGTCAGCGGGATCAAACACCGTTTGTAAACAGTTAAGCGGAACTAGCTGGGCTAGCCAAGCGCAGCAAATTGCCGCAACACAATTGTCCGTAACTTGGGGAACAAGGCGATGCACAGTAAATACGTGTATGCAGGAACTTGTTTTATTATCATCGACCCTTCGGAGTCGCTTCCCCCTCGATTCAACGGCTCTCGGACGCTAAGCGTCCTCCGTTCGGCGAAGTTGCCTGGCCGATGGATAAACTTTTGAATAATTATCCCGCGAACGATGATATATCGGAGACAGGCTGATCATATATAGGTCGGATCAGGCAGCCAGAAAATTGGAATCGGTTCGATCGGTGACCGTGCCAATAATTCGCTTCGTTAACCAGCCGAGAGCCCTCGAGGACGCTGCTCGATACGTGGCGCAAGAGGAAGGCGACGACGTGGCGCGACGCTCGCTCGGGAAACGAGGAAAATATCCTACCGGCTCGGTGACGCGGACGTTTTGGAAATTAGGAAAGTTAGATGGGGTAGTCTGACGAAAACAAAAATTCGATCGGAAGGGAAATGAGGGGAGCAGAAATAAGTCTGCGCTTCGACAAAGTGATCTATGAATCGTGAGAAATTATTTCTCCCAGCCCTTCGTCGTCCTCCGTTCCGCAGAATATATAGAATAACGAGCGAAACTTTGGGTTGCCTCGCTTCCAAATTTCCTAAGCGCACGCACGAATCTCTGAACCGGTTTAGTAAATCGATCGACCGGAGAGAAACGATCGAACGTTGAGTTTAAAGTAGAGATCATGGTTATGAACGTGTTTGAAAAATTCACGTGTACACGTGTTCACGTATGCGTGCATACACGTACTTTAGTACGTGTCATTTTAAATACACGGGCACACGCATGCTATTTCATGTATATTTAAATACACGTGTATTATTTCACATATATGTATATTTAGTTACACGTAATCGATTCAACCAGATTCGAATTCTCAAATGAATATCAAAGATACGGAAACTGAAATGTTCAAAAATTGTGGAGCTTGCAATGAAATATTTTAATATATCAGCAATAGCAGTTGTTTCGGAATACAGATATGTTAATACACGTGTATTTAAATGTACGTGAAATAGTACACGTTTACCTGTGTATTTAAAATGATACGTACTAAAATACGTGGCCGTGAAATACACGTATACACGTGCATTCGAATACACGTGAAATAAGGATCTCTAGTTTAAAGAATTCGTCTGATATGCGCGTGTAATTGCGAAACGCGGTGTATTTGTTTGGAAGCGTCGATGGCTGGAGCTTCGGAGCAATCCATTTGACGCGTCGAACCGCAAACTCAATCGATCGTTTCATTAGTATTACATGCGCCCTTAAATGTACAGCACGACGTATTTACGAGCCGTGACGCGTCGCAAATAAATCTCGCGTTTGACGAAGTCCTCTTTCTTCCTTCGTTTGCCTTCGACTGCCAGTTGAACCTCTAGGAAAGGCTCTAACCGCCTGACGCAATTAGAATATCATGCACGCCCGCCGCGTGACACTAATTACGTTTCATTAATCTAATAGCGGTACATGATAATTTGCATACGCACAATTGCCCGCGTCAGCCAGCACGCGTTCTGCATGTAATATCGGCCCAAGGAAACGATCGAACTCCGATATTGCGCCGGTTTTACAATATCCATCGCCCCGGTTCTGCACGCGGCGAGACTTCCAAGCGGCCACGTGGAATTTTCGACGCGCAACCGGCAGTTACCCGGCCATTAATCCTCAAAGCGGCGGGCGTCGCGTGATTTTGGTTGCTCGAGCAACCCTCGCGAGCTCATTCGACCTTCTAAACATATAAAATTGCGATTCCTGGTCTTTTCTCTTGCGAAGGCAATACGAAGAAAAAACCTCGTGAGTTTTATCGCGGCGCTCAACCTTCGATGCGGGCATTTCGAAGCCGAAGCTCATCTAGTCGGTTAATATTTCGATTTTCCTCGGAGACGCGTGTTCCGGTTTCCCAAGCGAGGGAGCAAGTTGGCCGAGGCAAGAAGCAGACGGCGAAACGAAGAAGGGTAGTTGGAGGGGGCGGACAAGAGGGAGGGACCGCTTTTCCGGCCTCTTGCAGAGATCTCCTATTCTCGAACGTTGTTTTCCTCGAATGGCACACGTCGTGCAGGAAATTGCTACCCCCGCCCAACCCTCGAGACCAGTGACGTAATCCTCTGTATCCTTCGTGAGCAGATTTCGCGATAGCGAAGGGATATTAAACGTTCGAGCTACGCAATAAAGTATCGAACCTCGCGTGAATACTTCCGAGCGTCGCGGCGCTCCCGCGTCCCGGCAAAACAGGAGCAATCGTACCGGAGTTCATCGGGTAATTGCTTTTTATATCCGCAACGCGATTTTTCCCCTCTTCTGATAACGTCGAATCGCTTTTTCATCGACGCTCATCTGCCGACTACTCTGTCCCGTGGATCGTCGACGCTTTCGAGTTGCCGCAAATCACGAGATTCGCGCGACGAAACACGTCGCTCTTAACAAATCGCTGTAAACGAAGCCGACTCCGGACGAGAGTAGATAAGTTCCGGGAAACGCGAAGCTGCGCGATGAATAATACAATGTTTGAACGACGCTGGAGATTCGGAGTGTACACCGAGGTTTGGAGGGATCCTCTGTTTGGAGAGTGGCGTGAGATTCGAACGATAAAGGAAAAGATTTGAAAGCGGAGGGTGAGCGTGTTACACGGCTCCCGCTCCCACGCACGTTCTTTCCGCTAATTCCGTGTCCCGCGGGACTCGTGGCTGGAGCCGCGATTTCGCGTATCTGCAGCCTCGTTGCGCCAACGTCTGCGGATCCGCAGCGCGTCGCGTTTTCCCCCGCGGGTCTCGTCCAGGACCGGTAGAAACGGTGTCGCCGTTTGCCGCTAGGATCAGGTACTTGTCAGCTTGTATACGGTTATGCGCGGCGTCGTTTTCCCCGGCAAATGACCGGCGCAAGAGAAATTCACGAAAAAATTCCCGCGACGAGAGAACCGTCGCGCTGACTTTGTCGAGCGCCTCGAACGGCCCACGAATTATCTCGACTCCGGGGACAACGGATTCTTTCGCGACAAAGGGACGCCGAGAGAGCTTTTCGACCCCTTCGCCTGTCTCCGAAATTAAGTCGCTCGGAGGACGCGCTAGTTTATGCATTACATAAATTTTCTACACTCTCGGTTTCCCAAATTCTGTCGCAGCGCACGAAGCCAAATCTATCGGGGGGTCGAATAACATCCGCGAGGCTGTAGAATTATTTAAGTGAGGCGCGGCGCTACGAAGTCAGCAGTTATACACTGGCCAACCATATGCATAATGCCCTCTGTTAGAATGGCTCCTCGTGTTTGCCTTGGCATAAAGTACCCTGTATGCGCTTCGTCGCAGGACGAATTCCACGCCGACCTAACCGACCGTGCAAAAATACACGTAGCCAGGCTCTAAGCGGCGCCAACACCAGCAAAGACAGGGTTTGAGGCAAGGACACGCTTGCATAATCTCCAATTGCAAGCACACATTCGTGGCAATCAAATATTTCGTCTGCGAATAATAAGGAGGATCCACGCGCTTGAAGCACTTCAAAGCGGATCGTGATTTAACAAGGTAGTCGAGCTGAGAAAAAAATACTGCAGGTACGCGCAAGCTTACGACGCGATCGTCTGTGCAAGCTCGTAAAGGGGTCCCTGGAATGACCTACTAGAGGAAAACTAGCGAGAAAGAAAGTCCGCAAATTCCCCTCTGCGCTTTGAATTTATCCGACTAGTTGCATCCCTATGGTCGTGGTCGACGAGCTTTCGGTGAAACTGAGGCGATCGTTTAATCGATCTTGATTACTTACCTCGATTAAAAAGAATACTCTGGCGAAATCCGTGCAATAAAATGGTGCGTTTAAAGCCGCGACTGATTAAGCTGAATTCAGCGCTAGCCGTCCGTGTCGGTTGACCCGGCCGGCTAGCGGAAATTGTCGAGGAGTCGGTCCCCGAAGTACAAATATAGTGGACGGACGAGTCTCCAATCCGCGATATCTCGGAGACGCAGACTGAAATATGGAAATGAAGGTGAAACGCGGGCTAGTGGAATATGCCGAATGGCACGGCACTCGAAACCACCTGAGCTGCGTAATATCCAGTCACGTTGTGCGTTCGACTGCAAACCCTTTAAGCCGGCAATAAAATCCAACGATTTTCGTCGTGTGCATTCACCGCGACGGCATCCTTTTTCCTGGCTGCTTTTCTCTGTCCTCCGTCCCCCGGCCCCCTCTATTCACCGTTCCGTCCTTCCGCCAGTCGGCCCCGGTCTGTCGCGCATTTGGAAGTCGAAACACGCCTTGAATATACGATAAAATTTTCCCCTAGATTTGGGTTCATCCAGAACTCCCGACTGCTTTCCTTCGTTCGCTCTTTCGGACCGTGCGGACCGTTTGCATACACCCACGCGCATGTACACGGTGCTCCGAAAACAGTTCTCCCTCCGAGCTCCGTGTCCCACCCGCTCCCCCGACTCTCCTCCTCTCCTCTCGGCACAAAGATTTCAAAGTAGATTGGACTTTTGATCTGCTTCTTTTATTCAATTTGTTGCTTTGTGCCGTGACCTGACTAGTCTTTCGTCGTGCTTTTTCTTTGAGCGAACAATTACCAATCGAATCGTCGGATCGATCGACGGGTCGCCTCGAACTCGTTCGAAATACAACCTCTAACTCGATGCATTCCATTACACTCGAGGCCGCGGGATCTCTGAAAGGGGCTCCGCTCGATTCGATTGCCGGCGTCGCGGAGCACGGATATCAAAGGATCCGCGCTCGGATTAACGACTCGGACATCCTGGAATCGGGTGCTCTTTGAATCACCCAGTACCTATGCGGACACGTCCAGACGGCTGTATTTTTCTGTACATGGTTCCTCTTTCCACGGTCCCTGGCTCCAAGGCACGATTCAAAGCGCACGACGATGCACGGGAAACCCTCCTTCCACTCGTCTTCCCTCTTTCCAGCCCCCGCCTTCTAGTCGGAGACTCGCAGGAACGAGAGCTTCTTCCGACATTTATGGCAATATGCCGAGCGACCTTATGGATTCATGGCGAAGGAGACCGGACAGGCAGAGAGTTCCGCTCGACAGAGAAAATCCAGCCCTCTCCGCGAAACAGACGAACCGACAATGCGGATTCGCTGCTTTGTGAGCGCGTTTGTATCGCGCATAAATTATTACAGGATCGGCGCCTGGCTGTAATTAGGCAGATGCGTTCCGGCAAAGAGCGAGCGCGATGAAAGGGCCTCGCCCAAAGCGGAAACGTATAGAATAACCGTTTTTAATCACACGGGGATAATGAAAGAAATAAAAAAATAATCGCGAATCGAACGAAATTAGTCGGTTCCGTTCCTATAATTATCCAACACCCGCAATCTGATTCTATACGGGACGGCAAAAGTCTGTTTCGTCCATTTCGCGGACGCAGAGTCCGCGCTCCCGGGCGAATCGTCAACAATTGTTTCCACGTTTGCCCCTTTTTGCGGAACGATTTACGCGGCCTCGTTTCCGCGGACGCGTGTGAAGTGCAAGTAACCCGACGCGACGCGACGACTCCGCAATTACTCATTCACGCGGTCGGAACGCGAGATCGACCGCGGCGACGAACCGGTTGCGCGCAATTTTTGCGCGTAATTAAAACGAGCCTCGCGTCGCGACCCTGCTGAAAGATAGCATTTTAATGAAACCCCGACTCCCGGTTGAAAAATATTCGCGACCTGGTCCGTGACTCGCGGTGTCGCGTAATTTTCTTGCGCGTCAAACTGTTTCTTCGCGAACGAGTTTCATTAAGCTTCACCGACTGAATCAGAATCGCGCATTATTTCCAAATAGAATCTACATGTTCACAAAAGGAATTCCTTCTGGGAAATGAACGATTATCTCTATTACCGGCGCAGAGGAGTAAAATTGATCTCTATGACGTGAAACCGACGTTATGCATCTTTTATGAGACCACCTTGACGTTTCTCTCCGTCACCCGTTCATATTTAGGTAGATAGATCATAGTCCCCAAATAAATATTTTGCGCTTTGAATACAGCTCGAGAGCATTTATTCCCGGAAAGAACACGTCACCGACGAGTGTGCAAAGAAAAAATGTCCCTGGACTAACGAGGAGAAGCACTTTTTCCGATTTTTATTGCGTCGCCGGGGAGCACGCGGTCGGTCTGCTTCTCGCTGCGACCGACGAGCGAGGGCGACAACGGAGGTGGAAAATATCAGCGCGGATGAAGAAAGTCGCAATAAAGCGGGTAGGATCGGTCAACTTTCCTTTTGCGCGAATAAATACCCTCTTCTCCTTTAATTTCTTTTAATGCGAGTCGGACGACAGTGCAGTGTCAAAAAGCAATTACGGGAATGGTCGCGGGGAACGTTTATGAAAAGCTCGACGCCACGAACGACAATAATAAAACAGAAACGAGTGGGTAATAATTCTCGGGCCAGAGGGGACATCTCTGTCTCGGCCTTTTCTCCGCGGCTTTGAAGCGCTGCGAACGACCGTTACTGCCACCGCCAGCGGACGATTTCACCGGGGATTTTTCTGCGCGAGTATCTTCCGCGAAAATTTCGAACACGCGATCTCTCGAACTTCTCTCCGGACTCGTTCGAGGCAGCGGAGAGAGCGCGCATTCAGTCGGGAAATACGTCCACTCCGCTCCTTCGATCGTGCGGGTTGAACGCAGAAAGGAGGACGTCAGGCGTTGAACTTCTTTTTTCCCCCTGACCGACTCGTTAGGGGAAGAAATTCTCTTCCTCGTTGGCTGAATGACGCGCGTGCGTATTGGTCAATCCTGGAGTTTCATAGAAGGTTAGGCGGGTTAATTCTATCTATCCGAGCGACGCGAACCACACTTATTCGAACGAATACCAGGCCACGTGCTAACGAGAGCGACGCGTCCGGTCGTCCCCAGGAACCTGGTTACACTGTGTACTCTTTGAGCTCGTGCATTCACTCCACTAATTTTCAAGACCGGCGCTACAGCTTACACTTTGACGCGCTCTCGCCTAATTTCCTCGTTGACCGCCATGCCGCTCGCACCGCGACCGAACGAATCCCATTGACGAACTTCTCATCGGTTCGAAACAGGAGAGCTGTCCGTAGAGCGACAGAGAAATAAATCGCTGGATGTTCGCTCGCAGAGCAGGTCACTGAACGCGGGAAATAGAGATTTCGATTTTCGGCCAGAGGCAGAGGCAAAGTCTGCATCCAATTTTTCGTGGATCTCTCGACGTTTCTGTGGCCAGTCACGTCGCTCCGCTCCGGGGATAGACCGCCTAAGCGAAACGTCGATCGACGCGAGTAAGACAAGTGCGAAAGTAACCCCCGTCCAATCAATCTTACGGCATATCAACCCACCCCATCCCCTCGGCCGCCTCGGAGCTCGGAAACGTCTACGTTCCGTGACGTTTGTTCATCCGTTTCCCTCTATCCCTGTCTTGACCAACCCCTGGATGGGCATCTTTCATCCCTTCTTCCTCGCCGCCCTTTTCTCCTTTTCTCAGCCGCCACCAAATCCTACCGTTGACAAAAACACCGACATGTTCGGGGTTGTTATCCGCCGGGCCGGCACGGCGAGCCTTCCAGACAAAAACCACTGGCTGTATCGGGACGCACGATTGGCATTGTTAGCCGAGGAACGAGGAAAAACTTTGCTGGCGTGCGCCGTCACTTCGGACAGCTCTATTTTCTTTGAAAAAAGGATTAAAGAGTCATTCGATGGGGCTGGTTAATGTGTAAATACTTACCTGTTTGAATTGAGTACGTGATGTTATTGATCGTATTGAGTTAGATAATAAGTTATAATTGAGAGAGGCTGCGTAACTGAAAGAGCCTCGAAACTTCGCAGGAATGACGTAGTATTGTCAGTTTGTTTGCATATCTCGATTCTATTGTAGTTTTGGTACAGTTCAGAGTTTGTGAATAGTACATAATTCGTGCAGGTATGAAGATTCATTCAATAATAAAGTTTTACGATAGTCAAATAGTCACATTTTGATTGAAACTGATACAATTAGAGACTTGTGTGTATTTTTCATACCGAATCTAAATTTCACTGAGCGTTATCGTTATATTACTGGACGTGCAATGAGAACTTTAAGGCTTCTGAGACGTTTTTCAGGTGGTTTTCAACATACGTCTACATATAAAAAATATGCCAAAAATATGTTGGAATATGCCAACATATAAAATCCAACATATAAAAAATGACACTCTTATAGCAAGAGTTCAGCATAAATTCTTGCAGTTCGCAGCGTTTAAACTTGGTATCAGCATGCCCATCGACGATCATAATTACGATGTACGATAGTATTGATCCGTTGCGTCGTATTCTTAATTGCACTAATTGTTTTGACGACGATCTAGACATTTTTACTCGAAATATTTCTTCGTTGAAATGCACGCTATGCAAGCTTTTACTGCAAGAGGCAGTTTGACATGGAGTTTACAGTGTATTTTCTTGGGTGCTTATACTTAGTTATACTTTGAACATAATTGGGCTATAGCCCGTTAATAATAATAATAATAATAATAATAAAAAGTACCCATCCGCAGTCATTAATTAAATGTACCAAGAATCTCTTTCGAAATCTAAATCTAAATAATCGTTTGCTACTTTCACCGGAAGACTTTTGTTATCCACCAAGGCAAACTGCGGAATCTCCGCGCGACAAAAGGAAGAAACAAGTTAGGCTTTATCCTGGGGGTAGAGATACGCCGACGACGGATAGAAGGAAGAGGTCGGATGGCGTCAGGGGGGTGGCTTCGAACGCGTCGAAGGGGAACAAGCAAAGAACGCATTATCCGAGAGGATCGAATTGTCCTGGTCGTCATTCAAATTCGTTTAAGCTCCCCTGCACGCTCCGGCGTCCCGGGAAGCTCGAAAGCCCTACTCGAAGACCTTATCTTCCCCGAGGCGAAAGCTCGGAGATCGATCTCTCCTCCGCGTCCGCCAACGAGTGCTTTCGAAGGGTTAAGAGAACCGTTTAAACGACAAGAAGCACAAATTGTTCTTTCTCGGCAAACTCGACTGTCAAGGATTCTATCTCGTTTTTGCGAGAATTACTCGCGGGTTCTTGTCCTCAAAGACCGATATGAATTTAACGAGAGCGTTTTTCGAAGGGTTGAATCGGCGAAGGAAGATTCGGAAGAATCGAGCGCGAAGAGTTTAAGGCGTCGGCTTCGGGCAAATTAATTTTGATCCTCGTCCGATACGAACTTGGACGGATCGCTCGGAGGAAATAACATCGCGATTCTTTCGAGTTCGTTATCCAGTCATCATCGGTGATGCACTATTTTCTCTCGATTAAAGCAAACAGCAGGACAGATGCATCGTACGATATTAAATCTCGCGAGCCTCGCAAACAAACATCGAAACACGAACCCGCTACGAGCTTTCGTCGCTCCATAATTAAATTGCTTTGCCTCTCTGTTTCTGTTCCTCCTTATAACTCCCTCGCTCGCGCGTTCCCTTCGCGAGGATTTCGACGGTACGTTTCGTTTTTTATCTCTCCCCAAGAATAGATGAAACGCGGGAGAAGGCAAGAGTCCGCCACTGACATCGTTAGAACGACTCAGTGTTCCTTTCTTCGAACGTTTTCACAAGAAACAGCCGCATCTCGTATTCCTCGGCGGAATCGCTAACATCTCACCTTTATGAAAATTTCAATTTTCATCCTCAAACAGTACGGCTAACGTTTTTTGAACGAGACGTGCAAATTTCCGACTCGATCCGTCCTCCGGTGCGAAGTTCGTTGCTTTGTTTCGCTGCCACGATCTAGCTGAATTGGAAAGTGCAAAAGGGGAACGCATTCATCTAGCAACAAACTGCTGAGCAGATAAATCGCGTGATTTTCAACAAACGATCGAAATTCTCCTGCATTAATAACATAAATCACAGAGCAACGAATTTCCATATGGGCAGATTAATTATTGTAATTAATGATTTCGAGCTGAGGCGAGCGGATTACAGGTCGCTTCGTACATATTAATTTATATATTATACACACGTTCGCGTTTCGATTGCGTTGCAAAGTTGCCGCGGGCCCCACCGGTGCGCGAAGGACGTTTCAAAATTTCGGCCGCGCGCGTATCGAGGGCGAATCGAATCGCGAATGATAATCGCGGGGGCAACCGATCTATGAATTATCAAACGCAGGATCAACGACCGGCCTCCCGTAGCTCGAACTCCCGATCGAGCACAAAAGATTAACGCAGGATTGAAACCAATTATTCAATCATTCAACCATTCAACCGGTTCATCCAACAATCGACAACAAACCGTATTTCGTAAATGGAAAAAAATTTCGGGATGCTGGCGGCCCGGAAAATTACCGCTAATAACGGCTAGTGCGAACTATAAACCGTAGGAGGGAGGAGCGAAATGGCTCGGGGGGTGGGGGGGGGGGGATGAAAAACGCGAAGAACGTGAAATTTCGAGGTGAGACGGAATCGCAATCGATGAGATTCTGCGCGAGGACTCGCCGAAACGTCGAAACGTTGGATAAACAAGAAACGGGGCATAAAGGAGCGGAATCTTCGGGAGGCACGTGGACGAACACCGGAATCGAGTTTAAGGGCGAAGGGTTAGCGTTCTCGGTGAGACGCGGCGCATTCAAGTGACGTCGCATTACGGCAAATCCATCGTAAATAGCTGAAGCTCCGGATGAAACCAGAGACTTCGCCCGACGGCGAAACGTCGCGTCGTGCCCCGAGCTTCCGGATTTTCTCGTTTAATTTAACTAGATCTCACCGTCGAACATAACGGCGCGCGGCGACGTCCGAGCTCCGCCTCTCGTCTTGCGAGGACGAAACTCCCGAAGTCGACGACGACGACGACTCGCGCGAGCGAGACGAAGGATTCGAAAATTTTATTATCGGCGAGAGAAAACGGAAGAGCGAGTGGAACAGGTGGATTCCACGGGACCGGGCTGTATCCTCGAGCGCGATTGGATTTCTTTGTCATTGATTCCGGAATTATCGTTAGCCCGCGGGGGTTCGAATAATCGTCTATCTGCGGGCCGCTCGTTCGTGAAATGCCTGACCTTTCTACCATTCGTTTTTCCCTTCTGCCCGCCTGTCGCCGACGGCACTGAACCATTTCGAGGGGAAAAGTTACGGTCTCGTGCGTTCGATGTCAGACTATTTTCGGAAGGCTTAAACAACTCCGCGTTGAATCGATTAATAGAGCGAAGAAGCGGTGGTTGGGGGTGTTCCGCGCGGGACGAAGAAAGAGCAGAGACTAAAGAAAACGCAACGGCCATTTCGTTATCGCGCGCAATTTGCAAGCGCGATCGACTCCCCTCGTCATTGCCTTCGAAGATTGGCTCGAGTCGAAAAAAAGCTCGAATAACCGTCTATCGTCCGGCGACATCGGACGATTCTTTCGTCGGAATGCCTGGCGTTCCAGCGAGGCCGTTTTCCCGTGGCATCCGCCCCTCGTCCGTTCTCGCCGCGGCAAACGGAGGCCGTGAAACGAAATGAAATCGATAATGGGGAACGCTCGTGCGCGAATCGTCGCGAGATAAAAGCTGTTAAGGAGACAAAGTGCCACGCGAAAAATAGAGGAGAATTTCCGGCGGTAAGGCGGCGAACGTCGACCGTAAATAGCCCACCCAGCCTCTGCCTGCCGTCTCGCGAAAGACTCGGGGCTCGCAGCCCGACTTCCGGCCGTTCTCCAACTTTTAAAAACGTCCCCGCAGACCGAAACTAACTTACCAAAGTACCCTGTTCCCCGCCTCTCCGCTCCTTCCACCTCTCCGACGACCGGTTCGACGCGCGACTTCGCGACAGCGATTTGGGAACTTCCACAGACTGTTCGCCTTTTTCGCCCGGAACGCTATCCATTTGTGCGCCGGATGCATTATCCAATGGGCCTTCTCCGACTACCCTTTTCTCCCCGGAATCTTTCTCTTTTTGCTTTCTTTCTTCTCCGTTCGTTGAATGGCGTGGCGCGACACGCAGACTGCGAGCCACTTCTGTCGCCGCTGCTCATTAATTCAACTTCTTAGCGGCAGGAATATCGTGGCCGTTGAACGGCGACAACGGCGCGGCGCGGCGTTCCCGTGGCCCGAAAACCGACGGGGGAGAAAAGGCGCGGAGGGTAAAAATAGGGTGGAAAGTCGTTCGTGCACACGATAGGTTCACCCCGTGGCACGGCGGCGACAAATCGATTCGTGCCTGGCAATTAAAGTCTTCCAGGTTGGCGTGTGCCTCGATGCGATCATTATCTGCGTCGTGATTGGCCCTCGCTACCGACGAACAACCCTCCGCGACCACTTTTATTCGCGCGCGCTTTCGTGGACGTACACTTGATCCGATAATGAAACGTCGGACAACTTTCTGCTGTTTTCCACCGAACGAGTGTCAAAAGGAATGTACTCTACATATAGATAATCCACCCCAGATAAGTCTCGTTTTATTATTAACGAACCCATTTTATATTGGACGAAATATATTCTGAAATACTTTTACTATGCATATTTTTATTTTCATTTTTATTTTTATTTCATTTTATTTGTAACAAACGAGCTACTGGCCCTTTCATATACAAGAAAGTAAACAAAATACAAAATAATATTTTATCCTCGTAGCAAATGCATCGTCGAATTTCCATCGTGCACGGTAACAAACAATTTTTAGAATATTCCGCGACATGTTGCTCTCAAATTCGGGTCGCGATTATTTTTAAATGTTATTAAACCTCATGAAAAATAAACGCACCTAAATAAGAAGGATGGATGTTGAACGACTAATGTATTAAATTATGAATAGACTGCGGATGTTTATGCAAATTCACATTTTTAAAGGCATAGAAAAAGAAAACCAATTTAAATAAAAGATGTTTTTACTTTCTGAATATCATAAAATGTATTTTATTTGCGATATTTTATGTATTTTTGCATCTATGCGTACTATTGTGCATTTTAGCGAATTAAAAATCGCCAAAAATGCATAAACATCCGCAGTCTAATTATGAAGATCATCTTTATACGGTGTCAGTGGAACGATGACCCGAAGCGACTCGACTTTCTAAATTGCTACATCTCGCGTCGATTCAACAGCTCGATGACCTTTAAGCGAGGATTCACGTGTATTTTTGTTCGCCCCGGGAAAGATAAGTCTTTCGACTCGTCTACTCGAGGTCAGATTAAAATCTACGCTGTCTATTACTCCGAGAGTCGAGCGAAAGAACTTCCTGCCTCGAGACACGGAATGTCGTCGGCTCGACGTTAATTACCGGAAATCTATGCGGTCGACGCTCATCGCCTGGTTTTTCGCGACGGAGGAGCGACGCGTTACCGTCACGGGGAAACGGCATCGATCGTCGAAAGAGAATTAGTCGGTAAAAGCACGGACAAACGACGAAATCACGTTGACCACGATGTCGCAGTTGAAGTATCGCTGTTAATTTGTAAAACGACGGCCCGACACCGCTGCACAATGCCGCGTTTTTCTATTGATTACGCGAGGGCTGCGGTTGCAAGAGTGTGACGAGAATACGAGCGCGGATAGAAATTGGCGCAGCGTGTAAACCGGAACAATAACATAGATCAGCCATCGAACGCGAAAACGATCGATAATTTCTTTACCAATTCCTTTGACAAGTAGCCCCATTTTCTAAATAACCTCGCGAGGAAAAGAATCGTTGTATTACACGCGCGAGCGATTTTTTCGATTTTGTCGATTTTTTTTCCCGCGCAGAGGTATTCCGGTTTTTTCAGGAAATGCGATTATATCGAATGATTAGCTCGGCACGATAACATCATCAGCATGGCGATCATACTTCGGAACAGGATTTGGATTTATTCCGACGAGACAGCCGGGCTTACACGGGACCTCCTATCGAAATTAAGCGCGGATTTCGCGTTCCAGTTGACCCCCTTTTCCGGTCGTGTCCGTGCACACGCGAGTAGGCGCGTGCACACGCACGTTACGCGCAACCGATGCGACGCGACGCGACGCGACGCGTTTGCATCCATCGCGCGAACCCGGCAACATTTTAATCGCGTTCCAACGAATTCCATGGACAATCCCCTTGCAAATCCCTCGACCATGGATTCCCCGCTTCCGCCACTTGGAACACAGAGCTTCCGCGCCAGTACGCTCGTCGAAACGATAATCTTCTCAGGTTTCTATGGCACGCGACGGCGATTCTTTCAACGTCCGCCGAATCGGCCGAGGATCGCGAAGGAGGATCTCGTTCTTTCAACGCAAGCGTCTTAGGGAGAAAACAAATGAATCGCGCTATAAAAATGAATAAGAATTAGGTCACATTCGAAGAGAAATCATTCGCGAGTTTTAATATGGAAAGCAAATCCTTCGAAAGCTCAAAGCTCCCGTGTGTACTAGATAATGGAAGAATTCGAAATCCCGAAGATACAGATATTCGGAAGCCGCCAGTCACGTTCGCGGTAGAAACATTTCCCTTGCAACGAGGGGGTGGCTGCAGCTCGAAAAGCTTCCAACAGACTGCAATCAATTTTTTTGCGTGTCCATAAACGTATGATTAATCCGGAAGGAATACAGACAGTAGATAGCGGAGCAGCTCGGGGCGAAACATGGCCAAAAGAAATATCGAGCCGACGAAAAAGCGGACACGAGAACTCGGGCAAAGTACCGTGCGCTCGCGCGAGCGCATTTATTCGATGCGAAACATTTTAATCGATCGTAAGCGATGCTCGTCGACGGAAATCCCTCCGTAAATCCTGACGCGCGTCGCGATTCCTGACGAGAGCCGCCTGCCTAAGGCCAAGGACCGAGGACCGAGAGCGTCCGCGTCGTCGCACGCGCCGAAAACGATAACATCTCATGATCTGCTGGTCAGCTACGGATGAACAGCATCGACGCACGGGTTTCCTGCCGATCCGATAATTGAAAATCACTGTCCCATATATCGATTCGCTGGATTGTCCGCTGTATACTCGCATCCCTCCTCGAGCCCCGTCGCGTCCCGTCGCGTCCCGTCGCTCCCACGGCTACCGTTCGCCGACCAAACGGTTACAAATTTCCTGACAAATTTTCTGCCTCGCTTTGCTTCTTTATTGCGTCGCGTCGCTCCAACTCGAAAGCGTCACCGACATCGCATTCGAATCTGCAGTCAAATGTTTGCAGAGTGTCGCGTATCGCTCGCTGCGTTGTTAACAGGTCACAAATTTCGACTATTTCTTTTCTTCTTTTTGCGATTGCGAGAGCTCCGATCGGCCGATCGGAAGACGTTCCCCTTCGTCCCATTTCAAGAGGCGCGAGCGTGTTGCAGCTCTGCGCCTCGTTACTGTGGTCAAGCTTGTTAGACGATGCTAAGAGGATTTGCAGAATCTCGGGGGATAAGCAGTGTGACCAAATCGCGAAAAGGATGCTCGACAAATTAAGCGCGTGCGCGCATCCTTGCGTGATAACGAGCATGAAAAATTGCAACTTTCTGTCCGCGAGATAAAGCGGGTCGAAAAGTACAACGCGTAACGAAGGAACGCGCTTCCGTATCGCGGTAAACAACTGATGTACACGAGAAATTACTGGCCGGTGTATATCGAAAAGTTCAAATATTTTTCACGGGTTAGCAAATATTCAAAACTTTTGGGATTTCCTCGGTGAAATTGCATCGTGTGTTTGGCACGGTCTACGATGTCTGTTTATTAAATCACAGAAGGTCTGCTCGGTGAGAAAGAATGGGAAAACAAACGACGCGGTTTCGATGGCCAAAATTGGCCCCGTAATTCGATTGCCCCGAAATTAATCGAACCGCGAGATAATTTCCAACTTCGCTGTCGGATGCCGCTTTAATTACTGATGGTATTTGAGGCGTTCGTCTGGCGAACCACTCGCGATACGCTATTGAACGCGGCCGCCACGTTAATTAATATAAAATTCCCTTTTTTGTCGAACCGTTCACGTTCGTTAATGAGTACACGGCGTGCGGGTTTCGCCGCATCGCGGAAGCGATACGGTAATAATTTATAATTTGTAGATCGCGAATGATTAACGACCGGGGTTTGTTAAACGACGTCTATTATTTTGTTGCATCGTTACGCCTCCGGCGAATAGATGAAAAACCAAGCAACATCGGGAAACCGCGCAAAAGATAAATCGATGAATTCGACGCGTTTGATAGCCGATATTATAGAAAATCCTCGACGAAAATTAATTAATAAAAAAGCTATCTCGGAAACGAGGTACTCGCGAACCTATATGCGAACGATATTTTTCTGATGGCTTCGCGTGAAAACAGACAACGTTGGAAGTGTATAGCCGCAGAACCGAGGCCAAATATAATTGCAATGTAAACCCCTTCATTCTAGGGATAACGATGTTATCGTTATCGGTTCATACGTGCAATTCTTCGAATGGAGGCAACAACTCGCTCAGTTTCAGAGACTAATATCCACAGGAATAATCCATTTGCTTGAAAAAAACGCGCGAGAGCTAGAGAGAGAGAGAGAGAGAGAGAGAGAGAGAGAGAGAGAGAGAGAGAGAGAGAGAGAGAGAGAGAGAAGAACTCGGAGCGTGTAATATCGGTTCGCTTAGGGGCAGACCCGAAAGGGGATGAAAAGAAGCGGATAGATAGACGGCCGAACGATGGGAACGGAGAAGCGGCGGAAGTTCCAATTGTCGGCCAGATCTATATTTAATAAGACAGGAGAGTTATACTTTCTCCGGCGAGCATCGTAACACTGTTCGAGCGCAAAAGTTTCGACCCCCGCTTTCGGTATTATCTCCGCCACCTTCCCGTCCGCCATCACCGCGTCCAAGATAATTAAATACATCCGCGCGCCAAAATGTTCAAATGGATTTCCTCCGGGCCAGACAGTCGCGATAAAGGATTTTATCTTCGCGAGACGAAGCCCGGCAACCGGAAGAGAAAACTTCCTTCCCACTTGTCCTTCTTTATTAGTCCGACCTATCGATGCCGCGAGCGGATACCCCGTCGAACCGATCCCGATCCGATCGATATCCGGCAATCTTTCCCCGAGACAAAAGAGGAACCCACGATCGAGCAATGGATCCTCCTGGTTTCAAGGGAACTTCGCGCGCGCGCACCACCTCCTGAGGGGAAAACGGGGACAAGGAGCATGCACAGTGGCGTGATAATTTTGCG
Organism: Perdita meconis; assembly: GCA_030770465.2. NCBI lineage: Eukaryota > Metazoa > Arthropoda > Insecta > Hymenoptera > Andrenidae > Perdita > Perdita meconis. The sequence continues at coordinate 2,076,151 of JASKOS020000021.1, forward strand.
CTTCGACAAATCCGATTTACTGGAAACGCGACTAAATTTTCTGCCATAGTTCCGCGGCAGGAAATCAGGAAATTGTTACGAGGGCCGCGGCCCTCCTGGGGACACCCATTAAGTTTCATTTTTTCCTCCCGCTCTCTGTCTCTCTCTCTCCCCCCCTCCCTCTCTCTGTGTCCCTCTCTTCTCGCCGTCGGTTTCTCGCAATTGGGTTAGCCGCGCGAACTTCCACTCCGTAAAGTTAGCCACGAACGAAGGACGATAATTATTATGCCGCATAGCGCGGCTCGGCTTGCGCCACGCCACTGCGACAACCGGCTGCTTTGGGACCTTGTTCTCGCGGCCACTTAATTCACGAAACCGCCTTTGATAAGAACAGCGACTCCTTTTTCCTACCTTTTGTCGTTGTAACAGCGCGACACGGCTCGTGCGTTCCCAACCCCTCGAGACCTCCAATTTTCCGATTCTTTCCCCTCGTATCGCTACCGTCGAATCGCCGAAACTCCGCGTTTGAATTCGTGCACGCGAAGTGCCGAACATAAGTAATCCATAAAATTGATAGCCTCGAAAGGAACTCAAGAATCCGTGGAACTACGGGGAGAAGGTTCCCCCGTCAATTGTCCGGATCTGAAACGCCGAGCACGTATTTCAGAGGTAGCGAGGTCAGGTAGAAATTAGTATACGCTGTCCCCGCGGAGTCTACAACTTTTTAATTTATTCAAGGAAAGTTTGGCAGAACCCGGACGGCTCGGCGCGGAGCTTTTCCGGATCCAAATCGAGCGCCGACCAAACAGGCGAGGGCGGTTTGTTATTTTTACATTCGGTTCTATTCAATCCTCCGGTCTGTTCTCATTTTCCTAGCTGGTTTCGAGCTTCGCGGCGCAAGTCAACGAAAACGGCGGAGGTAACGCGAGGACCTGCGAATCGTCTAAATAACTTTGAGGGAAGTTCAAGTATTTTATATACTCGGCGAACGTGAGCGTCGCGACGTCGGCGCAAAGAGCGGCACGGACAAAGCTAACGAGATAAGACACTGCCGACTTTAATTAACTCCCTCCGATTTGGAGTTGAAACGAGTCGGGACGAATCGCTCACGGAAAACGGAGTCGTTCCGCGTCGCCGCGATTTCTCGTCTTTCGCGGCGCGAGCTTTGCAAATTATAACCCGAAGTTTTCCAACGCCGGTTGCGCGAGAGCTTCGATTACAATCGTCGTTACAATTACAGCTGCCGAATAATACGCCAGGGTGGGACAATGGAAACAAAGGGGAGGCACAGAGCCGTTCTTCCGGCATTGTCTTCGGCGCTAATTAGCAGCCGGAAGTTGTTGCTGCACGACCGATATATAAATTCGCTTTACGTTCGCGTGCGCGCATCTATCAGGTCTGGCTGCCTCGCTCAGAGAACGAGACCAGTCACGGAGGAATAAATGAACTCGGCTCGAGTGTCCCCCCGTAACGTTCAGTCCTCGCATCCGCGTGTAACCGAATCGCGAGAGCTTCGCCGATTGTTCCGACGAGAAGCGGCAGGGTTGGCGAAACTTTCCGCGAACCTTCGGCGAAAGACGCAACGCGGCGCGGAAGCTTTTCGAATAAATATCGCAAAATATCCGTCAATGTCCGCGAAACCAAGGACGCCGCGGACCGCGGATGCGTTGCTCCGAGTTGCGTTTTAAAATTTTCAGACAGCTCAATATTTTCCCCACGGACGTCATTCGCTCGAGATATCCTCGAGGAAATATATAGAAGAGCGAAGTTTCGCGCAATCCTTCTTCGCTCCCCGCGTACGCGGAAAGGAGCAATGTTTTATCTTATGATGCGTTATTAAAAAGTTCTCCTTTTCAGAAATATAAGAACCAAAGTTCCGAGAGTCGTGCTCCGCGCGGCGAAGGAAATGCATCGGTGCACGAAAAATCACCGGCGCCTCTCAATCCGTCGAGACCTTTCCCCGAAGAAGAGAGCGAGGATAAATGAATTACAAAAAAAAGTCTCTTTGAACGTAGTCACTTGAGCAGTTGAAAAAACAGAGAGAAAGGATCAAAGGGTGACCGGGTAAAAAGGAGCAAGCGCGTGAGACGAACAAGACTCCTTTGCAGGATGTTTTTCCCGCTAATTAGCAGGTGGAGGCGGACGCTTCGAAACCGCGATGCATATTTCATCGGACCACCGGTGACTGGTTCAATCGAGCCCTCCCCCTCTCCCCAACAGTGAACTCGTGCCTCTCGTGGCTCTCGAAAGGGGTGAGTTAGGTTCAAGTTAGGTTAGTTCGAGGCTTGTCCCTTGTCTAAAGTCCCGGGAATAACAGTCGGATTAGCGCGCGAGGATGCAACCTTAATGCGACCCGCTGCACTCCCGCCCCTCTTGCATCGACGCTCTGCCTCGATGCACTTGCCTAAACTACTACCAAAGAAAATACCCTCGCGCCCTTATTTACGGCTTAAGTACATTCACTGTCTTGCTTGTCATTTTCTTTTCTTTATAACAAAAAGTTTTGCCAATTATTTACAATGCCAAAAGATATTCTATCGTCTCACCAATTGAATTCTTAGTATTATTATTATTATTATTATTATGTCGTCTGTGTTACAGTAAAAAAAAAGTATATAATACTTTACTCCCGTTTATAAATCACTGGACATTCAGTAAAAATAGTAAATGAACTGTTTTAGAATAAAAAATGACCTATGCTGTGACATGTAACTAAGGTGAATGTCCCAATTTCATTGATGAGTCGCGATATACCAGCAATGGCCACGCGGCGGCAAAGCGCCACGCAATTAAAAGCCGTTCTGACACTTTTTGCTGACTGTTTCTTCTTCAGAAATGTCTACAGAATCCGGTAGTGTGTAGCAAATTCGTGTCAAATAAACAACTTCTCCTGAAAATGAACGAATAGCGCGTAAAAACTGCGGATATCGGCCTTTTTTTAAACTTTGATGCCCATTTACAACCATTCAGAACTATAAACAATTATAACTGTGGGCACTATCATATGCAGAAAACTCTCCCCTTTCATTTAAGACAAGTTTGAATCTTCTAGCATTTTTAGTTTTCACGTAATAACTCATTTTGGCCGGAAAGACCGCGTTTTTACAAAAACTCGTGTTTTTTGAAAACTGAGGGTGATAGAGCAATTCTGCTTCCGGATTCGTTTTTAGGGCGAGTAACCCTATAGAAATCACCCAATATATATTACAAAACAGAAAAAAAATTTTTTGTTCCACAGCGTAATTGCACAAAGTAGAGGGTTGCGAAAAAGAAGGTCCTCTTCGCCAGATGGTTAATCGAAAACCGAAAGTGTAAGCGCACGGTTCGACGGGCATCGACGCGTTCCTAATACACGCGAGTCAGGAGAAACTGGCGCCAAAGAAAACACTGTCGCGAGAAACTTGAGAGTTAAGTCCAGAAGCTGGGCAGTCGGCTTCCTTTCGGGTGCTCGGAGCGTCGGCCGCGACTCAAGTTGGGTTTGCGAAAACAGGATTTCCCTGGTAAGCTCCATTACGCGCACTCTGGCAAATACGGCTGGAAAACGGTGACTGGGAATGCTTATTTAACGCGTTCTCGCAGCCAGACGCGATGCAGAATTTAACGGAACTTGAAGTCGCTGCTCGGCTGTTCCCTCGCGACCGGCGCGAACCCAACAACTTCCGAGCGGTCGTTGGAAATTCGATGGAGCCACTTTTTTCCCCTCTACCTCTCAGGGAAGCTTGTTCGTGTGTGTCTTCCGAAGTCAAAGGTCGGAGAGCAAACAACTCTCCGCTGGAAATCGTCGTCAAAGAAGTTTAAGCGACCAAAGATTACTCTGGCGATCGTCGGTCGAACGGAATCGAAGGGAAATCCTTTTTCTAGATTTTACCGCGAATACAAACCATTGTTTCCTCGATAACTTCATCTTTCGTTTGATTAGAATAAAAATTTATTCTGTTTTATTTACTGAAATGAACAGGAAGAATACTTTCACAACAAATTTAAGAATATCGTAAAATGTCGGATAAAATGTGGTTATGACTTAAAGAAAGTTCTGATTAGCTTCTCTTGAGGTTCTAAACTTTTGTATATTGGATGACCGAAAATGTATTTCATTTCGAATAGTATTCCCTCCTTCGGCTATTCTATTAATGGTGGCGCTGTCATTGAACCTGGAGTCGACAGTTTAACTGAAAATATATTTGATAATCTAGAACGAAATGGAGGTATATAAATATTAATAGAAGTCAAGAGTTTAATGCAATTAATACGTTCCTTTAGAATTTTGTATAAAAACATTATATCTTGCATTAGTAAGTGTTTTAAATTTGTACATAGTAATTGGGTCATAGTCGTGATCTCTTACGTTCGAAAATGATGTCTAGAAAAACATCGAGAGAGTGGAAAATCGGATGTTTCGCGATTCGAGTTTAATTTTTCGCGCAAATAACATCAGGAGCAATCGGTCGACTCATTCGTGGTTCACCGTAGGGCATAGTAAATGGGAAAGCGACTCAAAGGGTTTCCCGATAGACAATACGTCGCGTCGAAGGGGCCAAAGAACCGGGAGGAAAATTCGAAAACGTGATTAGAAGCGCGATCGGCGTGCGAAGATCAAAGTGTGTCGGTTCACGAAAGACGTTCATCTGTCAACGGTGGCCGTGATGCCGAACCGCCCTCCCAGCCTATCGATTTTCATCGAGCTTTCTTTTCTCCGTTTCCGCGCGATGTGTTTCGCGCGATCCGTTTCCCCAGGCGGCGCGGCGCTCGACGCGCGGCGCAGCTCGGCGAAATTATAAACGAAACGACGGAATCTCGTGACCTCGGTTTCGCGCAGAGCATCGATCGAACCGACCCCTTCGACGGCGAGCCTCTGCCACTGCCGCTTTCCGTGAATTTCTATTTACCCTGGCATTCCGCGCGTCCCTGCTTCGTGAAAATCGAGACCCGCCACCCGGGATATCCGGATATTATCGACGTCCACCGTAATCCCCGATCGAGGATTGACCAGCGATCGATCGACGCGAACGCTCCTCCTCGAACGACCCACCAAACTCGCCCAGTATTTCGCCGAATGTCTTCGTTAGCGAAACCGTTACACCACGGACTGTTATCCGTTCGTTTATTTCCCCGCGATTTGACTATCGAGCATCCGCTTTTTTAGGCGAATCCCTAAACCGAAGGTCTTCAGTTTTTCTTACACCTTCTATCCAACGATGTCGCGTATCGCGATACTCCCTCCTAAAAGCAAGGAAAGCGCCAAGAGTATTGCCCTTAATGCTGAAATTAACCCCGGTCCAGAGTATCGCGTAAGCTCGTCAAAACGAAGCTTCGGCTAATTGCGTCAGTCTGAGGAGGTCTGGCGACGCGCCATGTCCCTGACACAGATCCATCCAAACAAACTCCAAAGGCTAATTCCAGGCGGTGGTCCCGGCGCATCCAGGAAAATACAGGAGCAGTCTCGCGGGGGGCGCTTAATTTTATACGCAATTCCAGCCTTTTCGGACTGGTAATCCGTCGACAAACCGCTATTAAAGAGCTCACCGACGCTGCCTTCGCTGTAATGCCATCGAATTAGCCGAAAAACGACGCCAGGCTTTCGTTTCTCTCGCGGCGGACGAGTGCCGAGGCCACTTCAACTTCTGTAATTCGTAAATCCGACTATAAGATCTCTGTGATTCGCGGAGGGATCGTCGGGCAGCTGAAGCCACTCGCTCCGATCGCTTTCGCACCCTGTTTCGTTTTCTAAAACGCTGCTTTACAAAGATGTAGGTACATCATCAAATTTATAACTAGTACGATGCAAATTGCAAAGGGGGTAGACAAAAACGCAACGTCAAGTATTTTGGGAATACGTTAATTCGATCGTCGATAATTTATAATTTACCTAACCCAGACCTAACGTTCCGGATTCCCCAATTTATAACGCCGTTACGGATGTGCGTGTGAAAGGTGACCTGTTAACGTCGTCATTAACCGCGGACAAGTCACATTCGTTGAATTATGAAACAATACTCTGCTAATAAGCACTGCTGCCGGCTTTGCATAAATAACGTCGCGATACTGTTTACTTTTCCTTCGCGAAAATTGCATGTAATCCATCGTTCAATCATTTTCTTTTTCAAATTAACTCCGAGGCTCGACTGCTTATAAACTCCAGTCAATTCCAAACTTTCAATTGCAAATTCATAGGCCGAGTATAAAACAAAACTAAGACGAACGCGAGAAAGGGGGATGAAATAATTATTGTCGACTCTGCCTCTGCATATTTTTATATTCAGCGACAGTTAAAGCAGCGCCGATGGACGATGCCCGAGACAATGGTCGCTTTGTTTGTTGTAGCGCTAACAAGAATTAATTAAAACGGAATAATTAAAAAGCAGAACCCCCCACCCCCAAATAATTGTAGCTTGTTACTGCGTTTTCACAAAAACCTCACCGTCCCTTCTTTTACCGTTAACTCGAAATTCCTGACCAGTTTTGACGCGTGTAAAAAATATTAAAAAACAATGGAAAATACACGTGCAAATTCGCCTGAAATTGTTTCTCATCACTGGCCAGAAAATCGTGGGCCAACATTCATTCAAACCTGTTTTAGACATATTAATTACAAGCGTTGTAAAAACCAAACGCTTCCGAAAAAAAATTCACCTGAAGAGTGAAATACTGTCTGCTACTGTCTGTAAATCCTCTCGTGAACATGAAAAAAGAGACTCAACGAAAGTTTAGCCAGCGAAATTGTTTGAATTCTGTTTAATACTTGACTTCCTTTAGAAAAGGAGTTTCTATTAACTGAGAGTCTATTCAAGAGTTTCCTGAACTCTCAGAATTCGGAAGAACGAAACGAAAAGGCAGCGTTTTCACTTTCGTTCTGCACGCACGATCCCACCTACAGAAACGGGCGATGCACGAAAGGGAGTGATTCACCTTAAGGAGTAGGTATCGTGTGCGATTACCAGCCCCCGTTAAAAATGTAAATGTCTAGCGAAGGGTCGCAATCAGAGGGTGTCCACGATCGACCAGTCGTACAACGAATCGATTCACGGATAAACACGTTAGGCCCACGTTTTTTTCGCGATTTACGCAGACGATAAATCGCGGGTCAACGGACAAACCTCGAAGATTTGTCGAAGGGTCGAGACTAGGGTTAGGGTTAGAGAAGTACTCCGGCGCGTTTATGGCTCGCGATAGACGGTGGAAGTTGCGTGGCAGTTTCGCGTAACGCATTCCTCGATACTCGTCGTTAGGGTTCGTTGATTTCCCGCGTCGAAGTCGTTTACTGGCAAGGAATCGCGTGCTCGGGGGTCGCGTGGCGTGCTGATTCGTCGCCATCGCGGAGTCTCGGCCTCCAAGGGGAAGCCATGGGGCCGACAGTAAACGGTCAACTCCGATTCCCCTGCGGTTATGGGGGTGAAAAACCTCGGACCATAAACCGACGTCCCAGGAACCGGAGGAATCCCGAAAATTCATCCTCCACGACCGAGCGTCAGGTCGTTGCTCCTCGTCGACTAAATAATGAGCAGCAATTTGACACGGAAACGTTGCCGGTCGAAGCTGTCTCGCGAGACCGGCAAATTGTAACGTTCCTCTCTCGCCGAACCTGCTTACCGGAGCGACGTCACGGATGCACCACGCAACCGAATGTAATGAAAAGTGACCTGGCAATGTTTTGTCTCGAGACTCGCGCTCGCAATTACTGCGACTGTTTCCTCGTTTAGGAGCGAAGAGTTTCTTCGGCAGCGAATAAACCAAATCGGGCAAAAATGAAAATAGAAACTGCGGAAGCGATCGGAGGAAACGGATACGAATCGAAGTGAGCGTTGCGTCGGAGCGCGTAAAGCGAGTGACGAGGCTTCGACGTTGGATTGAAAAAGGGGTCTCGGAGGGCGCTGGCATGGGGTGCATTCTCAAGTTCCAAGAATATAAGAGGCAGCGGCACGAGAACGAGCAGCAGGCTGGCTCGCGAGCGAAGGAAACCAGTCACGATTAGATCTCTCCGGCGAGCCGGGCCGAAGGGTTCAGGTAGGGTAGCCCTTTCCGCGATAAGGCCTGCGAACGCGCTCGTTCGCGAAGCTTTCGTGTCGAACATTGGCGCAGGAACGTGGCCCACCCCTCCGCCACCCTCGACAGCCTCTGCCCCGACCTCCGACTTCTCGACGACGGTTCACGTGTCGACCGGGAATATTCTCAGGCTTTTTTTCCCCTGCTAATTTCCTTTTTGCGTTCCGACTGGCGAGGGGAGAGCCACCGGGTTTCGAGATATTTTCTATATTTCGCACGATAAACCCGTCAATTAGCTCGCGTCACGATTTTATTCGCCATCGCCTGAAAACACGAGCTAAGGAGCGGGCTCGAAATTCACGATCGCGTAACGCCGAGGAGCGATCGACGCCGCGTCGCTCCGTCGCTCCGTCGAAAATTTTCGGGACGCGATTCAATTAGTCGGCCGCGGAGAATCCCGCGAATCTGCTCTATACAAACAACGGAATTTCAATAACGAACCGAGTCGGATGTGTTCGTCGATGCGGGGCGATCCAGTTTTCAGAAATTCTTCGAGCCGGACGAGACGCCCCCGCGACCGGGCATCGCAACTTAGCCTCTTCGACGAAGAACGTAGGTACGCTTCGATTAGAGTGCACGCGCCGTGCTGAAATATTCAGTCGCGTCGCGGTTAGACCAACGACTGGGCGTCGATGATCGAATATTAAATCCGGTTACAAAACGAGCTGTGCCGGTTAGGTATTATTGATGCAGCGGACGTCGATGTATGCAGATCGAGACGCGAGATACTGTTGCACACACGTGCGGAAACGCGAACCCGCTCGTTCGCACGCGCGCGCGCGCACACACATGCTAGAGAACCGGGTAATTGCGTTACATAGGCAATGCATGTAGGAGACCGCCGCGTCGGTTCGATAAGTCGCGCCGAAGCTTCGGAATATTTACGCCCTGTTTAGCTCGAGCTTACGGAGAAGTCCTCGGGTATAATTCATAATTTGCTCGGCAATCGACTTTTCCACGGCGCTCTTTAACCGCCTGCATTTCCATCCGGTGCACTTTAAATACGAGGCGACACGGTTCGATCGTCGCGCTTTTCAATTTGCTCGAGGTCACCCCGGCTATTTTTGTCCTTCGCTGCTTCTCCCCGCGCGGCAGGACAGAGCTCGCGAGTTGCTTTCGAATTCAAGCACTCGCGAGTTTTTATCTCTGTACAAATTGCTCCGCTACGCTTCGAACGAATACTTTGATTCGTTTAATTGCCATCGAATCCTGTACGACGTCGAATCGCAGATCAAAAATGAAATAAATAGGTAAACGACCATACGCGAAACAATCATTATGTCATCCTCGCTTTGCGTTCCGCGCGGAGGAAAAGAGCAAGCAATTCGCGACCAGACCGAGGGGCAGAACCAGTAGTATTTCATCGGTACTCGTGAACCGACAAACGGTTAATTGTATATACGCGAACGTGTGTTGACCGGGGCGTTACTCGTGTCGATAATTGCGATGCTAATTGCATTTCACAGAAGGCGCGCGTACTGGCAGCCCGGCGACCTCCAACGACCAGGTACACGTTCGATGAATCGCGTCAAAGGCCGTCGCGTCGGGTTCTACGCTCGTGCCCTATTTACCCTGCTTTTATTTTAAAAAATCATCTCGAGCGCGTTTAAAGCCAAGAGAAAATAGCGCCACTCGTCGACAGAATAAACCCCGTTCGATTGTCTGGTAATTGGTCTGGCCCCTTCAATGTCACCGTTTCGTTGTTTCCTGCCCCTGCTAATCTCTGATAACCCAGAAACCCGATAACCCATATCATTGCGCGGTGATCGAGTGGCCAGTCGGCGGAATTAACTTCGACGTTCGATCGCTCGATCTCGACGGAATACAAGGGTTCCCTTTCAGCCCTTTCGATAAAGCGTCGAAACGTCTGATATCGACCCTCGTTCCTGTTCCATCGGCGATTCGTATCTCGTATAAATACTCGACGCTCCAAGTAAACCAAAGACGACGCCGATTCCTCGGGGTTGCTCGCATTAGCGAGACAGCCGGTGCAGTGTAATCGAAAATTCACGGAAACCGCGTCAACGTTAACGTCGACTGTTGCACGCTGCACTATCGTCTTCTGAAATGGCGCGAAAATTGCATCGAATAAACAACGAGGAAACGAGGTCTGGTCAAAGGGGAGGAAAGTTCACAGGGGCGTTTATCGCGAGTTCCCCGCAAAATCGTTCGACCGTGTAAAGGCCGATCGTTGGAGGTTTGTTCGAGAAAGGGGCGACAACGTCATGAATGATCGGCCGTAGCAGCTCGCGTTGCGCGACACCTTTCTCGTGCGTGTTTCACGACCGGTTCTCGCCGTAAAAACTCTGTACGAGTCTTTCGTTTACGCGTCGCTCCGTCAAATCCACTTCCGCCTATATTTTTTCCAGTCTCTTATCCGTTAACACGTTCTTCCTCCACCGAGACACCCGCCTCTCCATTATTTCCGGCCAGTTTACGACGAGCGAAGTACGGAACGAGAGAATCATTGAATTTTCGAGGACCTCCTGCGGAAGATCCCCTCGCGCGGAGAACTAAACGCATTGTGGGGTCGCAAAGACGACGCGTCGAAACGGCGACAAATTTTACAAATAGTCGCGACGTGTAACAGCCAGAAAGTAAGCGAAAAAGTACCGTTTGTAGTTCGCGATACGGATAAAACTCGGGCGGTGTTATTATGCTAACGGCTATCGCAACTTACAGACAACACTGCAAGGAGAATCGTTCGACTTCCGCCGAGAAGCAATTCCTGAAACGTAGGAATTTTCGCGCGGTTTCCAACTCAAAGAAAACTGTGTCAATCATTTTGCAATATTCCGGTAACAGAATTGCCTCCGCGAACGAAAGAGCCCGTGGATAGCAACTGTCCGGTTGCGAAGTGTTTGCCGCCGCGTCGATGGAAAAAGAGGAAGGGTAAAAACAACGATTTTAATTTTGCGCTCGTTGAAACCCGGAATAGGTATTCAATTCACGGTATGGTTTTTCAAAATCCTCCGGACAATGGTGGAAATCGAATTCGTTGTCAATCTTCGCTCAGTCCGTCCGGCTATAATACACGAAGGGTCGAGGGTGGCGGGCGTCCGAAGCGGACGGCCGGCGCGGCGCGGCGGCTTCGCGCTTTAAAGGGGACCTCTCGATCTCGATCGAACGGTTCCGGGCCGATTCTCCGAGCCCCCGGTCGAGTTACGAGCGCTCGAACGCGACCTCGACGATTGGACGAGGGACAGTTTCATGGGACTCGATTACATTCGGTTCGTTGACACCTCGTAAATAGCGCTGCGCGGTTCGTAGCGATCACGAGGATCGCATAAAAAAATCGTGCTGGTCGACCGAACGTCGTACAGCACAGAAATTAAACGCGCAGCGATGGGCGGAGGAACGATTTCACTCCCGTGACCCGAGAGAAACCGCGAACGAATGCGGGTCGAGGATTAAGAATTGATATCCGCGCGTAAATAATCGTTTCCGCGACGGGACCGCGCCGAGTCGTCAGATTTATAAAGATAAATATTTTTCTTACAACCGGACGAAATTTTATGAACATAATATTTCCCGGATGATCGATGGCAGTTATGGGAACTGCAGCTCATTCGGCCCCACCGTCTCTCTTTCTCTCCCTCTGCTAAACCCCTCGCGGATGCCTGCCTCGCAGTCAGACTCGCGCGGAACAAACTTTTGTCTCTACGCTACTCCTACCGCCGTTTTCTCGATATTGGTTTCCTTCGACTGTTATTTACCCCTTTTCTTCGCACCCTCGCGTCCGGCGGCCCACTTTCTTTATTACAACTCGATACCCGACAAATCGACTTCTCGAGGCTGGGAACACGACAAATTCGCCGTGACAGACCGCTCGAGAATCGGGCAAAAGCGGCGCCAGTATTGATATGAGGGAAGTTGGGAAACTAGTTACAACCACGGTTAAGAAAACTGCATTGAGTCTCCTGAAGCGACGGAGAAAAGCAAATTATAAAAGTTATCCATGTGAAAATTATTTGCTTCAACGATTTCCGGGAAAGTTTATAATAATAATAATAATAATAATAATAATAACAATAATGTTTATTAACGGAATACGAAACAAAAACAGTGAAAAGCGGAACGACTTAAAGTAAATAGAGAAGAGTCGATAACATGGTTTCATGGAAAAATACATGTATGTAGGTAATTTACCAGAAATATTAGTCAGTACTGTTACAGAATCAATTTCGTTAATTTCGTTAAATTAAGGTCATCAATTGTTTTTTAATTAATATTTTTTTTAATCAATGCATTCTCTTTAAAATAGTATTAAGGATCTTCGGTCGAAAATCCATTAATTTACAAGTTATGAATTTTGTCCCGAACGCCCATATACTGGTCACACTGTCCGACGTTGATTCTCCGTCGGCTGATCGTAAAAGTACTTTTCTACTGGCATAGCAGTTGGTAGTAGAACGCGGCTAACAGGGTCAGACGCAATCCGGCTAATTTTCCATTTCAGTTAATCACGCGCGACGGTAACGCAAATTTCGTTAAAAAATTACCATTAACCTGCACCGGGGAGTACCAGATGTCTGTCTAATTAGACGGGAGTAGGATTTAGTGAGTGTTTTAAAACGCGCCACGTCTCGGGAGCCGCGTTTCAGTGGTTTCGCTGGAATCAGCGCGCGGAAAAAAGAAATCAAAATTACGGTCCGCGTTCGCAGCTAGATGCACTTATACGTGAAGAGAAAAGTCTGTAATTAACGCAAATCGGGGCAATCGTCGACTCGAACGTTTTTCTTTCGGTCAAAACGAAAAATATGCGGGAATCGAGCTCGTTTCGAAGGTCGGTGCAAATACTTGTTGCGAGAGAAAAGCAGCGAAAAGAGACCCAAGAAAGGGCGCAAAGGCGTCGCGAAGAGTTGCATCTGGAGGAACAACGAAGGAACTCGGGGAAGGAATTCCAGGCGTCGCGTCGCATCGTAGCTTCTCACAGCCGGCACCCGTTGAAAGTCAATTCCTCGGTGTACATGAAACGTCATTCTGCGTGATTAACGATCGCGGAATTAATTTCGAGACCGCGACAGCAAATACTTCGGGGGATTAAGCGTCCGGAGGTGGCTGTCTTTGTTTTTCCGTTCAAGACCGCCTATGAAATATGTATAAAGCGTATCTCAGATGCGACAGGATTAATCAGACGCAGTCGTTTAATCAAATCGACCTGGAAGCCTCAGCCGTCACGATTTCTAATAAAAGCGTAGGGGAATTGCGCGAGGAGGAAGATGAAGTTTGCGCAATATTTCCTGGCAGCGTGACTTCGTCGGGATCGCTAATCGTAATTTCTCCGGCGATCGAGACGAAAGCAGGTAAAAATCGCCCACGAATCGTTTTTCGTCGATGGAGGTCGCCGCGGTAGGTCGAGTTCAAAGGAAGTTACGTATCGAGTCAAGGAGGTCGGGGTTGCCGGCCAATTAATTAGTCATTTCTTTGACGAGAAACCGTGTATTTCAAGGTGTTCCCTTTGCCGCGATACAAGTAATAATGACGGATTCTTCGAAAGGATTCAGGAAAGAAGAAAAGAAAGGATCAACGAAAGGATGAGAAACGGGGTCGAGCAAAGGTAAGAACCGGCGATACCACCAACTGGAATAATGGCGAAGTGGTAGACCTAGCAAATATTAGAACGTACCAAAAAATCCTCCGAATTCGTTTCCTCGACTGTGCGTCGTGAGAACTCGCGATACGTTTCAAAAGTTTCAGCGCGAAAGATGCATCAAAGCGAATACATCAGAATTTATTTCCAATAATGAAATTTCGCCGAACAATTAATTACTCTGACTTCGAGCCCAGTAAATCAAACAATTCTGTAATTTAATTGAAGCGTACGCTATCGGGTTTCACCTGCACCGATATCGAAACGTTCTTTTAAATCCTGCCTTCTGACTAATGGCATTGCCGAGCGAAAATATGCGCATACGCTTTCTGCCATAGCCACGGCTAGAGAAAAACAGCCAGAGCGTACGAGTAAAATCGGCGCGTCGGAGCGCGCATCCGGCAGGGTACAGAAAACGAATCGAAGATAGACAAAAAAAGAAAACGGATTCGTTCTAGGTAAAGCTAAGAAATAAAGAATAGCAAGAGATCAAAAGAACGTTCTACGATGCAACGGATACCGTACCTTAGACCGTTTTACCGATTCCTAAAGTTTTCCTCGAAATCGAACGCTCTGCAAAATTTAGTACACGGGCGTTCTTGCGAACTACGAATACCAGAACTCTAAATCCTTTCTAGAATCGAGGATGTAAACTGCTACAGAATGGAGGAACAGATCGCGAGACCGTAAATAGCAAACCGCGATGTATTCAATCTTCCAACCACGATTAATTAATCACGCTGAGCCATAAATATTCATCGGGGCGAACCTCGAACGCTCCGCAGAAGCGAATGCTTACGATTCTCTGGTGGAAAACTTTCTGTACACCGTTCGAGCCGGACCCGACTCTCTGGAGATACGTTCGCGCTGGTAGAAGAAACGCTTTAAACGATACGCCCGATCCTGGATTCAGAAATTAACGCCTCTGCGTGGAACTATTTAAACAGCAAAAAATAGGAAACTGGGATTTTAGAATCTTCTTCCACGCAAATCTCACTCACCGCCGAAATTACTTTTTCCCTTGTTTGCCGATCGGACGACTAAAGAACGCCGAAGCTCGGTTGAATGAAAATCGACCGAAATCTAACCGACTTTAACCGCTCGACGACCGACCCACTCTCAACTGTTGACGATCGATTGTTCCCCCATAGAAAGAGAACGCGGTGACGGCCAGCGACGGCCAGCAGGTGTACCTAACGCTTTCGGAGGCACCCCTATCGCGCTCGTCCTGCCAAAAATTCCGAATCTGCGGACGTAGCAAGCGGAACGCGGTGCTTACTACAGAACGAAAGCACTTCGAATTTATTCGAAAGCAACCTCGTTACGGTGCGGCTGGCGAAATAGGTCGCGCGAAAACACCGAGGACGTTTAAAAGCGCCTCACCGTGCGATTTAACGTCAATGGGCCACTTCTCGTCTCCCTCCTTCTTCTCCTTCTTTCTGCTTCTCCTCGGGCTGCGCCTCCTTTTTCTCGACCAGCCCCGTCTTCGCCCTCCTCCGCCCCGCGGTGTCTTCCTTTTTTTTTTTCTTTTGCGCGCGCGACCTGACTCGCGACATTTAAGCAGCCAGGAATTCATGGGACGGGTCAGGGCTCGCGAGTTCTCGGAAAAATCTTCTCCCGCTTTCGGAGACTCGCTCGCGCGCGCTTTGTGCCCGCCACGCTTCTCCGAAGGAGGATTCCTTCTCCTCGACGGGCTGTCACCTTCTGTTTTGCACGGTTTCGTGCCTCCCCGGTGCTCCCGACTTTTCCTCGGCGACGCGGCCACTTATTTTTCGTCCCGACGCCGTCGCGACGCCAGACTCGCGAGTCTATGACAATTTTCAGACCGTCCAAGAATTCTGTAATTCTTTTAAAAAAATATACGACACTGTGCGAACAAGCATTTTAACTGAAGCTTGCGTTTTCCTTTTTTAATTGAGGACATTACTACGCGAAGGAAGAAAAAGTAGCCAACCCGAGTATCGAGTGCGAATCGACGAGAGTATAAAACGGCGATGTGACCGATCGCGTTTTATTATTAACACGTACGCGATATTACGCTAAAGAGAAATTCTTTAGGTGTATAAATGACTTACTTCCACCCAGAAGCTTAGTTCTCGGCTATAAACGCGGTAGATAACCTTCGATCGCGGCCGACCTCAATCGAAGTTCATCCTGAAATGTTCGTAGACGCCGCGCCGCCTCCCACGGCAATGTCGCCACCGCCAACCCGTTACGTGCAGCTCGCTTTAGAGGCCAATGTTTCTGTATAAACCCGCGCGACGGGGTTATTCGAGAGGGCGAGGGGCGAAGGATCCGAGGAAACACCCTCGACTCGGACTATTAACCTTCGAAGGAGTGGTCGCATTAGCTCCCGCTGCTTTTAGTTTTTCGCGCGTGTTGTGGTGGACGCGGTTCGAGCACGGAGAAGGTTTACGCGAGACTGTAGGTCACCGAGTCAATTTACGACGACACAGAGACTCAGGATATAGTTCAGGGTAAGCCAGACACACCGGGCGAAGAATGATAGCTATAAAGGTTACGTTTATGGTTCGCGCGACTGTCGAGTTCCCTTATTACAGTATTCTCTTTATAATCATTTTCGCACGCAACCCGCCTCGCGAAATGTTTTTCCAGCCCCTCTTATCGCTCTCAATCTCGTTTCGAGGGTCCTTGAAAATTTCAACGCCTCTCGCAAACAAAGCGCTCTAGATCCAAGTTTCACGATCTTTTATGCATCCCAAATAAGCCTCGCCTCCCCAAAATTTTTATCGCTAACCATTTAGCGCGACCACAAAGCCCCGGGCCGAAAGCCGTGCCTGCCTGTTCCCTTATTCTCCGTCGGATCTCCACGGAAATCGCAGAATGGAAGTTTAAATACGACCAGAAGGGCGCATTAATAGCGGGCGAATTTCAGTTCTTTATACGACCGGATAAAGAATCCAGGGAAAAGTCTATGAAAACGGAGCAGCGAGTTTCCGACGATAGTAGTCTCCCTGGGCTTCGCGTATAATCCACGAATATGAATACCGAATTCTTGCTTCCAAAGAACTCTGTCCAATATATTTCAGTTAATTAAAAGGATTGACCGAAGTACGACCTCAAGCATATTTTCGCCGAGTTTTTCCGAACGAGGATTAACCCAGTATCGATGCGACGCGACGCTTGCTCGAGTGCACGGAACACCGGCGAGTGAGCAGCGCGTCATCGAAAAGTTGGCTGAATTAATTAGCCGAGCGTCAAGAGGGAAAAGCGATCGCATATTTCCGAGGTGAGACAGGTTCGAGGCCGAAAGATGATTTTAAAGGTAATCCGCGACGGCGCAGAAACCGGGCAACTCGATTACGCGCTGGTTTCGCTACTTAAATTAGCGCAGCGTCCGGGCGAATCGTGACGTTAAATCGTCGTTGTTGAATTAATATAACTGCCCTAATTGAATTAATAAGCCACGAGTCGCTCCCCGTATATCGTAATAGCGACTCGATGGCTAGCAAAACACGATCCAGTTATACGCGAACAGATTGGTTCCTGTCCAATTATTGGTCGTCTCTTCTACCCTACTGGAACGGACCGTCGAACCATTCGCGAATCGAGTTCCTCAAAAACGGAACACAATCGCTCCTCGCCAATTGAATATATTTGCCTCTCGATCGGTTTTTCACGATCGACCATCTAATTGTCTATTCGACTCGATGCGAAGACGAGGTAAATAGCTCTCGAAACTATTTGAATTCGGTAGCGGGACCGTCGCGTCGTTGCCGAGACTAACGTTTACTTCGTCACGCAAATAGATCTAATCGATAAACAATTCCGCTTGAAAAGGCTATTTATAATATCATTCAGCCTCGATAAATGGGTAATAGATTCGATCGATGCCATTCAACGAACCTTCGTAAACACTCGTACCGATGTCGATGAAAAATTCCTGCGCTTGTAAACAAACAGAGTCGGTGGTTATTCGAATCAACAAACCGCACGCGTTTCCTCGGAAAATAACGCGAAACGAGGGCGGCGCGATCTTTACGAATCGACCTCCGAGCCAACGCGGCAATGTCAACAAGGATGCTTCCCTCTCTGCGCGTAATCGCGTTAACGGCGCAATGAAACCAACAGCGAAGGTGTTCCACACGAAGGACGTCTGTCGATCTCCGCGAAAACAAGGCGCAAGTAGAAATCTGCTAGACAGGTCGGACGCAAAAAGTGACCTGCTTCAAGGTTTGTATTTTTGTATACGGTTGAAGGTCCGTCGAAGAAAGTCGTAGGACTCACCGCTTCTGCCCGTAGGCGTTGGCGCGGACGTGGACCTTCCGGTCGGCTCCGGGATCGGAAATATCAGGTCGCAGCACTCTCTCTCGGGGAACTCGCTGGCGCGAGTGCACCTGCAGCAGCAGGAGAGGACGACGAGGGCCGCCGCCACGCTCTTGAGCAGCGTCGAGCGCGCTAGCAGCGTCCCGACGACACGTGACATGACTCGTCCCATCAGATCATCGTTCACCATGGGTCCCGTTCCCCTCACCCTCTCCGCCACGCGTCCCTCTCGCAGCGTTTCCTCCGCTCGGCGACGAGCAACCGGACGACGACGAATCCCGCGACGTCCGCGCGACATCCTCTCGTCGTCCGTCTCATCATGCGCCGCCTCCTCCACCTTCGCGTCGATCCAACCGACTTCGATGCTCGTATCCACGCCGGTTCGCCGCCGTCGCCGCGTCGCCGACGATCGCGGCCACCTTCGATCTCCTCGCGGGCTACGATCGACCCCCGGTTCACCGCGGACGCGCACACTTTCCGGGATTCAAAGTCCCTCGATGATCGATCGCGCACTTTTCTCTAGAGCAACGCCGACGATCCCGATGACGACTTTCCGCCGGGTGGATCGACGGGAATATCGTCCAACTGTCTCGCCTGGCGTCCCGACGCGCACAGAACATCCGCAAGGAACTTGGAATTGATCTATCCCCGCGAATTCTCGCGCGGGTCACACGCGGGAGCGACGCGAGGAGGAAGAACCGTGTCACGGTGGCACAAGCAAGAACGAGCGAAGGAATCGGCACACTCCGAAGATCTACGCGCGCGCGGATCTATCGCGATTCGATGCGAGTGTGTTTTCGTATCGCGTGTGTGTATGCATGCGTGTGTATATTGTGTCCGTGTAGATGTGCGTGAGTGTTTAGTGCGACGATGTGAGTGTGGCCACGGCCGGAAGTCGCGCACTCGGCCCTCGTGCCGCGTCCCGAACACACTTGACGCGCGCGTGCTCGCGTTCTTCGCGTGCTACCGAGCCGAGACCGCGTCGCCACGCCGTCCCGACGCCCAATGACGACTACGCCGCACCGCGTACCACCGACGACCGCGCGGCTTCTCCCTCTCTCACCCCCGTCTGCGAACAACCCCCTCCCTAACACTTGCACACGATAGTTTCTGCGCGAAAGTGTGCGCGTTCCCCGCGTTCCGAGAGAGAGCACCGGCTCTGTGTACCTGTGCCTGTACCTGTTCGTGTCCTTGCACGCGACCCCTGCGCCCGTCCGCGCCCCCGCGCTGCCCTACACCCCCTCGCCACGTAGCCGGCCTTCAGGTGTTCCTCCTCGCTCCCAGGGAAAGGCGCACCTGCGCCGCTACTTCTCCGAGTGGACCCCTTTTACGGAGCCGTCTACGGAGCCCAGGATTCCTCTTGCAATTTCCGTGTTCCCGGTCGTACTCCGAGGATAATCGCGCAGTTCTGATGCGGTTATATCGTTTGTTTTGAATTTCAAGACCAAAGCAAGACTGACAATCAGTAGCTTAATTCTTGCAGTGATAAAGGAAAAAATTTAGAAAGGGATAATTCTATACGTAACAATATTTTTAGGCGTCGTAAAGGACATCAAATGCAACGGAAAATTTCCATAGAATTATGTGACATAGGTTGTTGACCCACATGTACAATGATTGACCGTGTCAAGAAAAGTAAAAAATATAGTATAATGCTTTTCTTACATAATAAAATACATGCATATTTCAATGATCCAAATATTGTTGCTTCGAATACAATTAATGTTTTACTATATCTATTTATTTAATTATTTATTTATTTTTTGTCTTGCAGGTAGAACCCAATGATTACAATGAATATTGAGACACCTTACATCACACTCAAAAAGCAACCAAAACAAAATGACAATTAAAAATACAAAAATCCACACTTATTCAGCAATTCAACACTAATTCATTAGATTTGTAGAACACTCCATACAATTTATGTTGCACATATTAATGTTGCTTGTGAAAATATCAAACTCATTACTAACATTGTTGGCAGTAGTACAAATACTACAAAATGGGTCAGTGACAGTAAGACGCGATAGAAGATATATTTATTTATTTATTTATTTACAAGAAAAGAACCAATTAGCACAAAGAAAATAAAGATACAAAAAGTACGAGCTAAAAGAAAAATACAAAAAGAAAAAAAATACAAGTAAAATATAAGTAGAATGAGAAATGTATGGACAGACAATAAATTACGGTAAAATATATAAGATTGTATTATATTTTCCACTTTTCTTGAAAGAGTCAATCATTGTATAAGAGGTCAAAATCTGTATGCGCTACCCTAGTGCCTAATTCGCATTGATTTTGCAGTAATGCCTAGTAGAAAAAGAGAAAAAATTGGGGTACTCGGTAGAACAATTGCGAAATTAAAATAGTACAAGAGGAAAAGAATTTTCGTACTCGAAAGAGGTAAAAACCTCTGGACTGGCGAAGCGGTAGACGCGATCCAAAGTCCCGCAATGGTTACACCAAGATTTACGTCGCTCGTTGCGCGATTTCAGTATCCCTGCTTTACCTCAAATAGCAGCATAATGGCAGAAAGTTGGAGAAATCTCTCCCCGAGGATTAATTGATGAATCACGATCCTACAGACGCGGTATTCCAGCACCATGCACACCTACCCCTAACATGTATACCCGGTAATCGTGCGAGAGTTTACCACGCCTCCCCACGACTCGGAGCTTCGGTTTTATTAGCCCTTCCGAGAAAGAAAAGAGAGTAAACATACGTCGACTGCGTGGGTGTTCCCACGTGTCCCTTCGCACGGACTCGCCGATCCGTAGCGCATGCATTGCGTGAATCTTATCCATAAGTTCGGCTCGGTCCAATATTGGTGGTCGTAGTTATTGCCTGGCTGTGTGGTACGTGTCTTCTGGCCGGGCACGTATTTGCCTATCCGCGCTCGCTGCCACCAGTTCGTGCCGGTGTCCGTGTACGCGTCGGTGTAACACGATTCCACGGTACGGCGCGGCGCGACGACGAGTTCGTGGAAACGGCAACGTCCGAACGGACCCGAGGTGCTCCGAGCGTCGGGAACAGCCCGTGGCTTGGGACGGCCAGGGGTGGCCGAGGGGTGGCCGAGGGGTGGATAGGCGGCCGACCAGCGAGCGGCCCACCAACGACCCTCGTTCCTCGTACGCGCCGTTCCTGACCTCGTTTCGCTCGGTTTGTCGAGGTCGGTTACGCGGAAATACCCGCCGGGCCCCATCGGTCGCTCTCACCCCCCTCAAACTATCTTAACAACCCTCGACTGTCTTGTCGCGTTAAGGTGCGTCTACGTATAGCGAACGCGCGCGAACAAACACGGACGAACGATCGCGAACGAACAAGCGTGGACGGGATCGTTCGCGCGCGTTTGCGTACGTGATACCGTCCGCACTTATTCGTTCGCGATCGTTTGTCCGTGTTCGTTCGCTATAATATGCGCTATAATTTGCTGGCGACCTTGATATATTTGGTAGCTCGTTGTGGTCTTTCAAGAGGCAATTGTACAACTTAATCTAATCTGTTATATACATCTTTTATATCTTTATATATTTTATTTCATATTTTATTTATATGCTATCTTTTGTCATTTTTATATTACTCTTGTACTCTTTTATTGTTTCCAACTATTGTGACCTCTATGTATGCAACTGTATGAAAATTTTTTCTTGTACACTAATGGGAATTCCTTCCCGTGAATAAAATTAAAATTAAAATTAAAATAATATGTAGACGCACCTTTACGCGCCGCTCGCGATTAAGCGGCTTACGCGAGGAAAAAAACGCGCCGCGTTTTTTCTCGTCTAAAAGCCGGGAGCGTGCGACGTGGGATCCAGGAATTTTTAAGCTATCAGCTCGGGTCAAACGCGTCGAGGTGACGAGAACAGTTTGGAACGGGAGCGTGTCAAGATCGGTGTAGATCTTCGAAAGTTCGGTACTTTTAGTTCGTACGTCGAACAGAGATGTCCTAGGGAATTTCGAAAACTTTTTTCGCTATCGTGGCACGACGTTTAATACAAATTTACGTCCCGGCGACTCTCGACGCTGTTCTCTCGTCGATGTACGATCATTTCCGAATATTGCCATTTTAACAAGCAGCAGCGTGTACGCGAGAGGTTTCAGCCGGCGCGTTCAGGGAGCCTCTCGACGATTATGAATAACGAATGAATTGGCAAAGTTGGTGACCGCGAATTGACGGAACCAGAGCGGCACAGGAAGCGGCAAACTTTTGAGGATGCGACTAGTGGTAATGGAGTGGTTCGTGTGGAGTGTCGAGCGCTGTCGTCCGTGAATCAAACATTATCAATTAGGAACGGCGATCGGCAAAATGCGCCGGCTAACAAACGATCCGGAATGCGCCGCGCAAAATCCACGGCAAACAGTATTATTAATTCTGATCGCGGTGGTTCCAAACTCGGACAGTCTATTTGCGGCAAAAAAAAACCCGCTCACTGGGTCAATTACGCGTAATCGCGCCTCGATTGACCGATTTTTTTATAAAAGCACGAAATTGTGACACGAAAACCCGTTTTCCAGTTTGTTCTCGCTGATAAAAGCGTAAATAAATACGCGATAATTAGAAATCCGAAATGGTGGAGCGAAGTAGAATTTACGAAGAAAATACGGGAATGCTAACGAGCTTGTCGGTTTGAGTAGCGAAGAAAATTGCTGGTCAGAGGGAACAGCGAGGAAGATAGTAGAATAAGCTCGACGGTGGTCAGACGAGGCGGTGCATTCGATAGTAGTGGTGGCTTTCGGATGGTCCGAAAGCCACGTCGGTTGCAGGAGAGCTCGAGTCAGCACTTGTCCGAATAATCAACCGAGGCTGTTCGTACACAATCGATTGCGAAGGATTCGCCACGGCACGTCGGGAATATAAGGGGAACTTTATGATTCAACGTTAATTACCGTGTAGACGAAGGGGAAACGATTACGAAATTGGGCGAGGCTCGAAAAGGAAAATAACGATCCTCCGCGGTTCGTTGCCAAACGGAAGCGCACGAAATCTTTGGTCTGTTTGCGTTTTGTCGTTCCCTTCGAGGAGACCGGCGCTCGAAATCGCGGAACGACGATCACGGAGGAAATCGGGAAGATCAGAAGGTAGCAGTCACGCGATACAGCCGTATAAATACGACAGGATGCTCTCAGAGTTCGATGATTTAATACGAGCGCCGGTGAATGCTACTCGTGTTATTTATAGCCGTAACGTGGTTTCGATTGGCCGCAAACTAAGTTAAAATCCACTCGCGAATACGGGAACGTATCCGTACGTAAACACGTCCCATCGATTTTATTAACAATTCTAATTGTCTCGAAAATTTTATCGAGCAACGATGATTTCGTAGACAATGAATCACGGTCGATCGACTGACTTACGAGCAAAAAATTATGTAATTGGGTCGAGCGTGAATTCGTACGCAATAAATTTTATTCTCGCGCCGAAAATAAATCAACGCAAGTCTTTTGTTAACAAAACACGGAGGACAAAAGACGCTGAAAACCGGTGAAAAAGGAACTGCGCATCGCGCTACCTCCGATTCCCTGTTATTTCGTTTCCTCTAACGTAGTTATTTAATAGACGGAGGACTCGTCGCACTCCCCCGATTAGCGACGTTCCCCGTCGAAACGCGAAGCGGTCGCGTGCCAACTGCACACTGGCATCCGCGAACATCGATATCACGCGAAAATATTCGCGATCCGACCGCGACATCGAGTCGCTGCGACCGAGGAGCTCCGCGGTTCAATTGCCTCCAATTTGTATCCCCGTCTCGATGCGCGCCGCGTGTGCCGCATGCGATTCGAAGAAAAGAAAGGGGCCGACCTAACGAGGCGGTGAAAATCAGTGTCGCCGCGCACGGTTGGCACCGACGGGAATGCATTAGGAATCAAGTTTAAACGGGGGGATGTAATATATTCAGCGGTGCACCGCTGTATCGGGCGACGAAACCGTGGAGAGCCGGATGCACGGAGAACTCGACGATAGTCAACGTCGGTCTGCGGTTACGCCGAGTAGAAGTGACAGCCGGTACCTGCATAATGACTCGACTGCACCCCCTGCGATGCGCCGCGCAAGCCCGCTGCAACTCGACGCACGCACACACACGCCACCCCCGTCGATCGGAACAACGTTGTTTCGCCACGTAGGTCCGCGCGCCCCGGCGATCATCCCTATAACCGACGATTATCTACCCTTGCAACAATGCCGCGGGAACGTACGCCACGTGCGCGCCGACACGCGATTCTCACTGATTTTCTTTCGGATCTGTTATTTCGCTGTCTGCCGTAACTCTTTTCCTCGACGCCGACGCGCCACGCCGATTCCGAACCCAATCGTTTCGAACCCCTCGCAACTCTGTTCGTTCGCCCGGCTTAGCATGCTCATTTCGCCGAACTGCCACTTCATTTCGGAATCGATCCAACTCGAAATTGAACCACGATCGTTCTGCTACTTTGCTTCGCCTGTCTATCTTGGGTGCCAAGGAGTGAAAGGAGAGGTAGACGGGCTTGCACTGGTGAATAACAGTAAATGGCAGAGTGTTATAAGTAAAACATATTAATCATATGCAAATATAAATGGTTTTACATGGTATAACTACCAAATAAACGGTACAATGTGAGGATGACCATTGCGCGACAAAGCGAGTAAACATTCATTTGTACCACCCGGTGCTTATGCGCTTGGGAGACACTCCAAATTTTGTGTAGACCAAATCAAACGACCGTATAATTAAATTTCACTCCCGAGGAATCGAATATTTAATTCGTTTACTTAAAATCCCGATAATTAAACGCTCGAAGTTAAAATACGCGAGAGTATCGATACGGAAAGCCCGTGATTCGCGAACGAATAAAATTGTAGCAAATCGCAGGAGAAGGCAAATTCGCGCGTAGGATTCGCCGTGCGGTCGCAAGCGCATAAAGACAAGGTCGGTCGGTAATTAAAAAATTTCTTATCCTTTGTTGCGGCGTACACTTTTCGCTATGTGTGCACGCTCAATCACAATATATGCATACTCGTATGTATTCGTGTGGTGTTTCTGTGTGTGGACCGTGTACGTGTGTCGTGTATGTGTGCCTGCACATATATAGATATATAGGTACATACATAGATCGTTCTAAGATCGCGCATGCTTCGGCGCATACATCTATATATATGCACCGTAATATATGATTTCTTTTTTCTTTTTATTTCTTTATCTCGTACTTACGACGATAATAGTATATTTTTACATGCAAAAACAAAAGTTTTATCACAGTGGGACAGCATACATTCTTTAATAACGTAGTATCCGTGTTATCGATAACACCTTGTCTTGGCTTTTCTTCGACACCCTGCCTCCCCGACCCTCGTGTCCCCACGTCCCCCGCCCCACTCCTCCGTCCCTTCCGCTCCGTAGTTTTCCTCGATTCCCCGCCCCGTTTTCCCGTTTCCCCGCACTCTGAAATACGATCCATCCACTGAACGTTAATTAATGATCTGTGATTATATCGCCTTGCAGCAACCGCACGCCGAAAAGCTTTTCACTGGCACCGAGGGCGCCACGATGTCCGCCGAATACATCCGCAACTCACACGATCCGGACACGAAAGAAAATCAAAGAAAAAGAGACTGGCAAGGATCCAAATGGACGTACACGAATCTGTCGGCCGTCGAACACGACTTTAAGACGGTCTCGCGTGTGCGACAACGGCCGACCGTCGCACGCTTTGTTCTACAACGGCGAACGATCGATAGCGCGAGATCGTTTTGAAACCGTGCTCTCGAGTACTCGACCCTGAAGATACGACGGTCGAAACAACCCGGAAAGGGTTCCCGAAAGGTATCTCTTGTAATCTGCTTTTCGCTTTGACGGCTTGGAAACGGAACCGCGCAATACTTGCCTCCGTGACGAATACGCTCCGACGAAATTCAGTGACATTAAATGCCGACAAGTTTCTTCCATTTAACTAATTAAATACTGAGACGTTCGCGATCATCTCGTTCGTTGCGGGATAAGTAATGACCGATTCCGCGGACTCGATTACCTGAAAGAGAAATTTGCTTCGCGGTCAGTTGCACGATTCGATGATGCACCCAGTTTCGGATGCGGACAAGAGTTAATTGCACACAGTTATTATGCAAATATTTCTTTTAGTACACGATCTCTCTCTCTCTCTCTCACTCTTTCTCTTTCTCTCTCATCGACACACATTCGTCATCCACAGACTTTCTCTCATTCTCTCCCGTTCTCTTCTGCCGCTGATCGTCGTTTCCCATTCTGGCCATTTCATGGCTAAAGAGGCGTCAAGTGAAATTCCTTTACGATTAGATTATGCCTAAGGTAACAATACATTGGTCTACGACGCCTCCCGCTTCTCGTCTCTAAATATCTCTATCACCTATTGGCGTCTACTTAAATCGCTTAGCATTGACAAAAAAGGAGGAATCGATCCATGTTTCATCGGTTTCACAATAAGGACGTATCGTAACGCTTAACATTACTGTCTCGCTTGTCTGCCTCTCAACGGTTCGTTGAGCTAGATGTCTCGTAGTAACGCTGGAAACCTGAGTTTTGCCCCTCTAGCTAAAGTACCGAGATATTGCTGCCAATATTATATAAAAAGTGGTTACAATGTTCGACTACGGTTCGCGTATCAATTCTTTATTTTTTTTTTTTGTTTTGTTTTTTGTTTTACCTTAAAATCGTCTAAGAAGCTTCGTCTTCGCTCGAAACCGAGTCTCTTCGATCGAAAGTTGTCCCATCGTCGAAGGAACAACCAGCAACGAGATTCTTACGATCGCTACGTGTGTTTCGGGTTCCTCGAAAAAATCGCTATTATTACAATTGTAGTAGACGGTTACGATAACGTTATCGGTACAATTTGATTATCAATGTTTCGCGCAAAAATTCTTGCTGCAAGGCTCTCCTCCCTTCGCGGCGAGCAGACCGGGATAATATCTTACTGCGTCGATCGTCTCTTATCGCTTTTTCTTGATCGACACAAACACCAGAGTCGATCGCTTCAACGCGAATCGATTTATCGCGCCTCACGAATCTCCCCCCCTTTTCTCCTCATTTTCTCCTCCATTCCATACTCTCTCCCTTTCGAAAATTCGCTCGCACTCCGCACCCCTTTAACTCGTACAAAAGCTAAGGCAACTTTTACGCGCCGTCCTTCCCTCCGTCCCTCGTCCTCGTCAAATGCTCCCATTCGTCGATACTCGGATCGCGAATCCGACACAAAAACTCCGTCAGCGAACGCTCGTCGAAAAAAGGTTCGATCTCGTCGGCTCGGACGCGATCCACGCAACTTTTCCTCCTTTCACCGTTCCTTTATTCGCCCTGCCAAGAACAACGGACCATCCGACAAGACTCACTGTCAATCATCAGCGCGCTCGCGTGAGTATAATAAAAATCGATCGATACTCACGTACCAAAAAGTATTACGAAATTTAGCATGACGGCAATCGTCGAACGGTTCGTTTAATATTACCACGCGAAAGATATTCGGTTGGACCGGTCCTGCCGAGAAGTCCACGTTAACTCCCGAATCATTCGCCCTCCCTCCGTCTTCCCATATTTTTTTTTTTTCCTTTTGCTTTTCTTTTTTTGTACAAAAGAGCTTTTCACAGCTCACGTATATACATCGTAGAAGTGACACGAACTTTTTAACGAGCAAAATCGTTACACGATTCGTTTATTATGCCGTACAATCTCGCCAGGGACTCGCGCTCCCCATTTCCAAAAATAGAAAAAAAAAATGTAAACCTCGTCGAGGATCGTTCAAAATCCCTCGAGGCAAAGTCGATCGTCGTCGTCGCTCCGTAAAAACGTCGACTAGGATCGTATATGGCCATTCGCGCTCGAACGGCTCGCGGATCTAAGTGAATCTCGGGTTCAACGATGCTCGAAATCATTTCTCTTCTCTGCGAATTGTCTCAAGTACGAAATAACAAACGACACGAACCCGTTGCACACGACTCACCGTAAAATTCATTTTGCTTCAGTCCTGTTCGAGCATCTCGTGCAGCTTTTCTCACGACTAACCGCCTCGTATCTTCATATCGAACATTCGTGCGTACACGCGACGAAAGAAAGGACTATCAAACTAATTTCGTTTGTTTAGGACAACAATCGGCCAAAATTTCGATAGTAAATGCGATCCTCGAACGCCTGTATACGCACGTACATCCCATTACAATGCAACCGAGCGTGAAAACCCTGTTAATCGCGTCTCGCAGTCAAATGTAATCTCGGAAACGTGATCGACAGAGTTTGCACCTCCCAAGAGTACATCACGATGTTAAGATATAGTATAGACTTATACAACATACGCACGTATATATTATAAATAATCAATTAAAGGTTTGCTTTCAAAGTAAGTAAAAATATATAGATATATATAATATATATATATATGTTTATATATATTTTTTTCCTTTTCCTTCCGTTTTCTCTTCCTCATACTCCCACGATTATATGTATTCTTCACAATCAATGTATTATTCTTCTTCTATATGTAAAGCTATTTGTAGTGTGTAGTGTTTGTATACGATGTACGCGTGTCTGTCCATATCGTGGACTCTGTTTGTATGTACGTGTGTATAGTCGCGTCACTTCCGCCCCCGTCGAGGGAGAACCGCGCGGAGTCGCGACAAACTCGAAGGCGACCGTGAATGCTCCAATGTTACTCAAAAAAAAAAAAATCGAGTCGTTTGCTGTCCTAAAGACAAATCGGTATCTTTATTTCTTAGAAAAATTCTTGGACAGCTTCCTTCGAGTTTTCCACTCGATTCGCCAGCGAATTTCTCGCGCATCCCCGATTCCCGGATCGCGTAACGCGTGAAAGTCACTTTCTCGTCGTCGATTCGCGCATTTCCGCTCACGTCGCGTGATTATTCCATTTTCCCATGCTAACGTTAATATCTGAAATGGCAATGGTGGTATTCGATAGTAATTTTGAACAAGGTCAATTCGAACGTGGCTCCGCTTCGATCCAAACTCCGCGCTGCTCCGCCCGCGTGACACGGCGCAAGCGTGCGTTCATCGGAAAGCCACGTTGGAATCGAGAAGGGAGATTGCACAAACGATCCGACGTCGGCTCGATCGAATAAAGCTAAAGGAGGCCCGTCAACGGAAGCGTCGAGAAAAAACGAGCGATCCGACGACGTGGTTCAAACAACGATCGAATACTGCACCGGCACGCGATCGGTCGATCACGAGAGCCTATCGGCGCCAGGGCACTTAATATCTTCTTCGTATAAAAAAACCTAAGCTACCTAAATCTACGTAATTCGAAGCCTTTTAGGATGAGCAACGAACCTTCTTCTCTCCGTGTCGTTCGAACTTTTTTCCACGATACAACTCTTCCTAAGTCCTTACGTCATCCTGTATATTACGCGAACAAAATATATTGATAATAATTATCGTGTAGAAAACTCGTCGTCGCCGCTCCTGACTCTTTCAAGCTCGAGATCTTTTCTCACTGGTCCAATCGATCGGTTTGCATACAATTCTGACTACGGTGGCAAAAATCGCGAGATTCGCCGCCGCCGATCGAAACAATCTCCGTTTCCGTTCCGAACGATCGTCGATCAAAATAAAACACAAAAATGAATCTTCGTTTTTGCGGAACATCCTCGGTACACTTTTGCGATTACGGACCGCAATGTAATGCACAAAATTTCTCGAGTGCTGTTCCGTGACGCTCGACGGACACGGAAATTCGTTCGATCGCGACCGCGATCCGGCGATCATCGCCACCTTTGAGATCATTCGAGAGCACCGTGAACTGTGCCGTGCTGAAAGTGAGAAAACCACGTCTGCCCCAAGACGAACAAACCCGCGAGATGTGTCGAATTATGCGAAATTAATCCAGAGAGAAAGATTCTTGTGAAAAAAAAAAAAAACGAGTCGTGCGATTCAGTCTTTCCGATAAGATTATTTCTTTTTAGATTGCGTCGCGTATCGACGCTTCGAGACATCTCGCGGATGGAATCGTCGCGGGGGAGAATCGAGGGTAGAAGCACGATGCGAAAGAGGGAAGAGCGCGTCGCCCGCTAATATCCTGACGCGCCGCGTGAAAAAAGTACTGATCGATTGAACATAAGAAACTTACGGACAATAAAATTACGAATGGCATTTGCACATACGGGTCGCAAGGCATTCTATCGTCGACAATCGAGGCGCGCGCCGATCCGGCGATCACGCGCGCTTCCGTAAAAATCCTAACGAAATTTAGGAGAAAGCGAATATCGTAAAAAGCGAATGGAAAACAATAGACACGGTTAATATATATATCTCCTCGCCGACAATCCAAAATCACAGACAATACGTTTGCTTTTCTCGAGAAATTAATCTCCGCCTAGTAACACACACATATTTCTGGCACAGCACTTGAGAAATCTAACGTATAAAAAAAGCTCCCCGCGCACCTCCGTGGAAAATAATTTCGTTGTGTGACGATTCGTCTTGCGAAACTGCGGGGCCGGCACGTATATGTATATATACATATACATATATACATATACATATAAATATATATACATATATATACATATACATATACATATTTGAACAATCGAACGGAACTACGATTAGTTGAAAGATCGAGAATCGTCAAGAGCCTTTGTCGTGTTCTTTCACGGGCGCTGATGCCACATAGAATCCACTGTAAATCGCTACAAAAACGTTTCACCGTCGTTCGAAAGGCTCTCCTTGCGACGTGTCTAATAATATATTATATTATATATTCTAATATCACTGTTTGAAGATTTTACTTCGTCGATCACAAGTCGCGTAAACGGTGCCCGCGCGTGGCCGCGCACTACAAAAACGGAGGTCTGGAAAATATGCACAAAAATATCGAAGAAGTCAGAAGTACAGTGGTTTCTACAAAAGTGTTTTTTTTTTCTCTTTCCTCTTCCGTCGCCCGTTCCCGAAGCAACTGGCGCACGTCCATCGTGTTAGTCGTTGCGTTAGTATTAAATTTCTTCCAAGTAAAACTACCCTGATCACCAATCGAAATTGTGAGTAGTTTGAGCGAAGTCAGACTTATGTTTCGTTCCATTCTTTTTTTCCCCCTTCTTCTTCTGCTTCTTCTTTTTCAAATTTCCTGTAGGACTAGATATACGCCTCTGTTATCCCGACGTATTCGATCGAATGCGAAATATTCTCGAAAATACACCATGACATTTTTCGACCTTCAAACGATTCTCCTTCAAAGACAAAACAAAAAGTTTCTCCTCTGTGGTCGCTCTGGTGAGTCGTCGACAAGACCCATCCAAAGGCCTGTGAACCCGGAGAAGCTAATTGGAAAACCTACGCGAAGTGTCGTTGGTCCTGTCGCGCGAAGCAAATGTTACTGCGCCACGGTAACACGCGTGAATAATGAACTCCGGTTACTAAAGTCTCTGAAGATTGTTACCGCTACCGCTACCAACAGCGACAATATTCACAGACCGTAATAACAAAGCTTATTAATACCACCGTACTTCGTTAAGGAAGTTTTCAAGTCTTCGTTACAAAAGTGGAACAGTCGATCGTCACGCGTCAGTTCCTATCGAAGAAATGCTACCGTACCGCGTTGTGATCGCTACAGCAACGCGCGTATAATAAGAATACGTTTGGAAATTGGCCACGTTTAGCTGGTGGATACGCGAACTATTACGTATGCGATATATAATGCTGGTTGTCGAGGACCAACTGCAGTTGATTCTGCGCGTGCACATGCATCTGCAACTGCATCTGTTGAGCCTGCAGCTGCGCCAACGCCGCGGCCGAAGCGAAAGCCGGATATGCCAGAGTCGTGCTCAGGCTTTCGTTGTGCTCTTCCAGGGAATTCTGAGCGTAATGTTGCACCAGGTGTTTCAAACTTTTGTGAATGTTGTATGGCTCGGCGAATCCAAAACCGCGCTCGGTACCGTATATTATGCAATGATTCACGGTACCATTGCACCTGTAACGAACAATTGTGTCGTTTTACTTGGGGCATCAACGTCGATTAAAAACCAACCACGAAGAAACTTACATTATCGAAAGAGCATATTGTCCGGTCCTCGACGTTCTGACGAGGAAGGTACCGTCTGGCCGATCGGCGAGGATGTGATCGGCGTTGGAACGAGAACACTCGAGGTACAGCCACGTCTTCTCGTCGGAATGGACTTCGAGATCGACTTCCTGGAGGACTCCGTATCCCGTTTCCCCCAACACCGGATTCGAGAGCGAATGGTTCAGCAGAAGCTGATTGATTTTGTGCTGATTCATGCCATTCTTCTTCAACCATCTGCAACACGACGACAAACCTCGTAAAACCATGACTCTAGATAAAAAGCAGACGAAGCAAAAATTGTCGATTCATCGACGTACGTCGAGTGTTTGTCCCTCTGTCGTCCGAGTTGTTGCAGTTCCGGTTTCAACTTGTGCATTTCTCTTTCGAGAGTTCTGTTGTACGCGATCTGATCCTTCAAGCTACGATCCAACTGTTCCTTGCTGTCTTCTAAGGCTTTCAGTCTTCGTTTCAGCAAATCAGCGTTGTCGATTAAACTGCTGATACAAAAATTCCAAACATATACGGACTGAGATTATTTACAGTAATATGAAATACTTACGTTGATATTTCGTGCGGTTGAGCTTCTTTGTGGAATTTTTCTTGCAACTTCATTTGTTCCTCGAACATCTTGATGGCTTCCGTGAAAGCTTCCAACGCTTGCCGCTTCAGCTGTACCTCTATAGACGTTCTGCTATACAATTCCGAGAGATTGTTGTACTGATTTAATGCTTGGTTGATCTCTTTGTCTAGTTCAAGGTACTTCTGAACAACGTTTGCCATGTCGGTGGTGCTTGCAATCTCGTCATCCTGTTCGTCGACGTGTAGAAATAAAGAACAATGAAATATTCTGCGCGAAGAGTTAACAGTGAAAAGTTCGTAACTGAAATCGCAGGAACAATTTACCTGTTGAAACCGGGACACTGGATACAGCAGCTTAATATTCAACGTCGCATTATATTGTGCCAAAGAACAATTTCTGTAGTGCTCCACCAGATCGATAACCGAAAGAAAGTTATACGGCTCCGAGAAGCCGTACTTCCCGTTTCGTTGACAAATCTTGATAAGCTTGTTGGTCCCGCCTTTACGCAACGTTAACGTGTACTCGCCGCCCTTGGAAGACGCGTCGCGAACCAAGAACGTGCCATCCGGAGTATCGATCATCTTTTCGTTCACCTCGTCTCTGGTGATATCGCCCCAGTACCATTCGGCTTCCTGGAGAGTGCGCGGCTTGTGTTGTTGTTGTTGTTGTTGTTGTGGTTGTTGTTGTTGCTGCTGCTGCTGCTGCTGTTGTTGTTGTTGCTGTTGTTGTTGTTGTTGTTGCTGCTGCTGCTGCTGCTGCTGCTGCTGCTGCTGCTGCTGCTGTTGATCCTTGTTCTCCGAGCAGGACGTGGATCGAACCATGGCGGAGGTATCTTCTTCGAGAACGGGGAACGGATCTAGAACCGGAAACTGTGGCCTTGAAACTTTCCTGGGGGGTAGCTGCGGAGGACTCGCGAATTGTGGTAATCTCTCGTTCCAATCGCCGTGCAACAGCAGCATTTCCATTATTCGTATATGAGCTTCGATGTTGTGAACAATTTGTCTGGAACATGAACGGAAAACATCATTTTAAATGGAATCGTGCGAAGCGTAGCAATGCTAAATCCTGAGGATTTAAACAACTTACATGATCCGTTCCCAAGGTGGCCTAAGGAAAATATGACACATGACTTGCGAAAGGAGAGTGGGAGGTTCTTCGTAACCCCTTCCATGTTGTAACTGACAAATCCGACAAAAATGGGCCATCAAGTGGAACAAAGTACTACGGTGGTGATTGGGAAGCTCCTCGACGAGCTGCGACAAGCGTCCGGCGCATTGTTCGTCGTTCCTGATGTCTAAAAACATAAACGAGATACGGTTATTTAATCCAGACTCGAACAACTTTCGTAGATAGCTTATCGCGAAGACTCGTTAATACTCACTTGACGCTTCTATGAATCTGTCGTAAAACAATACGGGGATGACGGGGTCCGGCAATTCCCGTAGGAACCTCTTCAGAACACTGGCGATACATTGAGGGGTATACGGCGTCAAATCAACTTTGCTAGGATCTTCGCTCAGCTTCTTCCGCAATTCCATAGTCTGCTCGTTCGGTGGACTGTTGTGATAGACTTTGTAGAGATCCAGCGTGTTGTCCGCGAATGCTTTCTCCTCCAGGGCGCGCGTGCACCGTTCCACTAAAATCGGGGCACTGCGCGCGGCGACATCGAATTGCGTGCAGAGGCCGAGGCCAAATACTGAAACAAGGGCAATGCGATCTGTCAAACGACGATACAACGATTCGACGAGCGCGAAGCGATTCACGAGTCCCGGGTGCGACGAGAGAACAAAGGAGGTTACTTTGCGTTGTTCCGTGTCCGACCTCTACGGAACGAGGGAGCATGGCAAGTGGCATTTAAAAAATTGCACGGCCATAACTTCGGAGCACCATAGAATCGTATCCCGACGAGTTCGAGCAGAAAGAGAGAAAAAAAAGAACAACGGAGCTCTACCTTTCACTGTTCTATTTATTGCCACGACCTCTAACAACCTAAGGAATCCGCGGCTTCTTTCGAGTGGTTGCGGCGAGCGCGCGTGAGAATTTTTCAACCGTCGCGGCGCTCGTGAATAAAACTTTCATTTGTTCGCGGTCTCGCGCGCGATCTCCTCGACACGAACGACGGAAGAGTAATTGAGACGGTCGCGAGGCAAGTAACGAGTCGATGGAAGAAAAGAACGAGGTGAACAGGTGCACGCGAAACACGGGAGCATCTGCGAGTCGTTGACCCGCGCGCGACCGGGGAAATAATCACCCGGCGAAATTAATTAGCCGTGTAAATGAACGCTCGCCGGGCGGACGAGCTCCGAGGAGGAAGACGCGAGGGCGACGCATCTGCAAGAGATTCGTCGGTTTTTATGGACGCGTCGGGTAGAAAAAAAATGCGTCACATCTCGCGGTAGACGCATTCCAGACGCTCCCGGCGAGAAACGAACGACGTAAAATCGTAAAGAACTCTGACGAAACGAACGCCGAGGGAACGACGCCTGCTTCGCCGCAGAGACGGTTCCTTTTTGTTGGGCCGGAGGCTGGACGAAAACAAACGGCCGGCCGAGGAAAATACTCGCACGCGTTTCGCTTCGCAGTTGCGTAACGCTGGGATCTGCCCTGCGCTGCAGGACGCTTCGTACGATCTCAGTCGAGGTTCGAGAGAAATCTTGCAAAAAGCGGAACCCTTATGGAGCCATTATCTCGGTAATCCGCTTCCTCGATGAAACTTGCGATTCGTCAAACGCGAATTAATCATTCGACGATCCAACGCGCCGTGCCCTCGCGAGAACGCGCGGACGATTCGCCACGCTCTCTCGTTACATTTTCCTATCGTAACTTTTCCGCGCCTGACGGTTGCGCCTCCTCGGTTTCATTCCCGCGCGAAAATACGCAGGCAGCGCGACGCGATCATATTTTCGAGCGAGCTGCACACACGACTCGAACCAACTTGTCGTGAATACCGCATACACCACTTGTACAATCAAAGGCGTGTACGCATGCATTATAAGAAGGAGACTGAGAAATGAGAAGGAGAAGCGAAGAGGGGGAGAGACGCGGAGGAGGCAAGCAGAAGGAGGCGGAGGAGGAGGGAGAGAGGCCGACGGGGGGGAAGGAGAAAGAAATTTATTTTTACGGCCGCGACAGCGACGTCTTGTTTCTTCATGACCGTATCTTCTGCTGGCTCGAGGCGAGAGAGACGGAGCAAAAAGTCCGAATTAAAAGGCGCGGGGTCGGCGATACCGTGCACGCGTGAGCCTTAACGCGGCTTCATTCGATGGAGGTCAGTACGGAAACTGGATATTCGTCAGACCGTCACCGTCGACCGACGATACGACGGAGTCACCGGAGCCGGAGGGACTCCAAGTCGTAAGGCACGAAACGAGGGCGTTCCAATTTTACGAGTAACACGCGAATAAACGCTTTTAGCAGCAACGCGGGGAGTACGATATAGAGGATCGTTGTACCGTCGCGTCGACGTCGTCCCGTCGGTCCGTCGCAGGGCTTCGAACCTCGACGAGATTCCATTTGAACGGACAGTTTTACTGCGTCCATCTTCGATCCGGACGAATTCCATAAACAACGCAACTACGTAGTCGCGACGGCCCTGACCATTGGCGCCGTGTCCGCGATTCTACGAGCGCGAACGTGCTCTGTGTGCGTTGTTCCGTCATCGACGCGAACGCGAAGTTAAAACGAAACTGGTCGCGATGCACGAGCCTGGAATATATCGTCGTCGCGGCGCAACGGCGAACCTCTGACCAACGGAGAACCTCGGAACGTGCTGTTTTAATGAGTCATGCCTCGAATTATAGATCTCTCTTTGAAAAAGAAACACTCCCCATTTAGACTAATTGCTTTCCACGCGAACTCTTAACGCCTAGAAGCGAATTGTTGCAAACGAGTAGCCAATTATGGTGTCAGAAGCAGACGGCGTTGCTTACGAATCGAAACACGATTCCCTAAAGAAGAGTCCACCGACCGTAACCTTCGCCCGGTGAGCGGTTTCCGTCGATCGTAGTCGCGTTCGCCGAGTAGACGGCGAGTTCCGAGAGTAGCCCGGCGATTTCTCGGAAATCCGTCTACCTTCGCGAGCGCGCGACCGAGCGTCGAGTTTGTAACCCGTAGGCGTTGCGTTTCGCGCCCGCCACAACAATCCTTCCCGTTCGACGGGAACGCGAGAAGTCGATCGACAAAATAAATAACGTCTCACCTTGCCTCCTCTCGTCTCTGACGAGGCGGGAGAACAACCGATTTCAATCGAAAGACACGCATGAATATTTAGTTATTCAGATAATTAGAGCGACAAGTAGTGCGCCACACGGCGAACGTGTCCTTGCCGGCAAACTTCATAATCGTGTACGATTGCGAAGCAATTTCAGCGTCAGCGAACACGTTTCTGATGCAATCTCGAGACGGCCGCGGCCGGCTAAAAGACGCTTCAATTTTTTAATTGTTTCCGTGTTCCGTTGATTAGCGCGACGAAAAGGCAATCGCGCGCGCGCGCGCACCGCGGCCACCGCGATATCAATGTCAGCTACTTGTGAAACCGAGCGACTCACCTGGTGTAAATCTGTGATCGCCGTTCTCGGAGTCCACGCAGTTCGCGGGCAGACCCGTCGCCGAGCACGTCCTGTGAGCCACCAGACCGCAATCTAAACGCAGAACGAAACAAAGTTACTCAGTTTTAATTGCTCCTTCGATTAGTTCATTCCGCCAGAAGCTCCGCAAATATTTGCGACGCGTGTCGTTGACTCCATTATCAAAGTCTGCGTCAGAGTCGGAAAAGCTCGATGCAATTAAAAAAATATTGATTCAACGTATGCATCTCTGAGCGCGAGCGTATCGCGCGGCTGTAATCTGATAAAACTCGCTAATCCAACGCGACAAAAGAAGACCGTGATTTGATGCATCGAACGAGTAAGACACGCTCAAACGTCGTGTAAAATGATACCCTTCGAGAAGCGAGCCGCTAAATCTGTTCCTCGTCGGTCACTATAGGGCTGCGTTGCCCGAAAACATTCTAATCCGTCGGTGGCTTCACCCATGCTTCGATTCCGCGAAACACGGTATCAAGTATGATTTCTGCGTTAAAATCGATCTTTTCTATTCGCATTCCACATTTAAACATTGTCTCAAACGTTCCTTAGCTGGAGATATTATATATAAATCTTAATTCTGATATTCAGTATCAATTATGTTTCCGTCATTTTCAATATCAATTTTATTTTATTTTATTTTATATCAGTATTTTTTCTGATTTTGTGTCTGTTAGGGTAAAGTATACAGTTATTGACCCCCTTATACAATAGTTGACACTTTTAAGAAAAGTAAAAAATATAGTATAATTCTTTTCTTACATAATAAAAAAAAATATATATATATTTCAATGATTCTAATATTCGTGTTTCGAATACAATTAATATTTTACTATGTAAGAAAAGGATTATACTGTATTTTTTCCTTTTCTTGAAGGGGTCAATCATTGTATAGGGGGGTCAACAACTGTATGCTTTATCCTATTTGGTTTTGTCATGGGCCTAAAGGACGGAGTATCAGTCTTTATTTGATATTGAAATTGTAGAAAAGACAGTTTGCATTGAGTAAAGATTGTAAAAATAAATCTTCTATGACAAGTTCAAAACAACAGGAATTCGAAGAGAACACCATGAAAATTATTTTTCTCACATAAAATACATCGCCTTTTTATCGACCCGTATATGTCTTAAAATTTCAGAAATGTATAGGTATTATTTACGATATTTTTTGCTTGATAAAAAATATAGATCTTTGATAATAAAACTTAATACGTACAGATAATGTTATTATACGATTCACAGTTAATTTAGAATGCGGAAAATGTAACTGTGATCCCAGCAAGTTTGGCATCCACCCCCATGCCTATAGTCCGACTTTATGTTCTGTCCTTTAGGTCCATGGGTTTTGTGATATCGTCATTCTCTAATTTTGTTATATAAATGTACACTAAAGAGTTTTTTTACTCGTAAATAAACAAATAATGATAATAAATAAGAGGTACGTACCTAGACAGAGCAAGCCTTGATGCAGAAGACCCCTCAGATATTTATGGCACTTGTCGCATTTCTCCAGCATGCTGAAGCTCTGGGGCACGAGGTTGTGCGAGCCGCCGGCGATCCCCGTGTTGCAAGCGGCGAAGGAATCGTTGGACGTGGTCGGCGTGGCCGCGGAGGTCGACTCCGGCAACGAGAACGGCGTCTGGGACGGCAGACAGAGCTCCTCGATGCAAGCCAGAATGGTCTTCTGATGGAACTCATCCTTGATGCCCATGTTCTGCGAACAAGAAGGACCGGGTCGTCGTAGCGAGGGCGCACCACTAACTAAAACTTCCTTCCTCCTCCTCCTCTACCCCCTTTGTCCGCTTTCATGTTCACTTTCGCGCTG
Source organism: Perdita meconis (assembly GCA_030770465.2). NCBI lineage: Eukaryota > Metazoa > Arthropoda > Insecta > Hymenoptera > Andrenidae > Perdita > Perdita meconis. The sequence goes on from JASKOS020000021.1 coordinate 2,115,054, forward strand.
CATCGCACCGTAAATACATCACCTACCGGTTTCTCAAAGTTTACGAAGCCCCGTGGTGCGCTCGTAACGCGAAAAAGAAGTTCGCTAACGACGGGGTACAGTTATGAACTCGCGCGCTCGTAAGCGGAGAAATATAGCGAGCGTAAAAGTCGAGAGACGAGCGAGGCCGAACCACGCGCGCGACAAGGAAGGCAGGAAACATTTTCGCCGCCCTCCTCGCGGTCTCTCGTCGCCGAGCGTCGATTCCCGACGATCCGACGAGCCGGTCTCGAAGCATGCTCGCGCCTCGACGCCGCAAAAGAGCTCGATTCGCCGCGGTTTTCCGGTCGCGATGCAACGCCGCGTCTCGCCGACGGAAGCGCGGAACTCGGAAAGCTCGTAAAAGGACGAACGGCGGAACGCGTCTCTCTCGCGACTGACATCTCGCGTTTTCCACGCCGCGGTTGATGCCCGAGTCAACAGGTGTCAGGTACATGTGACTCGCGCCGGATAAACACCTGTGTACACCGAACCCGCTAGACAATGAACCGACGCGGCGAGGACAAAAGTCGGCTACGACGACGTTCGTTAATCGCTTCCATTTCGAGATCCGTGAATCTTCTATATTAACTGAGAACAGCTATCACCGCAAGGTTAACGTTTCACAACAAGCGTAACCTGTTCTTCTAGATCCGTGCAGAAATTATGTAAGAAAGGTAATAATAGGAAATGATAGCGGAGTGAATAAGGTGAAAACAAAAAGATGGACCATGTTAGATCGATGGACCGACGCGATGTTCCGAGGCACGCCCAGTTCCGGCACCGCGTCGCTTCGGTTGGCACACATTTTTTCCAAATTATGGTATTCTGGCTATTTTAGAATACACCGGCTACCGTGGTTCCACGGCGCCACGACACGCACTGGGCCAAACGCGCTATTCTTAGAGTTACACGCGGCAAGGGTGAAGAATCGGTGCGCGCACGTATATGCGGCGTGAAAAGGCTGTTGCCAAACTACTGCGGGAACAGTCACAAAAACGAGCAAGACAGAGTGCAAGAAGCGTAGATTCGTTCCGCGATTACGATTATACTGAGATTACCTACCGCAAGGTTTATCTCGCCCGAGGAATCCGAGGTTAAATGTGGGGAGATAAAAAGGAGGGTAAACAGAACCAGGCTCTAACGCGGTCCGATCACCCCTTTAACGGTGGAATTTCCTCGAGCGGTTATTTCCTCGTCTATACTCCTCGTATACTCGTCGAACGCTGCTAAAGGGTTAATTAAAACTTTGACGAGAGGAAACGGAGTTGTACGACCCGAAAGTTAACGATATCTCTCTCGCGCGCTCGATGTACACGTTAAGAGGCAATCCCACGGCATGTGGTACGGCATGGATCGGAATACGCCTCAGAAATGGCAGCACAACGGCACACTCGAGATTCGGGAAGTCGACTGATCGGCATGTCGGCATGCCATACCGCCGCGCTGTTGAATCGGTGTGCGGTATGCCATGCCAGGCTCGGAGTTTGTTTTTCGAAGGAGACCCACGAATGCATACAAGATAAGGACGCCGAAATGCGAATCCCAGCCTGTAGTGCGTGATGTGCCTACCCTCACTTTGAACCCGGCAACCCAATAGTCCAGCAAAAATAGACTCCTACAAAAAAACTATGCAAGCCATTTTTGTAGCAAATTGTCTCAGCTATAAATAAGTATTGAATGTACTTTTTCGAAAAGTTCACCGTTTTCGCGATCTTTGACCCCGCGTAATTGATCTAACAAGCACAGGATCGATGAGGACCTATCACATATTATTTAGAACCCCAATTTTTATGTCTGTTTTTCCTGCACTACAAGCCCATGTGGCATGGCATACCGCGGACCGATCCAACGCGACAGCATGACATGTGCCGGCCGAGCCGCTTGCCGAGTCTCGAGTGTGCCATTCATTGTGCCACCATTTTTAAGGCGTATCGCGACCCTAACATGCCATATACCACGTGCCGTGGGATTGCAGCTTTACCTGTTCGCGAGCCAGTACCACCAGAAATTCTGACGCACGATTGTTCCACTTCGCGTCTGCTCCGTGCCAGACGATCGCAGAGAAAGAGAGGAAGCGTTTAAAAGCGAAAGACAAGAAAGGATCCGCCAGCCATTAGAGCTCGGCCGAGTGGAAGACGATCGGGACGCTCCGGAAGGAATTTTTGCGGGGATCAGCGAAAGAGCGAGATAACGACTCCCTCACGGGCAATCTATCAAGCCGAGGTTTCGCGTCAAGTGTTAATTACACACGGTGCGCAAGACACCCGAAAGTTTTTTCGGGAGCCGCCGACGGAAAAGAAACGGTCGACGTCGCGGGAGCGACGGTCGTTAAATTGTTACGCTCCGTCGTCTGGAAAGGAAGAGACGAGGTCGCGTTGCTTCGTGTCGTCCGCGCGATAAAGATAGTACGGCCTTAATTTATTTTCAATAACCGCGACGCGTCTCCCACGACCGCCACGGGCCGAGAATCTTTCACGGGGAGCGAGCTGTCCAGTCCCTGCTGAGCGCTGCGCGCCGCGGACTCGGCAATTAGGAATCTCCTCGGCCCGAAAGAAGCGCAAAACGAAGGCGCGGGTGCGACGCGGTAAATCGATTTTAAATTGGCTTAAAACGGCCAAGGATCCGAAGGATGCATCCCCCGGCCGGTCGAGCCGACCCGAGACTCGGGAATTCGCGCGAAGGACGAGGCGAATGAGAATCGGCCGATTTTTCGCGCCGAAAGGACGCTCCGAGACGATTTACGAATCGATTAGCATGGTAATACGCGATTTACGCCGGCGAAGCCTTGGCGGGACGAGTATTTTTATTCTTTTCGTTCGAACACGGCCTAGCGAGACGCGCACCGACTAAATTTCCGAGAGATCCTCGCAAGGATATTCGAGCGGCCGAGCTGGTTTGTCCTGAGAGGACGACGCTATCTCGCGGCGGAGATAAGACGAAAGAAAAAATAACGGCAGCCGCCTTTCTTTTCCTCAAATCCCGTCTCCTGCTATTTGGATATTATTCAAACGAGCGGACGCTGGTTTCATTCCTTTGTCTGGTCACGGAATCCGAAGCAGTCGACGTTTAAAGTTAAAGACGACGCGGGGAGTAAAACCACACGATGCGTCCTGGCCGCTCGGAGATTCAGAAGCCGAAGGCGACAGATAAAAACGGGAAGAAAATCCTTTCGCGGAGATACGACCGAAAGTACTTGCCAAGTATTCGCGATAAGCGATGAAACATTTCGTTAGAGAAAAAAGCGAGGAGGGCGCGGGGAAGAGGAAGCCTCGATAAAGAATCGACTGTGGCGTACAGCAGACGCTACACGGAGCAATTACAGGGTCAACGGGCCAAGGAAAACGTCGTCCTGATACTCTCGAGTCGAGGTCATCGCCTTTGAGTACTAGCCAAAGAATTTTCGATCTCCCACCGCGGCCGCCGATTTCGCTCACGACTCGATCCCCACTCAAAGCCACGAAACAAGAAAAACCAGGCAAAAACTCCTCGCCCGACCGCCCGATCGCCCGACTAGTCCTTTCGCCATGCCTCGGATTTCTACGCAGACTTTATCAACCGTTCGTGTCCCCCAATGTTTATGAAAATGTTTTCGATAACAGAATCGTGTCTTTAAGAAGCGACAGCATCAAGTCGACGACGACGATATTTTTATTGCGAAGGAAACTCTAATCAAAAACTTACCATGAGCTTCTCTCGGTCCAGGAAAGGCAGATCGCTGCCTTTGATGTCCTTCGACTTGAAGACGTCCGCATAACGGTAGAGATTTAAGGCAGCCATCCATTCGACGACGTTCTGGGACGTCCACTCGTTCAAGGGCTGCCACAGAAGAAGACGAGATAAAGACGGAAATCGTGGCCCCGGGATCCTGGTGAAGTTCAGGTGCGAGGCGAACGAAAACTATTCAATGAGGTTCGCGCGAATACCGAACGATCCACGGCGTCACTGCTGGTCGATACGATTTGTAATCGCAGTTTTCGCGAATGAGTGATAACGATAAATCGCGATGACGCGTTCGCCGTTTAAAAGATTCGCACGTGAACACGGACGAAGTCTTGTGCTATGAGAATGAATAATTATTCGCGCGTGTTTTTTCCTTTATCCGACTTGTTGCACCAGGTGTATTGGGTCGTGTAATATTTAAAAAAAAATAACTGGCATATTTGCACACCTTGATCTTGTGCTAAAAATAATCGGTAACCTTAAGAACTTTTTACTTGCCGAATCTTTGACGCGATGGATTCGAATGCTACAGCTGCGAAGCAAGTAGATTCGCACGGTTCTTAGTCGGACGCTATTAGCCTTCTGCCTTCTCGTTAATCAAAAATCTTTGGTCCCGGCGATCGTATCGTTATATTCCGGTCTCCAAACTTGTTTCCCGATTCGTAGGTTGCTGCTGGCGACCAAAGCGGTGGCCAAGCGTTGTCTAACACGCGACCAAAGACTGATTAGATAGCGCTCACGCTGTGGAAAGAGGACAAGACACGCGTGCGTGCGTACATGTGCAAGCAATATCGCTCGATAAAGCGAAAGCGTAAAAACGAAGGGGAAAAGAAAACGTAACCTTCTCTCGTAACCTTAACGTCTACGATCGTGACGACACGAGAGAGATAAGACAGCCGGTTCTATCATCTGCCCCACAGGGAACAAGTCGATCTCCTGCGAATATTTACGCAAAGCGTTTTAAAACGCGGACGCGATCCCCTCGATCGATTATCTTTGCACAGAGTATTTCGTTATACGCGATTTATCACGAATTAATTAACGAAACCGACGATTCTTTCCCAGAAGCGATAGAGCGATCCGCGTCTGGCAACGAACGGTCTTACTCTCCTCGTCTTCAAAATTCCATACCGACGAGAGAATTTCAAATTGAAAGACTCGGTAGAATCGCGCGCACGCGTTCGTTACTCGCGCTTGGATTTCGTCTAATCGTATCTGACGGTTTCAAAACTTACGTGGAAACTCGTAGATAAGTTTCTACCAACAAATTTGCCGGTCAGAGATAACAACGTATCAAAACGTTGTATAGTTCGACACGTTTCTTTCTTCAGTTTTACGGAGAGCATCGTTGCGCCATCGAAGCTCTGTGATAGCAAAATTTTGCAGTTCGAAACGCAAGCGAAGGGGCATAGAAACGTCGGAGAACGCGCTTAGATGGTCGGAAACGCGAGAGCGCACGTCCGTGATGTATGCAAATCGACTAAGAATTTATCGCAAATTCAGTCGCCGAACCAGTCGGTTCACCTCCGCGGTCGAGTAACAAGAATATAATAAACAATCTTTCGTTTAAACCCGGTCACCTCGTCGCTTTCCTGTTCTTCCACATCGGCGAACCATGACTTTTTCTCTGTTTTAACGACACGACCGTTACACGAAACGCTGACAAGTCGGAGAAGGAAGAAAAAAAAGAAACGTTTCGCCGTCGCTCGAAATGCGTTCCATCGAGTTTCTCCCTTGCAATGTACTCGCGACGATGACAAACGATTTTTCGAGGCCAAAGAGGAATACTGACGTTGGATACTGACCTTGTCCTTGTCGAAAGCCTGGCCCGGAAGCGCGTGGCCCTTGCTACTCCACTGGCAGAGGTGGTCCCCGCTGTAGTCCGCGCAGACCATGTGGAAGCACGCATGACACTCTGCGGAACATAGAGAACCGCACATGCAACAGCACGTATTAGGGGCGAGGACAGTGACACGCGTTCTGTCGGACGCGGCAGACAGCTCGGCACCACCCTTGCCTCCTGTGCCCTTGAAAAGGGCGCGCTGTCCACCGCCAGCACCACCACCACCTCCACCACCACCACCACCACCACCACCCGCCGCGTTCGGCGGCTCCTCGTGACCGATTGAATTCGAATCGCCGCCACCCTCTGCCACGGTACACGGCGCGCGAGTACCGACGACGCGGTGCTGCAACTGCAGCTGCAGCTGCGCGTCACAGTCGCACCAGCACACGAACGAGCGAAGAGACACGACGGATCTCGCGCACGGAGAACTCTCGATGGTCGGAACCTCCTCGTGCTCCTCGCCGCAACTGGCCTTGATCTGCGCCGGGTCAGGCTTCCACGGAGACAGCACGGCCTGTCCCCACGGGTTCACGTTCATCAGCAGCTCGAACCGGGCGGCAACGTGCTTGGCCGTGAGGCTGGCGCTCGTTAGAGAGGAGAGAGTGCAACCAGAGTGCCGCCTGGACGAGCTTCCCCTGAGCTTGATCGATTCCGGGCTCTGTATCTCGCCGGCGACCGGGGAAGTCGCTTGTAAGTCGCCGTAGATGCCGTTCGCGAGGAAGGTGCGCGTCGGCGGCGTCAAGACCAGTCGGCGTTCCCGACGCGACGACGGCTGCAGGTTGTTGGAGATCGCGGCGGCGTTGGTCTGCGACGCGATCGTCGAGGACGAGGAGGACGTGGAGGCCACAGCCGCGGCGACGGCGGCTGCGGCGGTCGCATTCGTCGTCCCGGCGCCCTTTCGCAGCATGTAATTGTCCGCGTCGACGGCTAGCAGCCGCGACATGGCCGTGGACTTGGCCTTTGCGGTGTCATCGTTCCCCTTGCTCGGCGACGTTTTCGTCTTCTCTGTCTTGCACTTCGACCCGGCGGCGATCTTCTCGCGTTCCTCGCCGCCAGCCGGGCTAAGGAGATCGGGTATCCTGCTCGGTAAGCCGACCGCGACGGCGGCGGCGGCGGCGACGGCAGGCTGCTGCACCTGCGAGCCGACGGTCGCAGCTGCGGCGGATGCGCTCTTCGCCCGCTTCATCGCTCACGATCATCAAAAATCTCTCGGTCCACGGAGGACTAGGTCGTCCTCGGGCGAATCCTCGAGGCCTGAGCGCTGCTTTCCGGCGAGCTCTGACCGTCCTGCCTCGAACCGCCCCTCATCGTCATCATCTCTCTCCTCGTCTTCGTCCTCGGCCAAGATCGCTCGATCACGGATCGCTCGCGGTGATCTCGCGCGACACCGACCGACTCTCGCGCGCTAAAAACGTGAACGCTTCGCTGCCCGAGCCTGCCAAGGTCGCCGGTCGCATGTCGCCAACGCCGGGACACAACCTCCTCTCGCCCCGTCCGCCTGCGCCGTGACGCGGCGTCGCACCGCTTTCTTCCGACGTGGAAATTCCTCCGAGTAGGTGGTGAACGGGATCCTCTCAGTTGCTCCGAGTCGCTCCTCCTAATCGCCGCATCGTTAATTACCGATCCGTCGTCCGCTGGACGAGCACGACGATTAACTTATCGCCCGAGCATCGATATCTTCGTCGAGGAAAGATTCCATTCGATGACACCGCGCTGGAGAGGAGAGGGGGGAGAAACAGAGCGAATTTGTCGAATTTGAACGCGAACGCCTTCTCTCTCCGTCCTTCGTCGAAACGATCCCAGGCGATTCCGTTGCGCGTGAACTCGGTCCAAGTGGAAATAGACGAACGGAGCAGAGGCAAGAGAGAGAAAGAGTCGTTCTCGTGGGTGTGACCTCGTGTAAATTCGTTTTCCATAAATCTCACTCCTACCACATGCCCCCCACCTCTCCCTCTCTCACTCTTTCTCTTTCTCTCGCGCGCGCTCGTTCCCGTGCGCGCACACACGCGACCTTTGTATGAACGCCGAGATTCGCCGAGCCCGAACGAAACCGGTTTCGTCGAGCAGCGACACCGAACGATTTTCAACGTAGGCCCGCGCGCCGCGGCCCTGGCCACCGACGGAGATCCTCCTCCTCGTGGCACGTCGACGGACACCGATCTTCCCCCGTTCCTCGATCCGATCAAACCGTTGCGCGGATCGATCAACGCGTGCGAGCGCCTCACCTCGATCGTCTCAGCGCCTTCCTTCTTCTCGTCGATCCTTCCGGTGCTCCCTCGCTGGATCCACGGATCGATCGCTCGATCGAACGAGCCGGCTGCTCGATCGTTCCACGGCCCCTGGTTCGCGGAGTCGCAAGAAAACAATTCTCGCGTTACCGTCGCGGACGGTGTACGGCGTAGAGGCTCGATCTTGGTAAAAAAAATGTGCTCGTTTAATCTTTCTCACGGTGCCTCGGAGCACGGGAGTCGACGACGTCGTTGGTCGGACAGCGAACTGTTCCGGAGAGATCGGCGCGACGAAAGCAAGAAAACGGGACACCTTCCGGCGCGTGTTCCTCGCGCTATTGATGCCACGGCACACCGTCGACGTCGTTTCGAACGATCCGCGCACAGATTATCGATCACGAGACGGCACGCATCCGCGCTCGCCCTTATCGCGACCGCCAGAGATCCGCGACTGGTGCGTCTCCTCCGGTCGCGTTCGCGTTTCCTCGTTCCTCGGCGGATCACTCGGTGGAGCCACCTTACCGACGGTGAGTCATCGCAGTTCCGTCGGTAAAACAGATCCGATCAGCCGGACGACTACTCTCTCTCGTTGGTTTCCTCGCCGCGCGCGTAGCCTTCCCTTTCTACTTGCGGCGGAGAGCAACCCGTGCGCGCAAAGAGGATTCTCCACCGCTGGCCTTTCAATTAATTCGCTTCGTCCGCGTCCGCGCGCCGTTGCTCTAGATTCCTTGGTCGTGCTCGGTCGCCGCTCGTCGGTTTGACATCGCACCGCGACGAACCGGGACACTCGGACGGCGGAGGAGCCTGCTCTCTCTCTCCCTCTCTCTCTCTCTCTCTCTCTCTCTCTCTCTCTCTCTCTCTCTCTCTCTCTCTCTCTCTCTCTCTCTCTCTCTCTTTCTCTCTCTCCGAGGTGCACGGCGAACTCGCGACCGTCGTCTGTCCTTCCGGTTCGTTCGCCGATCCGTCGACACCGGAACACCGGGTGCATATAGGTGGCCACTCGGCGGAGCAGCGCACGCACCTCCTGCCCACGGGATGGAAAAGTCCACTGGGCACTGCACTTTTTGCACCGGCGGCCCGCACCACGCGCACACCTCACTTTCCGCGCATATATGCACAACACCTATCTATCCATCTATCTCGCTTTCCCCTGCGGTGCGCGCTCCCTCTCCGTCCTTCTCTCTGCCGCTGCCGTTCTTTCACTCCGCGGCCGCACACACGCGCGCGGTCTCTCTCTCCTCCCCTCACTGCTCTCCTCGTTCTCACTCCTTCCCCTTCCTCTCTTTCACTCCGCTGGCCGTGTACAGCCGGTCTACATGCCGACTGCCAGCCGTGGGCCAAGTTCTCCAACTTCTTTCCCTTTTTCTCTCTTTCCCACTCTCCCTCGCTTACTCCTCGTTTGTCCTCTCTGTCTGTCTGTTCTCTGTTCTGGTGCCGTCCTTTTAGTCCTTCCGCCGGCTTCGCCTCTCGCACGAACCACGGCACCCGGGTCCCCGCAGCTTTTCGGCTTTCACTCGCCCCGACCGGGAAGACAGTGGCCGTCGATTCCCCGAGGAAGTCGACGTCGTCGCGCCGCACACCGTCGACAAGAGAAACGACGACGATCTCGACGTGGTGCGTAGTCGTCGAAGACAATCGCGCACCGCTGTCTCCTCTCCCGATTCTCTGGTCACCGGTCGACTCTCCGCTTCTCGCTCCGTCGCGAGTTTTCACTGTCGCCGATCGTTGCCGACGGACACGGTTTCTCTGTCGCGACGCACTCTCCACCGTTCCGATCCCGTCGAGCTATCCGGACGCGGCGACACCGATCGTCGACGTCTACGCGGACGATTTCCTGTCAGAGGGAATGTCTTCTCCGGCGGCTCGGCGCACAGCTGACCGGCCGGTCCGCCAACTTCGGTCAATAGCCATAGCAGTCGCAGCCTGCCGAGGGTTGCTCGTGCTCGACCGTCGGCGCTGCGCTTCGGCCTCTTCCGCCTCCTCTCGGTCGTTTCCGTGGCCTTTACGCGAGTCACCGCCGTGCCTCGCGACCGCCGGGCCCCGAAGGCGAAGCCCGCCGCCGTCGCCGCCACCGCAGCCGCAGCACACCGATCGAAACCGCTTCGTGGAAATTTCTCAGGCGGACGAAACGCCGGCTCGACCTTCCCCGCCGGTTTCACCGCCGACTCGTCTCTCGCTTGGATTTCCTAGACGGGACGACGCGACGCCGGTGTTTCCAATCCTGGCGAGGGGCTCTTATCGTCCCGAAATTCAGTCGCGTTATCGCGCGATTGATGGCAGAGGTTGACGGTTGCATTCGCGTAAACACGAGATAGTCGGAAATTCGCAGGCGACCCGCTCCATTCCCGTGACGCGAAATTAATTAAAAAATCGTTCTCGTATCGCGATCCAATTCCCGCAGATATCCGTGACCAGCGATAAAGTTCGAGGCGTCGATCACACGCAGCGATTCGGCTCGCCGCTCGCTGGCGAAATATCTCGCGGCTGTTAAACTCGTCCGACGCAATCAACGAAGTTAGTAAACTCAAAGGCAGGTGTTGTCAATGGACGCGACTTGTTTTTATATTGAAACCGACGTCCGTCGTTTCATTCACTCGGCGTGGAAACGGACATCGCTCGCGCTGCCAACATTATCGGCCAAAGAGTTACAAGCGGCGAGTAGCTCTCTGCGTGTAATCGACTAGCCAACTCGAGCGGACGCGTCCGCGAAGAAGCATCGCATTGTCGACCGGCCGATATAAAAGTCACGCTCGAGCGAAAAAATACCGTACGATACGGTTTCGCTATCGTTCGTGACTAAATCGAGCCGAACCGATCATTTCCTCGCGTGGGAGATACACCGCGCGATCCCCCGCCGCTGGAAAAATAGTCGGCGATCCCCCCTGGAACGATCGTCGCTCGCGCGGTATGTAGATCCTTAGGACGATTCCGAAGATCCGAGGGTCGAATAAAAGATTCCATTGGCTCCGGGCGCGTAAAGATAAAACCCCCCGGTAATAAAGCGAATCGCGGGTTCCGAGCGAATCGCTTCGAACCCTCGAAATTCAATGGACAAAACTGCTCGCCGAAGGAAATCCCCTATGCCCCCCTCGGCGAACCGGAGGCGAGGATACGACGAGGAGCGACGGGGAAAGGAATCGAAACTTCCCCCGGCTCCTTTTTCCCGTGCGTCGTAAACGTCGGTGCTGACGAAGCCAGAATCAGATTTCATTCTTTACGATTGGCCTTTACTCGCGCTCTTATCGCGAGAGAGAGCCCTACGCGCGCGCTGAGACCGTCGGAGTGGGTTCGCACGTGCTCCCGCGCGCACCAAGGGTCCCCGGAGCTCTCGAGTCGCATGAAAGGGCTCCGCGCGCGCGGTGTACTTGAAAGGGAAGAAAGGGACGTGAAAGTGAAAAGCGACTTTCCAAGGTAACCAGCCGGCCAGGCCGGGAGGGTGGGGAACGGAGGGCGGCGCGATACAAGGATCCCCGGACGTAGGATGATCGAATCCGGCCGCGCAGGCGCTCTGCCTCCCCCGGTGGTATCCTGTTCAAGGTCACAGTACCATCGACCACCCTCGTTCCTGCCAACCCTTCGCCCTGTTTCACCGGCGAAGGACCGATCGATTTCCCCGCTGGAAAGCCAATTGATGGACCCTTTCGGGCTTTTCAAGGGGTTCGGATTAAATTGTAGTCGTCGATCAACGCGCGCCGACGACGGTGTTCGTCGCGCGCTCGCGACAAAATCGTTATCTTGTTGCGAGGGGATTTAAAGCGACGTAACTCCCTTTTAGCAGCTGCAGGAATACGAAACGACGCTCGAGATTCGAGGCGATACCGTCTCCCGCGAGTAGAACGAAGACGTTAATGCACGGCCAAAACGTGGGGGTCTCGGTCTCGAGTGGAACACGACGACGCGACGTACGGGGGCCACTGGATTTCCTTGGCACGCTCTGAAACGACCGCGAAGAGAAAAACTGACCGTTTTACGAGCATTCTTGATCTCCCGTTTAAAAGATACGCATCGCCACTGGAAAATTAAACAACGCCGCCACGCCGCGCCGCGCCGTTCTCCTAGACGAGAGACGCGTTTTCTTTCCGACGCATACCAAGAGGCGGGTCTTAAATCGGGTCGAAAGAGGCGCGGCACACGCTTTTCATGCGGGCAAACCAGCGTTATTAAATGTTTCTGTTGCATGAACGGATTGCCGGAGTTACTCAAACATGAGGAACACTCGAACGTTGAACAGAAGAGGAAAACAACAAAATATTCGAGTGCGCTAAATCGCGCCCCTAAAAAGGATATCGGAACGACGCGCCGACGAGCGTGACGGAGCTCGACCGGCGAAACTTGAACTCTAACGGCGATTCGAAAACGCTCGAATAATGGTTAACGCGCGATAGAGAGAGCATTTTTCATCGAAGTTAAATACAATGAAGTGTCAGCACTCGTCGCGAGACGAGCACTCGACTTTTTCCCCGCGCCGCGGCGCGGCTGCGGTCGGTTCGACGCGTTCCGGACGGAGGGAAGGAAGAAAACCGTTTCGTTGCGGTTACAAAAATCGGCCCCGATGTCGCGTCCGCACAATGCAACGTTCCCTCTTTCGCTTCCGTCAATGTTTAAACACGGCAACGTGACGAAGACACGCTCCGGTGCGCCCGTATAATACGAGCCGGCTCGTTTTTATTTCGCTCTCTGCCGGCGTTACTTTCGTGCGTCTCGCTGCTCTCTGCCTATCGACAGAGCTCGCGCGTCAATTCGTTGCAACGCGGACTACGCGCGCCGACGATCGACGATCGCCGCTGCTGTCGACTCTATCGACGATGTACCGGCCAGTTACGTAACCGAGCAAACGAACTCGTAAAGATACGCGCGACACCGGCGTCGAATTTTTAATTCCTCGTCGAGCGAAAAATTAAAGAGACAAACGACAAGAATTCTTGCGAAATGAAAATTATTTCCACTTACGAGAAGAATCCGGAGAAGCTGGATTTTATCTGCAGCAGGCTAAATACTTCCGGCGACTTGCTTTGTTCGAGTTTCCCCGACCCGTGAAAGGGTTAAACGCGGTTCCATTGAGAGACGCAAAGAGAGATTCTGTGGCTCATCTGCTCGGTGGCTCGGTCTCGATTCGAAGAACGGCGAACAATGACATAGGAACACCGACAGCGTGGGCGGCGAATTCCCGGTAATGAGACTAGTTACAGCGGAACGTTGCGTAATCGACGGAATTGCGGGTGCTTTGACGATAATAATTAGCAGCCAACGTAATTGGAAAACGGAACGTGGGCAGGATGGAATGGAAACACGAATGCCGATGCGAGGCACGGGCTCGCTCGCAAACTTTTCCTTATCTTTCCGCCGTCCTTGTCGAAATTCGACAAGAATTGTCCGTACGAGAAGTTTACGCGTACGAAATGATGCGCCAAAGTGGAAGAATATCCGAAGAGGAATTCATACTGTGGATCCTGGAATTGCGCGACTTTTTTCAGATGCATCGTGCACGTCGTGCCCTGATTGAAGCGAAATAATCAGAGGAGCAGAATATCCCCCGATGACTACAACTCCTATTCCGCTCGCGTCGGTTCCATCCTTTATCCGGGGAATTCCGAATTTTCCATAGCAACGTGACGGTGCACTCCATTACCCATGACCTCCGCCCTAAGCCCTGGGGGAGAGGCCTCTATATCTGCGAATCAATGCAGCTCCATTGCGTGCATCCCGGCTGTGTGTAACGTTCCCCCGAAACGCGGCCGGCAGCCTAATCGGAATGAGAATGCATCCGCGACGACACGCGATTCGTACCGGGAAAAGAACCGCGCCCGGTCGATTCCTTCTTTCCCGTCTCTGTGTCTGGTCGCGCGCCCGCGCCGCGACTCTCGCGATTTGCATGTCGCGCGCGCGAGAGAACCGAGAGAGACGCGTCGCGTCGCTTCGCCGCGGAATAAGAACGCTCCATTATTCCCGAGGCGGGCGTAATTCGTTTAACGCGTAGCTCGAACCGTCTCGAGCCAAGTCCGTAACTTCGATTTTACGGAGACGACGACCGACGGCATTCGGAGTCGGCGAGCCACCAAACGCCTGCGAATCCGACTGTAATCGCGTTATCCGGACGAACGAGATAACGTCGCTGAATATTTATCTTGTCCAATTTAAGTATATTAATTTTAGCACGGGAAGGTCAACAAGAGAAGACGCAGAGTATTCACCGAACACGCGGCGGAAGGACGGAAAACGCAACGCGGAAGACCTATTTCTGTCGACGGCTTCCGCCCGTCGCCGGAACGTCGCTGGAACAACTCTCAATCGGAATACGCAAATATTCGGTCGGTAGGTTGTCAAGGAAAATGTGGGGCATTGCGTTTCTTCCTTCCTTCGCACTGTGCGTGGATCGTCTATGCGACAAGGTCGAACAGAAAATAAAAGAATGATGACTGAATTTGCACAAAAGAGAAAAGAGAAAAACAGACTCGAACTGCAGTCGAGATTTATTAAAAGCGACCGAGCGACGCATGTTTCCATCCATCCATCAATTCCAATTACGCAAATCCCGCAAGGTAAAACGAAAAATCGAATGCCAGCGCCTGGGGAAAATCCGCCGAAATCCGCGACCGGCGCTCCTGTCTCCTGCGCGTGAAATTCCTTTTAAACATCGAGTACTGCACCGTTCTAAAACGTTAAGAGGAAATGCCGGAACGCTTTTCCCGAAAAAGGAAAGTTGGAAGCGTTCGAGGCAAACCCGGGACCGGTGCTCGAGTAAAACGCGAGGCTGAAATTTAAAGTGCGACGGAGGAGGGGAAAACGTAAAGACGGTGCTCGCACAGAGAGTCCGAACGCGCTGGCACCGAGCGTTTATACGCGGTGCTCGAAGCCGCTCCGAAAGAGGGAACTCGCTCGCTCGAGGTGGACGAGTTAATTTTAGTTTAATCGACCGACCTGATATGAAGAGCTTGCGTACGAGAGCCGGTACACGTAGGTAAGTATGCACACGTAGGTGCGCTCTCGCAAGAACGAGTCGAGGCACACGCGGAAGGACTCGCGTTATGGGCCGCTGGCTTACGTGTAACTTCGACTGCCGCCGCGCCGCTTTCCCCCGCCACGAAATTCACTTCCGAGTTTCCCGACTCCTCCTCGTCTCGGCCGGAGCGTCACGCCGAGTCCAGGCCACCGGGATTCCCGGAATCCGCCGGCGAATCAAGGACTCTACGTGACTCGGTGCTCCTTCGAGCTTATGTCGGTCGCTCCTCGACCGATCTGCATACCGGCGACTTCGTCGAGGCTAAAAATACGCGCGATCGAAGATTTAGCAGGAAACAATGATCCGCGAAGCGTCGGCGAGATGAAAGGACTGTGAGTTGAAAGAAAGACAAACGGTTTCGGTCGGGGAGGAAGTTGACTCGAAGGCGACGCGACGTTTCGACCGTCCGCCCCCCGCGTTCTTTTACCGAACGCGCGCACTTCCTTCTTCGAGTTTGTTACATTTACAAAGACTCCGGACGAGGCGAACGAGCCTCGAGTTGACGGGTTGTTTGTCTTCGTCGCGCGGAAAATGACCATTTGTGCTTCAAAACCGAGACACGTATGGACCTAATAGCGAGATCTTTATGAATATTGCCGGCACGACTGTTCGACAGAATTTAACCGGATAATACGTGGATCGCTGCTCCAGCGGCCAGCGCAAGCTTCCGTTTAACAGTCGAAGTGCATACGAATGGGTCGTGTAAATGGAATGGGTGAGGGGGGTTCGAGGTCGTTCGGATCGAAATCATTCAATTAAGGTTACGGGACAACCATCGGGCCCAGCATCGACCGACGAGCACAGAAAAGACGATTTACCCCGGCCAATTCGACCTTCTCTGTTATCTATCCTCATTCGACTTTATTATAGTTCATCGATCCTCTTGAACGCCGCGCGTACTCGTCGAGGTGCTCGCGACGAACTGCGCGAGGACACGCAGCTGCGTGCTTCAATTACCGCTTCGTACTTGGCTTCAAAATGCTATTAATCGCGCGTGCACGAGCAAACGCGTTACGCAAAACGTTGCATCAAAAGACTGCCGCATAAAAATAATCGAACGCGTAAACGAATACAGATCATGGAACAAAATTCAGAGTAAATTCTTTGAAGAGAATTTCTTACTGTATGCAGACAATCTTGAGATCTTTAAAAAAATATCCAGCATGGTAATCTGTCACAGGTTACAGACAGACATGACTAGGATGTGGATTTTTATGCAAAATCAAATTTTTACACACATAAATAAAGAATTGAAACTTGAATAATATTGTATCTCATTTTCTAAATATCGTAACTTCTATTAAATAATTAACTTTTAGCATATTTTGCCATCTATCAACAACCTCATTTATCATAAATCAATCATCAACCCCAATTATCATAAATGCATAAACAGTCGCAATCTATTCATGATATTGCAGATAAAAATAATGTCGGACATGGTTCTTCTATTCTCAAAGGGTTCACATGCCAAAATTCGTTAGTATATCCTTCGATTGTATGTTTAATTTTTCAATGCTGTGCGTAACTATCTATAAGTTCTGTTTAATTCTTTGTATATTAATGGGACTGTATCCCGTCTAATAATAATAATTAAACTGCGGATTTTTATGTAAAATAAAATGTTAACAAGCACAAATAAAGAACTGGAACTTGAATAACAGTATGTTTAATTTTCTATACATTAATAATATCGCAGATTTTTTGCATCCTTAGGATTGCCATAAATGCATAAAATTCGCAGTCTAATAATAATAATAATAATAAAATAAAGAAACAGAGGAGCACGTCGCGTCGTGTCTGGTAAAAAATATCTGTTAAAGAATCTCGAAATAATGCAGCAATTTGACAAAGCGAAAGGTCGATTCGAAAGGCGTACCGCTATCGAAAGTGCATCGTACCTCCCGTGCACGATGCACCCGAGGTTACCACCTGAGAAATACGGAAGTTAATGTTCGGCCGACGATAAGAATGTATAGGGCGTTCCGCGGAGACGAATCCAATACAAATCAGAGGAGGCGGAGAGAAGGTCGAAGCGCCTCGCGAATAACGAGTCATAAAGGCTGCGAGCGTGGATCCGCGAGAGCGCAAAGGCTTCCGGAAACGGGGATGGAAAGATTCCTTTGCCTTGGTTTCACGCGCGCGTTACTTGGAGCGTACGGCGACGACTCGTCGTCCGACCGGGCTAAAAAGTGGAAAAACTCGGGCATCTGTTTCCGACGAGGAGGAAGAAGGGACGGGGGGAAACGGAAATCGAGGAAAAAAGGGGGGAAAGTGGCGGAAGGGCGAAGCGCTTGCGCGGCGAGCTCGTTTCCATGGCTTCGTTCGTTCGTTTCACGTAGCAACAGGAGGACTTTTGACCCCGTTCGATTGTCCTTCGAAACAACTCGGTACCTCGTCGTTTTCTCTACGTTTTGCCGGACGAAGAGAGGGGAAACGCGTCGTTGAACCGCGCTTAGGCATTGCCCGGCTTTAACGTCTTCGCCTGCATCGGCTTTCGATCGAACTCGTCGCGGATCGAGAATTTCCCCGCGCGAACCGTCGAGTTCCGTCAAGCGGGGGTGATAATTGTTAACGAAAAAACAGACGCCGGAAGAGGAAAGAACGCAGATCCCGTGGCAAATGAATTTCGAAGGCGAGGATCGTCGGTGATTCGCGAGTTTCGTTTTACGAGCGAAGAGAACGCGATACGACCATATATAATATATAACAACCGCGACGCTCGCAACGCGAGGGAGACGGAGACAAATAATATTTAATGTCATCCAATGCCGAGTACAAGATTTCAAGATATGATAATGAGAAGAGGAAGGCGCGTCTCGATAGCTCACTCAGCCAACGACTTAACAACAATTTACAAACGAACGCGGCGAGATAAGGATCGTCCGCGCCTCGAAGAATTTCAATTTTCCCACAGATTAATTTAGCCCGATCGCGCAAGCTATTTTCCGAGGAATTTCTCACGAAGGTGGCTCACACTCGCCAACCACGATCTCCGCCAAATCGCGATCAGCTGTCTCCCCGCATAAACCGCGGCCGGTATCGAGCAAATTCCTTTTCGCGCGAACAGAAGACGAAGAGGAATCGAATTTTTCGATTTCTTCGACTGTTGTCCTCACGGTTGCGGAACGAGCGTGGCCTCTTTTGCATCGCGGAATGAAAAAGTCAACGATTCCTTTGAGGAAGAAAAGTCTCGGCGACATGAATGCCATCCATCGTCTACAGTCTTTTTCAGACTATACGAGAATATACTTTGACGCGACTCTTTCATCGCGCTTCTTTACAGTCGACGTTTTTTACTGCGCTCACCAACTGCCATAAATACGCGATCGCAGACTTTCACTTTTGTTTCCTTTTCGTATAAAATTAAGAAAATTATAAGTCAAAACTAACGCCTATGCGAAAATCGAAACGCTGTAACAACGAAGTAGAATAGATCATTATGTTCACGAGGAATTTGAAGAAGAAACAGAAAAAATTGTCCACGTTCAGAAAGGTTGATCGTCGCTGGAGAACCGAGTCGTTCAAAAAGATTAAAACGGAGGCAGCGATCGTATTCGCGAGGTCGTAATCGACCGGTCCGAATCAGAATCGCAAGGACGTGCATCGGGTCGGGCGTAGGTCATGGAAGGGTGCAGATCCGAAAGCGTGTCTTAGGAACAAAGAGAAGAGAACCCGTTCCCATCGTGCCGCGAGGCGAGCCTTCTTTTTTCCTCCTCCAAGATGCCAGAGAATCATCGATTCCTACGCGATGTGAGCACGGTCACGTAAGCGCTCGGTCCGCGACAACGGGTATCATTAAACGTCCCAAGCGTAATCGAACGCGAACGATTCTCGATGATCGCGCCGACCAGCGGCGGGATCTCCGCTCGGTCGTCGCGTCCAAGCCGGCGACGATATTTCCTCTCCGAAGTAAAACCATTATGATCGTTATTATACGTATCTCGGATTTCTGCCTTTTGTACGATTTCGCGGGGAACGCGAGTAGCGAGGCGAGCAAGACCGGGGCTACATGATCGCCGCGCCCGCTAGTTTCCTTTTTCCAAGCGTGAAATCCAATGAAACGTGGGTAATTTCGTTTGCACAGTTGCCGGGTGTGCAATATCTGGCCCCAACACACGGATAATACACCGGGGAACGGTTTCTACCTCTGCCCGCTAATTCTGTATCTTCCACGTATTTAGACGAGCCGTGGCTATATCCGGCATACGCTCGCCGAAGATTCGCGAATTATCATGGAAACGCGACGCACATATCACGAAGCGACGCTCTCGTCGACGCACGCTTCGACGGGTACCGGGATCATTTGCATCCGAAACAATTAAAACGAACAAAAACGTTCCCGACGTCGACAAACGGGAAGAGAATACACCTTGTTTCAGAACATCATCGGAACAATAACGTCCGAAGACAATAATCGGGGAAATTCCATGTTTTCAACTGACAAGGGGAGTTAGAGAACTCAAAAATTAAAAAAATTGTGAAACTGTGTGTGCAAGTAGAGTAGTTCGTTACTATTACAAAACTATTTTTTGTTCGTTCCACGACACGATTTTAAAGATTGATATAACACCTTGAAAAAAATGCGAATTTCTCATTTTTGTACAATCATTTTAAAACTGTCAGAGATAGAGAAACAAAGTTTAAAGATGAACTTCGGTAACATTAAAAATAAGCGACAACCTTTGAAAATTGGAGGAATGAATCTTTATGGATTAGTAAAACCCTCCGAAAAATTACAAAAACATTTATTTGGTGGTTTTTTAATTATTTAACTTTTAACTCTTATGAGAAATAATTATTATTGAAATGCGAACAGGTGCATTTGGCTAATTGTAAGATAGTTATTGATGTTCACCCTTAAACAAATATTGCATAAAGAATTTTTTGAAACATCCGTATTTTTTTATGAAGTAAATAAAAGACAGATTTTTTCAACAATTTTTTCATGCAATTTTGTAAATACAGAATATAGCTACATTTGCTTACGAAAAAAAATATTTTCTTTCCTTCCAGGGCCGACGTCAACCCTTAAAATTGCTTTATGACACAAACAAAAAATAGTTTTGTTTCACAATTTTCTGAATTTTTGAGTTCCCTTATTTTCCTTTGAGAAAAGTGGATAACATAAATGGAGTCATCCTTCTGAAGCACAAAATGATTATAATTGAAACTAATTTGAACATCCGAGAGAAAATTTCAACGAAGAAATAACAGTTTGAAATAACTTATAGAAGATATAAAATTACGGACCGAAAATACAACCCCCATTTTAAGAAACAAATCACTCGAACTTCCAACTCTCCAAAATAATATTCCATCCTTAGGATTTTATTTGAAAAAAAACACACAAAACGTGAAACCTACAATTTTGAGCACATCGCAGTTTCAGTGAAAGGTAAATTAAAAAAAAGGTTGGTGCAAATTTGAGCGAAAAAGCGATGTGGTTTGCGCAAGGTAGATACGTCCCTGGCTCGTACGATGGCAAAGCGTCGATGGTGGGGAGCAAAAGGGACAGGAGAGGGTTGTGGAGTTTCAGAAAAGAAACTGCCGGCTGAGCTGGAAACGAACGCGAGGTAAGGTGAAGGGGGACAAGATAGCGCGCCACTCGAAATCGCCGTGAGTGCATGTGTTACTATGCTACGCTGCTGCCCTCCGCGGTAATCGATGAAACGACGATACACCGCGTTTTAGGAATTGCGATTTACCTTCGAAGAGGGCGACCCCATCGCGACACATTTTTTACGCGGTCGGTACATACATTTCCCTTTTATCGAATTTCATAAGAGAAGCTGTTGTTCGATAAATCGATCGTTTCAATAAAATACGAATCGTCTCAGGACCGATTACGAAGCCTCTTAATAATTTTAAATCGTTAAGCCGCTAACGAAGGATGAACTGCTCGGATTATTGTCCCTGTTCGCAGTTAATGTGGATCTACATAGGACGCGAACGATAATCATATGCCGCTTTTAAATATATAATTTAACACTAAAAACTCACCATTGCATTTGACTCCCACTTTTCCGGTGCCCCAAACATAATCTTCACCTGTAATGAGAAACGCGAAAACAAAAATTACTCATAATCGAAACAGACTTTGTATTACAGCATAAAAAAGATATTTGATATTCTAATAAGATACTTACAGTGTTTGCAGAGTATAGGGATTACAAAATACACATCTACGAGAACATGATTATTTCTAGGTTTCGCGTTTGCTGAGTCTGGTACAAATACTGCAAAAGAAAACGGCGAAGTTATTAATTATACTTAATCTTATCTTAATATTCATTATAGTAACTACAAATAGTTACCGTATGGCCCATTGCTAAGGGTTACATAAGACGACTCGTCTTCATTGTGAGTGTCTAAGTACGGTGATAAGTTTCCTTTCAGCATTAGGACTTCCTCGCGTGTACCTTCAACGTCTGAAAAGATCGCGTTTTTTGTGAAAATTACGACTTCCAAAATGAAAAATGAATAAATAAATATACCAAAAATATTATACCGGTACAAAGGCTTCTGCTCAGTTCTCCTGGAGCTCGCACAAGCAAAAGCACTGGTCTCTCTTTTTTCCAAAATAGAACGTTATCCAAAGTTTATTTAAAAAACGATCACATTAACATACTACTTTCTCCATGGAAAAATATATCGGAGTTCAACTCATTTATCAGTCATACATGGTATGTAAACGTGAATAATCTTGTACAACGCTATAATCACAGAACATAATCTCTCCTGACTATTGTGCATCCTTTTCACAGGCTCGTATCATTTTCGTTTTGCCTCATTATGTGCCATCAATCGTTTCACAGTAGATTCTTATTCGATACGTCACGTACGCTATCCAAGAGTATTCGTAACTGTTTGAGCATCGTTCGAAAAACTGATTTTTACGAAAGATAGACGTTATATATTTATTATAACTATTCTTGAAACTAATTTGATTCTCCTTATTGATTATATCAAACGGCACCACAATTATTAAAAACTTACAGTAACTCTTGTTTAAGGCTACTCGTGTGTATATATAAAATTATATTTAAAATTCTTGCTTGGTAAATATATATAAATTTATATATACATTTATATATGCACGTATATAAAGCGATATACTTAATGACAAAACTGTGATGATCTTTCGAATGTCAGCTTCTCTGAACATCCAATATCATTCAAAGTAACTTGATATGAACGCAATGATAACTATTCGTACGCAACGATGCGATGAATTATGACTTTATCATTCTTTCTTATATCTTTTCCTTGGAGACCCGTTGCTCAGATGTACCTCTTCCTTCGTTTGGATATTTATTTCATACAGTTTCATATCCACTATCACCTTCTGTAGTCTATTGCAATTCCTGTAACAAACAAAACAATATTTCAATAACAATCCTTGGAGCAACATTAAATTCATCTAAACTCCTTGCGACTCAACAGTTTTCAGATCGGAATATAAACAGGGAACAAATTCTGGGATAAACTATCAAAAACGCGAATAATAAGCTGTCGATACGATTTTACATTTATTTTCAACGAAAAAGAAAAAAATAACAGGAAGAACAGCATACGCGTATCGTCGGTTGGTGACGCGACAGTTTACATATCTTTCCGAAGCGCCGTAACGTTCGTTTTTAAATAATGCAATACTGTTCCTCGTTCTGTCTCACCGTGAAATAGATTCGCAATATCGCGAGTAATTACTGTCGATCACATGGCGACACGGTACACGTACAAAAATTGTACAGCGCACGCCTTCGATGACGAATTGCAAAGTTTACACACGCGATGGAAGTAAATAATAAACGAAAGCCAGGGCCGCTTGGAACCACGCGAATCGTTCAGTTTCGGCTTCTACGTGGCCGCGGATCACGCACGTTGGGACACACAACGCCCAAAACGCGATACAACGAAGATTAGAGCTCTTGGGAGCAAGAAACTCGACGTCGAACCGTCGAACGAACGTTCGGTGGGGATGCAGAGAAACGAGTTGACAATAAGCGTTTCGCGGCAGCCGATTCAACGTGGAAATCGCTACCTTCACGTTTCGGCACATCAAGTCCTTGAGCTTTTGAGCTTTGCCTGCCGATAGATCAACAACGAATCTTCGAAAGATGAAAAGGTATGTGACAAAGAATTGTTTCCTTTGATCACGACCACGACACGAACGAACCAACACGGTGCAACACGGTTAGGCCAGCCTAAGCAGCTGAGGGCGCTGCGATTGGCCATTGCTTACGTTTTCTCAGGATGAGAAACCTTTATTTTCAAATTATTTTTCACGCCTCCGCATCAAAACATTTCGAATGCGACTCTTCTCGAAATTTCATATACGCAATTACTGTGAAATACAAATACTGTCGAATCGCACTTTTGTAATCGAAAAAAATAATGACTGTTTCACGGAAAATATATAAATTACTCAAACTCTAACTACAAGTTAAATTGTTGAACAACTGAGAATAAAGTTTCGTTTTTGCGAGCTGCAAAAATGAAACCAAAGTAGATAAATGGTGCAATATATAAAGTATAAAATAATCTGATAAATATAGTTACAAGATGATAGGATCAGTGACCTTCTAGGGTCCCTAGACTCATCCCCACTTGGTCGGACATATGTAGTTCTCTATAGGTGTATTGCAGAACGCGGTCAGATTGACATTTGTCTTTTTGTTCTCACGTGGATGAGGCATACCCATAGATAACTAACCGTGCTCTCGCGAGACAAGCATTCATTTCCTAATATAGAGATCCAGGACACGGTGGACAAAGAATCAAAGTTGCCATGGTTCGCGTAATTAGTCAAGATACCTACGATGAGGTTGTTAACGAAAATTTGGAGCAATTCTCGATGACTCCGAAAGAAGCTATAGAAGACGCTATAAAACAATTTGAAGCCCAGGTACTCCTATTTGTTTACGTTTGGTTTTTTTGACATAAAGATTAAATAAAACTGTGCTTTCGTCAATTAATATCCTCACTTTAATTCGCGTGATTCGTCAGCGCGAAACATTCTAAACGTTTTTCGCGTCATTTATATGTAGACATTTTTTAAATTCCAAGGTTGACAAGTCGTTATGATTCTCCTGTCATGTCAAACATTTCATCAATTTCGAGCAAAGAGCATACACACTTTTTAATGTTAAATCGTGGTCTTTTGACATTTAGACTATTGTCATTCTTTAATTGTATGTAAATAAATAAATTTATTTCATTAAAAACACTAATCTCTAAATGTAAAAGAACGTTACATAGAATCTGTGTTGTGCGTCTGAAATTCTAATAGAAAAGAATCTTTAGAATTCAAATAATCTGGAGCACATTACATAAGTAGTTGCCGTGCCACGTTTGTTTTTACCACCTCTATTTTTATAGGGTGTCGACTTGAGCAACATCATTAAAGATCTAATTCTTAACGATGGCAATGACTTAATTATTTCTTGCCTGAATCAATTAAGTATAGCCTTAGAGGATAAGAACTACGAAAATGTTCCTCAAACCTTAGATAAATTAAGAAACGAATTAGACAAAGATATTGCTCATAGAGTTTATGCGAGTCAAAGAAAGGGATACAATATTTTGATAAAACTAATAAAAGCTTGCCCTAATAATCACACGGTAGTAAGGTCAGCATTGAAAACTATTACCTCGTTGATGACTGATAATCCAGACTTACTAAACGACGAAGGAATAGCCTTGCAAATACAGTAAGAAATTATTAATCATTATGAATTTAATAGAATAGATTCATACTTTCTGGTTTTATATGCTACTTTATTTGCCAGCATTTTAGACAGAAGTACAGACATTCCAACGGTACAGTATCTCTTACGTTGGATTAGAGAATGTTGCATAAAACACGAGCTTAATAGGCAAAACATTTTCAATGCAGACATTTTTAGTAAACTTAAAAAAATATTGATTCGAGAGGATGTAAGTAAGACCGAGTTAAGAGACGCCTGTGGTGTAATTAGAGCTCTAGTATTAGACGACGATATAAGGCACGAATATGGGAAAGCTCACGAACACGCGAGCGTGATAGCGAAAGGAGCTCTTAATGTTCTTACCGCGTTAATGCCAAGTAAATAATCTACTGTATTATCTGTAAGACGTTATAATTCGAAGATTCTAATAGAGACATTTTTTAAACGTAGGATTTAAGAAAGACAAAGCAGTCGTAGGAGATTTAATGATAACTTTAGCTGCTTTAATCGTAAGAAACGAGTTCTGCCAAGAGGTGCAGGAGGCAGGAGGACTACAATTTGTAATTGACATTATGATAGAACATCCAGACTCAGAAAAATTAAACTGGCAAGCCTTAAAATTATTGAAAGCTCTTGCCGGGAACGACGCTGTAAAATTTCACATTATAACTTCAGGCTGTGGCCCTCTGATCGTTTCTGCTGTAAGCAGAATGAAAGTAAGTCCGTCTTGCTGCTAAGCTGCTTCTTTGTGGAAGTGGATTGACTTTTCAGCTTTTTTGTTTTTGTACGTAAAACAAACGAAACGTTTGGCATTGAACAATTAATTGTACCATAGGACTCTGAGTGCGTTGTCGCAGCTGGACTTGCATGCATTTCCGCGTTAACGCTAAGGTGTTCCTCGAATGCTGGTGTGTTTTACGATTGCGGAGCGCCGCTTGTAATCGTAGATGCGATGAAAGCTTACTCTAAGAGTGTGAATGTCTTGAAGCAAGCTGCTTGGGCCATCAGAAACATGTCTGTAAGAAATAAAGCCGAGTGTAAAGAATTTATTGCGCACGGTGTAGAGGACGTCTTGGGGAGTGCCCTTCAGCAGCATGGTCCTAAGCTCGAAAGTGACGTGAAAGCGGCTTTGCGGGACCTAGGACTGAAAGTAGAGCTGAAAGAGAGGTGGACTGGAAAGGGTGTATCCTTGAGCAACGACGCCAATTAATCGTTCGGACGTTCGCACGTTCATCCGTCGTGGCGCAACATAGTTACACGTATTGTTTTTTAACTCGTTTTTCATATACTCTCATATATTTATATGTTGTATATTAATACAGATTTATAATAAACTTTTATGTTTAATACGACCAAGATTGCGAACACTTATTCAGAATCACACGGAACATCTATTTTAGTTAATTATTCCTTTGACTCGTTTACGATTCGTTTTGATAAATCAGACTTTGGTAGTCGCGTTTCTTATTGAGCAATACACACACACACAAAATTGGATCGTTTAAGGGATCATTTCGGTTTGCGCGATGTGCAAGTTAAGTTTCCCGGGAATTTATTGCGAAGAAAAGAGATATTATAAAGGGGTGAAACTTTCTTCTATCAATCGAATTACATTACTGCAGTAATTCAAAAGTATGAGTATTAGAATTAATATTTTTAAAATTGATCTTTAAAAAAACTCTTGCTTCGCTGACACAGGTACTATCTCAAAATCTATCGAACCGATTGCTTTTAAATTTTTACTGCTTCTTGTATACACTTGTAGCTCTCGCCAGAACTAGAACTAAGATTTTTTTTATTGAATTTAACCTACTTTTAGCATTGAAAAATGTCAAGAAAAAAGGATCAAGAAAGGATCGAGGATCCGCCATTTTGTTAATTTTAAAGGTAAATCAGTAATTCTAGTTTGGGCGATAGCGACAGTCATACTTATCAAGAATGTATTTGAATTTTTTAACACCTTCTAATGATCGCTTTGACAGTCGTTTTAAAAACTTTAATTTTAATACTCTTATATTTTTTAATTACTGCAGAAACGTAAGTCGATTGACAGAAAAAAATGTTAGACCTTTACTGTATCTTTTATCTTCGCGATAAATTCCCGAAAAATGGCTAATTTCTTGGCGCGCCAACCGGAACGACCCCTTAATCACACTTATAGAAGCGACGTGATTCCTTATCGTCTAAAAATTTGACACAGAGGAGTTGATTGAATTTTCAATCGTAGCTTAATTTCTCGGCGGTACATAAGCTCGATAATTCCGACACTTTTTCATGCGGATCGTCAGATCCTCTTTGAGCAAGTCAGGTGCCGAACATGTTAAATTCTAAATTACATTCACCTTACACGTAGCAACATCGATTTATATTGTAGAACATCGAGTTTCTTTCAGTCTGTACTCTCCATTTTCCTGTTATGCTTTTGCAGCAGAGGTACGTTTATAATGTATTTAAAATGGAGAAGTTTTCACAAAACCACCCCAATTGAATTGGTCGAGAAATAAAATGCACATCCTTATTCTATCTTAATTCCTAGAGAACGTTGATAAAACTTTAAAAAAAAAAACAATTCGATAATTCGAAATCTACATTTTTATTCTACACACGGAAATAATTTTTAGAGGGCTAGCTTTATGAAAATTTATCATTTTATAGACGATGTTCGTTAAATACCATGGAATATATGTATATTCGCGACGGAAAACTGTTGCCGCAGCTTGCGGGGCAGTTCTCTCACGTCGGAAGTTTATCTCTAATTATTTTTCGTTGTACTTCACCTTTGCAAGAGACTACGATTGTATCACAGTCTTTGACGAGGTCACGTTCGCCGTCGATCACGATAACGCGCCTCGAGCGAACGTGATAACATAATAGACGAACTTTTATCCACATATAGACGGAAAAATAGACGCGTCGTGATTATCGGAAAGGATTCGCGACAGAGATTGCTACATTTATTATACTTTCACGAGTCGACGAAGTAGGCTTACAATTAGAGAAATCGCGTAAAAAAATATATATATATATATATGTGTGTGTATATGTGCACGTTTAAAGGAGATGTGAGAAAAAAAAGAAGTGTAGGAGAAGTGTTCGAAACAGATAAATTCGCTATCTACTGATTGTGTTTGCGAGCAGACGACGAATCCGAAAATGGAAACGAGATACAATGGTCGGTTATATATGTAAGTATGTATGTACATCGTGAAACGCGGACGTTGGTTGTATTTGTTCGAAACGCATGCTTCGGTCGCGAAGCGTTTCAAGCTCTTTTCAATGTCGTCCGACTACTTGTTCCTCATCCTTGCTACACCAACCGAGTACTTGCCCATTTGAATAACACATCGTTGGGGGATATGCCCTTCGCCGGGCCGCGTACATTCACGATTCACGGTGCACGTCACAGCCATAAATATTAATACACGAATAACCACCGGTACATAATACAATTGTAGATACACGCGTTCACCGTTCAACGCCGACATTCGGTTGAGCAACGTTTTTCCGATTGCTCCGATCGACAGGAAAACGATCGTCGACAGTTTTGGCCGTGTAATTAGATGCGTCCTCGATCGACGGATCGACGACGCGGCGTTTAGACCGAAGGAATCTTGTTCTCCTTACGTACATGCAGGAGATACGTATATTTCAAGACGTCAGCTACGAGTCACCGTTCGATCCGGAGTAGAATAGAAGAAGTCAGATAAAACGAAGACGAAACGCGGAACGGAAAAGAAAAAGGAATTGAATGCGAACTGAACGCTACTGGGTGAAGGAGAGTTTGCATCCACTAAAATAATCCAGGAATCGACACTTACCTGGTCCGAAAAACACCGCCGGTGTAAAGTAAAGAAACGATACAAGGAGAAACGGAAAAATTTATTGAAAAACGAATCGTAATCGCAGCAGGAATCAACCTCCCGAGGGACACGAGGCGAACCGAAACCATGTATGTAGACCTCCTTGGAATCGAGAAGGCAAACCGCAATAAGATTCAATTGACATTGAGTATTGATTGCCCACGCAATTTTCACGAGGTTTCTTCCCATTGACCGTTTTCACGTTTATCTACTTATGCTTAATCGACATCCGAGCTCGAACGCCTTTACAGACAATTAATTAGCTAATTAACGTGCGTCGAAGACCCTCTGCGCGTCTTCTACCAAACGTTCAGAGATTCTTCTTCTATCAATGACTTTATACTCTCTACACAGACAAGCGTATATTTGATTCGACACCATCGCTATAAGTTTATCGTTATCTCTACTCCTATCTTCGCAAATATTAAGAACAGACAGATTTCTTGACATCGACCACATATAGAAACGGATACACGAACGACTCAACATCTTTACAATCTATCATCGAATGTTCAATGTAAAACGTTCACCGAAATCGACGATACCGTTAAGAAACTAGTTTTCGATCAGTTCATGCAATTGAATTGTTCTTTTAAGTTTACTTCAAATACTTGTTTGAAATAATTTTTGGAGTGAAGAGTGACAATTTAAAAATATAAGTATGGCGTATCACTCCAAATAGCATTGAAAGTTTTCGTTTATCATTATTCCATAGCTTGTAAATAATTAAATTATATTTATTTCCAACTTTTTAAAATCTTTTCTTCAAAATGAAACATAAATTTATCTGTTACTAACAAAAAAGTCTATGGGTTAGGATTTTATCAGGCTGAAAAACAATATTAAGTCGAAAAGGCCCTTAAAGTGATGAAAAATTAATTCCTTGACGGTATACGAGTTCGGGTTATTCTTCGGGTAAATTCTTCGGGTTTCCATCTCTGTTCCCTTTCTAAGCTCTAATGTTACTCAAACACTGTTCGATTAATGCCACAAAGTAGCGCTCGAATATAAACCGATCTATTTCTTGTTCCATTTTGTTTCAATACGGAACCCGAAGAATCTTCCGCAGGATATGAGATAAAAGGAAGGAGGGAAGCGGCACCGAGTTATTTCCGATCGCGAATGGACTCGTTAACGCGAGTCGGTGCTCGTAAATCAATATTGTCGGATCCGTCCGACTCGATATGTTAATTAAATGCTCGATAACGAAAATCGGCCCCGGGGCTCGCGTCCATCGCCCTGATCGGAGATACGACCGAGCGGACGATAAATAATGTTTCGCAACTAATACAGCCTACCTATCGAAGTACACACCGAGAGCACATGCAGCCGTATCGATCGAGTCGCGTTTTGCTTCTTCTTTTCGCAGCGGCTCCCGGCTCCACGCACGCTTGCAGCTTTGCGTACGACTGCCGGCCGCTGGCGCGTACAGGTTTCGCGTCGAGCGTGCATGGAAATGGGCGATCGCGACTTATCCAGGGGCGTAACGATCCGGATAGTCCGTTCCTCGTTCCGTCGCAGGATTTTGGAAACACTGGAGAGGAACTTTCTACTTCCGATACTCTTTATTGACCAGCAGGCGTTTCGGCATTTCGGCGTTTCGTTCCGGGGTCGCCGACCCGTTTTTGTTCCTCGAACTTCCCCCATCGCCCATCGGCGATCGGGACAAAGGGGCAAGAGTTCGTTCGTTGGCAAAATTACGCCCCTGCAGCTGTCCAACGCGGGGTCACGCACACAGAGACACATCGACACGTAACATACGTGCATTGTTCATGCCGCATGGTGGGGGATCGTTGTGCACGATGCGTAGGGTGGGTATACATGCTCTCTCGGGTGATCCTATTAGCGTCTTTCGTTTCCCGAATAGAGAATAGGTATACTCGTCTATTTTCAAACGACTAGTTGATTCGTCTAGGCTCGCGAACGTTTGTCTATTGTTTCGATTGTGCTTTCACCGGAATTAAATAACTCCTGCTCGCGGAGACGGCCAGAGGGGTATAAAGCTACGCGGAATTCGCTTATCGTCGTGTTAAATAAAATTGTACAGAAATGCGGGTCTCGTCTCTCTTACGACAGTCTTCGTACTCCTCGTACGGTCCGGTCGACGATCGCGTTGCGTTAACTAAAGTAAAGCTACGAGGCTTAATCGAACACAAAGAAACGGCTGTAACCATGGGATGGAGGAACCTGCCTGGAACGGTGGTTCGTCCTCGCGGTGATTAGATTCGACTACTCGGAGCATCGACAGCACGAATACTTGTAGTACTTTATCCGACACAGGCCAGTCTTCACGACCAGGGCGCAGTTCGGATGCTCGTCGACGCACTTGGACGCTTCGTGGGCCTCTGAAAATCCACAAAATGTATCCAACGTCTTGACGCACCTTCGCGCAATCGTGCAACCAAGTTCTAGGACTCACTTTTCGGCGGTTTGCTCGGCGGCTTGCTCAATCGCTTGCTCAGCAAAGGAGGCTCCTTCTCGCACGGGTTCAGGTCGCATTGTTGCCGCTCGATCGGTTTCGCGAGTTCCGAGCAGCTCGAGTCGTTGACACCTTCGAGGATGCATCGGACCAGTCTGGTCTGCACGCCGACGCCGCACGTCGCCGAACACTGAAAGCGGTTTCGGTATATTTATATCGAGCGGTCTCCACTCGCTCGTAAATTCGCGTCGCGCCGTTCGCGATTTACCTTCGACCAGTCCGAGGTGAACCATTCCGGCGCGCAAGAGGACGATCTGCACGCCTGCTCGTTCGCCGGCCTCGAGCCGTTGCAATTGCTCGACGGCAACGCGACGAATTCGTTGCCCGTCCTTGCCACGCAGAGCACCTCGCGATTCTGAACGCCCATTCCGCAAGACACGGAACACTGAAACCATATTTGTCCGGCACGTTCATTCGAATCCTTAAGGGCAGACTTTGCCGCTCGCCGCGGAGTGCAACCTCTCACTCCTTTTTGCATATTGCTGAAAGAACTATCCGCGAGTAAAGCCTGGTTTATATTATCCGGTTAACGATACGATTTTTCGTAACCGTTCCAGGTCTGAACGGATAATATAAACCAGGCTTAACGCGTTAAGACGGGATTTCCTATACGCGTCCAGCTGTACGGCCAGACGCAACGTCCAAAGACACACAGCGCTTTTTAACATACATCAGATCCATTGAGATTAAATGATCAGTTAACTTTGTAATGCGTAATATGTAAATTATAACGTATCGTAACTCTTTCACCACTTTCTTTTTTGCTTTATACCTATCTAACAAAGGGTCTCTGCCTGTTGATATTTAATAAATATTATTATTATTGCATTTGTTTTTCTTTGTTTTTACGATGTACTCGTCCCAAAGGCTGATTCACACACGTTTAGTAATTTAGTTGAGTAGCAATTTACTATTTATGAGCACTAAAATTGAATCCAGTAATTTAGTAAAACAATGTAGCTACTTATCACTCGACTAAATTACTAAGCGTAGCTATTTCAGCCTGTTTCAGCCTAAAGAGCGGCGCTCCTCCCGCGCGCAGCATTTATCGAACTATCTCCGCGCCGAGTAGTCGATCGTCTAAATCATTTTCTTTTTTTTTTTTTTTCTGGTTTGCTACTAACGAGTGTCCAGGGACCGGTGAACCACTTGGCGCTCTCGCAGTCCGTTCCTCTCCCGAAGCACTGCCTCTCCGTTTCCGGTCTCTCTTTGGGATTGCAGAAGAGCTCGCTGCCGTCCGCGCACGCCACTTGCCTCGTCTCCACTCCGCTGCCGCACTCGACGGAGCACTAAAAAATAAAAAAGCTCTATGTAGAAAATGACACGACGCGTTCCCGGCTGCAGGTTGTCCCTGCCCCGACGAGGAGTAATCGATTTCACCTTGGACGACCACTCCGAGTGCAACCAAGGCGCTCGTTGCTCTGCGCTATCGCCGTGCATGCAAGGCACGGATTCGCAGGCTTTCTGGGACTCTGGCTTGCCGAACAGGGGGCAGGACTTCCCGGACGTAATGCACGTGACCGTTCGATTTCGGACTCCTTGCCCGCACGTCGTCGAACACTGAAAAAATTGGGCGATCGTTTATCGTGGTACTTTTGATCCACGCATCTTGTATGCAAAGATCGAGAGTCTTCCCGGGAAACTGCATATATATCAGTTAACAGTTCGCGAGCACTGTTCGCACACAATGTTTACAAGCAGTTCGTAAACTTTCTATAAACACTAAAAAAACACTACGTCATCCCTTCATAGCTGTTACACGAACTATGGAAAACCCGTATGCGAACAGATAAACGAACAGATGATCAACTATTATATGTTCGTGAACAGTTTGCGAACGCTGGTGGAGACGCACCCGAGTTATAACAATATCCAGTGATAATGATTTCAATAGCAGAATTAATTTCTTCACATTTCCCACTATCTTTAAGCGACAGACTCTTTGTTTATTAACATTCTGATGTCTGTTAGAGGCGCGACACACTATTATCACGTCACGTGAAATCACGTAATATTGCCCTGTATATGAGAGCACTTTCATCTGTCTTTCATCTGTATATTGATGTATACATATGTATGTGTTCTCATATACAGGGCAATATCACGTGGCAATAGTGTGTCCCTACCTTTAATGTCTGTATGTTAAAGAGCTTTGACCCTTTGAATAAATAAACAAATGATTTTTTGGAAAATAGGTATTTGAAACACCAAGTCAATCAATTTTGTTTACGTGCAAAATTTATGAAATCATAAAATTAAAAAATGATTCTAGGAACTTTCCGAACAAATCTCGTATTTGTTTTAACGACGAAGATGTCTCTTAGCGGTCTACTTCCGCGGTAGCTAGCGCAAGTGCGCGCAGCTGAAAAAGAAACGCATTTCCATCGAGCGGAGAAGCGTCGAAGGGATCCAGCGATGAAGAGGCGGTATCGAGGGTACCCTCTATGACTATTTACATTGATAAAAACGATCCACTTACAGGGCCCCAGGCGCCTACGTCCCATCTGGGCGTGTCGTATTGCGAGTGCATGTGCCTTAATTCCGGACCGCTGGTGCAAGCCGGTTTCGTACAGGTTTCCATGATTCTAAGGTCGGGCGGTTGGACACAGGCGCCGGAAGCCACTCGCATTGTCAGGTTCGCGTTCAGTTCTTGCACGCATTCCAAGTTCCGAGATCTCGTGCCAACGCCGCAGCTGACCGAGCACTCGCTCCACGGTTCCGGCCTCCACCTAAAAATGGGATCACGCTCGCGATTAATTCGCTCGAGCTGCTGCGAGGGCAGCGTTCGATCCGATTACCTGGCCGAGCAAGGATGATCGTTGCAGCGCAACGGAGGTGGCTGCTGTGGTTTTCCCACGTTGCCACAACGCCTCTCGTTCACGATCATCTGACTGACTTCGCGGATGCAGTTTATTATTGCCATTTGTATCCCTGGGGACGAAAGGAGATCGATTTTAATATGTCCCTTGACGGGTAATCGTTTCCTTTTGAGCAACATCCTTTGTAAATCGAAGCTTGAGCGTTACCGTTGAAGAAGTTCGTTAAGCTATCGAAGAAGGAAATTAAGAAGATGCCGCGACAGCGGGAACAATCTTATCTCTGGCTGCCCGTATGCGCTGTCAGTCATAATGGAAAAAATCACAGAAGCTCTGTTCGCGAAGCGTCGAACGCGCTCGCGTACAACAAAACAGTCGGACGTTTGAAAAGGAGCGATTGACGGCTTATAATAACGTGGAACGACCACGGATGTGGGGCTTCCTGCTAATAAATTTCGTGAATTGGACGGAACTTCCGTGATGGCGACGAGCGAATCGAGTCCGTCGATCTTAAAGGAGTGCGATAATACCGAAACGAACGCGACCTCGGCCAACTTCCCACGCACCATTCGATTACGCCCGCTCGTGGAAACGGGTCCAATTGTCTGCGCGTTTTTTCTAATTACCCGCTTAATTGCCGTGTCCGAAAAATCGGGGCCGCGGCCCGAGCGTGTGGGACGGCTGGCGCCGATCGCGTCGGAGACTCGGATTAAACGCGACCTCTTCGATATTTTTCTCCTCGGAGAAAAAATCGCCGCGCGCCGATGCCTCTTACCTCCTCCGCATTCCTTGGAGCAAGGAGTCAGTCCGAACACCTTCCACGCGAACTTGAATCGTTTTTTCTTCTTGGGCTTCGACTTCGGCTGATCCCCGGCCATCACCGTGATCGGCGGATGCTTCATCTCTTCCTTCCGTCCTTTCTCGCGCAATCGATTCTGGCTGCGATTCGCCGGTGATAAATCGATCCTCTGATCGAATCTGGAAGAGAGAAGGAGGAGCTGTACGAAGACGGATCGCTACGCCGAGGCAACTCCCTTCCGTCGCGACACTGTTTTTTCTCGGAACGGGCGGAGCTGTCTCGCAAATCTGACTTCGAACGATTAATCCCTCCTCCTCGCGAGGAGGTGGTTTCAGGATATTTACATTCTGGTCGCGGGGATCGTCGCGGGTACGACGCGAGCATCCGAATCGGGGATTTCGTTGCCACGATCCACGGGACCTGCGAAAGACAAAAGGAGAGAGAAGAGTTAACGGATCGGTGCGTTGTGCCATTTACATGTGAGTCATTGGCGAATCGTAAAACGCGTTGCGTAAGAACGCCGCGCGCACGACCCGGAGACAATCGTCGATAGGCTCGGACAGAAAAAAGTGCGTTCCATTAAGCCGCGCGCCACGGCAAAAAAGATTACCTGTCGCGAAAAACGGCGGTGCTATCGTCGCCTTCCCGTTCGTCGCTTCCTTTAACGGTAACATGTACTTGTAAAGCACTCCGGGGTTCATTTCCTGCGCCAGGATCTGAGGGAACACAACGGATTTAAAAATGCAATACCGTTCGGCGATGTACGACGTCGCGCGCGCCAAGCACAATGGGTGGCGAGGGAAAAAGAACGCGACGAATCGTTCCAATAAATTGCGAAAGAGGTCGGATATCAGAGGCGTCTTTATAGACGTACCTCTAAATGCAAAGATTCGTTCAGTGGCCCGGTTGCCAAGATGCACTCCATACGGTTTCTGTCACCCCTCTGGTATGTTAATGTCGTGCCAGCCGCTTTATAAGTGCCGCTCGGGCTGTACGCGAACGGCCCGTTCAGGATGTAGCTGCCGTTGCTGTCTCTCAACGCTAACAGATCAGAGATTGTTCGTTTAGGAGGAACGTTTCTTTTCTAAGCTCCCTCGAGCGACGCTCACCGCGTCGCAGACCTACCCAAGAAGTTGCTGCTGAACCGGAGTTCGGAGATGTTGAGGGACATAGCGCCCTTCGGGACGGTGGTCACGGGTTGATGACCCCTCGGCAGGATTGGTTCCATAAAAATTCCCTCGTACAGCCGGCAACCTTTACCCTGACCACCGCAGACACCACAAGCGTCCATCGTCACACCAGAACCCACCACACCGTCGCATCCCACGGGCTGGAAAAGACGCGCTTCGTCGTCACTTCTGCGCTCTCTGCCGCGCGCTGCCGATACACACACCGATAACGAATCGCATCGCTTCCAATTTTGCGTCGAAATCGGGGAGACAGAATCTATAGGAAATTGCGAGGGGAAAAGGAACAGGGAAAAGTCGACGCAACAAAAGGGGATACGGTTAGCTGCGTCGCGGCACAGCATTATGCGTAATTAAAACGGTATGAAAGGGAGAAGAGAAAACGCGACGGATTCGTGTCGATCGATCGTATCGGAGAGCGATCCCGTGATTAATTTCCGCCAAGTTCCATAGGAATGCGTCGGGTCGCTCGTCGTACCTTGCATTGTCCGGCGACACAGAGCCATCGGTCTGTGCGTTCCATAGAAATTCCGGCATTATGTCCACGAAGATTCGGAGCGTCGCAGGGTGTGCCATCCATTACTGCCGGTTCAAGCGTTACGTAAAAACGCCCGCCGACGGCGCGGCAATTGAGCGCGCAAGAGTTTGGAACTGGCCAACACAGTAATTGACGTTAAGAAAGCGGGCGTAAGTTTTTTTTAGACATGGGGAGAAAAATTAGAGGAAGTAACGCGCGGATAGAATTAATCGCCCCGAAAAGTTTCGCACGCTCTACTCGTCGGCCGAAAAATAATTTACCGCTCGTGCGTTTCGTCCACGGATTAATAATGGCGACCTTTTGTTAGATTGATCTAAGATCGATCTTTTTAGGAGAAAAAAGATCGATTTTTCACCGTTTCTTTTTAATTTCCTTTTTAATCGACTTCTTTGCAAGCAATATTAATTTGTTTAAATCTAATCTGCGTAGAGTCATTACAAATATAGATAATTAGAGCGATATAGATATTGTACCACATTACATTTGCTGGTATGCAAAGTAAGTTTTCTTTTCTTTTTCATTGTAATCTTTAGATTCGACCCGTAAATAAATAAATAAATCAATCAATCAATCAATTTCGATCTACCAATGATCGATCACTGTTTCCTTAGCATCAGTTTAAAAAAAAACTTCAATTTTATGCTTACAATGGACATTAACCAATTCATACACGCCGATTTTGATACGCTTTTAGTATAATTTGGAAAATACGTATCGTAGAAATACTTGACACATATTTTTATTTATTTGCAATCATCCATGTTTAAGGGGTGATATAAAATATCTCAAGAACTATTAGAGCTAGGCTAATGATTCAAACTGTTATTTATGCGTTTTTTAATAACGATTCTTATTATATAAACAGATTTACAAAAATTGTATTTGTTAAAAAAAATTAAGAATTTTCATATCCTCGCACATCTTTTTTTATTCAACGTTGAGCTATTTCCATCATTATTTGCACATGCAAAATATGTATCTAAACATGACCAATTAGAGCGAAGATGAGGTTAAGTATCTTGTCACTGATCCTTTATAAAGGATCGATCAGACTTTTGTTCAGGATCGCCATCACTACCACGCATCCTCCGAGTTTGGAGCATCTCCGATATAAATCGCGCCGGTTGTCTCGCGAGGAACGGCTCCGTGGGAATAATTATAGGAAACGGCGAGCGAACGGTTTCGAGGCGCACCGGAGTAATTATAACGTCACGGTTTAACGTCAGTCGGCCGACGAAATTGCAGCGACGGTGCCTCGAGTGGCTTTAACTCACCATCCAGGAACGGAACCCAATCGTAGCTCTGACCCTTGTAGTTTCTTCCGTTGTACTTGGCGCATTGTTCGGCCCGCAAATCCTCCGGGAAGTTCGGGCATTTCTGTCGCGAGTAACGGCTTAATTAAACTCTGGGTAATTAACGAGCAATCGCCGAGAAAGCTGTTACCATGTAAACACGCTGCCACCCCCGTCTCGGACAGTCGATTCGAGCGCGAAGCGTATCCCTCCTTGCCTCCGCGCGGAGCGTTCTTCGCGCGTCGACTCACTGAATCGAATATTTTTCTTTCGAAGCTTTTGCACCGAATTTCGCGACCTTTCCGACGAGTTTCGTCGCCGTCGAAAAGAAAGTTCACGCTCGAGCAAACGCACTGTATCGTGACCGCCGACACGTGAAGAATCGTTACCGTGGTAATTTCCGGATGGAAGATTAATTACCGCCGAGCGAAAACCGTGAATACTCTCGCGCGCTTATAAACCATCGTTACCGCGTGAAATCCGACCGAAGCTTAAGCGCGTCGCGAGAGTAGAAAATCCAACAAACACGATCATTTCTAATTACAACGGTACGTCCGAGTGCGAATCCAGTGCAAGTCCGAGAATCTTACAAAGCCGCGGTTGAAACGCATTCAATTCCAGTCAAGTAAAAGCGCGCACGGAATGCGAAATATTTTTTGTCCGATTTGTTTCCGCGCGAGAGCACGCGACTCGCTCAAAGCGGATGACCCACACCACCTTCAAACGAATTTCGCTCGATCCATCCTCTCTCGACGGCAAGAGCGATCCGAAAGGCTTTCCAACCAATTCAGAAATATTGCGAAAGAGACCGCGGGTGTCGTTACTTGACCAGCAAGTTCTAATTACCGTGGCGTCGCGTCGGCGAGAACCCGCGCGGAGGGCAACGTCGTCCATTATCGGCGAGCTTTGCCTCCGCAGGTGGTGATCATTCTTATGAATTTTAAACAACGCGCACTTGCCTAGCCACCCGTATAAATTGCCGTCGTGCGCATCCTTAATTGGCTTCTGCGATGATTTGTTCGCGACTCGTGACGTACCGTCGAAAAGAAACCCTCTGGCGATCCGCTAGGCGCACCTTAGTCGCGGTCGCGTCCGACTAAATGCACGCTTCCTCGTATACGTGGAAATTTGTGCGTTCGCGCGAGGAACGAACGAGGCCAAAGCGGAGGATACATTGTACTCTAGCCTCGTATTCGATAATTATCTTCGGATCCGATTCAACGAATTCGCCGGCGCGTCGCTAACGAAGCACAAACGTTAATCTATCACGCGACTCGACAGGATACAAAGGCGTAAACATCAACTCGCACTACATGTCGCGTTGATTTACCTGCGTGTTGCACGTGTGGTATCTCTTGTACGTGCCGATGCAAATGGGCCGCGAGCCACCCGTCCCCTTCTCCGCAATAATGCTCCTCTTCCTTAAAAGTCGCCTGGAACAAATCGCCTGCATTAGCCGCGCCGCTCGATAGATTCCGATCTGCTGTCGACGCGATTTTCGCGCTCGTTAACCGCGCGTCACGCCGAGAGTGGATCGTCGACGGACCGATCAGCCTGTCGGCGGAATCGGCGACTGTTACTACTATCGACTCGCGTCGACGCGACGCGACGTCTTCGAAGCGCGCTCTATTATTTCTACCATTTCCTTTCCTAAATTCTCTATGATCGTAAAATAATCGCAGATTTAATCTTTTCAAGCTAATCAATAATCTTTAATATATGTATGTTTCAATAGAACAATATACATATAAACTAGATCTGAGCACCTATTAAGCTGAAATTTGTTCGTTGAATATCTGATCTGTTAGCATCTTACAAAATTCATTTGATGATAGAGAAAATGGATCAATATTATTAGTATGAGTGTTGGCTTCTTCCGTAGCTATATTATAGTAGCTAGTCAACAGAAGTAGATTTGAACGTCGGTAACTGGAATGAAACAGAACGCTATACCCAAAGCGTTTTTGAGACGCATTGAGTTTGATTCTTCCAAGAAATTTTGGACAATTTATGTTTCATTTAATCAACTTGAATAGGAAAATTAAATCAGCAATTATCCTTCGATCTGCTAGTGTTGGCAAGTTTAAAACTTGGAGAAGATTATCATAGTTGTGATTAGTAGAGGTGTGCGAAAATACGAAAATGTCGGGTCGAGTCGGGGCGAAAATTTTCCTCGGGATCGGGACGAATTCTCGAATATATCGAGATTCCCGAAAATGTTTGGGATGCTCGAGATTCTTGAATATGTCGGGATTCTCGATATCTTCGAGAATGTGTGATCGCGAAGGTGTAACCACGGCGTGCTGCATTCTGTGTGTAAAATCAAGAAAACATAATTTCATCGCAAAACTGTCTCGCAAGCTATTCAATGTAAACCAAAGGGATCTTCCTATAAGTAAATAAATAAATTGATGGAAATGCCATCTTCCAGTCCCGACGTCCTTAAAACGCAGATCGCGTCCCCAGCGTCGTCCTCGAAGCGTTAAAAGCGCAGCAGCACCAGTTCCTCAATCTCGAAAAGCAAAAAGATGCGCATAACGGTACACCAGGTTCGTTCCATTTGGGTGCTCGCTCATGGATCCACCGATAAATCCTCCTCCGAGGCACGTAACCGGACAGGTAGAGTTACAAGGGTGTAAATGTCAGCGACGATAACACGTTCGCGGGGCCCGAGAGGATCGCTCGCGCGAGTCGTCGGCTCGCCAGCGTATAATCTTCCTCCGCTACCGATCCGCAATTTGCTCGATACTTACCGCTCTCTTCGCTCGCGTACGACAGGTGCTGCGATCGTGTCAGCTCATGATCCGTCGCGTCGCGATTCGTCGATCGAACAACGTAGAAGGAAACAGCGACCAAACGTCCGTCGGTGAAGTTTCGAAGCGTCTGCGTTCCCCTACGCGTGGGTGGTTGGCGGTCCGTTTGAAACCCGTGAAACGGTTGCTCGTGACCTCTGACCGGGCGCAACCTTAACGGTACCGCGAAACGTGCGATTATAGTCGGAAACGGTGGCAAATTTAGGTTCTACCGTCCCAGCCGCGATTTGCTGACCGCTGTCTCTAATCGCGCTTCTTTCGGCTGTGCCTCCGCGCGGATGAACGCGGGACTGGAAGGCGTCCATTAGCGGCGCCAGCTCGATTAATAGGATTATAGCTAATTTCGCATAGCGAATCGATTACCAGCTACGTTCGATACGCGGAAAACGATTCGACTTACTGGTGCGGTACACATTCGCGAGACTGAGACTGGATGCCGGTGCCGCAGGACCTCGAGCACTCGCTCCAGGGACTCCAAGGACCCCAGCTCCCGTTGATGCGGTTGCCGCGATTCAGGGCGAACTGAGTCTTTTCTCGTAGCATATGGTACACCTGGAAAATGTTGCGATTTAGTGAGTGAACTCTAATCTAGCAAAAGTCGTGACGCTGGGTTTTGGGTGACTTTGACGCGGTCCTAAGCTCCGTCAAACGGCGACTTCCACTTTATTCATATCGTTGCGTGCGAGGAATTCCAGACGTTGCGTAATCACGCGCGCCTGGCCCGTAATTAATTTCATCGGAAGTTCCTTTAGGCCGTCGACGGATTAATCGATCAAGGGGACGACGAACGAAATTGCCCTGTCTGATGATAATCAAACGACCGGCCCTCGCATTGTAATCCAACCCCGTTAATTACACCGAGGAGAGACGCTAACGGCTTGATATCGCCGGATACAAACTGTTTGTTCGATAATTAATATCGAGTACTTCCTCGATCGGATCCCTAATTGGACCACTCGCCACGCGAATTGCGCCTCCTCGATCCCGACTGTAATTAATTCAAGGATGGATCACTCGCAACGTCTTGGAATGTCGATAATTTTAATGGCAATTGATCGCGCTGCGAAATTCTCCCCTTGTCCCGGTTCATGGAGCGAATACGTAAATTTCTAATATAATTCACGACAAGAACTAATCGCGCGGAAAATACGGAACGCAAAGTTCTCAACTTTCGTATAACTGTACCTGTAACCGGTAACCTATAGCTTTAAAAACCTACGAATTACGTGGCGCCTACTTCGCGATTGGTTTTAGTCGGACTTTGATTCGAAACTCGAGCTACTCTCTCAGAAAGTCGTTAACTCGCAGAAACAGTGTAATAGTTCCTTAATGCCTGACATTAACTCAGGCACGTTAATCGCGCGGCTAACTTCGCCTCTGGACATCGCGGAAACGCAAACTGCCTCGCGAAAGAGATACGTGCCTCGTCAGATTTTCATGGACCGATGAATAATAGAGGCGAGTTTCAGGATTCTTCTTCCTGCCGTCAACCGTCTTAATCCCATTGTTCGCAAAGCCTCTCCGGGGAACCCTTTTGGTTAGTTTACGAGCGTCCTTCGGAAACTTGGAACGATGGTATTAGGAAGCCATTAGAAGAAGAGAATTATGGATCCACGGTATTTATAACGCGTGTTTGTTTTAAATCGATCTCGATCTAATCCTCTCGGCAAGCCACGATGAATTTAAGGTCGCGGGAATACCTTGGGAACAGCTGGTAGAAAGCCAGGGTGCTCGTTAGCGTGGAGAGCGATTAAAAATGGCTGCCGCTACGGACCACCAATCATTACGATTAACTAGAATGATCGTTTCAACTATGTAAGATTAATCGAGGACGAGCACCGTTATCTCGGTCGCGGGGTTCAACAGGTTGCCGCTAAATTGTCGACACTAGGTACACGCCTGTAAGACAACAGCTGTACGCGCGGTTCGAGGAAAAATGCGCCTCGACAACGTTGTCGCGCTGCGGAGGCAACTTTGGAGATTGAAAGATCCTTCGTCGGCAATTATGCGTGCGTGGTTCATTAAGATGGTCGCGCGCGTATGCAAAACGACAAAACGACGCGCAACGCGTTACCCGAGGACACGCGACGTTTCTGGGACTTGAGACGATCGGCCGAGGTCGAGAGCGGTATTGCAATATTTCGCAAAACAAACGATCCGTTTAAGCGCAATAGAAACGCAGTTACGAGAAGAAGGCGTTGCGTGTGCGTCGAGGGCAGAAGAAGTGTTTGCGTTTCGCGGCCTTGGGTACGCGGCTCTCTCGCTCGGCTGGTAATTTAGGAAGCTCCTCCAGTGTCAATTAATTATCCTCCTCGTGCCACCCAGAATAACGTCCACGTAATTGCTTATTAATTCCTGTAAGTGGATTAAATTAATATGCACCGGTCGGTCGTACGTTGCTGATAAAATATCTTAATGGACGAGATAGACACGATAACGTTATTACGGTCGTAAGTTAACCGGTAACGCGTTTGATGTATCAGATTACTCTCTCAAAATCCGAGTCGGACGGGGCTACCATCGCTTAATGAACATATTCCATTCGGAAAGCCGATACCTTTCGCGCATCGACGGCGGAATCGAAACGATGGTTCGCTTCCCGATCCTGCGAAGGGACGGTTACCGTCAACGAGGGAGACGCGGTACCGTTTATCGATCGCTCCTCCGCTTTCAACAGTTCCGGGGGCTCGAAAGTCGAACGCGCGATCTTATCTTAATCGACGTCGACGGATAC
The DNA here is from genome assembly GCA_030770465.2 of Perdita meconis. Classification (NCBI taxonomy): domain Eukaryota; kingdom Metazoa; phylum Arthropoda; class Insecta; order Hymenoptera; family Andrenidae; genus Perdita; species Perdita meconis. Next base: position 2,158,097 of record JASKOS020000021.1, read on the forward strand.
TTACCTCGATGGGATACTTGTCGGGCACGTGGGTACACGAGACGCTGGCCGCGGTGAGCATTGTCAAAGCTAGAATCGATCTGAAACAGAGATTGCGCAGATGCCTTAATTAATCCGACGTAATGGAATGCAATTTGTTATCGCCGTTGTCAATCGGCACGAGGCGGTTTTCGCGAGCGTCCCAGCCGCCCGGCGACCGTTCAACCGAGCCAATTATCCCGCTTATCGCGCGAAATATCTATCTTTCAGCTGGTTTCATCGGGGGGCTAGACGTTTCAAGAATGCGATAATCCTCCGCGCGCGCGGCGCGCCGCGGAGCCTAGCGTTGCGTACGCTATGACGATGCAAAATATTTACGAACTCGACGACTGGATTATTCCGCTGCCGCGACGCTGGAAACTCGTTAATGGCATTCGCCGTCCCGTAAATTACCATCGGACGATCCTAACGAGCAGTAACGCGAGCTCGACGCGATCGCGGATTGTGCTTCGATGGAATTTTATAAACGAGACCGAGATTTATACTTCCCGCGGATTGATCGTTTCCGTTCGGCGCGCGACCGCTCGTGGAACGCGATTGAGCACGGGCTACCGAGAATTCCGCGACGGCGTAAAATTCTCCGCAGATTTATAGCGACGGAATCCAAGTATTCCGGGTAGCGATGGAAATCAGCGGGCAACACATCCTTCCCCCTTCCGAGACCGCGCTCTTTTCCGAGCGAATTTACGCGAGACGGATAGGCGAGCACGTGTTCTCCATCATCCGGTCCCTGGATCGGCTAATCGCCGCCATAGATTTCGCAACTCCTCGATTTGCAAGGCGCGGATCGCGTGCGCGAGCGGGTTGCATCCGCCAGGCGCCGCAACAATTATTAAAACTGCATCGCGGATGCGTGTTCGATTCGGAGGGGAGCGCAGATAAGGGAGAGCAGAAAGAAAGGAAAAGAGTGCGGGGGAGGGAGGGCGGAAGAGGCTGTGACGTTGGTTCGAGTAAACTGTGCCACTAAGCGCTAATAACGTTTCACTTGTTGCGTTTTCTTGGAAAGCTTAATTAATCATTACGCCCCTGAGTCGCGGAGGAGGAGAAAGTCAGCGGAAGAGAGAGGGAGAGAGAGAGAGATAGAAGAAGGGAGATGCGGACCGCCCGCTGCTACTTCAGTAGTTGCATGCTCGCGTGCGTCGAACACGCACACATGGAACACGTGTAAATACGCCTTCTGTCAAAATCAGAAAAAGGTGCGTCTCGCCTTTCCGCGCGATTACCACGAACGCTGCATAAAGCCGCACGCAGAGAGGAAAGCGAGGAGCAGAATCCGGGAAGTAATACTCCGACGCGAATCAGGATCAAAGAGAAGCTGGAAAAAAAAAATCCTTTACGGCCACGATATACCAAAAACAAACACGATGGTACCACGATTGATCAGCTTAATACGAAAGTCGAAAATGACGCAATTTTTTGATGGAGAATTTTTTTACGTGCGGCAGACCGACGAATGAATTTTCACTGCTGATGCGTCGAATAATAGAAAACCGCGGATCATAAAAATGGAAGATAGTCGAGAGGGAAATGGAGATTTCCGTGTAATACTAAAATCGATAGAAAAATAAAGAAGCTTGAAAAAGCGGAGATTGAATGGAACGTCGCGGCTACCTCGAACTCCCCTCGTTGCCTCTTCTATTATTACAATCAATTACATAGTAAATGAACGCGCGTATCGTGGTTCATTAGACGCGATTATTGTGAATTACAGCGAAGTACTTTGTTATTTATTGACGACAGAGGCAGACCGCGTGCCTCGGTATGCGCCGCGTTGCAACGGCCAAGAAAAGGGGGACCTCGGTGCGTGCAAGCGACGCGATGAAGCATTGCACTCGCTGCAACTGCACGCTGCACAAGCGAGCCGCTCGCGAGCAATCCCTGTCCAGCCGCAATGGCAAACACGTGTTTCTCGCCATTCTTTGCGGCCCTACGAACACCACGAGAGATCGCCCCGTAAAATCGTTCGACCGTTCCGATTCGCGCTAGCCTTCTCGCTTCCAGTTTTCGCAGCCCCGTATTTATCCTCGCCGCACCGCACCGCACCGCACCGCACCGGTTCGCAATAGTCGCGATATCGCGCCGCTCGTCGAGCACGAAGCCTAATGGTACCCCCCTTTTTCGTTTCTAAACGCGCTTCGCCCCGCTCCGCGCGTCTTGTTATCGTAGCTCTTCTTCCAACGCCTCGAAAAATATTTGAACAAGCATCGAGCCTCGTCGTTGAAATCTGTGAGCCCCTGCAACGATTTACGTAGCAAAGACAGCTGACTGCAATTGCTTAAAACAAACATCGGGGGCAATTCCCATTATCCCGGGTAGCAAAAACACCAGCTATATCTGCCCCCGTTCGTGGAAGTCGTTGAGGCTCTTTCAACAGCGAGCCATCGCGTCTATCCCGCGCGAGAGAATCCTAGCCGATAACTAGTGCGCGTCAAGACACGCGTGCGCTTCTTATTGATCGGTTTTTAGCATTCGTACGCCATTCAAGACAAGACCGACATTGTTTATCGGGCAACGCGATGCACCGACCTCCTCCGCGATAGCGAACTCGCAGCCGTCTCCGCGCCGCGCCGCGCCGCGCCGGAGATCTTTCGCCATGCGATCGACGCACGCACCATTCGCGAGAAATCGCGTCGCCTGCACTGATATATATACAATGGATACGGTATTGTCAAAAGCCGCCTTGAAGCCGAATTAAAAGTGGTTTTTGAGACTCGTAGAAAAGAAATTGTAATATAATGAATATTGAAAACTTTCTTTGCGAATATCTCGAATGCTAAAAGTGACCGCTTGGTATATGTATAGAGAAAAGTTGCTCAGAATGGTGTTGCATTTTCTTTATTTCTGCTGAAAGTGTAGAGAAGTAAAGTTCTTCCGTATCACACTAGCGGCGCTGACATGCAAAAACCACTTTCAATTCGGCTTCGACGCGGCTTATGGCAATACCGTATCCATTGTATACAGAGTGTTCGGCAACGTGTGTCAGAAATTTTAAGGGATGGTTCTACACGCCAATATAAAACGAAAATCAAAAGTAACGAAATGACGGTAGCAGCTTTGTTTTTTAGTTATTAGCATTTGAAAAAGTGGGCGAAAACCGCCTGAAACATGGCAATCCCTATGGCAATATCAAATTTTACGTAATATTCAGAGTGTGTAGAGCTGGCCGTATGAAACGAAGATGTGTGTGTAACGTAAACCACAGCTGTTTTCGCGGATCAATATATTGATTATTTTAAAAAAGGACCGAATGAATGTAAGTTTGAGTGAGAGAGCCCGTGTTTTGAATTAGGGGTTGCCATGTTTCAGGCGCTTTTCACCCACTTTTTAAAATGCTAATAACTAAAAAACAAAGCTGCTACCGCCATTTTGTTACTCTTGATTTTCGTCTTATTTTGGCGCGTAGAATCTTCCCTTAAAATTTCTGACACACGTTGCCGAACACCCTGTATATATCAGTGGTCGCTTGTGAAACTTCGCGAAACGCGACTCGATTCGCGTCCGTCTCACCGGACTCCAAATGTTTTTGTCTCGGTCTCGTATTCCCGGAGAAAAGCAGAATCGCCTCCCCGATAGCTGTTATTTCCCGGGATTTCGCGGATTCTCGCGTCTCGTCGAGCAAAATTCATTCTAACCGACGCAACGATCCGATAACGATTCCCGCGAGAGAACGATTACGTCCGATTAGCGCTCGCTTTTCCGATGAATATTCTACCGTGACGAGTTAGGATCACTGAGCGCGAGAGGCCAGGAGAAGGGGATCAACGCCAGAACCGCGTCAATTCCATGACCAGCGATAATCAGCTCTCGACGGATTTATTGATGAATTCCGCGAATAAACCCTTCGACGCTGAAATAACATGTTTTTTAACGATAGCCAAGCTTCGAGCTAAATATACTGCGCCTGTAGAATTGGAGCTTGTCTATCTATTTGCCAGGGAATTTTACAGACGTTAAGAGGAACGTGAATGAAATTTCGAAAGTAGGACAAAAATAGGAAAATCAATACGCGGAATTCAGATGAAAACATCACCACCGTATTTTACCGAATTTCGAAATGCATTTAGCTACCTACTCGTTTTGCTTAAGATCCAGAAGAATTACTCCTGGAGAAAATTTTAAATAATCCCCCTGAAACAATTTGCTCAGGAACAAAAATTTAGGTCGCTAAGCACCGCCCATTCAACAAACGCCCTTCGAAGCGAAAAATATTTTCGGACAAACAATTACGTCCGGGTCGGAGCGCGGTTCCACAAGATTCAATTGTTTAAAAAACTGTTGTTTTCGTACCTCCGGCGCGGCGTTTCGCTTCGCCGCGCCTCGCCGAAACCACTGATATATATACAATGGATACGGTATTGTAATAAGCCGCCTTGAAGCCGAATTGAAAGTAGTTTTTGCATGCCAGCGCCGCTAGTGTGATACGGGTGTACTGAGACTCGTAGAAAAGAAATTGTAATATAATGAATATTGAAAACTTTCTTTGCGAATATTTCGAATGCTAAAAGTGACCGCTTGGTATATGTATAGAGAAAAATTGTTCAGAATGGTGTTGCATTTTATTTATTTCCGCTTAAAGTGTAGAGAAGTAAAGTTCTTCCGTATCACACTAGCGGCGCTGGCATGCAAAAAGCCACTTTCAATTCGGCTTCAAGGCGGCTTATGACAATACCGTATCCATTGTATATATATCAGTGGCCGAAACGCGCCTCAAAAGAAAGTCGACCACGCAAAGTTCGCGATTATAATTAAAGGCCGCCCGTTCTCAAGTAACTTTCCCAACCAGCCACAGAATCCGTTCGATCCATCGGTGGTCGTCAGTCACCGCGGGCAAAAAAAGCGGATAAGAATAACTGGGCAGGCGTCGCGTCGCGTCGCGTCGCGGGAGGCCTGCGAAATGATTCGGAGCACGGTGGTCCCCGGAGACGGGACCGGGGATTTTCGTGGTCGCCGACGGGGGACGCAAAAAGGAATGACCGTGAAATATGATGCACGATACACGTACGGCATTGTCTCGGTAGGCTGCGGCGTTGACCGAGGAAGAGCCGGTCGCCTTCGGACAATGGGGGCGTGAGTCTCGAATGGTCCCTCTAATGATACCGGAGCACCTCTCCGATCCCTAAGCGTGCAAACGCGACCGGCTCTGACAACCTGCGAACGTTCCTGTTTATGCGCGCATTACCACGCGCTTACCACCTTCTCACTTTCTTCTTGTTCGGTCCAGAACATCCTGGGGATATCCTCTGCTCGAGAACGGAACACGGTGTCGCTCGAGGTCTGCGCTGCCCGACGCGACGTCCTCGCCGCCGAGCCGCGCCGCGCTTCGCCGTTGCACGCGGCTTTCTAAGCGCAGATCGCGTTCGTCTCGAGTGTTATTCCAACGCTTCCTTTCGACGACGAAGTATCCGTGATCCGACATTGGAATAATATTGGATGCGGACGCGGCTTTAATAATTAGGGAGCTCGCTGTGTGGCCGCTTCGCCGTGAGACAACAGATTAAGGCCAGGACTACACGAATATAGTACGCACCGCGTTTTCTCCACCGAAATAGGACTTGCGTATTTTGGTGGAGAAAACGCAACGTGCTACACATGGACGCGTAAAATGCCCATGTAGACCTGGCCTAACGGCAGATATATCTACATGGTTGGTCGAACAACTCTAAAGCCATGTACAGACACTGCAAAACTGTCTTAGCGAGGCTTGCGCCGCTATCTTATTGTAATGTGTTGATTATCAACGTTGCCTCACTTCTTTTTCGCACACTACAATAAGGTAGTCCTATTCGAAAAAAGCGCGGCGCGCAGCTTGGAACCCACATGAAAAAGTCAATCTTTACGAGCAGACTCATTCTGTAGTACGAAGCGCGCCTTAACGAGCACTTTGAGTACTTCAGGACGAGTTGGCTTGTAAAAATCGACTTTTTTACGTGGTTTTTAGGACCGCGCGCGGCTTTTTCTAAAGGCAGGTATAAACACATGCAACATCGAAGTCAAGCGTGCAAAGAGTCGCACGATGCCCGTATCCCGTCCGCAGTAAGGCCCGATACACACTGTCGCTCCCGGTCCGGCCACGGACCGGTCGTATTAGTTGAAGAAAGAGAGAAACGAAAAAAACACCTCCTTTCTCGCCAAAATAATTTCTCTCGAAATGAATTCCTCGCCTAATCAAAACTTAGTTCTTATGTATTTTAGATGATCAAAAACTAGTTCCCAATCACCTTATTATTCCATAGCTTGTAAATAATTCATTTATACTTATTTTCAACCTTTTTAAATCTTTTCTTGAAAACGAAACATAAATTTATCTTTTAATAATAAAAAAAACTCTATGGTTTAGAATTTCATTAGGTTGAAAAAACTATTACGTCGGGAAGACCCCTAAAATGATCAAAAACTAGTTCCTTAACAGTGTATCCAGCCCGGCTTATCGGCGCAAGGCTCGCAAAGCAATCTCGTAGTGTCTGTACAGAGCTTAAGAAGCAGTAGGTTTTGCTGCGCGACTCTCATTCCGGCCAAAAAATGCAATGTATTCTTTACAATCCTGCACAGGGTTTGAATTTGTCACGCTCATTACCCAGTTACCGAAAAAGTGTAAAGGTTGAACATTTACATTTTTTGGTTTACCTTCTTGAAGCTGTTCCACCGACCATACAAAGTGATGCTGCTAAAATACACTAATTAAAATTTCTCCGACCAGATATTGGTGTTCCAGTTGTGCCAGAAGTTTCTCGAAGCAAGAATAATTATTATTGAACCTGGAAGGAGTCGCGCGAAGCTTCGCCGAGAAGCGCAGTTACAAGAGGGAAGATTCATAGATCGATTCTCCGGGATGGTAACAGAGTTCTCCGGCGTGTTTTATTTACTCCGCGAAACGATCAATCGGGCACGAAGCGAGGGAAGTTTCGGTGTCGGTTAAAGGCCGCGGAGAGCTCGGTACTCGGTGCACGCGGAACAACCTAGGCAACAAGGAGCTTGTCGTCGCGTTCCTCCAGTCAGGCGAGAGCGGAGAAGCGTTTTGCGAGGTTGTTGCTGCACCAGAAGGCCGTCACCGTCGGTTTCCGATAACCGAGCTGCTGTCACGCTGCGGTTGCTGTTGTTGTCGCCATAAACTCTCCCCTTCTCTGCCCTTTCTTCTTCGCGCATTTCTCTCTCGCCCAATATCCCTTGGCGCGCCTCCAACCTTTCTACAACGCTCGTTCGTCCTTGTTCCGAGACCCATTGCCGCGTCTTTTTCCCCCTTGTTCCCCTGATTCATCGTCGACCGCGTCTTTCTTCGCGAGTTCCCCGCAGATGTAGCCTCTCCTCCATCCTCGCTGCCTCGTTCGTCTTTCTCCCGCCTCGTTACACGTTCGGGAACAACATTGCGGCCACCTTCCGCGTGCAACAGGACGCGGCGCGGCGCGGCGCGGCGGGACGCCTGGGAAATTGTCGGAGCTTCGGCTCCGAGGAAAATTACCGAGCGAGGAAACGACGATGGATAGCGGTTGCCCGAATAGGGTGAATTCTTAGGAGCTACGTACCCGTGCTATTGGAAAATGGAAACTGTATTTTCTGAACTTCCGGAAATTCGACGCGTCCGATTTTAGGTAAAACTCGAAACGCGCCGACAGCGCGATAAACTGCGCCTTCGGACGGGAAGCGTACCTTGGTTTGCAACAGTTCGCGCGCCGATAGTCGTAAAATCGGGTCACGAAGCATCTTGGACGGTCGGCGCGGAACGATAGCGTGAAACTCGTTTCGGATCGGTCGCTACGCCTCGCGCAGGAGGAAAGTCGCGCAAGTCACGGTCTTCTTTCCGTTCGGGTTTTACGAGCGGTTACGCCGATGAGATATTCCGGGGCAGAACGTGCCGAGGCAAATTTAAACAGATGGGGAATTCGCGATGAACGTGGAAGCCGGCAATTCCCTCTTCAAGGTCCTCCGCGGCTCGGCGTTGCGGCGCGCGGTGGTCTCTGTAGATCGACTCGTTGGATAAATTAAAGGGTAACGTTCCGAAATTGCTCGAGTTAATTCGCGTTCGCGTCGGCGACGATGACGAGGGAAGAATGCGCCGACGGACGCGAGGAACAAACCGTCGCGCGAGTTACGCTTTAATTCCTTCGAATCGCCGCGCCGGTCTCCGACTGAAATCGCGATAATCGATTAATTCGATCCGCAGCGGCGAGGCGCGAGTCGCGAGATTTCTCAGACCTGGAGGAAACCTTGAAGACTTGACGATAGACGCTCGACGCGTCGAGGCTCGTTGGGGTCGATCGAGGACTCGAGGCGAACGAATTCCACGAGCGAGAGCCCCGGGTTGCAAATAGCAAACGCAACAGGATGCAGCGGAACGCGAATCATGAACTTTCGCGTTCCATCGATCATTATCGATTCATCCGGGCCTTTTAGCGTGCTAATCAGCCACGAGCTGGATGTCGAGAGGGAATGAAATATAAGAGCCTCCCTGCCATGGGCCCTTTATAATGCTCGTCGCATTGTCGAGTCTAATCGGATGATCTATGCATGACTGTCCCCGTCGCAGAGGAATCTTAATTCGATAGCTCTTAATATTAATAAATCGCTAACGGGAGTCTCGACCGACCAGCAATCTGGGAGGGCGACAATTTTCTGCGATAATGCTGGCCAATCAATTTCGCAACAACGAGGCGGTATCGTGTAATTCTGTCGGCGCTCCGCGTTACCCTTTATCAACAGCCACTCTCCTAGTTACAGTTAATTTGTTTTCCGCCGCGCCGCGCCGGGGCTCGATCGCTCGCACAAAAGCACAAAAGCAAAAAACCGGACGATATTTTCAGAAAACGTTGCGTCAGCGTTCCCTGCGGAACACACACGGTTCGCGAGGGTCCCGAAGCCGTCGCGTCGTTGGGCACGTGGCTGTCAAAGCCAGGCAGAAGGAATTTTAAAGCGACGAACGTACATTGACGAAATCTTAATTGCCCAATGACGAGAAGGGACCCTCTTTTACATACCGTACCTTTTTCAGCCCGAGCATGGCAATGCGACACGCCTATAAATACGCGCGTCTCCGCGAGGTTATTAATAGAATCGTGGGAGGATGCGAAAGTAGTACGTGCGACGAATAATCAACCCTCCTCGCGATCATCGCCTCGCTTCTCGCTTCTCACCTGGAGAGCCGCGTCGATGGACCGGCCGTGTAATCGCGTCTCACTTGACCGCGAAAGAGTCTCCGCCGCGCCGCGCCGCGCTGCGCCGGTTCTTTTATCTTAAACGTCACCGCTTCGTTAACCTACATTCACCCTTGCCGTTCGGCCCGTATCGTTATCAACCTCGCAAATTGAACATTGGAAGCGATCGCCCGATTAATTAACGACCGCGGATGAATACCCTCGAGAACCGTCGATGGATAATCATCTTCTGGAGTCCAGTAGGATCTCGAGTTCCATCGAATTGGGCTGTAGCACGGTATTAATTAAAATCGGAGTCGTACCTCTCGCCCAATTCGAAAACGCGGTACGCATCAATCAGCGCTCGAGGGCGTCGCGGAGCACAGTTTCGTAGGTGGATGCGATAGAATACTTGTTCGTAATTAATAAGATAATCTGCGCCTCCTCGATCGACAGAAATATCCAGATATCCGCCCGATCTGGCTGGCCAAAATTATTTAAGGTATATCATTATCTTAATGATCATCATCAATCATTATCGTCCGAGTTATGGTATAATTTAATCAACTTGAGGCTAAACATATTATTATGTTGTATTTTTAGACAATTTACTTGTTTTTATCAGAAAATAAATATAATAATTGTACATTATTGGGAATTCCTTTCCGTAAATAAATAATTAAATAAATATAGGTAACTATTTCATACTGCTTATAAAAAGATCAAAAGTGAGTAATTTATTTATTTACGGGAAAAGAATCCATTAGCACAAAAGAATAAAAACACAAAAAGTACGAGCTAAAAGAAAAATACAAAACAAAATAGATTAAATATAATTAATTTCCCCAATTTGCTCCTCTGATTGCGAGTAATCCTCACAACTCAATATGTAATTTTTTTTTTAAAGTCAATTTTTCAATAAAGAGAAATATTTTTTCTTTTTATAATCTTCAATAAGTCTTCAATAATCTTTCTCGAGCCATTATTTTCAATATTCATTGATTTAAACATAGAATTAAAGCTTCAGAATCAGATGTAACCACTTCTACGAAAGTATTATGTACCTCTAACTACGGAATCTTATGTTATGTGTAACTTGGACATTTCTGCGATTTCGCAGCCAACTTTTGTACTATTGTAAAGTTAAAACCTTCCCGAATGCTCCCAGTCCCAGACCTAACCCAAATCGCGTGTGGTCGCGCGTGGACCCTCTCCGTTTTCGGGGTTCCTGCCTCTCGGTTCCGGCCTAGTCCTGCGTGTCCACGTTTCCCTCTCCGTACTTGCAACTCGTGTATTAGGTTTCACGTGGACGCGGGAGGCACGTATGCCCAGTCGTGCGTGCAGTTAACAAGACACGCTCGACGTGGACCATCTTCATGTAGGTGCACCGCCCGCAGTCACTCTTTACTAAACTTTATACCCTTTTCCGTCTTCTCTTGCGCCGTTCTTGCCTGTGTTTCTTCCTCGCCTTGCCGCGAAATACGCTTTTCCCGATAGGATAAAGTTTCGCGAATCGTTAACTTCCCGTCGAAAACGACGGCTTTGATTATACGTTCTCGTTTGTTTTGTTTCCATTTATCGCAACAGAGATCACTTTGTGAGTCAAAGATGTCGACCCCTGACTTCGGGTCGTGACAAAGTTCCTTTAACACAGAACGCTTCACAAACGGATTTCGAGTGTTCTCGACTCTCGACGGATTCTGAGAACGAACGGGAAAAGAGAGCAAGAAGATCAGTGGTTTGACATATGGCGTTCGTTATTTCGTCGCGTAATTCGGCGATAGGAAAACAGGTCCCGTGACACATTTTCCAAGTACCGACGCGCATTGCGGCCTACAATGGACAAATATCGAAATCATTATTTGATTTCGATCTAATTGTTGCATGATATCCATCGACAAGTGAGCAATATGAATATAAATATGAAATTGCAAAAAAATGAATTTACTCTTTCTTTATATATTGTTATTTGTTATAATTTATTAAAAAAAGAATACGTGTCAAATATTTTTTTCGAGTTCTACATTATACTAAAAGTGCATCAAAATTAAAATTCGTAAAGTGAAAATATATATTGGTTCAGAAGTTATGATTTTTGTGTTGAGCGCTCATATACTAACAGCACTGTGCGACGCCTCCGTAGGTCGTCACTCGACGCGACGCTTTTTACCCGACATCGGGTCGATCCCTTTCGCCTTGATTACCGCATCGTTCTACGTTTCTTGTCGTCGTTCGCATTTCGAATTTCATTTTTTCGGTCTGCGCTGCCTGACGCAGAACGTGCATTAAGAAAACTGATGAAACAGAACCTAAAGATACAAATTTCAATTCCGGGCGGAAAAAAAAATTCTAACGAGACCTGCATCGCCTCCGCGAGACGCAAAAAGACTTTCCTCCCTTTGGTCGGCGCTGTGTAGCTTCGGAGACGCCAGTAGCTGAAAGACAGGACGTGCACGCATCCTGACCTTCTGCTGTCCTCGTCCCTCGCACGCGACGTCCTTCGTCTCTGCGCGCCGCGCCGGTGGTGGTGCAGGCCGCGCGTTTCACCCGTCGACTCAGCCGCCACCGAGTGACGTGAAATTATAATTCCGTAAAATTAACGTTGCATATGTTAATTATTAAGAACCGGTCCGCGGCTCTTGGCCAGGGACGGAATGCATACTCGTACGTGCGAGTTGCGAGCGAGCCACGCTGGCTCCGAGATACGTGCCTTCGCCTTGGGTACCGCCTCCGGGAGGATTGCCGCTTGCCGCTCGTCTCGCAGCTCTCTTGTCTCTGCTGTCCCACCTTCGATCGGCCGGAGACCGGAGACAATTTAACGATCGGTTTTTGGGTCGGGCCTTTGCCCGCGACATTTCACTGACCTATGAAACGGTTCGCGCGTTGCCCCCTGCTAATGGGAATTTTCTCAACGACGACGGGGTGTTTGGTGGACGAAATGTTAAGCGAATGCAAAGTTCAGCTCGACCATCAGGGCGGGCGTATTAAGATGATGTAGAGTATGCTCGAAAGGTGAACCACGGTGACTGATTTTTAACGTAATGGATAGGAGCTTCGTCCATGGTTTCAGCAAGACTCCGCATCGACGCGGAGAAGTTTGACGGATTATAATTGAAGAGCCTCGAGGCCGCAGACCGCATTGGATATCTCGTTTGTAAACGGCACCCGAAGCAACATCCGCGTTGCGTGCAGCGCAGATGAAGAAATTACTTTCTCGTTTGCGAGGTTGCATCGTCGAATATCGATGGAAACCAGGCTAAATATCAGTTTGAAAGATCCGAATGTTCCAGAGCCTCGCGATCACTTAAATCAATTAATTTCCGTTCGTGCCGCACCGTCGAGAAGGGCGTTAACTAGCTCCGTAGACTTCAGCCACCGATAAACCCGAATTCCATCGCGTCTAGCCTCCTCCTCGGATCCGACGTTCTATTCAGCGAGCACCAAACTCCGCTTCCCGACGCGAACTATTTCCGTCGATCCGTCAAAAGTACCATTCGCGATTTGCGCGGAACCGTCTCCGATCCGCGTGAAAATACTCAATAGGTAATAGCACTCGCAGCGAGTCGCGTTTCGATTCGCTCCGAACGATTACCGTCAATACCGTCCCACCTTTCGCGCCAATTAAACGCACCTCGATCGACCGCAAAACGAAACCGATTTTCCGCTACGCCTAACTTCCCTTTCAAGCCCGTCGAGCCTCGCCCAGCAAATCACGATCTTAGAGTACGACGACGAAAACGGTCGTGGCTGTTCCAACGTTGCGTTTCAAAAATAGAAACGAGGAGAATTTTCGAGCAAACGGGTCATATTTTATTTCTATTATTCAGAAACTGCACTAGCTATTCGCTCCTATTGCACGCTCGAGATCGGAGCACCTTGTTTTCGCCTGACCTCGCGACCCTCAGCGCACCTTAGGGCGAGAACGAAGACTCTCTCCCGGAGCTGGTACTTGAGATTTCGAGCGAATCGCGTCGTGGCGAGCGACGAGACCGAGATTTTCGCCGGCGATGAACGGCGGGGCGCGAACTCCGACGGGGTTTTGTTGACGCGGGTAAACAGACGTCGGGGGTGAGCACCAATACGGGGAAGGGTCGCGAGGGTTCCGGAAGACTGTGAAAAAAAAAGAAGAACGCATCGTTTAAAGCGGTGTTCTTTAACCCGTGATCTGCGGACCGGTACGCAGCACGCAACAACGATGAAATGAGCGGTCGCTGAATACCAGTTTTGTGTGAGTTTTTATTTTATCTTATAGTTTTGTAGTATTGTGTTGTGGTATTACGGAAAACGAGCTATTTCGCTTGTAAAATTGGAAATCCTATAAAATGGAGACAACAAAATCTTTTAAGTTTTATTAATAGAAGCAAGGAAAATATTCAAGACAAAAGTAGTGATGGTAACGAAAATGTGCCAAGTGCTAGTGATTCTAATTTACAGTAGTTTGTATTTCTTGTTTTTAACCTTCGGCCGGTCCACGAAATATTCCCCCTATTTTCATTGGTTCGCAAGTGCGAAAAGGTCGAACAACGCTGATTTAAAAAAACCCGCCGCGCCATCGCGAAAATTCGCTAACGAGGAAACTTCTATTACGCGCGAACTTTGGGTGCACGAAAAATTGTAAAAAATGGCAGAATCGGAGTGTCCGCGTTAAAAGTACTGACCCCTTGCTCCCAACAGTCCCTGACAGACCGACGAATAAAATTTCGTCGTGGCCGCGAGCTACAATTTGATCGACGTCAGCGGGGTCACGTTTTATCGGACCGCTAAACTAATTACTGCGTTAGCGTGACACTAGCGAGAGCGTCGTTTGACCGCGGCCGCTGTTATTGCCCATTAAATCGATGAAATCGTGGGGAAAATGCCGACGGTATCGAAGGCGCCGCGCCGGCGAGATGCAGGGCTCGGTGCATCTTCGATGCAACACGTGCACCGACGCGCAGGAGTTTTTCGTCCGGCGGGCTGAAAGTGTCGTAAATAATACGATAAGGAAGTGGGCGCCTCGGTGGCCCGTTATCTTAGTCTTCGAATAGACGAACAGCGGACCAGAGAGACCTCGGGCATAAATTCGCTCCGTCGCGTCCGACGCGACTGGATGGATCTGTTCGTAATTTCTCGGTGAAACGGATTCGTGTGGGCACGGGACTCGAAACGATTTATCGCTTCCGACTGCTTTTGCCCGGTCGAGCATTGTTCGACGGGTTCGTTAATACGCGATCCATTAGGACTAGGAAGCCTTCGTCCGAGTCTCGAGAGGATATCTATTTTCTCCGGATATCTAGATCGGAATTTGATTAGGCCCGAGCCGCGGCGCGGCGTTCGCAGAAAGACGCGGCAGGACTTGGACGAGATTGAATTCCCACGTGGAGAACTCCTAAGAGTCGTGACCTCGAAATTCACGATAATCGCGTCCCGGGACGCCGCACGAACGATTGAAGGTGTAATGCGAATGAACGGCTTTAACAGCGATCGCGCGCGTACGTTTGACCCGTGGAAGACGGACACGCGGGGCAGCGGGTAGCCGTGTCGAGCCTTTGAACGCCGTTTAATGACCGTAAATTTCCACCTTTCGTCTCTGCGGACGGGACTCGCTCCGTCTTGTTCTTCCTCGCGGACGGTGCACGCGTCGAGAATGTCACGTGCAAAGCCGCCGATCCAAGATAATGTGCCGGAAAGGGCAGCCGTGTACGATACGCCGACGCTGAGAACCAGACGAGGGGAAGTGTGAAAACGCTGCGCTGTCGCGATGTCACCGTGTCTGGCTAAACTGTGTAACCTGTTAACCTGTTGCTCCGCATTGTAATTACGAAAAACGATGCGACGCAAATTACACGACCGCACGCGTGGAAAATTAACGAACCTTCGCCGAGAAACGAGAGCAACAAAATAAATCGACTGAATTTTCATTCGGATCGCCGTCTTGCTCAATGTCCGTTCCGTTAATTGAGTCATCCAGGTCATCGGCCACTTTGCGCCACCCACTGCTCTTCCTCGACCACCTTGCGAGTCAAGAAGTACCTCTGTCCTCTCGCGAGTTGACAACTCGAAAAGTCCTACTACAAAACTAGGAAGCAGCTTTCTAAACTTTATGTCTAAACGACTACCGATTACATTTTTCATTAACACCTCCAAGATCGACAGTTTTATGCGCAAATTAACCTCGATCCCGTAAATGAAAATACGTAGATCTTCACCGGTAGCGAGCGTGAATAATACATACGTACATACAATTTCTCTCGATGACCGATGAATAGAATCGTACGTTAATGACTTGAGGCGACAATGTATCAAAAGTCGCGGCAAGGTTTCCTGACAAGTTTCATGAGATTTAAGAACGAGGAACGGCGATTTGATGGAGCGCTTATCGCGTCGCGGCAAGGCGAGGCGCCGAGAAGGTTTAATTCCTTGTGCAGCAGGAAATAATTAGCCGCGACCGGATATCAGTGTTGGTAGGCGGTGGCGTCGATGGAGGACATACCGGCGTGACTCCCAATCGACTTTTTACGCCGGTGCGTATCGAGCGCATTTTGCTATTCCTGTCGCGGCCCTTCGGTTCGCTCGAACACAATACACGTAGCCGGCGTACAAGGCATTGTTTTGGTCGAACAAGCGCGTTTGCTTCGTTTAACGAACAGCGAGCACGTATGTCGGAAAGCTCACGTATATACCGTTTGTTTCTGGCTCGGGAACGGCGGAAGCGACATTATCTCTCCTTTCGTCGATTTTCATACGTCTTTCTCTCTAGAACACGGAGGAGATGAAAAACTTGGCGGAAACGAAAGAGCGACTTACGAATACAATACGCGAGCACGGCGGAAGACGAGATATACAAATGATATGGAATTACAGATGCGATTACGGTTGCTCAAAGCTTTATCGTATATCGATCGACCCTTCGCCGGTCTTTGTTCGCGGAGCCTTCAAACAAAACGAGGATTCGGACGGAGACTCGAGCGCGCCACTCGAACCGCGCATACCTTTCGCCAGCAATTATTTTCAGTTAGACCAAATATTCTACCATAAAATCAGTTTTCAATGATTCCTTTGGTTGTTCCGATTTGTTCTCGGAAACGAAATGTTTTTTTCTCCCCCTGTTGGCTCGCCGTTTCGTGGCAACGCGTACATCGACAAATATTTCCATCAAATATTTCTACTTTAATATCTGCGAACGCACGTATCAATTCAAACCAATAAAAACAAATTCGTTCAATTTCGACTCCGTTATTTCGCGGAATCAAATATCCGGCGGTACCGAGATCCATAAACGGCCGATATAATATCGAATCGGTGAAACTGCGAAGGCTGCGCGATATATGTACTTACGTCTTGACGTCAAAGCGAGAGACGCAGAAACGGAGAAGAGCACCGAGCGTTCGATATCTCACGATCCAAGCGCAAACGATCCGCTTCGATCTTCGGCTACTATCTAGACACGAGCGAGCTGGTCGCGTTGCTTCTTCGATCTTCGATTCGTTCGCGGAAGTGCGTGCGCCGAAACACGAAACGGACCTCGGAGAATCTCGCGAGTATCGAGCTCGGGAACGCCGCGCCGCGCCGCGGGACTCGCGACACGGCTGTGTAGTTCGTTTCCACGGATTTTCTACCCGCGTGCAGTTACTTTACGAGGTGTGTCGCGAGCCGCGTGGGCGTGAAGGACTCGCGGCCGACTCGTCGGAGACAGTAACGAATTTGAGGGAAGGTCTGCGAGAGAGGCAGATCGCGCGGGATTCTCCCGATGAAATTTATTCGAGAGCGCCGGAGGTCTCTCGGAATGGAGGCGCGACAGTGGACGTATGAAGTTGTAATGCAGCTTTTATGACTTGTTTATAACGCGGAGATACGCGTGTAATTCGCTGGGACGCTGAGAAATCTCAACAGGGTCAGTGTCGGGGACCTTAGAAGCGGCTTTGGCTTCTCTGTCGCAACGAGGCCTCGATTAACCGGCTCTCAATTATCTCTCATTCAGGGTTTTAATTACTCGATGCACTGACGATAAGAGCAGAGCACAAAAGACAATGGTAGAAATTGGCTGATTTTGGATTTGACTGGCAACGACAATTTTTTACAGAATATGTTTCTACAGATTTTAAGGAGTTTAAAGTATACAATTATTTATCCCGTTAGCAACACAAAGTTATAAATAGACTGCGAATTTTTATGCATTTATGACAATTCTAAATATACAAAATCTACACATGCCAAAACATACAAATATCCCTGCTATTTTATTACTTCACATTTGTATTTGTTTATGTTTTTGCAATGAAGACGCTATAATAAAAGACGTAGAATAAAATGAGTAATTGAATAAAAATAAATGTTTTTAAAAATATTTCTTGTAGTTCCTGAGAAGAGGTACATTTTATGTGGAAAAATACAATTTTTGGATAACTGGATTCAGAGTTGAGAAAAGTTTTAAACCAAATTCCAAATTTTTTGTCAAAATCGATCTCCGGCTCCCCTTAAATAAAAGTGCGATTATTAATGGTCTGTAAAAGTGAAACATTCTGTTTAAAATAGAGTTGCTACAGTTTTCAATTCCAGTATAACGTAAGTTAATCGGAGCTTTATTAACTCAGCGAATACTATTTGAAACATTTAAAAACGACTGCCGCTCTGATAGCAGTGGAAAAGCGACGAGTTGCGTAAAGCACACTTCACCAGGAAACGAGTCAGATCTCGAATCAAATTTTTTCACAAGGATCGCGATGCTAAATGACTGAAATTCCAGCGTGCGCGCGATACACAGAGCAGAGTGAAATAAACCTCGCTCGAACAGCGAGGCGGCGGGTTAGCAATTAAAATGAATTCACCGCTCAAAATTTTGCATGGAAGCGGAGGCAATTCTTTCCACGCGTGCCGCGCATTCCATCCTCATCTACGGCTTTATTAAACTACCGAGCTAGGACCGTGACCGTCGTAAATCTAAACCGAGGGGCAGCGAGCGCGGAGAGATAACTCTAGCTTTCGGATCTCGAGCTGTCTCGGTCGACGCGAGACGCGAGGCATAATTAGTCGAGGAAGCGCTTGTCGACGAATATCTTTGATAGTCCATGCTATGGGGTTTCGTTATTAATCGTATTGTTTGGGTGTCTTTTAAAATGGACAGTTTAACGAGACGCGCAATCACCACGTCTAATAGGAAACAGAATTTCTTTACAGCCACCGATCGAAAAATCGGCTTCGAACGAGGAAAGTTGGATATTTTTAGAATCGGAAATCTTTTTGGCTCCCTTGTTACGCTTTGAACGCCGCGCTTTCGAATCCTAATGAAGACGTGTTGCCGGTACATGGGAACAATGTTCCCACAGATGCAGATCGCATTCGAAAATCTCAGCTATTAATAGCTCCAAGTCTGGCTGCACAAATCTCGTTACCCAGACAGACACTCTCGTAGAATCCAGTCCCGATGAAAGACTCATCGACTCGGAAACGTTTTACCATCGCCGAGAAGCGGAGAGGCGTCAGAGTATTCTGAATTATCAAATCTCCTCGAATAGGATCACCCACGACTCCTCTTCAAACGGATCTACGCAGTACGCAGCTAATTGTAAGGTCGCGCAGCACGTAGCGACGCGACGCGTCGATGCGCGCGTGTGTTTGCAATTGCGAGGAACTCGCGAGGAAACGGTGCAATCGCGTTAAAACCACGCGGGCAGAAAGGATGGACGGGTCGTGTAAATAGAACGACCTCGGCATCGCATTAACAGTTGTTTGTTCGTTAATTCTCAAAGCTCGAAAATTTGCCTATCCGCCGGTCTCCGGCTTCCGCTCGTTCCCTGGGTACAATGCGACATTAGCGAACTCGCCGCGTCGCATTCGACGGTTCAACTCTCTTGCTTAAGAGCGTTCGAGTTTCGAAATTGAAACGCAGCTGATCCCGACGCGAGGCGATGGCCGCGGACCGGAAGACTGTTTTCTCTTAGGGGAACAGAAAAATATCTGAGACGCGCGTCTTCTTTGAGGAAAACATCGAAAGCGTTGGCGGTGGTCAAGGAACGGTAATTTCCGACAAACCGCGAGATCCGAGTTTCTATTTTCAGACGCCGGTGTCGATGATGCTGTAACTAGTGATGAGGTCTGAGACACATTTTGAATCGCTTCGAATCTGGCACGAATGTAGCGAAGTCTTGAAAGTCTTGGAAGTCCTGAAAGTCTTGAGAATTTCGATACTTGTTGAAAAATTCTTGAGAATTCAATATCTTAGATGCTTAGAAGCAAGTTGATTGACAAAAAAATATTGAAGAAAATCTGGAAAGTTCGAGCTATCAAAAATACACATATTTACGTTATTCGTTTTTATAGTTTGTAATATCTAGATACTATAAATATTGATCACAAGGAATGAGAGAAAGTCGGGAGAGAATTTCGTGAATTTTTCGAATTTCAAAACATTTGTATAAACTCATATTCTTAACAGGTAGAAAATTCGGATTGCTTAAACGCAAATAATCAAAAAGTTTATAAGATATTGAATTCTCATGAAACTTTCAAAAAGTATCGAAACTCTCAGGACTTCAAGACTTTCAAAACTTTCAAGACTTCCAAGACTCTCATGATTTCTACGAGATTCGAATCATGTTCAGAGTAACTCGAATTTTTCTCTATACTGATTCAAAGTAATTCAAAGTGTTTCAGATCCTGTCACTAGCTGCAACAGCGCGGCGCGGCGCACTTGGAGCATCGAGTTCGACAAATTGGGCAGCCGAAAAGATATTCCGTCGCTCGCCATCCCCGTGACGCGTGTTTCAATCGACTGCGATTAACTGTTAACCCGAAACGCGACAATCGAGCGGACAGCGACTGATTAGCGGCTCTGTTCCCCGCATCTAATAACACCGTTGCGCGAGATGTATAACGCATCTCGCTAATCCCTGGCCGGTCGAACCGACGTTGCCCGTGGGAAAACAGCTTTTGATATCTTGTCGATACCACGTATCGCTCGGCTGCAATATAGAGAAACGAGACGAAATTCGTCAACTGACAAACGCAGTCCGATACGTAGAGGAGAGAGACCAGTTCTCCCGGCGCTGATTTGCCGCGTACGCGTCGCGCGTTCGAACGCTTTGAATCGTTTCACGCGTTCCGAGCATACTCTCGATTTCAAGAAGAATTCTATCCCTCTTACTTCTGCGCGCGTTGCGCGTTGCGCGTTCCATCGAGGGAATAATTCGTTCGAAATTCGATAAAATCGTCGGCGGATTTCGCTCGCGAAATACTCGGTCGGATAGCGGAGACGCGATCATCCGAAGACGGAGAGAAACGTCGAAAACGCGGAATCGAAATTGCATCGGCGCGGCCGATACGTTTCGGCTCGCCCACGATCTCTCGTTCGAAAGAATAATTATAGGTTTGGCGAACGGGCAGGATATGAGATGGCACCGCTGGCGGTAGCGGTGGTTCACGTCGAACCAGGCTATCTCGCGCTCACTGAAAAATAAACGAGGAGGCACCGTTTAATGCCGCTTTCGAGACCCGTACGCCGCCTCCTTCGAGGAGTTACGAGACCTCGCGAGGCGCTCTTATCTGATGCATCCGGTATGCGTCCCGTGCTTGCACGGTATACAATGCCTAGTCGGCTGATGACTGCCGGCTATGTTTACAGGAGTTCTCCGCGGTAATGTGGAACATCGCCGTGATTGTCGCGCGCTACGGATCCCTGCGCTCCGAGAGTCGAGGAGACCGATCTTCCCGTTTCGGCGACAGCGCGATCGTTTCGAGGGGCACCAACAACGTCATTGGTGGTCGGACGTTGATCCGCGACCGAGCCGCGCTTTTCTACGCAGAAATGGAATTCCCAATCGCTTCGACGAGCACTACGAGCGAGCAATAAAGAAGAGTGGAAGAAGCAGGAGAACCAGGAGAACACGGACAGCCAGAGGAGAAAGGAAATGCAAACGATGATAGAATACGTGATTCCGCTGAACCGCTTCGTCCCGTGGAACGATCCAATTTCTACATTCTAAAGTCGTCAGCTTCCTCTGTTGCCTCCGTCCGTCTCTCGTCAATGAAATCCCACCGTACACAAACACGCTGGGTATCGTGAATAACGAGCGATCGCAACCGCGGCATCTCACAAACGCGAGATCGCGCGCATAGAGACGCGCACCAAGATACAACGTTATCGTTAGCTTCGCCGTCGACAGGATTCGTCGTCGAGTCTTGGAGCAGAGACCGATAAAAGATTGTGTAACCTATTTTTTCTCGGATTATCGTCTCGCGACGGGCTAACAAGATACAGCACAATACCGTGCGTTGTTCTAGCTTTCATCGCGCGGAAGTTTACAAGCGCTAGACAAGATTCACGCGATTTATGCGCGTGTCGCGATCCGCTCGACGGAGCACGTCACCGCGCAAGTTTCGTTCATTAACGCTGTCGTTCTTAATCGCCCGCGCGACGCTTCGCGAAATATCTGCGTACTTTGGCTTCGCGTGAGACGGTTGAAGGAGCGAGCGAAACGTTTCTTCCTTTTCCGTCGAACAGGGTAAAGTAACGGTGAAGACAGGCTCTCAAGGAGATGATCGCGATATCGGGGAATCAAAGAGGATCGATTTATCAGTGGAAGCGACGCGCTGGCACTCGGCACTCACCGGGGTGGGCGTTAACGGCTTTACTTATGCGTGGAATCACGAGCAGCCGGAAAACCACTCTTCGTTTCACTTTCACAGTCGGTTGAAAGACGCGCGCGCACGGACGCTCGAATGTTTCCCTCGTGGGGACGATCGCGAACCTCGACGACAGCCGTTCCATCGAGAAACGGACGTCGATGGAAGAACGACCGGTACGCGCCGTTCCCCTTTTCGTCGCTCGTTATTTATACCCGATTCCGTGCTTCGTTGCCCTCGACTCTTAATCACTCCTTCTGCCTCTGAACCAGGAAACTTCCAATTCGTTCTTCTAATTCATCGGCAACGACAGACGTACTTAACGACGGAGTCGAACGAGGGGCGCGCTTCGACGGAAACAAGGCGTCCTAATTGCTACGCAAGACGATGAGGAAGAGAAGAGATCGGAGGAAGCGCGGTGGCGTGTGGGTGATCGGCCGAATGCATCTTTAATTCCACGCACTTATCTCGAAATCAATTTAAATCTTGGCCGTCCGCTCGCGGTTCCTATATGGCGCGGAGACTCGGGCTTTGTCCGGCGCCGACGTGGATCGGTCGTCCTTCCCTCCTTTCAGGTTTCGTGCCGCTCGGCACCGCGTCCCGCGCATAAAGGCCATTGTTGCAGAAAAAGGGACGACGACGCCGCGCCACGACGATCCGGCATTTTATCGTACGGCTCATTCAGCATGCAGTTGCCGAGGTTATCGCGCTCCACGGACGTTGATAGAATACGCGTGGTCGCATGGTTGCTGGCAGTCGCGAGGCGTCCGTCGCTGTCAGCGCGTCTCGAAACTATCAAGGTCCTCGCGCAGAGGGGCCCGACTCGTCCGCCCCCGCTTTGTCCACCCCCGCCGGCCCTTTATCGATACCTGCCAGATACCTGCACTTTCCGCGATCGCTCCGAGGCGCGGGGGAACCCGGCATAGCAATCCTCCAGGTCTGCCGTTCAAAGATGTTCGTTAACTCTCAATGCTCCTACTTCCACTTCCTCCTTCGCCAGTCGTTTCGTTATGTCATCGCGCGGGACGAGAATTCTGGCCGATGACGCTCGATGCCCCGCCTCTGTCCACGTCACGGATCATTATTTCCTAATAGATCGCTCCCGTTATTAGGTTATTGCCACCGTCGTTACAGTTCCGGCCGCGCTGTTAGTGCCTGGCGTTCCATGCGCTAAATTGCGCTATCCATATTCATCGACTCGCTCCAAACTCCAGACGCGTCTTTCCTCGCGACACTTTTTCTACGGTCAGAATCGTTGCGCAACGGGGTTACGTAAAACGCGCCAAGTCCGACTGCGTTATTCCGTCTACTTTGTCGCCACGATTGCCCGTGAATAGGAGACAAGATGCCCCTTGTCGTCGCGATCTTTTAGTGCGACGCGAGACACGATCAATTCAGAGGTCTTCTTCGCCTTTCAACCGAGGTTTCACGGTTGCTTAAGAATAGAATTGCGGAGCAGACGCGAGGACCTCGCGAGAACCCCGCGAGAACCGTCGAATAGGTCGATGCCGAAAGAAGACCGAGTCACAAAGCTCGCGACGGAGGATTTCAGAATGCTAACGCGATCCCGGACCGCGACAGACGCTATCTCCTCGTATCTGTTTGACAGTGCCGTCGTGACGTACGCGAATCGTTAGAAGTACCGTCGTCACGAGGGAACGATGTAAATGAGAGTCAATGACTCGTACTCGCCTCCGGCGTGGTTCAGCATAATGCGGTTGCCGACGCCGAAGGAAAGGAGAAGCCGATCGCGTGTGTCGACCGTCTTCCTAAGCGATCGCGTCACCACCTAGGGATTGATTCCAACCAATCTCTCTTTCAGTCTTTCTTCGTCAACACGGAAATACGGAAACAAGCTTTGCTCTCATTCACCCGCAAAAACTTATTTCCAGTTCGGAACACGCTACAGGGTGTAACAAAAATATTGCACGTCCTTAAAAAAAAAAAAGGATGATTCCTGAGGTGATTTTGAACAACTTTTTCCTTAGCGAAAATGTTAGGTGGGGCTTTGTTTACGAGTTATTAACGAAAAACACCGTCCAATCAGAGAGCGAGAACAGTAGACGAACCTTGGCGCAGACCAATGCTATGCATAGTTGTAGCCCGCGCCGAAAGTATACTGTACTCACTCTCTGATTGCTCGGTGTTTTTTGTTAATAACTCATTAACGAAGGCCCGCCTAACATTTTCGTCAGGGAAAAAATTGTCGCAAATCACCTCAGGAATCACTTCATTCAATGACGTGCAACATTTTTGTTACACTCTGTATAGTTCTCTATGTAAAGCCAATTATGTCACTTTTTAAGTCGGGACTATGCGTGCTGATTTGGTTTTCCGTGGATTTGCTAACGAAGGCGTTGCAATGTCGACGAAACTGAAAATAATTGCACCAGTGAACCGCGTGATTCATTGATAGACGATGTTACATTCGATCGCGGTTAAGTTCTGCGTCGCGAAATTTTTCCTGCGCGTGTGACATGGCGAAATCGCGACTTCGAGCGCACATGAGTTAAGATTTCCTCGCTGCAGTCGTATTTTAAAATTAGCGGTCCCGTGGGACGGCAACCTGTTCGAGGGATGCGTGTCGAGCCGAACGACGAACCTTTTACGAGGCTCGTCAGTCGTGGCGCGAATCGTTTACGTCACTCCAGCGGGTTGATCATTATTGTAGTCGCTTCCGGGAGCAGCGTGTAAACGTCTGTTATGATCGTGTCTCGCGGCGCGGGTTTTTTCACCGCTAATTCGGCCAAGTTGAGAAACTTCTTTGGCGAAAGGTGCAGGATCGCGGTACCTCGGTGGAACAAAGTGTCTCTCGTCGATGGAAAATGTTGCAATTGCAGGGTAGGTTTCCCAATTAGTTCAGCTCCTCGAGGGTCGGTCGACGCGCGGCACCGGAGTCGATAGTCGCGGTCGAAAGCGAGCACGGTCACCCTTTTAATAGGTCCAGATAACGACATGGAAATTGACTTACGGAAACTCGATAACTAATTCGTGGGAGTGCCCTTTCGGCAGTTAATCTTCGAGTTCCATCGTCTCCCG
The DNA here is from genome assembly GCA_030770465.2 of Perdita meconis. Classification (NCBI taxonomy): domain Eukaryota; kingdom Metazoa; phylum Arthropoda; class Insecta; order Hymenoptera; family Andrenidae; genus Perdita; species Perdita meconis. Next base: position 2,182,900 of record JASKOS020000021.1, read on the forward strand.
GCTACTCGACGTAGAAAGTACGGACAGATTTCGTTTCGAAATTTCGACGAATCGCTCGAAGAAAAGATACAGAGAGTCCGGGTACAGTGTGGCAGGCCTCTTTGCTTTTCGCTGATTCGTTCCGCCATTTATAGGAGAATTTCCGGCAGCCATTGTGTGTAGTTGAGCTTGCGTACGGATACATGTGTGTTGTATTGTAAGTACGTACATATATTATATGTTTGTAAACATATAAAAATTTAACCTTTGACTGTTCACGTGGGGATTTAACAGCCGCCAGTCAGTTTTGAACGTATATAATATTGTTATTTCAATCTTGGAAATAGCTGAGTTTATGTGTGCACTATAGCGATTTATAGTTGTGCACAAAATATGATTTTTGTAATCTGAGAATTTCGCTTCGAACAGGCGCACGAAATTCTCATGAAGATGAATTATTTTTTACAAATAAATCTTTATGTTAATTGAAGAAAAAATTATAAAGGTAACATTTTTATGTTTCTAGCGTTAAATTGTAAGAACTTAGAAAATTCTGCTATTTATTAATAATTCTGCTTTGCTTCCCAAATATGAGAATAAAAATAATATATTATGCTTTATTTATGGTTTAAAAAACATAATTTTGAATGTACTAATTACAGCGGATTTCTTAAATAATAATAATAATGTATATTATAGAAGTTTCCTCACGTAACCGATTATGTAATTTTAATGCACGTGACCAATTGAAGATTAAGTTTTCAGTAATGAAATAAAATTATAAGTGTATAAATTTACGTCACAAAATATTAGGTGAGTGCAAAAGTTCGTTCCCGATTTCGAGTTAAGAAATCGGGTTCAAACTTTTGCACTCACCGAATAGATAAAACACGATTTCACGCTTTTGAAAAACGCGCACGCTTCTCCTACCAATGGCGGCTTCCTGTTAATCTGTCTCTACCACTGTCTCTGCACCTTCTGTGAGAAAAGACGCCACGTTGATCTAAACCGGAAGTAGAGAGAGCAAGTAGATAAGAAGTAGAAACAGAGAAGGTTTGCACCATAAACACATAGTAACTTTGTCTATGGTTTGTACGTAGAGATAGGAAAATGCGGGTCTGATTGTTATCTCTAAACTCTTTTTGAACATCTCCACTAATTTGTGGTTTCCGTTTTAGAACCCCCTTGAAGATCACTAAAAAAATAGAGAGACAGGGCCGCCGTCTACTGGGAAGCGTAATTGGCAATAATAATTTGTCGATGCGAAAGGGGATCTCGATCGGCGTCGCGTCCGAGGTCGCGTGACGCGCGCGAGTCGACGGAAACGCGAGTCGGCGAGCATCTGCGTATACGTATAATGAGGCTAATTGTGTGGCACGATGGAAAAAGAAAAGCCTCCAAGAGGAGAATCACGAGGTGGTCGAGGCGCCACGCTCGCGCGCCTCGCCTCCGCTTATGAATAGTATTCCTTGTACGTGAGTGGACCGCGTTTTATTGCCGGCGTTCACGGCTATTCTATCTTCGCTGCCGGAGATGGGATACGATCGCTCCGCGCTCCTCGCGCTCCTCGCGCTCCTCGCGCCGCCCGCCGCGCCGCGGTCCCTCGGCACATCCTCCGGGCGAATCGATCGGAACACGCGTGCACGCTCCAATCGAACCAGCTGATCCGTAATTAAACGATACCCTGCCTCTCTCAAAGATGCGTTTCATTGGTCCCGAATGACCGGACCGAATTCCTATCCATCGCCGCTGCCCTTGCCCTTTCCTTTCCGATTTCCCGGCCGCCGCGTAGAGCAGCTCGCCGACCAAAAATTCCAGAAGTCGGCGGAAGCGAATTATGCGGCGAGAACGGCGAGCGATCAGTGCCATTTATTACGGTCGCGATAAACGACGATTTCTTCGGGCGAGCCGCGCCGATAACCGAGCGTTTCGAGCGTCGCGCCGACCTCGCGTATCGTCGCCACGAATTTCAAACGGAAACGGATTGACTGGTGCATGATCGATCGGCCCTGCGTCATCGAGGCTATTAACAGTGGTCGCGGCCATCGACTCCAGAAGAAAGAGAGGCGGGGGTGGAGGCAGACCAGAGCCCACGGTCCGGGGAAAACCGTCGAAAAGCAGGAGGGAAGAATAATAGAAGCGGGCGAGGCATGGGATTCGGTGGAATTGTGTTTTTCGTGGACAGCCGCGCGGACCGTTTCACCCGAGTTCACCGAAGATCAAAGTCGGAGGTTGATCTCGGCAACTGCTCTTCATACTTCTGACACGTCTGCTCCGAGCCGCGGTTAATGCGCGTTTATTTGTTTGCCCTTCCGCCCCGCGCCACCAGCAGCTCGCCGACTCGTCTTTCCCGGACGTTCGCGCTCGCGAATCGTGTTTTTCCGGCCGCGCGAGTCGCGCGAATGATCGATATCCGAGTCGGCTTCGCCACGGTTCGCACCTCGAAGATCCGTGACTCGTCGATAGTCTTTCCGGCTCGTTTCAGGTTATCGCTCTCCCCTCGGCTCGTTCCTGCTCCTGTTTCGAACACGATACGCGGACACGCGCGAGCGTTATGGCGGGTCCAGACTGTTCGTGGTGCTCGAGAGCACCGGCGAATCCACGATACTCGAGCGCCTGATCTTCTCTGCGTCTAAATCGGCTAGAAAGAGAAGGAAAGAACATATAGCCAGAGTGACGAATGGAGGGAACGCAATCACAGCCTGCTTGTGTCGTTCGTCCTATTCGGGCCGCTCGTACTGCTTGCAAGTACCGAAAGTCGCTGTTCGAGATGTTCGAGACTCCGTCGAAAACTATGTATGGGAGGTTGCGAAGGCAACACATGCGTTTTTTTGACCTTTGAAGACGGCAGAAAGTGTGATGGGCCTCGACGCTGTGCCATGCACACGGTGGGGGTCCTTCGACCCCTGGTTTATGACTCCCATAAAATATTAACTTTTTCTTAATTTGCACCATATCACTGCGAGAGTGATGCCAATGAATTCCTTATATATTTCCAATGAAAATGATATCGAATGTCACAAAAATTGGACTATTTTTAAGGAATTTAAGTTAAACTCGTAAGTTTCCCAGATAGAGGTCCGAAATACTGGAGAATAACCAGTCTGCGGTCGATTCTGAATGAGAAGAAATAAATAGTAACTAATCGACAAATGAAGAGGCACCAAAATGGTATGTAGTTTTTAATGATAGTAACGTGTTTTGAATTAAAAGTCGTCGTCCTAGTTTTTAACGGCTTTAATTAGAATTTTGAAAATACTTGAAACTTTAATGGTGTAATGTTTATAACTTTTCTGTTGCTTGGAAATTATTGTTTGTGCTATTACGCTGAAATTATTAATAATACATGTACAGTGAATCACAAAAATATTTGGACATTAGTACAATTTAAATTTAACACATTTTGAACTACAATTCAATACTTTGTATTTAAAAATTCTAAATAACATTTTTTTGTTCTTTTCTATGCATATCATAAGACCCTTGTGTTCTACTTTTAATACAGTTTGCAAATTTCTTTCAAATTACTTCCAAAACCATATCATCTGACCTATCAACATATAGGTCTAACTTTTCATACGGTCTTCCATTATCTTCTACAGTTTAAATGGCTAAAAGTATGGCTTCCACAGCCTAGATATGTATCGGTATACTATAGAAGGAGTGGCAAAAACCCCCAAACTTACTAGAAAAATAAAGGATGAAAGCACCCACAAAAAATGCGTGACGAGAGTCGAGGGTCCTAGGAGGGACCCCATAGGGCCCGCCGAGTCGGGCATAGGCTGGCGACGTGGCGTTTGCGAGCATCACGAACGCCACGACGGCAGTTTGGACGCCGTTTGTGCTGTTTGTGGTGCTCGTAGTGCTCGAGCTGTTCGTTCGCTGGTGCTCGCTTACAGTCTGGACCCGCCATTACGCGCCGTTGCCGATGCAAAGGGTGCTCGCTAATTTCGCGCCCTCGACTTTGCCTGCGACAGCTGTTCGCGGTGCGCATTTGCCCTTCGACAATCAAACGCGAAATACTTGCGTGACCCTTTCGAGAGAATTGCTCGACGTTTCGTTAGCGTTGCAGCTGCTTCTGTTGTCGATTGCCAACTTTTCAACTCCTTCTTCCCTCACCGAGAATCATTCAAATACAGTTCAACGCCCGACGAAGAACTTCTCCAACGGATTCGAAGAAATCGACGCACCTGTCTGCGAAAATTTTTCGACCCGTGTTTCCCCGCCACCCTGTATTATCGCGAGCATCAACGGACTCGCGCACACAAGGGAACCCCGGCAATCTCGACCACATACCGAACGTAATGTATACCGCATGCGATACGTAGGAGGGGATGTACATATAATCGTACGCGTGCGTCTAGACTCAACATAATTATTCTACACGCCCGCTACAGATTGCTTACTGTTCGACGAGCTTTTGCACCCCGATCTTTTTTTTTTTTTTTGTTTATTCCTCTCTCCAGCCCATCCGCCACCTCACTTCGCGAGGGATTAGTGTCACGGGTTGTGATGCACGCGCTACTTTCACGGTAATCAGCGAAGATGGTGCCAGACGCGTCGGTGCTTTGAATCCTCGCGGATAACCGCGAATCTCATTCTCCGGTTGGCGAGAAATCGCGTTATTTAACGCGCGTTCATTTTCAACCAAATCTCGGCCCGTTTCTTTCACCGCACAACACGTTTCGCTGTACCTCAATTTATTAAAACGTTGCTAGCCACGAGTTTCGCGTCGGGAACACAAAGTATTCATCGAACAAATTCTTCTCAAAATTCAGAGGCTAATTTATTGAAAATTGATAATCTCGATGGAGCAAGAAATCTGTCGCGTTAACAGCCTCGAAAACTTTCTTCTTCGTACGAGAAATTTATTTTCCTAAATAACGATACACTACAAGTCTTCTCATTATTTCTCTTGTCAATCTTAATACTCCTTCACGCTATGTTAGATCACTTACGGCACGCGTTCCAGGTCGGGCACGTACGAAAATTTTGCTGGCACGTAAAAGATTTACAAGCATTTTATATTCTTATAAACATCGGATGTCTGGGGGCAGATGTAATTAAAAAAACGTGGAAGAGGAAATAATTAAAACTTGGAATGTCATTTCTGAAAGCTTTTGTTGCTTAAAAGGACTAACAATGGCTATATTATCAATTTTCTCCTCTAAATATGTCTATAAATATGTTATAGAAGATTGTTTAAGAAATAGCAAAATGACTGACGAATCTAGTTTGACATGGCACTACTAAAAGTGACGAAATATGATAATGAGTTTATTTTTATGAAATTTTATATCACTTTTAATTTTGTCTTAATGTAATTCTGCAATGACTAATTTGATATTAACTTGCACTCCGATTAAAAACTGCCTGGCACGTTAAATCTCGATAAATATTATTTGCAAATTTTTCGCACGCTCACAGAAACAGGTTCGTCACATTCTGACCAATATCCTTTTCTTCGCGGTTCAATCTTACTGACCCATTCTGCAGAATTTGCACCTTAGCTAACAATCACTATCATGAGTAGGCTGCGCATTTTTACGCAAATTCAAACCTTTATACACGCAAAACATGAATTCTAAGATGAATAAAAATGTTTCTTGTTTTCTAAATATTGCAACTTGTATTATATTTTCGACGTTTCATGTAATTTTGCATTATTACACATTTTTGTACATTTTTTGGAATTAACATTTGCCATAAATGCATAAAAACCCGCAGTCTAGTCGTGAGTTTATCTCCTCAAGTTGCTTTAGCTTAGCATATTGAAATCTGAATTGCAAAGGTGTTTCCATGCTAGTAGGAACTAACAATTAGCTATTGTCACGCACCATTACCGCATGAATCTATTATTTGGTATTTAGTTAATATTAATATAGTTAATCCTAACTCCTCTTGATCCTTATTTGTTATTTCATCATTGAGTTCTACCCGTATAAAACAAATAAATTTCCCTAAAATTCGAGAGGTCACTCGCCAGACTCTACGCCGATGTTAAGAAAGAGATACGACGTCACGGCGAACGTTCTCCAGTATCTGACGGAAAATCCGACGCAGTTGTCCGCCGATTCGTAATCGAAACCGGTAATTATGCGCGAGCATTGGGATGCATACCGTAGAAAGGAGCGAGACCGGCGCGGATAACAAGGGAGCCCTCCCGCCCGAAGCATCGAAAGTAACGAGGGCAACGATTGATGTTCATTCATTCGGTTACGATGTACGTGGAGAATTATTGCGAGGTGTCTGTATTAAAATAAACTGGCCCGGTACCCGGTGCCCGGTGCGTGGCCCTCGGTACGGCACAGCCGAAGCAAAGAGGGAGATATCCTCGTTAAAATGACGAGTTATCGAGTGGTATCGTGTTTCGGCCCGTTCCCCCCGCTTCCAATTTTTCCCCCCTTCCTGCTTTCTTTTTTTCGCCCGCGTCATTTCGGCCCGAACCACACGCTCGCGGTTACGCGTGGGATCCCGATACAAATCGCGTACAAATTTCGCGCGGTGCCGCTTTGCTCGCGCGCGCTCGAGTATCGCGTTCCAAGCTAAACGATTTAACCGATCTTCGGATTTTGGGATTGCGTCAATGCGACCGCGTTTTATTTTCCTGTTTAACGTGCCTCGCCGTCGCTTAACGTTCCAGTATTTGTTTTCCTTTTCGAATATTGCCTGGGGTCTAAGCCACCCAGGACCCCGTGTGATCTCATCGCCGAGAGGAATTCGACGAATAAATATTTACCATCCACCGAGGGAAAGAATAATTAAGCGAAAACGATGGTCGAAAGGGAGACGTGAAATCGAATCGAAGCGATAGTTCTCGACGGAAGGAAGTCACTGGGTTCGGGTGTTACAAGTCGTAATGAACACTTCTAATCGTGGAGTATCAAGTGACGGGACGATTACGCGTTTCATCGACTCGTACACCTCGCGCGGGTGTTCCATTTTCGATATAACATCGCGATCGAGCGCTGCCCTTCGTTCGACTAAGCCCTGCTTATGGTTTCACGTTTCTCAAGCGATAGCCAGCCGTGAAATTTTTAAACGGAACGAGTCTCGGCCACGGCCAAGCGGTCCGACGCACTTTGAATATAATACTAAATTTTACAGATCTCATGTTTTATATTTTATATCATAGTCCTCGCGTCGTGGTGAAATCGATTCAAGTCCCGGGATAATGAGTAGTATTATAAATATTCGCCATTATTGTTCATTGGAATATAAATGAGTCTTTACTATCTACGTTAGACAATATTAGTGACCTTGGTATTATGTTTTCTTCGAATTTATCTGTGCAACATACTTCAAAAACATGATTTCTCGTAGCTATAAGCTACAACTCGTTGGACTCATTCCATAATTCCTGATCACTTAAGAGTAACTATCACAGTTTTTCTAATGTGCAAATGTGAATATTAACCTAATCTCAAAATTTGTGTGATATTTCAGTTAATCCATGTTTTATTACCAATAATTAAATTATAATCTCAGTTCTAGCAAAAGCAAAGGGAGCAATTTCTGATCACTCAAATTATCTCTAATATTAGCTTTCAAATTTTACTTTTGAGATTCAAAACAGTTAACAAATATTTAGCAAGTGTTTGCTAAATCAATTTTTAAGCAAGAAAAAACGACACAACTCACATTTTCAAAAACATTGAGCTTGTGCCTTAACTCTCGCCTAGAAAGCAGAATTTATATTATCATCGAAGAAAAAGTCTATGAAATAAATGTTTCCTTCGAAAACGAGATTTTGACAAAATTCAAGACCATACTACAGTAATGATGATTGAAATTTTAAACGCGAATATCTCGAAAATGAAAACACTATAACCACAGATATACTAACAATCAGAAATTTGGTCCTTGACGGTATTATATTGTTTCAATAATAAATAAATAAATTTATGAATCTGTATTCAGCGTGCATTAATCTGCGCAAAACGTCAGTCCACAAAAATACTCGAGGACAGAGCAATTAATCTCCTAACGCGGTACACGCGTAGCTTAAACAAATAAGCGAATATAGCGTTTCTTCACGCACCCGCGACTCCCTCCCCGAGTTAATTAACGTCGACGCACAAAGTCGATGAAACGCAGCGTCCCGCAGGACCTGTTGAAGCTGTCAGTGACTCACCCAAAATTCCTGGCGGTGATAATCCCGCGTCGCGGCGCACATCGCCGCCGCGTCGGCGGATCCGCGGTGGTCCACGACGACCGGGCATCCCTCGATTTTCGTGAACGATCCATGAAGATTTGCTCCGAGGCTCAGGCCATCCTGCACAGAAAGGGACAGTCGCGATGCATTAAAGGCGAAGCTCATTTACCGGCCTTATGATATAGAGCGTAAGAAGGGACGCTATACGCAACAAATCACGCCGTTCCGCGCACGGAATCGCGCCTTTAGACCGGTTAAGGTTGATCGCCTTAAGCCCCGGCCTCTTCTAACTTTTGCTTCTCCTCTCATTGTGTAATAAACCCTTTGCCGCGCGATGTGCTCACCGAGAAACGCGTTCGATAATTCTGCGCTCCGACTTTTCAGGCTCTTCTGTTTTCTCGAGAAGAAGAGGAACGGGGACGAACGAGCTCGAGAAGCGGGATCGCGGTCGGGAAAATTGCGCCGACGCTCCGAGATATCGCGCGGAAAACGCTCCTCGAAGGAAAGAGGATTATTCTCTTTGCGAGGCTTCTCTTCGCGTTTTCGTTTCTATCTTTAATGAGAATCGATTAGCGGCAGGACGTTTCAAAATCGTCAAACAAATTCGGAGATACGACGACGCGAAAACGAGAGTCAAGTGGTATTTTACGGGACGATATATTAAGTAGCTACTTCACGAACGCCCGTATAAAGAGGCATCTATATTCACGGGTTCACGTCCGCGACAACCGCACGCGTTTCGTTGTGTGAACAGCTGTGAAGAACGCGGCTTGATTCGCGTTCCCTCGTGCAACACAGAAACGCGTTTCGCGCCATACACGGTTCAAAAATCCACGATGCATTTGTACATCGTATTACAATTCTCGTGCTTCGAAACATCGATTTCCACGCGACAAGAGTTTCAAAGTAAAGTTGACACTTCGTACGAGAAGTTGTGGATGGCTGAAGCAGTCACGGCTATTTCGAAATTAATTTTGTTCGGACAACTTGTGTGGGAACTTCGTGTTCGAGCTGATTTATCTCGGGGGGAAAAAATTCTTTGACCAAACGTGGAAACTTGTTACATTTCAAAACAAACTTGAAGAATTACGCTAAGTTTAACTATTAGGTAGACACAAATTTGACTAGTTAAAAAATTCCCTTAATAATAATTCGTTGGTTTCAAAGACACTTCGACTTACCGTTGTGCCTCATCTAATCCCATTCAGTAGAAGCAGCAGATAAACTCGCGGACTCGTCACACGTGACACACATTTCTCAAAGACAACGGCAACAACAACCCGATCGAACTCCACGAGTGTTGTCAGTCCTTCGCCGAACACCGAACGAAATAAGGAGTAAAGAAATCGCTATCAACGATTCCCGCGTTCGAGTTTGAACGAACGAACCATCGAACCGTCTCCCTCGAAGATCCCTCGGACACTGGGTAAACTCGATGCGTCACGATCGTCACAGCGCAGCGATCGGCACTGGCAGGGAAAATTCGCGGGAAAAGCCTGGGACGCAGGACGACGCGAGGTCAGCGGCAGGTGTGCGCGCGTAATCCGGCGATTCCGGGCGAGGAAACCGTAGGAGAAAAGCCGAGAAGCGGGCTCGCGTTTGCGCGCGCTCACGGGCTGGCGCAGCCGCGACAGGAATGATAGTGGCGAAAGTGGGAGACCCTCCGGGAAATATATAGGTCCGCAGGGTGGTGGTGGATGACGAGGAGGAAGGAGGCGGAGGCCCCGACAACGCATCCCTCGACATACGAGCGTGTGCACGCACCAGCACGCACACGCGCCGCCACGCACGTGTTCACGCACCGTCCGTCACGATGCACATGCACCAGCCGGTGCACGACCAAACGCATCCCCGTGGACCGGACCCGAAAAAGAAAGAGTCCGTGCCTCCTTTTTCGGGACACCTCGCACGCTCGAGTTTTGCCTTCTCCTTTTTTTCTCCTCTTCCTACCTCTCCTCCTCTTCCCTCCTCCGCCGCACTGTACAGAGGATCCAGGCACGCTGTGCCAAATCTGTTTGCTTTTCGCTGATTGGTTCCGCCATTTATAGGAGAACTTCCGCCAGCTATTGTGCGCAATTGAGCTTGTGTACATACAAATTGGGTGAATGTATTTAGAAGTCGATCATCCTCTGGTAGTCGTTGTTTTCAAAGGAAAATTTCGTTTAATACACTTTTTCTCTGATAATAATATCAATTTTACAATTTCTTTGAAATGTGACTTGTGTCGTTTTCCCTTACAGCCACTGAATGTGCGTATTGCATTGTAATTAGGGGAAACTCGGACAAAATCGGGCATCTGAGTAAAATCAGAACGTGCTACTATTTTTAAAATTGGCCTTTAATTTTCCCGCGCCAATGCAATTACATAGTGTCGTGATGTACATTGTTCCATCAACTGAATTTGATCGTATTACAATCACGCTGACTAAAATTTTATCGTTTTGTGTGTTTTTGAAAGTTCTGAGCCAATTTTCGATAATAATTAAGAAACTTCAATACTTGACAGTGTGCAAATAAGTACTTTTTAATGTAAATTATATTAATTGTTGCATATTAAAGTGCAAGTAATTAAAAAAGTTCTTTTTACTTTGCCACGGAATTGCTGATAATTCTTAACATTTCCAAAAATGTAAGACACATGACCAATTAAAATTAAAGCTTAGATTTTGAGTAATAAAATTGAATTATAAAATATACTTATGTCACTGAATAGATAACACATGATTTCACGCTTTTGAAAAACGCGCTCGCTTTTCCTCCAAAATACGGCTTCCGGCTAATCTGCGACATTGTTCCTGGACCTTCTGCACTGCACTGTTCTTCCTTGCTGCGTCGAATGCGCGAGAGCAATTAAAAGACGCTTTTCAAAACTCCCACTCGTTGCAAATTATTTTGACAAATGTAGACCGGTTCAACGAACTCCGTGATTACTCGTAAAATTGTAGGCAAGAGATTACGTTAGCGGCTTCTCCGTTATCAGCAGGTGCAACGGTGCAGTGGGTGCGCTGCAACGGATATTATACCGTCGTCGCCGTGACGCCCCGAAGCCACGCGCTTCGACTTCGGCTCGATTTCCGCTTCTCGTTTTTACGCGCCGCCTTTGAGAGAGTCGCCTGTCGCGAATCGGCCGCGACATTTCGCCGGCGGAGCGGATCGCGGCTAAATGCCGCGGAGAATCGAGATGACGTTCGATAATGACGCCCGTTCGAAAAAGGCGCGGCGATACTTCGCGCTGCACTACCAAATAATCGCAATGAGCAGAAATCTATTGGTAACTACTGAACAAATTTTTAAATCGCTTCTCTCTGGAAAAACAGCTAATCATCGGCAGAGTTAATGATTTTATGGGCTGTTTACACTCGTTGGCTTCTACACTTTAAGCTCGATTCCGTGCAAAAAGAGTCCGAGCAGATCGTGACCTCCCCCAGCTCCAGCAAGAACCAGCGATCGAAGGAGCTCTCGTTCTGCGTTGCATCTCGTAGCAGCGATAGAAGCGAGCGAAAAAACTTGTTTAACCGGTAAATAGAATCGCGGAGCTTCTTCCGCGCGCTTCTTTCTCCACCGACGTGCTACAAAATCGCCGTGCAAAATTCCCGGTAGCTGTTCGACGACTGTAGGAATTAATAATCCAAGATCTCGACGACGAAGCGGCGCGACGGCACGCGAAGCTGGCCCGAGCCGGCGCGGCGTGGCGATCGAAACCGTGCAACTCCGCCGCGATTTTTGTTTTTCGATCGCAAAGTAGAAAATGGTCGCGTCGAGAAATGAGCAAAGGGACAAGTTCGACGTTTTGGAAGCATGCGCCGGCGCTACCGAGCGCAAGACATTAGACTGGCGCCAGCGAGATCGTTCGCGCGAGCCCTCGTTACGACCATCTCCCGGAAAACATATTTCCCCAAGCTATTACGCTCATAACGAATCAAACAAATAACGAGATAATTAATTTCGGAACGGGCCGGCCGTGACCGCAGCCGTTTTCCACTCTGCTCTGCCGTTTACCTCATCTAATGATCGTGACGCGGCCGTCACGACGGACCGATCTGTCCGTTTCGGACGGATCTCGTTCGTCGTATTCGTAGACCGTATATGTACCGAGTAACGTGGCTTTAAATAATTTCTGTCGGGCCAGAGAGAGACGGTTCGATGCTTGGGAGGCAGCGAACGCGACGTTACAAAGTAAATACGCGGTCAATGGCGATTCAAGGAACGCTCGGGCACGCTTATTTATTTTTCCATCGTTGGTCCGTTTAGTATGCGGTGTACACTCGAAATACCGATAAAATTGTACTGTTAAGCTCGCCGGAGGATCGCCGCGACGCGACGTCGACTCCGTCGCGAACCTCTGGACCAACTCATCAAAAATGACAGAGGGGAGAAAAAAGAAATGACCAAAACGAAGATCGGCGAATTGCTCTGCTTCCCCTTCACCGCCACGTTGCTCAACGTTGCGGCGAATTTGCTTGCAATAACGCTTATCAAAGTTTACGATCGGAGCCGCTCCGCTGCCGTAATAAAAACGCAAACAGTAAATTGATGCCGTGTCGTTTCGCCTATCGTCCCCTTTTTTCCGGCGATTAGATCGCGGTAAAATCGTTGGCTAGCGACCGCAAAAACGTCGCCGTCGACGTCGTTATCGACGAAACCCCGTGATCGATAGCCACCCTCGACGGCTAATGGATCGTTTATAGAAACGATTCTCCCGCCGCGCCGTGTGTTGTTTGGCGCAGGATCTCGCTCGGCGACCACGGATGTCAACACGAACGACGATGGACTCGCGCGGTAGGTGATCAACGTGACTGGTTGGCCGCTGGTAGCCTCCAGTCATTCAATTACTTGCCGAGATTCATTCGCCGTCGCGAGCAATAACGCACGTAGCCCGGCGCGGCGATCGTCGATGTCAGTGACTCGCCTCGTGCAATTTCACGCGAACGCTCCTCGTCGACCGTGTTCCGTTTTATCGCGACACTCGCAGACGTTTCTTGCTCAAATGAGATCGAGACTGACGCCGAACTAACCGAAGGATTCAGCCTAAATCGCCGAGTCCCTCTTAAGAAATTGGAATGTCACCTTGCGCGCGCTTTTCGAGCAACCAACCGTGTTTTCCGCTCGGTTCCCACCGACTTCAAAGAATGCAATGTTTTCTTAGGACAAGTCGAGCCTGAGCCAAGGGGATGGACTTTTGCAAGCAAAGCACACTTTTATGCAGGGTATTTGGAAAAGGTCGGTCGAAACTTTAGGTACGAGTTCCGCGAACCGAAACAAAGGAAGAAGGTCGCATAACCACGCGCTTACGTCTTACGTATCTGCAAATGCTTCGCAGGTACCTGACGATATCGACGATGGCCGATTACGCGATCATCTGCGGTTTAGATAAGAGACGTTGAATCGTTTCATCGACGAAGCGATCGAAACGGGTGCACGCATATGACAAGAGGGTGAATGAATATTGCCTCGCAAAGCGACCACTGTAGCCCGAATGTTGCCCCAATGGCCCCTTAACTGGTTATATCATAGCGTTTCGAGCTGTTTCTCTTCCCGTTTCAACCTCTGTCAACATTTACGAACCCGACGCGCGCGTTTCGAACGATAAGTCACGACGCCACGTCGCGGTGATAATTCGACGAAACGGGAGGAAGTTGTTAGGTGGAAACCATCAACGCGATATCGTGAGATCTTCGTGAATGCGTGAAAAATGTTCGCGAAATTGTCTGACGTGAACGCGACACTGTAATTACTTAACGATTATGACTAATGGATACTTGTTGAAGAAGTACAGCTTCCAATTGAAAGAAGTTTGACTTGTTCCACGGTTTAATCTTTGTTCCCTTCTCGCGAGAAACGACTGTTCCAGACGTGGCATAACCGTATCGTGTGCAGCAGCGGACAGTGAAACTAGAAGAAAAACTGACTGGTTGCGACTCCCATTAACCTCATTGGGAGAAACCTATGATCGAACTTATGGTCGACTGTGCCCGTGTAGCCACTGCCGCGATTATTATCATTTTCAGCGATTGGCTTCATCGCGCGGGTTTCGCTTAACGAGAGCAACGACCATCGATCAATCAATAAATCGCGCAGAAGTTTTCGTCGTTGCGAGAAACGAGAGTTTAATTGTTGGTTAATTACGGTTATCGTTATCGTCGATACACGAGCAACGAGCGAAGGAAGTCGATCCGCCTGGGAACGAAAAAATCAACGCGCACCGCGTATCTACGGGGAAGAAATGGGTTCGTCAGTTCCCTTTTTCCCTCCGTTTCCTTTTGTTTCCCGTCCCTTTTTGGCGAAGCACGAGCCTGTTCTACGCTTCGTCGAATTACACGCCCCGTGACCTATAATTTGGACACTATTTCACATGCCGTAAGCATGCAATCACGAAAAGGTGTTCCCTTTTGTAAGTGGTTCCACCTAGATGAAGAATTTATCGGCTAACAGCCCTTCCACGAGATTATAATACACGGCACATATACGATCCGATCGGATCTTACGGGGCGTCATGATGCACCGAAGCGACTTTCTTCCTCCTGCACCTCCTCTGCCTCCTCCCCGTCACTTTTGTTTTCCTTTCCTCCGTTGACCTCTCGCCGGTGTAAAATTTCCATGATTTCACGTAACGCCGACGTGCACTTTGTTATTCAAATATCGGTGCCCGTCCGCCTCCTGTCGAATTTAATCCCTCCTTCGTGCCTTCTTATTCGACGACCTCTCTCTTCCTCGGTGACATCGACGCCGATAAAGGGGATTACGTTACGTTTACCGAAGACGAATGGGGATAATTGTGCCTCGGGGGAAGCGAACGAATTCGACGCGCGACCGTCGCGTCGTCGGCGTCGTGGAAACTCCGTCGTCCGCCGCGACGAACGGACGCGGCGCAAAAACGTAAAAATAGAAGAGGACGGTCGAGTGGCTGTCTTAATACGTTCCTCGAGCGTGCATCCGAGGATGTACGACCATCGATATCGAAGGTAATAGAACATGTAAGTGGCTGGACGTTTGTTTTTGGAATGCAACGTTTCGCTCGATACTCGCGCGTCTTCCTGCTTCAATTATTGCGATTCCGCCCTCGGAAGAGGGTGCGACGTCCGCATTCTCCTGCGAAAAGTCTTTTCTACACCTTTCCCAAGATTCTTTAGAAACTTCGTGGCCGAAGCATCGGATCGGGCAACGAGGACGGTCATCCTTGCAGACGTGCAAAAATACAACACCGTGAACATCCGATTGATAATCCACAGATGCGTATGATTCTCCGCCGCGATTCCGTCGGTCCTTTACATTAAGCAGACGCGTCTCGCGACCGAACTTTCTCATTCGAGGCCCGGACGGAAACTTAGCCGCTAATCTTGACGCTGCCAATGCGCGGTCCGTAATCGTCTCTACGTCATCCTCGCTGAATTCGCTCGAGGTACAGGATGTTGCAAATTTGGAACCCGCGCCGACATCTGAACCAACTCGATCATCGACGTTGGCATCGTGTCGGTTGAAATTTTTCGACGCGGGAAAATATCCTCCCCGTTGCGCCAACTGGAACGTCAGGTTGTAGTCGAGCGAGTTATCGAGCAATTTTCGCGCAATTTTGCAGCGACCGGTAGACAGCGCGGTGGCGAGAGGAGTGCAACGCTTCGCCACAAGGTCCGAGCCGGGCCGATTGCACGCAACAAGTATGTACTCATCTCAATTGGCGATTATGGCCTCGTAAATTCATTTTCAGACCAAGTCGGCCGATTCGCGCTCCCTTCGCGCCGCGTCACTCCTTAATCCGCGACTTCGGAAAGCCTCCGTAACCGTGTTTCGCAATCCCCCGTTCGGACAATTCAATTGTCTCAGATTGAGCGCCGACTTCCACGTTATCGCGTTTCCTCCGGTCTCTGCTCGTCAAGAGAAAAAGTTCCTCTTACTCGATACCACAACGCACGGAGAGGCGAATTTTTTTCCGGCGTTTCGGAACGATCCTTCGAGCCGCCTGATAAAAGTCGTGCGGCGTGTCACACGGTGACCATTCTCCCGAAGGCCACTTAATAATAGCGCGTTATCGGCGCGCTGAGAACTGATTAAAATGCGTGCCAACCAGGATGTCCCATTAACGAATTAGCTCGACATGCTATTTAGATAATGCTACCCTGTTACGAGCGCGTTATCTGCTTTGTCTGCTGAAACTCGCGCGCCGAAACGCCGTGATTTTCTTGGAAAAAATTCCCTAACGATCGCCTAGCGTTCCAGTTTTTCAAGAAGCTCGAAACGAGAGAAGCTCGTCCAATCGAACGGGAAAGAGTGCTTGGATCGTTCGAATAATGGTTCAAGTAGCTCGAAGAAGAGGAAAACTGAAACAACCCCGCGAGACGCGACGCCCGTTCGCGAATTCCGTCGCGCTTCGCACTTTGATATTCCGTTAAAAACCGAAGAACTCTGTTTCCACTCCCCGACGAAACGAGTTTTCGTTTTCGGCTTTCCCACTTGATGGAGGCGCGATGGACGCGAACAAAAAAATGGACAGACGGCCGGTGTTTGCGCGTTTATCGAAGCAACTTAAGCCGCCTCCGGAAAAGCCCGCTTCGGCAAACAACCCGTGCCATTATCCCCACGAAAGTACGCACACAATGTCGAACGTTGCGCGATGCCCTGGCATCGAAGCGAATCAATATTCCCTGGCCGGCTGGCTACTGCTGCATTCGCTGCGAATGCAACCAAGATTCCGCTATGTAACCAGATATCGGTGCCGTCCCGGCGACCGCAATAGTACGTTATCGACGATGCGAGCCTCTCGAAAGGGACACTCGTTCAAGAAAGCGGTGTGAATTACCGCGCGAGCCTCACGGAGGCGCGAAACCGAAACGTCTTCGGCCATCTATTCCTCCCCGCGTTTCTTTTATGATCGCGAGTTCGCCGAAACGCTCGGCGAATCACTCTTCCTAATTCCATCCTCGCAAATTTATTTTCGATGCTTTCGCGCGGCGCATCGTCCCTCGTCTCGAGGCAAAGTGCGATCGCGAAGCCGCCAGAAAATAAAACACGAGAAGAATCCACGGGCGAGCACACCCACGTGCGTCTCGATTCCTCCGATCGCAGAACGGTCATTTTCGCCGGTGGAGCAAGAAGAAGGCCCCGGGCGATGCGAAAGCATTCGGAATAAAGAGCGTTGCGGAGGAACGACGAGAATTTCCGACGCAACGATCGAAAATGTCGTTTTTACCTCGATTCCGGCCACTGAAACGTGACGCGAGATCGCAACGATCGCGACGCGAGAGCAAGGCCCAAGACTCCGGCGCGGCGCACCGGAAATCGTCCCGTCGATTTTCCAATAAATCTCAATTTAAGAAGGCCCGTTTATACGGGCGCGCATGACCGCGCATTTCATTTGATCCGAGCAATTTCGTAATGATGTTCGGCGAACGACGATCGCCCGAGGGACGCGGACCGCGTTGCCTTTGTAACGTGCGTGCATGTGGACCAGCTTTAAGCCGAAGCATTACCGTTCACGATGAAATAACAGTGATTACGATGCCCGCGGTGTATACTCGCGACGCCCTATCACGCTTCAATAGCGAAAACTTAAAAGACACTCCGCGGACGATCCTCCTCGTTAACCGGAGCCCCCTTCGACTCTCGCCTCCTGTCTTCGCCGTTTCTATTCCACCGCATTTTCAATGGCATTACGATAATTAGTCGCGGGAGGACGAATTCGTTGAGTCTCCGCGCGACACTCGGAACCGCAGAAGGCGAAGATCGGCTCGCGAACGGTGAAAAGCTCGTCACAGCCGGGAAGCGGCGACGGACGAGCCGCGATCGATCAAGCAGCCCGGGTGCCTTCAATTAGTCGTCGGGGCCAATTAATTTACAACTCGATCGCGATTTACATAATTAGACGCGACGAGTGGATTCCTCGAGGTTCGGTGCGCTTTTTGAGAGCCTCGTCATTACTCGCGTCAATTGTATCGCTTACTCGCTCCGAATTTCGCTCCCCGTCGGTTTTCCCGTGCGTAAAGATATTCTCAAGTTAGAAACGCGAAACGAAATTTCTCTATTTAAAGTGAAACTCAACTCCTTTAAACTTTAAACTTCCCTTCGTTAAAAAAAGTCGTTCGAACGTTTGCACGTTCGATATTCAGAAAAGTATTCGTGAATTTTCACTGGGATCCGGATAAAAATGTGAGGCAGGAAAAACCTTGGAGTTTCCGGCCGCGACGACACAATCCGAGACAATTTCCGTAACGTGATTTCACGGGTCGAGCTCGGATTTCTTCGGGCCGAGCCCTTCGCGCGCGACGAGGTCCTAGGTTTAACCGCGACGACAAATCCTTCAGCGACAAAGAATCACTTCAGAGACGAAGAGCGCTCTCCTCCCCGGGTCCTGGCCGCTGGATAAACTCCAGGAAACGTTCCTCGAAGCCCGTCGACCGCGCCAGGTACTCGGAGAATTTTCCGGGAGAAGGGACAACGCGAGTCGAAGCGCGTGCAAGGGCATAAAGGGCAGGTCTGCCGACAATGCGTCGCCCTTTTCACAATAGACGAGTCGCAGCGTCGTGTCTGTAAACGAGCGCGCATTAAAAAGCTTTGCGGCCGCAAGTTTTACTACAAATAGCGTCGCGCTACCGCCATTCAAAAGCTGCTCCCCGTACAAACATCGACGAGAATTCACGAAATATTTGCGCGACCCTTGTACAAACGACGTCGGGAATTCCTTCTCCCCCTATTTTTTTTTCCGTCGCCACCGATCGAGAAATGAAAAAATCCGATACGCGATACACGCACAAAGGGCGGATTTTCCATAGTTTCCTATGGAACGCCCGACGATCACAATAAAGACGATACACGGCGCAGGCTGAAACATGACCAACGGGCCGGATGTTGCGTCACATAAAGAGGGGTATTAAGATTTTTTCCTCCCGAGACCTAGGCGCGTCGTCGTTCCCGGTGAAATCGAAGGCTCGCAAGGCGTTCAATGGACCCGCAACCCGCCGTGACTCTGTGAATGGCCAAAATAAAAGCCCTGAGAAGGGCAGCGAGAATCAGAACTGTAACCATTAGGAGAAATCCGAATAGCCCACAATTTTTATTTATTTACTTTATGGGGAAGCATTAGTGTACAAAATGAATAATGAAAAATAAAACTACTCTGCCCTAGCACGTCCCTACCTCAAATATTGTTCACCTATTTGGAATCTTTACAATCAAGATCATATACAGGGTGTTCCAGAATAAGTATAGGAATCGTTAAAGTGTGATTCCCAAGATGATTGTAAATAATTTTTTTCTTAGCGAAAATGTTAGATTCAAGTTTTTCTACATTCGTATATCTAACACATTTATTTTTTTTTTTACTTATTATAATATACGGGCTACACACCCTTTTGTGTAGAAAAATTTATGATACAAAAAACCAGTGACTACTAGTTAGCTAGCAGAGAGAGTAAATTTCTTCTGAAGGTGCAGGGAGATCAGAAATAGTTTAAGTCATCGCAGAACATATTAACATTAAGAATTAACCTGTTGATGCAATTGTAATGGCCGTACTGAGTTCGATTTAATAATTGAAACCCTGGCCAATAAAAAATTTTGGATAATTGGGATTCGGATAATCAAAGTTCTACTGTATATCGCTTTAGCCAAGAGTTTTGTACGCTTTTGATACAATTTTCTCAGCTTTCGAAAAAAATTCCGAGTTCTCTGCACTGCTATTCCGCATTTCATACAATACGAAATAATCGAATTAGTCTCGGTAATCATATCCTTAGACCGTATAAGAAATAGACACGGCCTGTATATAAAGATCCACGAGAAAAAGCGAGGCAAAGATAACGGGGACAATTTGGCCCTCGTGACGTCACAAGATAATTTAAGATGGCGTATTTATATCTGAAGTTAGCGTTTATATCTGAAGTTAGCGTTACACGTCATCTTAAATTATCTTGTGACGTCACGAGGGCCAAATTTTCCCCGTTATCTTTGCCTCAAGCTAGTTATCTGAAGCCGTGTCTATTTCTTATATGGTCTAAGATCATATCCATTGAATTACAATCGACGCGCGTCGATGTTTCCACGAAATTATCAAACGGGTATCGATTCCACTCGAGCCGCGCGCGTTCCGCAAGCTCTTCAGACATCGAGCGATGCTTCACCGGCGAACATCGATTCGGTATCACGGATACTGCTGACGGTGATGCGTCGTCGGATAATCGAATTATCGAGCGATTTCGGTCGCGTAAATCACGGTCCCCGAGCACGACGTCGCGTCGACCGATCCCGAAACGAACGCGAAATCCCGCCGCGCCGCGCCTCGCCGGTTTGCGAGAGACGTAATCGCGGGGCCCGCGGGAGCCGCAAGAATTATTTGACGGGCAAATCGCTCGCGGAAGACGCTCGCCCGCCTCCAATCATTTTTCTCGGGGGAGGCATCGCGAAAAGATACGAGCGCGTTACCGATCGATAAGTATAGCGGGCGATACGCTCTCGCGTTCAATCGATGGACGATTGAGCGCAATTCTATCGGATGGGAGGGGCCCAGCGAAGAGCTCTTCCCGAACGGAAAAGGCGCATCCTGTGCCCTGTCGACTCACAGTTGACAATGTACCGGGTCCACGAATAGGCTGCGAGGACGTCCACCCCCGCCCACGCATTTTTCGGCGATCACGAGGTCGTTCGCGCGATCTTCGAATCAACGATGACTCATTAACGACCGAACGACTTTCGTTTCTCTTCCGAACTCGACTACGACTTAGAATTATTCAACTGAGACGTCGAGTGAGAATTACCGATTTCGATGAATAGTAGCAATTCTGTGAGGCTCTTGAGATATTCACAATATTCGTTAACCAAAGGTCATAATTAGACTGCGGATTTTATGCATTTATGGCAATCCTAAGGATGCAAAAAATCTGCGATATTATTAATATGCGCCAAAATATACAAAATATCAAAAATATAACTCAAGTTAGAATACTTAGAAAATTAAACATACTGTTATTCAAGTTCCAGTTCTTTTGTGCTTGTCAAAATTTTATTTTGCATAAAAATCCGCAGTTTAGTCATAATTATGGCTCGTCATTGGAATACAATCGCCAGATCTAAAAGCCACGAATCCTAAAACTTTGTGTTGGACGCTCTAAATTCGTTTACAATGGATTTCGTGATAAGGGGACCAAATTATAGAACTATATTCGAGGTGAGGTCTGGCAATGGCATTAAATGAAAGCAAAATAGAATTTACTGATAAGTACACTGCGGATTTTATGCATTTATGGCAATGTTAAATATGTAGAACATCTATAAAATAATATATAAATATATAAAATGTATAAAATATATAAAATGTATAAAATATATAAAATGTCAAAAATATTAATCAAATTAGAATGTTTAGAGCATTAAACACATTGTTTTTCAAGTTCCAATTCTTTATTTGTGCTTGAAAAAATCTTATTTTGCATAAAGATCCGCAGTCTACTGATAAGTATTGGGAGAAACGATCTATGAATCCAAGCGCTGTTCATTACCTTTTGGCAACGCTGACTAAAAGATTAATTGGACTAAACAATTGCACCAAGTTCAGAAACATTATTGACTATTTCTAATTGAGAATTATTCAGAAGATAATTGTACTAATATGAACTAAAAGATTAATTGTACTAAACTACATACGATCGCATTGTCGGTATTAAGTTTGCAGCTACTTAGAAAAAGTAGGCAAAAGCATCGACGAATCCGTAGCATTTTCAATCCCAATGGAAATCTGTTTCTGACGAATTCGAGAGGCAGTGGTTGATGCACAGGAATGAAACACGCATTGGAAACAATTCGAGACGACCGTGTTTGTTTCTGTGTGTACCCGTTCCACATGATGTGCGAACGGGGTCGCATCGGTTCAATTAGAGGCAACACGAGGCACGAAACGATCCACCTACGGGGTAGGCCCCGTCTCGCCTCGACCGTTCCACCTAGAACCATTCACGAACATTTTTTCACGATCGCGAACTCCATTAAACGTCTCGCTACTCATCCACGACCAGATACATCGTCCCCCTTTGGCAAGCGTCAACGATTCCGCGGCTGGGATTCTTCTCGGCGTGTCACGAATGCGAAGTATAATGATAATCGAGGAGCAGGAATCCGTCGCGGGTCGCGTGAATCCGACTGGGAATAGCGCGAACAAGAGTTTTAGACGGGGGAGGAGGAAGAGGTCTGGCACCGCGGGGTGCATTCGATCAAAGAGAAGGTGGAAGGAAAAGGTAGGATCGAGCGTGCGATCGGAGGTGACACGAAGAAAAGAAAGGGAGTGGTTTGAATGCAGCGTGCTGGACCTTACGGGCGTAAATCAGACACGATGCGCCCGTGACATGATTGAGATGAATCGCTTCTCGATAGCCGCGGCATGCTTCGATGCGTGAAGGGTCATTAGAAACATTTTGTTCGCGCACTCCCCGCGCTGATAATCCCGTTTGTCTGATTTCATCGTCACAATACCGACGTTAATGCCAACAAACGAGAGCAGTAACAGAGATATGATAGAGGATTCATTGTGCGCTCACATTATGAGAGTCATTCTGTTACGCGACTTTGTGTCTCGAAGGAAGGGAAGACAAAATTGCACTTTAGAAGTGTTAATAGTCAGAATTCAATCAGATTTCAATTAGATTTCATTCGTTATATTTATGATCAGAATATTTAATTGTTTTTAACCTGCTACGGTTTTCGGGTCCTTTTAGACCCAATCGTATACAAGGTGTAACAAAATCGATCTCTGATTGGCTAATGTTTTTCGTTAATAACTCGTTAACAAAGCCTTACCTAACATTTTCGCTAAGGAAAAAGTTGTTTAAAATCACCTCAGGAATCACCCCTATCAAGGACATGTAACATTTTTGTTACACCCCGTATTTTATTTCGATCAACAAATGGTCCAATTTCGAGCAAAATGTAAAATCTATTATTAGACTCCGGATGTTTATGTATTTATGGCAATTTTTAATCTGCCAGAATGAATCATGATAATATTTGAAAGGTGAAAGACACTTTTATTTAAACTTTTATTTTATTTCTTTTTCTACCTTTGAAAATATGAATTTGCATAAACATTCGCAGTCTATCTATTATCAACGTTTCTTATTGCTTAAAATTCTATCAAAATTTCATTGTGAAAATTAATAATAATTCATTTTTTTACCTACACGTAATATTGTAAAAGTTTATAATGTATACTATCACAGAAAAGTGTATTTTTTATCTGCGAGAATATTCAAATGCACTGCAAATTCCAGTCGTTAAACTGAAATAACGAGTTCTGAACAAAGTTATGATCATCCTTATGCAAAAAATGGTAAAAAAAATAGTAATAAACCCTAATGAAAGATGATAAATGAAAGATGATAAAAGCACATGCAGCGACATCTATGAAGAAACGCAACACAAGTTGAACAACTATCAAATATCTTTACCGATAAAGAGTTATAAGTAAATTGCGGACTGCAGATATTTATGCATTTATGGCAATTTAAAAACTGTGAAACCACATAGGCTCATAAGAATGCTCAGAGATATAAAAATACATCAAATATAAAAAATAACATACATTTTACAATATTTATGATGCTGTCGCAGTTATATATATATGTCTATAAAAATATGAATTTGCATAAACAGCAAAAATAAAATGAAATATGTATGGACTTGATCTTGTTAATAAAAAGAATTATTTTTCAACTATTCTAGTCGATGAATATATAACACTATATAGATTTACGGACGATTATCATATTCTTTTTTCTACGAAATAATCACTACAACAGATTTTTTTAAAATACGTAATTCAAGAATTGGGGTTAATCTATACATTTCCTTATCTCCATTTAATGTCAATTTAAAAACTACAATACTACATAATAGAATCTGTCAATTCAATAGATTCCGTAAACCTAGTGTTAAATTATGGTTAACTGGCCTACAAATATGGACACGGACCTAAAAATATGCAAATATTTAAATGAACTTACCCAGCTCGTAGGCGATTTGCAAGCACAGCATTTTTGACATTGTTCACAATTTGAGCTCTAATTCTTCTATGGAAAACTATATCTGGTTGTAACACATATTGTCACTCGAATATTTTAACTACACGAAAATAAAATGACGTACTATAGAAGTCTATTAACTTCCACTTAATAAAACACGTCTACATTGTTCAAGGTCAACTTAATTTTCAAATGTTACTAAAGTCTGTTTACTGAGGGCGCTTTCAGTGTTCCAGTAAAAGAAAGTAATTATCATTCCATGAATATTTCACTAACAACAAATTTCTCCGAATAGTTTGCACCCAACAAATAAAAACTGTACTAGCTCCAGTTCTCTGTTCGTATCTATTATAAATATTTACTATCTAACAAAAGCAAGTTTGTATTTTCATTTCGAATGCTTTGTATCGTAGGTGTCGCACAGTATACATAGTTGCTACGTAGCGACATCTGCAAGAGACAATCGAAACAGAGTTATGCGTGTGTAATTCACGAGTAAGTTTTTTTCATAAAATTGTGAAATTCAGCATCGCATCGTCGCAATATGCTAGGCACATTATTATCCACAGCAGGCCAAATGTTTCCGTACGTAATTAAAGTATAAGGTTTACTCAAAATAATGTTACACGCGTACGCCTTAAAAAAGGTTAGGTTCATTTTCTAGACGCCTCATGTCCGTGGGCCAGGCATGCTCGTCCAACATCAATTCACCGGCCATAACAAATGCATGGAGCCTCACATTTAGCAGAACGAAAATGAGACACTATTTTCCTAATCCCAACGAACGTCGTCGTATTAGACGCCACGGCTGGTTTGCGAGGATGTCGACGCCCGGTGGTAGAAAAATTCTTATGAGAAGAATTCTAAGGGGAAGACATGTATTAAGTCATTAATTAATAAAGGATCAATGTTTATACAATTTCAGCTGAATAAACGAATCTGCATACAAACTTCTACTGTGTTTTGAATTCTTAATACGTAGAAATTATCTTCTGGGATAATATTGATATCCATGCTGCTTGTTAGTAGATGATTCTTAGATGAATCTGTCTTTCTACTCTTCAATAGATTCCTTTGTCTTGATAATCAAAATTAATCGTAGGAATTAATTACTTAATCCTTCAACAAATTAAAAATTTAATAGAGCAGAGATCTGAGAAGAAATCAGAAGATTTTTAACTCTATATATACAGGGTGTCCCAGTTTTTTCTCACAAGACTATCATTATATTTTGTAAGTGAAAATAAGAAAAAAATATTATATGAACATAGGCTTTTAAACGCTTTATTGAATTATATGGTGTGTAATTTTTACTGTCATTCTCTTAACTTTTCGAACGACTCACTTTCTAAATTTAAAAGTTCCTTATGTCAAATATAGTTTAACTTTCCTCTAGTTCCTCTCTTTTTCGTCTGTTACATGTAAACCAAAGAGTTTTGCACCCGTGAATTTTATAAATAAATATATAATAAATGCTTTACTATTTTTTTCTTGTAGAATCTACTGATAGTTTTGCAGGAAAAAGTGGGGCACCCTGTATATGGAAGTAAATATTATGAGTGTTTCGAATGACTCATTCCGTTGAATGTTAATCAATTGCATACAGGAACGGCGAGAGATCGTTCTGAAAACCTTCTCCAGTTTCGATATCAACGTCTGGACCATTTGGGAAAGCTCAGGCGGTCTTTACGATATCGAAGGTACAAGGTAGGAAAGAGTAGAAAGGTACGGTGTCCCGAATGCAGCCACAGCGCAACTTTCACCAGGCCAAGAAACGTTGTGATACACGATGCATTACGCAATCGACCAAACGCAAAGAAACTCCGGTCACGTGTAACGCGCATAGACCGTTTCATGGACGCTTTAATTTTTAACTACGGATATTTAATTAGAATAAAATTGCAGAACATTAAAAGTAACAATCGCAGCTTTGATAGATTATTGCAATCGCGATGCATTTAAGAATAGCCTTCAGCACATAAAACGCGGCAGAATCAGCTTCGAGAAAGCGACTGACATCATCCTCTACAGATCTCGGTTTCTCACTCGATCAAAAGTTCGCAGCTTTCGTCCAGGTGCAAGATTTTCGTTTGTTGCGCGTGCAAGATGACAAGAGAACAAGATAGCCTTGATGTTCATCGAACCGCTCGAGAGTCGACTGTCGGGTGAAAGTAAAATGTAGAATTACGAGAAGAAAGTGAATCTCTGAGTGGCGTCTCTTTCATTTCTCGCACGAAGCCTTTTGTCGTCAAGACGAACGACGCGACGCCTCGCGCGAATGGCACTTGGAAGTCTCCGGCGCAGATTCCTGCGTCCCCATCGTTAATCCGATCGTCGCTTTGTTTAACCGCAAGCGGCAATGTCACAGCGTGTCGTTAGCGCGGATGAAAGAGCAACGGGTTCGTTTGAAAGACGAAACGGAAGCGGGAGAAGGCTCGTGCATCGAGGCGGGGGAGCAGCATCGGAAAGAGCGGGAAGAACAGACGGCGCGGTAAGAGCAGCGACTTAAATTGATCGGGCGAGCAAGCAAACGGGTTACTTCGGTCCAAGTTGGTCGGGAAGAAACGTGTCTCGGCTCGACGCCGCGTATTTCCGCGCCCGTCCGCCTCCTTTCGACGCGAGCGAGCGCGGACCGGAGCGCCCGTCGCCGCGCCACGCCGCGCCGCGGTTGGAACGCGTCCTGCTTCGCCGACCGCGCGGCTCGTTCGAACGGAAATCGGGTTTCGTGTGGCCCGCGACCGAGGGAAAGTGGTTCAAAGTACGCCGCGCCGCTCGAAAAATTTTCCACGATCACGCGATTTTCACGGCAGCACGCGCTCGGACAAGAGACGCCAAAGTCCCGACGCGGAATCGCGATTCCAAGAGCAACGCTTCGGGGCGTCGGACGACCGCGCGCGCTTGGCAAGATAGAAAGCGCGAGGACCGATATTTTTTCCACGGGTAAATCGGTGTCGAACTTTCTCCTGGACGGTGAATCGACCAAGTGGCGTAAGAACTCGCTTAGGGTCTCTCGTAATCGTCAAAAGCTCCGATTCGAGCGCGGACGAACGAAAGGAGGACACGAAGTGAAAGAAGAAGGGGAGCGCGGAGCTGGAGCGTAGAAGACGAGCGCGATTCGCGAGGACACCTAATCGCTGGTCGTCGTTCGCTCGAGCAACGGTGATAATGGGGAACGGGTCGCGAGAAGAGGATTACGGGTGCGCGCTCGGCGAGGCCACGAGGACGATCGCCCGCGTCGAACTCCGCGAGGACGACGCGACCAAGCAACAGGCCTTGGACCAGTTCCGTCACTGGATACAGAAGCATCCGGCCATCAAACGGTGCCGGATGGACTCCGCTTTCCTCCTCCGATTCCTCCGAACGAAGAAGTTCAGCCTGCCGATGGCCGGGGAAATGCTGGAACGGTATCTGACCATCAGGCAGCTCTATGCGAACTGGTTCCAGAATCTCGATATCGAGGATCCAGAAATCGAGGCCATCATAGACGCTGGCTATTTGGTACCGCTATTGGAGCGAGATCGTCACGGTCGACGGGTGATACTTTCTTGCGCCGGTAAGCATCAATAGGATGTGCAGGCTATAATACGTAAAACCTACTTCCGTAACTTGCAACTTCCGATTTCGCATCTTCTATATAGTTAATCGAAGAACTATAAGAGCAGATTTTTAATGCCGTTACAGCATTTTGTTGTCAGATCGGCAGCAGATTGCACGGGACTGCTGGCAGATTCGCGACAAAAATCGAGCAGGTCCTGCTGATATAACCTCTTGCAAATTCGGCAGCAGTATCTGTTTGAATTCTGCATCCAATTTGCCAACAGTCCTGTACATTACAGACCCTGCAAATTTATCTGGCAACAGAAGCTTTAATGGCAGATTCTGTAGAATTTATAGAGCTTATATTTCTATAGGATTTATAGAGCTCCAAGATCCTAGATTAATACTTCCAGTATTGTGTAGCGGGTAGCGTATCAACGTTTCGCGCGTTTCGTAATTTGGCAAGCGTCTATAAAAGATACGCTTTGCATATAAATGTTCCTGCATTCGTTCTTGCGCAATTTTCGCTGCAACTCGCTGTCTCTGTTTTTAAGGCCGCTTCGATCCGTACAAATATTCGTCCGCCCGAATGGCTCAAGCTCACAGCTTGGTGGTTGAGGCTTTAATGGACGACGAGGAGAACCAAGTTCGCGGCTACACGCACATCAACGACGAATCGGGGCTGACTATGGGTCATCTGAGCGCTTGGTCGTTGACAGATATTCGTAATATGTTACGATGCATTCAGAACAGCACACCCATGAGACACAAGGAAACGCACTTCGTTAATATTCCCAGCTGCGCGAACAAATTCATTGATTTCATCATCTCGCTGCTCAATGACAAGCTGAAGGCTCGAATCTGGGTAAGCTTGGCTTTCTAACCGTTTCTTCTTTAATGGAACATTGTCATTGATTTATTTATACGTGGATCTTTTCTAGGTGCACAAAAGTTTGGACGACTTGAAAGACGCGATCAATCCACAAATTCTACCGAAAGAATATGGTGGAAAGGTTCCTCTTTCCGAAATGATCGGTACGTTCAGGTCGCCGGCCTCGTAAGAATAAAAATTATGAAACACAAAGTAAAAGTAATTATTGTTTTACTTTTTAGCCGCTTTCAAGAAAACCTTGAAGGAAAAACGAGATCGAATAAAAGCGCTCGACGATATGTACATAGAGATTTCGTCGGTGGACTGCCGCGTTGCTTCCAACGACGAGTTAAATGGAATACCCGGATCGTTCCGCAAACTGGAAGTCGATTAACGAACTTCTTTCGCGGACTGCGCAATTATTTTTACTACTCGCTCACATCGATAGTTTATTAAGTGTTACTCGACGTTTTAGGATCTCGTTGCGAGTCGCGCGGCGAGTTTCGCGCGACTAATTTTGTTGTTAAAGCTATGAGTCTATAAAAAATAGTAAGTGTTTCTACTGCCGGTGGTATTAGTTACCCTATATATAGCGTAAGGCAAGGCACAACTCTGCAGGTAGTTAGTAAAGTAATTGTATTTGTAGTGTAGAGGCAGCAGACGAGCGTGTATATGTATTGTATCTTGTATATCGAATCACCCACGATACGATTATTCGATCAACGAATGGATGTATGAAAGACAACGTGAAAGAAAAACACTTCACATACAATTAAGTCGTAACTTTCCTATGACAGTTTATACAGGATCACTCAGAAAATTTATACTACATCTGTATCGAACCAAAGCTCCAACGTGACGAGGAAACGTAATCGCATATCTATATTATTTTTATTCGACCTCGTTAACGTTTACAAGTTCGCAGTCATGAAGAACCTGTTTTAAAAACTCAGTGCTCGCTGGCGCTGTAGTATAGAGACTTCCTGTAACATACAGAATATTCTTTTGTAGACAAATATTCCTAGTTTTTTTAAGCGACGTAACAAATAAAGGATAATTTCATACACTTACCTATAAAATTTTTATTATTATTATCATGTACAATTACTCTGCAATTGTTCCTATGTAATATTTTAAAGCCTAAGCAACGAAATCGCTCGTCCGTTTTATACAGAGTATTATTTTTCTGTATGTTCAAATGTGGCTGACCGCTGAAGGGATTAATAAAATCTGCCCAGTAGCCAATCATTTTTAATTTTGTACAAATATCAGAAGCTGCTAGAACAAACTGGTACCAAAAGAAGATACTATGTAAACATATTGGGTTTCTTGTCTTAAAGTATTTTAACGTTTGCGAAAACTTACATATTGGGCTAATTTTTCCATCTCTATTTCTCTGCTCCATCTATTCACTTTTGAATTAACTTTTTGGCACACACTAATTATCGTTAGTTGCGGAGATCCAACGTCTAAACACCCTGGAAAGAGTTCTTCTATACCTTTCCTCAACAACAGGGGACACTCTTGAGCAACGCAATGGAGCATCGGTCGTTGGGCGTCTACTTTTAACCGACTAGTTCGACTAGAAGATGTTTCGCTGGAAGGATCCTTGGACACCTGTTCCTCATTCTTTTGAAAATCGACTAAGTGAGTTTTCACTGTTGCAGTGGTAGTTACATCCGACCAACCAGGGCCGATGCTTCCTGGTAAATAAAATCTAAAGCCTCTCGGGGTTAGTAATTCCCAGTTGGAATTTATTCCAAGCACAGCACCGTCTATATCTAAAAAATAAAAATGGACAAGGACACTAATCGTTTTGATGTTTCGGAACGAAGAACAGAATCGAACGAAAATTTACCGTCCAAATTTTCGCCATTCGTTTTGACAACTTTATACGATGTTGTATTTTTGTCGCTACGTCGAGAATAACGATTTTTCAAAAGAAGATTAAATAATGCCGTAGAGTTCGTTTTTCTCGCATTTCTCACACAAAGCATCTGAAATCAACGAAAGATGAAGGTTATATTTTGCAATTTTTCTAAATACAGATGCTAAACTGATTCTTATTGATTTGTTTACAATCACTTCGTATTCACGTCGCCACTACACGAATTTACAAGAAGAACACTTCGTTACCATTGAGCCGTAATTCACATACTGGATCCAGAATTTTCTTAACAAAATTATTGTTTTGCTCTTCGATTATCTAACCCTTTTGTCGGTCACTCGTGTACATCATATGTACAATTTACAAGGATACCTGATGCAACGTCAACTCATCCAATTGGATTTGGTAAAATGGAGAACGATTTAGTTGTTCGCTAGATGGCACAGCGGGTTCTGCTTTTACTTCAAAACCTCGACAAAGTAGAATTTTTTAGCATTTTCGAGTCGATTCCCGATGGTAAGTGCAATGGTCGGATAACAAACGAATGGAATACACCTGGCATGCTTATGGGGTTTCGCGTTACGCGAACTACAAAATTCACAAAGTTCACACCTCATGAAAAAGGTAATAATCACAGAAATTGGCCATTAATTATAGTAAAAATAGTAAACGTAAAATTCATTCTCTACTATGTTGATAAATGAAGTCTATAAGCGATAGTTTTAGGAGAAAACTAAAATAAATTGCAAAGAAATTCAAAGGGTTGCCGATTCCCACCCTTTTCTACCGCCAATGGCAATCTGATTTGACTAATCTCAAATCACCGATCAAAGAATAATCTCGAATCTCTAAACGGCATAATAACGTTAGCTCTTGTTAGCTCCATTCTGCACCTCCTCGGTGCTCTCGGTGCTTCTTGGTGTCCATCGCGTAAGTGCATAAGTTATTGAAACGTAATCGTTCGAAAATCGCAAGTAATATTAACATTTATCGATTGTAGAAAAACGTCGGCGCGCGCGTGCGTTTAGTCCGCGCAAGTAGCGAAACCAAGCGAGACGCCGGTCGTGAAACTCGACTGATTTCCAGTGGTCAGTGACATCGGTCTCGTTCGAAACACCTTTCGCGTCATTTTGCGGTTTCTAACCTACAAATCGTCGGGATGGCAGAATCGGAACAAGACTCCGGGGATCGCGGCGACAACGACAATGTGAAGACGGACAAAATGTTCATCTTGAAGAAGTGGAACGCGGTGGCCATGTGGAGTTGGGACGTGGAGTGTGACACCTGCGCGATTTGCCGAGTACAAGTCATGGGTAAATAGTAAATATATATTCACGTACACGGTTCTTAGGTTAGGTATTGTTTGTCAACTATTTACTTCAAAAGAAACCGAAAGTCCTCTGGTGTGCAGAAAATACGTTCTCGTAAACGATACGATTAACGATTTCACGGTCGCGTATTTACCGTAGTTTCGAATTTATCAGTTGCATTTGGAAACGGGAAATGCATTTCAAAGAATAAACATTGGAAGCTTAATAGGGTACAATAGGTGTGATTAGAGTGGGAAGTGTATACAGGGTGTTCTCGATTTAAATGTTGAATCTTTAGAAGTGTGTAAGTGTAGAAGCGATGGATGATATTCATGTTATCATCCTTTCAACGTCGAAAAATGACGAATCTATCTTGGAGATTTATTCGTGAATAACCAATAAATGTTTAGCGTTATTCAAGTCAATTTCATTCAAATAAAAATTTATTATCTTCATTCTCAACTAACTTCAATTTATTCGTCATTTGTATTCGAATAGTGCCCAATTTCGGAACTAGTGCAACCAATGCATTCATAGAAAACAGACCTATTGTTCAAACTATTGTTTCAACAATCCAAGTGTATACATACTGCATTGTTCTGATTCTATTTGTTACTTTGCAGTTTGCATTTGCAGCTATAATTCGGGCTCTTAGGGCCGATGTACGCGAGCGACACGAAGTCGCTGCGATTGCCTGCGATCATTGCGATTTCATGTCATTGACGTTGCCCAATTTATTTGTATTTGAGAAAAACAAAGTAGTATGCAGAATCGCAGCGACGTTTTGTCGTTCGTGTATATCGGAGCTTAGTTGCCCTCTTCAGTTAATTAACACTGTTAATAATATTTTCTTTTTAAAGTTCCACACATGAAAAAATCATAAAAAAATTCCTGAAAATTATAAAATCCTTTTTTCTTATTCCAAGTGTTTATATCTGTAGGGAACCTGAAATCGCAAAATTTATTGAATGCCTATTCCAAAAAGTAATCAAGGAGTTGAATTATAAATCGTAATTGCAGACTAATTTCTAGTATTTATTTGTACGATTTTTTTCAAAATGGAGAATAAACGATCGAGTCTTCGAAGGACTTTTTTTTCTAAAAGCATTGACACACGAGCGACAAGCCGCCGGGCGACCAAAAATCGATATGTCGATCTGCAACCGATTCAGCAACCAACAGTGGTGTAAAGATCGTCGATATCGTGAAAAACACGGTGAAAACCTATGGTGAAAACAGTCAAATATGTATTGTACTATACATATACATATTATATCGACGAGCTTTGCACCACTGTTGGTCGCCGAATCGGTTGCAGGTCGCCCGGCTCCTTGTCGTTCATGCGTAAAAGCTCTAATTTATCGATTTCCTACACTACACTCTATACACATTCCTGAAGTTTTGAAGTTTACATTAGAAACACCCTGTATGAGACCGAAACAGAGAGGAACGAAAACATCGAATCGTGTCAAACGTTATATTTTAATGACTTACAAATTACGTACAAACTTAACGCGAGTATTACATTTTCAAAGATAATTTGATCGAATTGTTGAGAAATTTGGCAAGCACCTTTACGCCCAAGAGGCACGCTGCACAAGTGTTCGTCAGATAAATAGAAAAGTATAATACAAAGATAAAAATGTAAAATCGGACGATCGCGTACCGGTTGAAGAACGGCAACGCGTCCGAAATTCGCGTACTAAACACATTTCTCACGGGAAGTTTATTGCTCGTTGTACCGTTGCTTCGAAATCGTATACGTTAAACCGTACGGATAGGAATGTTTCGCGACGCTGTCTCGTCCCATCCTGGCGCAGAGATTCGGAATGACGCCGCGACAATAAATCGTTTCATCGATGGCGCAACGATTACGGTGTGCTCTCGCGATGGGAAAGCGAAGAATAAAAAGGGGAGCTGGCGGAGGGAGATGAAAATACGTGCAACCGAGATTAAATTCGATTTGGAATTAGGAGGGAGGGGGGAACGAAGCGCGTACCTCTATCGCGTTGTTGATATATTCAAATGATTCACGATTGAAAAATAAGTGGAAACGTGGCGTCGATGCGTCTAAGTGGGTGTCGATCGATAGTGCGCGTTTGCGACGTTTAACTTCGTTTCCTCGACGATTGCGTAAAACAACGACGTTGGAAAAATAAACGCGCGTTATTTTGATCTCTGTTTCTTAATTGTATATACCTCACACGACTTTAATTCGCTCGCAGATGGTGCAATTATACGTTGAAACGACGTATTTAGTAATATCGGCACGCGCGAAATCGACGGCCGGCATCGCCGACAGAGATATAGGCAAATTGAGTGGCGCGTCGCGTTGCAATTTTAGGTTTGTTTTCTGTTTCTGAACTTGCGCGCTCTTGCTATCTCCTTCCGTTTTGTGAAACAGAGGAAGATAGCGATTGATGAATGCCGAACTAGCCAGTGCAGGAACAGAAAACAGACTTTTTATTGTCGCGATGGCAAGGAACCGTTTCAGTTCTTTTGCAGTGGAGGACGATAGCGCTGTTCCTTCCTTAGCCCCGATGCACACGAGCGACGCGAAGTCGCTGCGATCATTTGCGATCACTGCAATTTCATATCAGTGACGTTGCTCAATTTGTTTGTATTTGTGAAAAACATACTAGTATACAGAATTGCAGCGACTTTTTGACGCTCGTGTGCATCGGGGCTTATTGGACAACGCGTTGCACGCTCGGCCAGTCCGCGTAGGCACATAGGGGTCGATTCTTATAAGTAAAGCGTGCCGCATTCGCATCCACGAACACGTATTACTAGTTAAATAAGTCGCACTTGTCGTTAAACTATTCGTATACCTTGCGTAAAAGTACTAACTTGAGGTAGACCCTGTAAAACTATCGAATAACAAAAATAACAGCTACGCGTACAACGTCTAATCAACGAGGCCTCCTCTTCGTTGATCTCTTGTCATATCGTAATCAATATAACCGTCATATCGTCCACTCTATTTTTATAAAGATGCAACCAGTGGCGGGTGCTCCTCGTAAGTACAAGAAGCCAAGCTACCGAAACGCTCGAATGTTCTCTCTCGTTCTCTCTTTTTCCCTTTCTGATATTATGTTCCCTCGGTTGGGTCTCAGACCTTCCGAGATCAATCGAATTTCATAGCCCGGGCGAAAAGAGAGTGAAACGAAAAGCGGAAGAAGAGAGAAAGCGCGTATCTCGAAAAATCGAGATGTCGGAAGACGGTTTGCCCTTATCGGTAGAAGGAACTATGTACGAATCGTTCGACGGATACGCGGCGTACGCGATTTACCGGCGATCGAACCGATTGATTGGCTAGCTAACAATGACGAAGACGAGCGGTTAAATGGCCATCGGCATAGGCTTCATGTTGGCGAGCGCGCTCATTCTTCTCACTTCGCCGTGAGGTGTCGTAGAGTCTGATTCAGCCACGTCGGCGAATCTCTTTTCGATCTCCTCGAGAGATCGGCCGCGGGTCTCCGGCACGCAGATAATCACGAAGACCAAGGCGACTAGAACGATCGAGCCGAAGAGCCAGAAGGCTCCGTGCGCCCCCATCAGCAACACCATGTCTTCGTAACTTTTCGTCACGACGAACGTGCACGTCCAGTTGAAAGCGGTCGCGACGCTCGCGGCGGAACCGCGGATCTTCACCGGCAGGATCTCGCCCATCATCAGCCACGGGATCGGCCCGAAACCGAGCGAGAACCCGATCACGTAGACGATCAAGCTGACCAAAGGGATCCAGCCGACTGCCGACACGTCGCTGCCGCTGCTCTTCACGTAGAAGAACGTGCCAAAGGTGAACAGGGTTATGCACATCGAAACGGCGCTTATGTACAGCAACATCTTCCTGCCGAGCTTGTCTATCACAGCCGCTGCCACGAACGTCGCGATGAAATTCACTAAGCCTACAATTATGGTAGATATGTTCTTGTCGATACTGCTTCCAGCATCCTAAAAAATACACAGGAAATATTGCAAAATCCTCGTCGCTTGGGTTGCAATTGGATGTCTGAAGGTTCAACGTACCTGGAAGATTTGTACGGTGTAGAATATGACCGCGTTGATACCAGACAATTGTTGGAAGAACATCAGACCAAGAGAAATTAAGAGTGGCTTTAGATGGTTCTTCTTGAAGAGCTCGGAGAATGTGTTCTTAGAAACGTTGCTCTCGCTGTCAATGTGCATCTTCTCCACCGATGTCAACTCCTCGGTTATGTCGGTATCCTTGCCGCGCAGCCACTGCAGAGCTTTTCGTGCTTGCTTCTTCTTTCCCTTGGAAATGAACCATCTCGGAGTCTCGGGGATCATGAACATGAGGATCATGAACGGCACGGGCAAAGCAGCTCCGAGCAGCGCCAGATTCCTCCAATCCAGATACATCCCCGCGACGAAGCACACCAGAATCCCTGAAGAACCGAGCCAATGAGAGTCTCTTTCGAGTTGGAGATCGTTCGCGGCGGACGAGATATTATATTAATATTAAGCGCACTTACCTGTGTTACCAAAGGCAGTTGGTAAGAGTCCAAGGGTGCCTCGCACCTCGGGCTGTATCGTTTCGCCCAAGTACACTGGCAGCGAGAGCGAAGCGACGCCGACGCAAAAGCCGCATAGCGAGCGGCCGATCAGGACCATCGTAACGTTTGATGCTAGCGAGATGAACAGCCAGGCTGCAATCGAAAGCGAATTAGTCGCGAAGGAAATCCAATTCGGTGCCGATGCGTGCAAGCGACGCAACTTTCTTGCGAATTCAATTTGCGCGCATTGCGGTGTAGTGTAGAACTATGGTTAATGGGCTTAACGTTGGAATCGAAACTAAAGTGTTTCGTTGAAGCAGAATTTTTTATATTTTCAGTATCATTAATTAGAAGTTCCAGATTTACTGGGAAAGCTACTATACTGGCGTACTAGTCTTGTACTAGTTCGGAATAATAAAAATAGAAAATAATTCAAAGCCGGTTAATCGAGGTTCCGCTTTGCTTGTAATGCAAATCTGCCGAATCGCGTAGCTTCGTCGCGTCGAAAAGCGTGGTGCAAAAAATGCAAACGTACCTATGATGAAGGGCAACGCCGTGGCCAGGATGGTGTTTCTTCTGCCCAGGTACTCGATGCATGGACCACCGGCAATGCCACCAACGAGCGCGCTGAGTGGCATAATCGATCCTATCCACATGCTCTGAAACGAGAACATAACCTGACGATCGCGCTCGCCAGCAAAAAGGAGAGAGAGAGAGAGCGCGTGGCTCTCGCGATTGCGTAGCGTGTAGAGTGTAGAGCGAAGCGCAGCGCTCGAGATTCGCGACGAAAGATCGTACGTCGATCACTAGGCGACCTTCAAATATAAATAAGCAAGCGGAAAGAAGAAAGGAAGCAGTCGACAAAAGAAGGAACTCGTTAACGATCTTCGGCGCATGCTGAGATTAATTCGCGTGGATATCGCGTGCCGCCTCGCGGATCGGCCGAGGGCGGGAGGGGGAAGAGACCGAAAGAGAAGCAGAAAAAGATATAGACGAGGGAACGCGGAAGTATCCATGGCTGTTCGCGACCGAATCTCGATCGCGTATCGCCGAAGGTTGCGACAAAGTCGGGACGGAGCGCCGTCCGGCGAACGATATCAACCCGAAAGAGCCAATCGCGCGTCGCGACGGTCGCGAGGCCGAACGAATCAATGGCCGCTGCTGGACCAGCGGGCTCATAATCGAAACATCGTGCCCCTGACCACCATTGACGCACTCGAGGTGACCAGTTTTAATCATCCATTGACCCTGTCGATATTGAGAATCCACCAACGTGTACCCTCTCGCGAACTCCGTCCCGATCGATTGTATCGATCTTTGGAACGATACGACGTATCGACCGCGATTCTCCCTCCTCCTCGCCCTTCCCGTCTTTTCTCAGTCGGGAACCGACGGAGAAGAGCCACGCGGAAGACGCGGAGGCATCGAGTCCGCGGAACTCGCCGCGTTATCGTCGAGGACACGCGCGTACGAGATGCTCGCGTAATCGGGGAGCGTTCACAAACAAACGTGCCTTGAAGATGGTTGGAGATGGGTCGGCCTTGACTGCCTCCTCGGATAGGAAGAGAACTCGGATAAAACGTTATTTTTTTGCCGCTCGAGCGCGTAAGATTACGCGACTCTCGCGGAGCACGTTTGTTTGAAAACAATCGTCCACGGATGGAACGCGAAGGATTGCCACTTACCATTTCCTTGGTAACTTCGAACGTGGCCGTGGCATTGTCCATCATGGAGACCAAGGCCGGTGAGGTGTAGGAACTCGAGTAACCCACCACCATGGAGCCTAGCGATAGCGACAGTGCGGCCAGCACCTGAGGACAAACCGCATTTCATCCCGCGTTAGTTGCACAATCTTCTCTTTTCGATGTTGCTTCCGACGCGACGATTGCGCGACGGTTGCCCGACGGAGCCATTCGTTCGAACGGGTTTCGAACGGTTAGCACGCGTCCACCGAGGACGACCGCGTACCAAACCAGAGAATTGCGGCGGCGACAACGGCTGGTGTTTACAATGCGCGCGATTACGCGATACGGTAGAATCTTGACCGATATTCGAGACGAAAGGTCGATCGACGGTTACGCGGACGCAAAATGGCCGAGCGCGGAAGGTTGACGGAAATTTGCGGGAATCGGCCGAGTAAAAAAGCCGAAACGGGCTTTTCGACAAACTGCGGCATGGTCGCAGGACTTTCTCGGACAATTACACAATGGCGATTGTGAATACCTGCGTGAAGGTGCATTTAGCGACTGGCGCGTTGCCCGGTAACTCAATGTTTACATGGGTGTCCGCTCGCATTAACAGCTTCATGGTTATGAGTGAAATAGGTTGGCGAAGCGAAGTAGATCCAAGGAAACAGTTGTACGGAAATCTTCCGCACGGAAACGTCGAGCACGATCTAGTCCCAGATTCCGCCTATTCGTGAGCCACTCGGTCCTCGCGTATTGCCCGCCGAAAGGAGCCAACAACTTCACCACGCGGCGATCGATGTCGATTTGATTTTATTCCACCGAGAGTGGATCGCGGGGTAAAACAGAACGACGTTCGTTCTCGTCGTGCTCGCGATCGCAACCGTGAACGTCGACGTCACCGTCACCGTCACCGTCGCTTTCGTATTTTTCGTCTTGGCTTTTGCTGTTTATATTGTATCGTTGTCGACGTCGTTCCCTTACAATATTGACACGTTATTGACACTCGTGGACCGACGGGTGGTTCACCGCTTATATAGGAACCGATGCTGGGGGGCCGCGGCTCTATCCCTTCCCTTCGCACCACGAGGATCCATCGTCCGCGAATCGGATGATTATACGTATACGTATGTATGTGCACGATCGTTTCGCGTATAGGCAACCCTACGCGTAAACGTGACTTGTACCATTCTTTCCTTCTTTCGCGACACCGACACGTGGGACTAATTTTGACGAATGGACAAGTCGAACGGAAAACAACAAACACCGAAGGTAAGGCGCGAAATAATGCGAAGAGGCGATTACTCCGACAAAACGCGAACAATTTTTATTTCTCGTGCTTCCTCGATAATAAATGTCATTTTCGCAGATATTTCATCGGACGGAATCCTCGTTCGCGAAAAATCCGTCGATCAAGCTTGAAACTCGCGCGTTAAGATCTCACGGAAGAGTGTCGTCAACGTCCGATCTTGCTCGCGACCTTCTTTCGCGTTGCGTAATTGCCTTTGTCGGAACACGTCGTGCTGCTTTTCTTTTCCTTTCTCGCGGTGAAACAGATGCTCGGCCACTTGATTTACAACCTACGGCGAAAAGAAATCGGAAAGGATAAGTTCGCGACTTCCGCGCCGCAATCAAAGTTATCGATTCGCCGATGCGAATGCTATGAGAAAAAGGAACAAACCAACTTTAGAAACGCGTCGACCTGGATTGGAGCACGCGTCAACAACGAGTCGGTGGCTGGAAGTCGGAAGTTTTCGACAGGGTCGCGCGTTGCTTTCGCTCGGCGGGCCAAAAAAATAAAATACCGAATTGTGTCAAACGCTCCGATGTCGCGTGGCGCTCTCGAGGTGGTGATTTTTCGCGCGATCTAGTTTACTAGCGTGTTGATGTCTCGTCTGGATCACGCTCAATAGCTTTTGTCATTTTAGACTGTTAATTGTTTAATATGGTATGCCAGCGTCGCGAACACAAACGTCAGCGGTATACGTGGAAAGAAATTAAGTCGTTAACTATTATCAGAAGTGCGCAAGGTCGCTGTAGCTGGATACAGCGTGCATGCACGAACGAATATATGCATGCATGCATTCATCTTTTCTTTTCCGTAATTGTCTCTTTTGACAGAACAACGACGAAACACACGCAAGCAGAACTGTTGCCCGCGATGCTCCTCTGTTTACACTAGCGTCTCTCTCCGTTCATCTACGCATCCATTCGTCTGCTCGTCCTCCGACCGACCAATCCGTCCATCATCCGTGCCAAGCCATTCTTTCTCGCACGTTCGTTTACGGTAATTTATTTATTCTTCTTGAAAACAGGTACGCGTCGCGATCGAAGCTTCGTGACTGGAATTAAGTCATTCGGTTCTACTTGCCCGTGTTTCGATTTGCACGCTCGTCAATTCGAACGACCGGGCTATCGAGCGCGTTTCGCGAGCTGATATCCCCCGATCGAGGCGCGCCGCGAAGTGCGCACCCGATCGTCGGCTCGAATCTAAAAAACACGCTCGCAAGCGTCGCGGCACGAGCTTTCACAATGAACAATACAGGCGACGCGACGTTTCGTTGACGTTCACGATGTTTATTCGCGTTCGTCTATTTGCGCAATAATATAAGTGCGAACGGACAACTATACGCAACGTGGATGTCGTAAACGGTAAACGCGACGCGAAGATCGCGATCCTCTCGAGTTTAGCTCGATCGAGGGGAGGGCGGGGGAGGAATGCGCGGCATTCGATTCGGCCGCGACTTTACTCCGCTGCTCGACGGCGAGGAAAGAAATCGTCAAGAAATCGGGGGCGAGCTTGCTTGAAAAAATTCCGTCCCCGACGAGAACGACTTGAGGAAAACGTGTCGAGCTCGCGCGCGCGAGCGAGCGTTCCGTCTCACGTCGAAATCGAATTCTATGAGGCGAGGCGAATCGAAAAATGGATCAAGGATACCTCGTCGTGGCAAATATCCTTGAGACATCTACGCGAGTAGAAACGAACGAGGTCTCAACCGTTTTCTCGCGGGAACGAACCGCCGCGGCGTGACGACGCTGTCGAAAGTCGCGAGCGCGGGTATCCGCGGAAAATTTCCAAATGCTTTCGGCTCGCGGTAGTCGGTAGTTCGTCACCGGCTACCGGTTCTAGTCCGGTAGAAGTCGCGGTCCCCTCCACCCGAAACGACTTCGACGATCGTCTCTATTTCGGAAATACCCCGTCGACCTAAACGGGGTAGAACGTTCAGTTTTTACCTGGCTGAGGAACCGCATCGGCGAGGGTTTCGCCTCCTTCTGGAACTGGTGCGCGGGCCTGTGAATTTGATCCATCGCGATCGCGTCTTTAGGCGGTCTGGCATCTTGAGGGCACATGGTCGACTTCTTCGTAGTCACCGTGTACGGGGGTTCACCGGATAATAGTGGATCGAGCTGTTTGTAATCGTGATCGAGATCTCGCTCAAGGGGATCGTACATGCGAGACCCGCTCAAGGCCTTCTGGTGGTTATTCCTCAGGTTCTGTGCATAATAATGATTTGTCGTCGACGGGACGATGGTACTCGCGGAAGCCTTCTTCTCCGCGATCAGGGCCGTTTGACTGTTGAACGGGCTCGCGGTCGTCGCGAGGGTCGTGCTCGAGGAACAGTCTAGGTTCGCCGCCGAGTTGCTGGTCGACGATTTGGCGACCGACGGTACCCTCGTGTAGTATTTCGGAAGGACGCTTCGTTCCTGAAAACAGACCAATCGCTCTTTAACATCGCTGTCCTCTTTCCTAACTGTCCCTGATCTAAGTTTACTTTCGACAATGTCTCGACAGTGGGACAGGATTCACGTTCGATGACAAGTTTTTCCAATTCGCGCGACGTCGACGAGCCGTAACTCATAATCGCTAACGGGAGGAAACCGGTCTTTCAGAAGGAAAATACGATCCAATCGTTTACCCCGATTCGCGATAACCGTGCATCTCGGACCAAGGTGGACGAGGAAAAGCATTCCCGAAGAAAAGAATTGACGCGTGCATTCTTCAGCCACGCGTATCGTTGATTCGAAGGGTGAACTTACTTGATTTTGCCCAGACTCGAAGGATGAATCTCACACGAAAACAGCTAACTCACGTTTTTATCTTAACGTCTTTCCGGAGTTGCGGTCGTATTTTCGAATAATTTGTGGTAATTGATGCAACTCGGTGAATTTCCTCGCGGAAAGTAACACAGGATAGAAGCGAGCGCAGCACGGATTGGAAATTGCGAATGGAAAATGTGGACGAAGGCGAGACTGTTGACGATTTTCAACGCGAACGGAACGAGTGAACGCGGTGACACGCAGAGCGAGCAACTTTCTCAGGGGATGAAACTTCAAAGTTGGAGTATTTATACTAGATTCGTTTATCGACGATTGTTCCGAGAAGAACGCCTTCGTCGGGGAAAAGAAAGAGAAGGAAAAACGTGACGATTATCGTAACTAGCCAATGATGAAAAGCTGCGGACGCGAAGCGAGCGTGATTCTTGCTCACCGATTAGATGACTTTTACCCCTGGTTTGTCGATAACCTCCGCTGAACCTTACGAACTAAACCGTAAGCTCAGTTCAGTTTCGCGAACATTGCGCTCGTGACTCCGGCGTGTCTCACGCGGAAGGGGATGGCCCGGCCGATGATCTTTCAGGATCACAGATCCACCAAATCCGATAATCGGGCTCTGGTATCGAACCGTCGATCACGCGCGCACTTTCCATCCGTCACCTCGTTAATAACCCTCATGTGTCGAAAACTAGCTGGTAATATCGCGTCAACGGTCGCATATATTTGCAAATAATCGCCTGGATATTTCCAATAATTGCGATTGTCTCTATGCGAATCTTCGATACGGCTATAATTCACGATTTATTAAATACTTTCCATTTTCCACCGCGAGCATTTTCCTGCTTCTACGCTCGCCTCTCCCCGTCGCAATTCCTTAACTACATCGCTGTACCGGATTCCGCGAGCGGTTCGATCTTTCTCTCCGAACGGACCATAGTTTTTCCTTGTTCTATCCTTGACGCACCGCCCTATCGAATTTCTCCCTTTTTTTCTCAGGGAAATGCGCAGCTCGCGGTCGCTTCGAATCTAAGGCTATTCCTCTGAACTCGGGTATTTGAGATACCCGGGTGCTCGGGTACCCGTGAGACCTCCGGGTATTTGGGAACCCATGAGACAACCGGGTAGACGAAATAATCTAGGTACCCAAGAGATACCCGGACATATGAAATACTTGAATAATATTTAAATAATTGACGTTTTCTACT
This sequence comes from Perdita meconis, assembly GCA_030770465.2. Classification (NCBI taxonomy): domain Eukaryota; kingdom Metazoa; phylum Arthropoda; class Insecta; order Hymenoptera; family Andrenidae; genus Perdita; species Perdita meconis. The sequence continues at coordinate 2,226,101 of JASKOS020000021.1, forward strand.
CATTTCAAGCAGCTTCTGACATCAATTTTCGACTGTTTCCGACTAACTTCAGTCAATTTTCGATCGCTATGAAGTTAGGTGAGAATTATTCGAGTATCTCAGATGTACTCGAGCAATTTTCGTTTACTCAGATGTCTCACGGGTATAACCCGAGTACCCGAGTATCTCATTAGTAACAGCTCTATATTTGAATTGCGGCATTATTCGATCGATTCCCTGACAAAACAATTCGACGCGGTTACGATTGTCGAGGTGGTGACGTCATCTTGGGGTCGTCTATTTTGTTGTTTACGCGCGCTATCGGTTCTCCTTTGGACAGCACGATAACCGTTCTCCTTGATATCCGATTGTCCTCGAAATATCGGAATCTCTGTCTCTAGCGTAATCCATCATCCTGTGTCATCGTGACATTCGTGACCGAGGAAACGGGCGCGTGTCTTTTCACGCGCCGCGCTCGCATTCGAGCGAATCGAAGAGATCCCGCGCCCGCAGTCGAGTTTCGACCGTCGAGCGATTCCCGCCTCGTTCTTTCACGGTGGCGCGCTCTGGTGCGCGTATTTCGAGCCAACGATTCGCGACGCGACCGTAGGCATACCTGGCTGAGCAAGATTCGACGCGAAATCAATTTTATCGTCCGAGCTCCCGCTCGGACGGTCAATTTGTCACGGCGCGGAGCTGGCTGTGTTGATGATATCGATTCTAACATAGCGCGGCGAATACTCAAAATGATCTTCGATCGCTTTCCAAGTATAGACAGATCCTACGTCGACGATACACAGCGCTCTTCCCGGCCAATTCGATCGGTAAGGAAATCGCGCGACACGTGGCAACACCTTACAAAACCCTGGAACATCGGACAGGCTTCTTCCGTTTTTCTAAAAAAAAATCTTAAGCACCGAGTTTCGCTTATGGATCAACACGTTTCGGTGAAAAACACATTATGTAAGGTTTCTACGAAAGCGGTTGTTTCGTTTCCAGGAGATGCATCGCCCACAAGATATATATTTTTAACGTTACGGCCACGCGGTACTCTCTCAATCCTATTTTCGTTTCTCGAAGAAGAGAGACGCGGTCGCCTTTCTCTCCGGTCGCGGCAAACCGTTTCCGTTGTTCTCGCGCCTTTCGAACCCGCGGATATCGCCGTTGGAAAGCGGAAATCGCGCGCACGGTGGTTCGTCGATGTAACAACCAGACGCGGGGAGGAAGCGCGAGAGCAAAAGAGGCAGAGGCAGCGGTGGAAAGAAAACAAGAGTTGAAAACGGGAGATAAACCGTACAAAGAGACGCTGCGATGTTTTGCACGCGAAACCGTTGCCCGAAAATCATTCGCATGGAAATGAATTCGTGTTTACGTTCCCTGGGTATTTGATTAGAGTGCAATGGCAACAGGCATTGCGTCATTCGTATCTGGCGTGAAACGTGAAACAGGAATCGCAGTTTCCGCACGTTGCGCAGAAGATACCGCGACACGCACCGTGCGGATTCAAGGGTAAGGTTGCTTTAGCCGCGCAAACACGATAAGTCCGCAATAAAAGTTGGAGTGACGCGTTCTTCCGAAACGGATTTCGATTTCGACGCGCATTTTCGCGGTCTCTTCGATGCTCGGCCTGCTCTCAAATCACCGACTCCGTTTCTCGAGGATTCGAAATCGTCCGAGTTCTAGGATCTGTAAAGGATCTACGCGAAGCGATTGATATGAACCATCTGCGAATCGTTGCTCGTAAGAATCCGACGAAGGCTCGCGATTACGGCTCGTAAAAGTCGATAGAGTCCAGACGCTGGCGCCCCGCAAAATCTAAGCAACTGCATCTAACCGGTATGCGACTCGGCGACAAAGCGCCGATCTCTCTCGGTTTTCCTGCCGCTGGCAATGCTCCTTCGACGCGACGTTGTCGTCCCGATCCCGCGCGTTATTATCGAAGCGACGCGACATCGCCGTCGGCAGATTGAGAAGCGGACGGAGCTGCGACGATGAACATTGACAGAGAAGCGCACGAAACGCGTGAAACGCGTATGCATAATGAATATGGTCCTGTATGAATAAGAACAGAAGAAAGCAAAGGTGGAGCGACGACGTCTACCGGATCCGCTAAAGGCAACGAGAAATGGAAAAGAAAAAAGGAAAAACGATAGTGCGACTACGCTCGCGATTCGTCGCGCGAAGGAAATCGCGCGCTCTTTCTTTGTACTCTGCCGACAATCGCCGCGCGTCGTCGATCTCGGAACGATCGGATCCATCCCGTTCGTGTATCGGCCGGTCGGATCTCCTCGACGCGACTTGGAAGGTTTCGCCAGCTCGAGAGAAGCGGGTCCGAATGGTTCAGCGAATGATCTGAGAAATCTAATGAGCAACGAAGCTGCGGCTAGACTTAGAGCAATTAGTGACGTACCAGCGGCGTAGATACTCGTTGCTGACGAAGCATTTTAGCGCTGCGTCCGTGACAATTAACGTAGAGATAAGTCGACTGCAGTGCCCACATCTTGCTGGCCGAAATATATTATGCTACGAAAAGCGATATAGCGGGGAGTAACTAGATAATAGCGTAGTAATCTTAGGTATCTAGGTTGTCATTCGTTTCGCGATATACGATGCCGTTTCGGCCCGTTATCAGTGCACATTAGCCGCGACGATGCAGCAGCGTCTTACCTATTCTCCCTCATTTTCCCGGCCGCGCTCTCACCTATTCGCATCAGTGCGAATTACGGGCTCCGCCGGGAGAGACGCGCGGCTTTTCGCCGCTTCCGGGAATCGCGATCCTCGAAGGATCCCGCTCGATCGCCGTGCCGTTCTCTCAAACTCGTCGTCGTCCCGTCCTCCGCGCGTTTCATTGCGCGTCACGACGTATCTCTCGCAACTCGATACGCGTTATCCGAAAACGAAATAGAGCGAAGAGAGTTTACACTCGCGCGTATCGAGTACGAAACGAACGTCGCGATAAACGGAAAAAAATAAAAGGAGATTTCCGCGCGCGTGTGCGTACAGGACGCGGTATCGGTGTTCTTCGCAAGATGAACCCGGCCGCGCGGCTTTCCGACGCGACGCGACGCGACGCGACGCGTGATCTTGCAAGCTCCGGAGGAGATCGGGGACACGATACTAGAGAGAAACATTTCCCAAAACTTTTCCATCAGACTCCGCGAAATCGATACGGGGCGATCGGGTCCCGTCGTCAGCTCCCTGCGAGTATTTCGTGCGAATGAATGCAAAGTGCGCGGCGACTGAGTCACTTTGACGCGAACAAGTCCGCGAGTCGTTGAAACGTAGCGAGCAAATGAACGAATAATAAAAAAAATAGTATATGTACGAAAGGAACCAAAGCGAAACAATTATCGCAGTCATCGTAAAATGATGGCCGCGGGTCGATGATTGAACAATGTTCCAGTAATGTGAATGGTATGGAAGCAGGTCCGAAAACACTTAGAAACTAATGAGAACGATTGAAAAAATACCATTTATTGAATTTTTTTTCTTGCATTACAAAATTATGCCACCTTTAGCGTCGGCATACGTCGGTTGACGATTCTGGTGAACGACACGTCCTAAAAGACAATTCAAACTTCGAAATTATATATGGTGTCGCGTTTCTTTTGATTCCGGATCGCGACGGGTTCGCGTGAACCAATTTCGGACGATCGACGATAAAAAGGGACGGAAAAAAAAGCAGATAACTCGAAGGGAAGACGCGGCAATATTCGAGCTCGCGCAGGCGCGGTGCTTTGATCCAGCGAGCGATCGAAACCGCGTGGGAAATGAAACGGTAACGTAAACGTCGAGCGCAAAGCTACCGACGCGACGCGGAGGCACGAGGAACGCGGTTCGAAGACGCGCGTCGATGAGATAGAGACACGGGAAAGAAAGACGAGGGATATATCGCGGTGGTGAGCGCGAAACAGGGAGCAAATAAAACCACGGGAATCTGCGCGCGCGTGATTTCGAACGTCTACCAGGGCCTGAAACACCGAACGATCGTGAACGTCTCGCGCGGCTTACGAGACGCCCGTAACCTCCGCCGACTTGGTTGCACGGGTAGTATGCGTTCCGTCGCTCTTAAATATAGAATGGAAGAAATTTTCATGAGAACGAAACGGTGCATTGGCGGCGGTGAGGCACATAGATGGATTTACGTGGAGGGAATCGGAATAGAACGGAGATGACAATGACGAAGCGAGAGGAAGCGACGCGAGAAACTCGATGCGTAGACAGTAGGCACTTTTAGGAAGCTCGATAAATGGTTGAAGATAATGCGTGCGAACGGTATCGTGGTTACAAGGAACCGTTGAGAAACATGATAAATCGTTAGATAACCAAAGGCGCCGTGACTCAGAGAACAAAAAAAAAGGGAAAAAGTAGACCTCGAATAACGCCGCTTCGCCGATGAGGAGCGATCAACGGGGAAGAATATTAGACGTCGGAAAGGGGGTAGACAAAAGAAGAGGTCGGGGGAGAAAAACGAGTAGCTGATCGCGGAGTTGGTGTAGGTAGAGGGTAGAGGTAGAAGTCGAAAAGGAGAGGCAGAACAAGGCAGAGCGAGCGAGTTACACCGACGCGACGGCAGCACGCGCAGTGGAACTTTCCAGAAGCTCGAGAGAGGGAGAAAGAACGAGTCGGCGAGAGTGCGGAATCGGGGAGTGAGAGACGGGAAGGCGGGAGTTAAAGAGAAAGAAGGAACGAGTCGAAGGGGGAACTAGGGGCATACGAAAACGACTGTCTTGGTGAACGAAAAGGAGCCGGCGGAGAACGGCTGGTTCGTTTATTACGACCGAACGATGCGCGGTTACGTGAAATATAGAGAGCAGCATGTCTTACCTTCTTTTTGGAAAGAGGCACCATCAACAGAGGCCATGGCGGGATCATCTGTCTTCTCTGTGAACTGGACATTTTGATGGCGCAGTTCGAAACGATCGCCTCGTATCACCTGTTCCGCCTGTTTCGCCGGCCGTTAGCAGCCACTCCACCCCCGTGTCGTCCTCGTCGGATCCACTTCGTGGAAAGCTTTTCGGACCTGCGACCAAAATCTCTCCACCACCGGTGTATCACCAGCTCCTTCCTTTCCCTCTTCTGCTAGGTCGGCGACGTTGCTCTCGCCGTCGGCCTGACACACTGCACCGCGGGGCTCTTGTCGTCGACGTCGCGTGCGGCTTTCGGGTTCTCCGTCTATCGACGATGTCGTGACGTGCGTGTCTCTGTTTGCTTGCGTGCGGAAAAAGACAAGTCAAAGTCGAATCGTCGATTCCTCTTTGGACGCGCTTTAGACGGGCTACGAGTCGGTCTCTTCCCTCTCGTCGTTCGCTCTGCGCCTCGAAGAACGGGCAAAGTGCGAGTGATGCAGCGTGGATGACCCGGTGCGTTCCGAAGCTAACAGTTCCGAATCCACCACCACTGACAGCCGGTACCAGCGACACCACCGCTTCACCCTGCGCCCTGCTGCACTTTCGGCCGCCGCGCGCCGTTCTGCCTTTGATCCTCGCTACTTTTCGATTCCGCGTGTCCTCGATCGCCGCTCGCTGCACCTGCGATCGGTCGCTCTCTATCTCCAAGACGCGTCTCCCTCGACTCGTTCTCGCCGGCAATCAAACACACCGCTCGACGCAGCTATATTTAGGAGGCCTGCTGTCTGTCCTCTCGCCGGTTATCAGTTCTTGACGTTGATTTCCAATCGCCGCCGTCGCAATCTATCGTCTCTATAGGTCACTGGAAATCGATGCGTCTACTCGAAGCCGGCTTGTTGAACTTTTGTTTTGTTTCTTCGCCGCGGCTGTTGCGTCGCCGTATGTTTATAGGTTTGCGTCTAATCTATATGAATGAAACACGCTTTTACGTGTGTTTGGAACTTTGCTAATCAGATCGGGGGGTTTGTCTCTTTTATATAGAGGTCTGTGCGGTCGTAAGCGCCGCCTCCTCTGCTGGGCGCACATCGCTGGTGGGGGCACGCGCGCTGACCCCGCACCCCCTCACCCTCGGCCGTCCCGGGCCAGGCAACACCACTGTGCGGCGCTCCTCCTTTCCTCGTTCGACTCCTCTCGCCCGTTCGTGTTGCGTCGCCACGCGTCACTCTTCGACTTTTCGAACGAATTTGTTGCGGGTCAGAAACATCTCGCACACGCGTCAGCGTTCAGCGTAGGCGAAAGCCTGTCCTACCCGAACCTTCATCGATTTCCCGAAACGAGCCCCCTGCTCGCGCGACGCGTTCGTAGGCGGATCCTGTACCTGATGCAAGGGCAGAGGTACATATTTCGGCGGCCCAAAGCCCAAAGGATCCTGTCAGACGTCGCGATACGCTCCTTCAAACCGCGCGGGGTTCGAGCTTCTCGCAGAAAATTCCAGCCGTTCGACCTCGTTCAGTTACGCGACTGTATACAGTTGCTCTCGATCCTGTCCGCGCGGACGAGCCTCTTGCGTTTCTGCCGCTTTCTCATCTCGCCCGCTTTTCTTTCGCGTCGCAACGTTCCTGGAATCGCTCGACTTTTGACCACGGTTGCGCGCCTGCCACGAGGAAGCGGCTCCGATTTTCACGGGGACTAAAATAGTTATCGGACGGCGATAATGATCGCGTCGATAGTGGAAAAAAACCACGCTCGATTCGTTGGTACCGTTTCGCCGTGCCGCAGAATCCCCCAAATCTGCTGGCTTTACCTTGCGCATTTTCGTCGCGTGCAAGACGCAGCGTTCGACGCGACGGCTGATCTCCGATGCCGGGGTATGCGACGATGCAAAAAAAAATATGGAATAACCGGTTTTATTTGCGTCACTTGTGTTTTTATCACCCCTTCCCCCGGATGTTGCTTTTGTTGCTTGTTTTGTTTCCTAGACCGAGCGTACGCGACAGGTGTTCGTCCTTATTCTCCGATAAAAGAGTATCCATCTGAAAGGACGGAGACTCGGAAGGGCTTCGTGTTTCTCGTCTATTCGCTTTGATACATTTGCGTTCGAAGAACCCGCGTCGCTGACCGTTTCTCGATATCGCCGGCGTTGCGTTACATCTACGCAACACCCCCATCCCCCGTTTATTCCGCCGATTATACCATTATGACAACATCTTGGGATCCGCCGAAGGCGTTCGACGTCTTTGCATCGTAAACTTGAACTTTACATTCATGCGCAAAATATCTCTCGAGGTGACCGTCTAATGCAAACACGAGTTTTCTAATGCGCGTCGCGTCTTAGTGTCAGCGAAAACATCGTTAAAAATGCTGTGTACCTTTTGCTTCTGTCAATCATATTCTTACGAGCGCGCATTTGCAATGCAAGGAGGCTTAAACGCGGCAACGCGATACGTTGTAGCTCGACGCGGAACGTGCGTGAACGCGGTAGCAAACGACGGATGCGTCCGACGACAAATTTAATTCTCTTTTTTTTTTTTTGCTGATAGAGCGGAAGTAATCGTTATCGCGACAATTATAAGCGAACTTGACACCTAAACGTGTTAGTCGAGCGATAAATGTTATCAACCACGACCACCTAAAATTTCCAGCGTCCTCTGCGCGTGCTCGTTGGGATTCTAACGGTTTGCGATGCACGGTGATTTCGATGGGTGATGGTGATGAGTCGGTGCGGTGTCCACGACGACACAACGACGGCTTGTTTCTCCGGCGGTCAGAGTTGCCGGCAATTGTCGCTTATAGTTACATGACGGTACACGGTCAACTCGATGATCGATAGGGGTCAATCGATGAAACGAATCGTTAGCAACGTCGAAGGAAAAATACCTGCCAGCCGCGGCTCAATAAAATTCCGTAGGCAAACGCATTGACGCAGGGGCATCGAGGCGGGACGAAATCAGACGGAATAGAGACGTTCTCTAAGCCGTCGCTCCTCGGACCGCCATCGAAACCATCGAGCGGGTTACGTAAGACGGCGATTCGTGTGAAAAAGCAAGGATCGAAAAAGATTATGACGCTGTGGATTCGAGGTGGCAAGGTGCAGAGCGTAATCGCTCGAACGCGAGTCAAGTTAAAGGCTATCTGTGACGCGTCTCAAATCGTTTCGAATGCAAATCGCGTGCGACTTAAAAGCGTACATGGATGTTATACGGTGTACGGTCGCCTCGTTCCTTGCCTGTGGACAGCGTCGGCTTGGGCGGCAAACGGCGCCGCGCGTCGCGTTTCTATCAAAGCGCGTGGGATGAGCGCGGCGAAACGCTCGGCTCGATCGCTCCCCGCGTTTCTATTTCGTCTCGTTGTCCGCCTCATTTGTATGCCCTCCGCGAACTCTACAAATCGCGCGCGACAAACGCGTGCGCGGGCTACGCGGAACGTTCGAGCAGCTCGTCGGGAATCGGGATTGATATATTGTCCGGGCCACAGTCGATGTACTACTATGTATGCGTACTTCGATTGCTATCGCAATTTCATCACCGTTAACGCGATACTCGGCTTTCCGACCATAAAACTGAAACGCCTTATCGCGATACGTTCGCTCGATAAATTATTCCCCGTAGAATTGCAAGTCGACGCAATTAATCGCTCGAATGCTCGCTTCTATTTCTAATCACAGGTTCACCGATAAATCCTCGGCTCGGGAAAGTTATCCGACCGATCCGAAAAGATAGCCGCCGCGCCGATCCAAATTAACCGAGGGGTGGCGACGCCGATCCGCGGATCGCGCGCAGAATAGTTGGTTGGCGGGTCGTGACGCGTTGTCGCATACTTGAAACGAGATCGACAGGAAACGGGAGAAAAGGAATTCTGCAGAGGAGCCGGTCGCGAATCCGATCGACGGGAGCTGATAGAAAGGAACGCGTACGCGTATTTCTTGTCTCCCGCTCGGGTTTTGTCACCGCCTCGCTCGTCAGAGTTAATTGGCCCGATGCCCTGATCGCCTCAAGCTCGAGGGTACAGTTGACACGCTTGCCCGGATCCCCCGGAGGGGGTCAACGAGAAGCAACCCTCGAGAACGATCGACGACGGTCGGGCCGGCCAATTCATCGCGCGACCGTTTATTCCACGTCGTCGCCGTCGTCTCTCTTTCTTTCTCCCGACAGCTCCTCTTCGTCCAAAGTCCTCGCAGCTGTCGTTTCCTGCACGACCGAAAGCCCCCGAAAAATAGGAAAAACGAGTCGCTCCGGTCACCATTAGACCTCACGTTTTTTAAACTGGCCGTATTGGACCGTTAGCGATCGCGCATCGACGAAGGGACACGCATGCGTGCATCAGAAAATAAGACCATGGAATTTTACCGGATGTACAGGCAAGACACTGGAAACCAACCGAGACGATATCGATACCATCGTCGACGTTCGATGAATGGGTTACTTGTCTGCGCGATTTCGACGAAGGATTCTAGTTCAAGTTTTTGCCTTGCGAGAATCGCGGTGCGACGTTCACCGCGCCAATGAAAAATCGCGTTTTTACGCACCGCGTTCGAAGCGTTCGTTTCCGAAACGCGCATAGCGCTCTCGCTTTCACCGAATAGGGCACGTTGCATACGTCGCGCGCAAAGTTTCGCATTTTTCAGAGCCTTTTACTGCGCGCGAATCGAGAAACGGAATTTACGCACGAGCCCCGTTTATCTTTCCCTCTCTTTTTTTTCCTAATCCCGAGGACTTTCTGTGTTTTTTTTCCGTCGGCGCAAAGCTGTTCAAACAATACGCTCGACTAAAAACAGGCGCGACCATTCTCTTTATCGTTTGATCGTTTTTGAATTTTCAGACGCGTGTCTACGATGCCAGGCGGAGAGCAAGAAGGACTTCTACGGCCGACAAGATTGTGTCGTGGTCTGGGGGGAATGCAATCACTCGTTTCACTACTGCTGCATGTCGCTCTGGGTGAAACAGAACAATCGCTGTCCGCTGTGCCAGCAAGAGTGGTCCATTCAGCGGATGGGAAAATAACCGAACGATCAAGGCGAAACACCGCGAGCCAACGCTCGCTGCCTGCACCTATCTCCTTCCCCCCGGTTCTTTTTCAACGCGGTTCGAGTTCAGTTAGTATCCTTGCCTTTGCTTTCACATTCTCTCTTCCTTTACACCTTTACCTCTCCTCATTCTTCGGTTTCCCTTGTTTCAATTAGAATTCCTCGAATTCTCGTCTAACAGAGGCACGATCGTTCGGCTCGCAACGATCGACGTCTCCGGCTCGCGTTGCTTCGACCTCCGAACAAGCTTTTTTACGGTCGTACGTCTCTCTTACAATTTGTCGTGTTACATCGTGTTATCTCGGAAGATTGTCGCGTTAGTCACGACGATTAAATGAAAACAAGCGCTTCTTGAACAGCGCCGTGAATTTACAGCCGGCGCGTTGTATAATCTAAAAGCGCAGTGCATTTTATGTAGCAGGGTTATCGCGGGCGTTCGCCGGTGTTGTATAGATATCGGTTATCCGTTGGAAAAAAAAGTTACATCATCGATAAATGACGTTTTTTCGAATTGTACTTGAACAGGAAAAAAAAGGAAAAGATTTACAAGTGCTCCTTAGAAATAAACACTCGACGCGCAACGCCGACTGTGTTTACCTTTCTCGTCTTTTTGTTTTACCTTTACTCCGAAATCGTTGCATCATCCGCGCATCCACGCATAGGAATGATTCGCCGGCATCTCGGGCGTGAGTCGTACGAAAATCGGATTAGTTCAGCGATCCATCCGACCCGCGCCGCGGGGGGCATCGTCGAGTTTTCAGTTTTGAATTGCGAAAAGTAGGGGTCGATCGATCGGCGCGGTTTTATCTACGATCGAATGTGTCGTAGAGTCGTAGAGTAAGGTCGAGCGCCGCGACGAGCGGTAAGGCAACGATACACGTCGAGCACGTAATCGCTATCCGAATATTCGAAGGTCGCCCCTTTCTTCCCCTCGTCCTTCTCGCCTCTCCTTTCCTCCCCCGTCCGGCGTTCCTCCTATCCCCGTCTCGCTCCTTCCTTTTGCTTTCCTTTCGCTCTTGTCTGTCTGCTGCCCGGCTGCCTGCCTGGATTTCTCGTTGCCCGACGTTGCGTTGTCGTCACGCGCGCGCGGAGGCTCGTCCGGAGGCTCGACCAATCGCGTCGTAGAAGGGCAAAACAGCGGCTATATTTATGACCTCGCGATTCCCGCCACCTCTTCGTCTTCTTTTCCCTCTTTCTTCCACCTTTTCCCTCGTCGCTCTCCCTTCTCGGTCGCGTCACCTCCCCTTCCCCCTCCGCGATACCAACGGTCTTCTTCCTTCCTCTTTTTGGAACTCCGCTCCTCTACGTGTGTGCATTCGACGTTCGTGTACGATGTTCGCGGAATTAGCGGATCGGGCGGTCACCGTCGTCACCGCGAAACTGGACTTTGGATCGAAATTGCTAATTGATCGATCGACCCGTGTCAAAATTTTCTACGCGCTCAGATATTTTTCCCCTTGTAACGGTAACCTTTCAATTTCGACGCTATTAGAATCGTTTCCTTATAGAGGTTATTCGTTCTTGCGCAATCGATCTTCTGACGCGCGGAATGTGCTCGCAACACGGTTACAATATTTTCATCGCGGGAATCTCTACCGATCGAAGCGTTGGACGACCAACTGTCCATCAGTAATGAATCATAGCTTAGTCTGATAAATTCTATTTTAGCACTATTTTCGCAAGTAGCTTAAATAGTTACTCATCTCTTATAATTAATTACTGAGGAGAAAATGAAACTAACAATAAGCGTAAACTCACACTGACCATTTTCCAGTCACTTTCTGACATTTGCCACAAAACTGTTAGTATGCAGAATAAAAAAAAAAAAAAAACACAGTAGTATGCAGAATTTCAGCGACTTTTTGTCGCTCGTGTGCATCGGCTCTAAAATTAAGAATACCAATATTACGCTAAGATCTTCGTTCGTTAGTTATAGGCGCTTAAAGTTCTACTATTCGAACAGCGGTGATCGTAGACAAAGAAGTAAAGTCACTCGCTTCGCCTAGTTGATACCAAGCTTTATTGCACTTTGGGTATGACTACCACTGTTGACTGGCATCAGACCCCGACTCGAGCAGTGGCGTTCATGCCCAGAGTATCGTAAAACTTCGAATCAACTGAGCGAAATAATCCTTTACTTTTCTGGGTATAACTACCACTGTTCGAGTCGTCGAACTTTAAACTCTTACAGTGAAACCTCGATTATCCAATTTGCAATTATCCATATTTTTAATTATCCAGAATTTTAAGAGTGCAGTGAGACTCCGAGTGAAACTTGAACTATGATTTATTAACGCTCTACTAGTAATCATCATTTCATTTTATAAATATCAATTCGAATAATTTAAAAGGCCGTCATTTTTCTATTTTTCGAAATTTTAAAAATTCCCTACGTTATGCGATAGCCATATGCATATACACAGTTTCTAAAATTTTGTTTTTTTATTTCCGATGAATCGTTTAGTCTGAAATCTGTCAACCAGCCAGCGAAAATTTTTTTACAGCGCTGAGTTTCTGATCTTGCCAGCTTCATAAAACTGCTTTAAATAAATCAAAAAAATTTTCTTTCTATAGTTTGAATATCTAGTAAAAAGAAAGTTTGAAAAAGATTCATTAGGTAGCTTTTTCCTAATAAATTCCCAAAGATGTCCTTGCTTTTCGGACTATTATCCTGTTGTCACCCTTTAAAAAATTTTGGGATAATTATGATTTGGGTGATCGATATTCTACTCCACGGCCCTAAAAAATGCGCAAATTTGATATTCTTAAGCGAAACCAGTAACAATGTTAATTCCGTACTATAATGTACTGAAATAGTATAAGTCTCTTGTGATCCGTGCAAAATATATTTTCGCACATAAATATTATTATCAGAGCTGGGATAAAAACGCAAACGTTATGATTCATTGTTGATGGACAGTTGGTCGTCCAACAGAAGCTGATCAATCGCCGAGAACCGTTGCATGAGACGAAATAAAACGTCTCCGAAAGTAATTACGTCTCAACGATTTATTTCCGCGGGCGTCGTTATCCTAGGTGAAAATCGTTTTTATGTACCGTGTCGGCGATACGCATGTAGATATGCAGGGGCAAAAATAACTGTTAAACGTCCATACAGAATGACGCAACGTCACGCAAATTTGTTGTTCGTCACGGTTCTGTTGAAAGGCGAACACGCGACGAGTCGACGAGGTCAATTCGAGTCGAGCCTCCGTTTTCTCATTGACGTTCGATTCGAACGATAATTAGAGAACGCGGCACCGTCGATTCGTGTTGCGCTCATTTGCATCTTTTGCCCCGCGATACGCGCCACTTGGAGTCGAAACGAGCGACTTCGACCTCGTAAATAAAGAGAGAATCAAACCCATCGGCGAGCGTAGTTACCGTCTCTATTTTTACATAGAATCCCTGCCTCCTGTCACGCGATTTCACCCAATCATGTGACGCACGAATTCATCTCGCACTGCGACAGGAATTCACGCAGTCCCACACATTCCTGTTGGGCTACGTACGTGCGGAGAAGCAGGAACGCCAGTCAGGAACGTTAAGGGGCTCGCACACACCGACGATACCGATTGAATCCAGTTTGGCAATATTATTGTCAATCCGGTTCGATTTCTACAATGCCTATTAAAACCGGTATCAATCCTTCCGTCAATATCGTTCGCACACAATTAATATTTGCTAGATACGACAAATATTGACGGCATTCTTCGTCGTGTGCGGCTCCCTTTACGCACACGCACGCGACACACGCGCGCATTCGATCCGATTCTTCGTTTGTGCACGGACTCACGTATACGTGTGCGTGTCCGCGACTCAAGTACCGGTCGTTGCACAGTGGAGCATTTACATCGAAATTCCTATCAACAGTATCTCCGCAATGAAAAACGATACTGCAATCGTTAATTAATTATTTAGGGCATTTAGGCTATGAATTAGTATCATTTGTTTTGATATTCATTAGTTTTTAACGCGGCTACACAGTTTTCAAGTTGTCCGCAAAATTAAAATCATCGCTTGTACTTGATTGCTCACTGAAATTAAATGATTAATGATGGCATCATGTTAGCCCCTTAGTTGACAAGTGAATTAAATTCCTTTTCTCACAAGGAAATATTGCGAGTCGCAACATCAAGTAGATATTGATACTGTTTGAAACCTTACTTACTGTTGAAATGATTTTTAGAATATTAACTGCTAATGAAAAAAGATTCAAGTTCGGAAATTCTACGCCACCTAATGCAACAAGCATTTCTTTCATCATAGTATTTAACGTAGAACCGTTTTAGGCTAGAAAGAAGGCGATGGAAAGGTTTCAAGGTTTCAGAGTTGAAATTTGCAAACTGAAGGTTTTCAGATTTTTGTATTGTCAATTTCAAGATATCGTGTTACAGTTTTTAGATTTTCAGAGTTAAAATTAAAGATTCAAAGATTCTAAGTCAAAGATTTAAAAATTTGAAGTTTCAAGGTCTTTTCAAAATTAAAATTAAAAGTTTCAGTATTTGAAGTTGGAAATTTGAAAGTTGAAAATTAGAAAATTTGGAGATTTCACGATTTTCCAAAGTTAAAATTGAAGATTTGAAGGTTTCAAGTTGGAGATACGAAAATTTCAAGTTGAACAGTTGGAAGGTTAAAATTAAGGATTTAGAGTATAGTTGGTTTTTTAATTTTTTCATTCAGATTTTCTATACTTCTTCAAACGATAAAATTTGTTCAGATTGCATTGTATTTCAATTTTGCAACAGTTTATAAACACTTTAAATTCCAGATTTAGATATTTTTAAAGATATCATAGTACTTAAAATAAAATGTACATAAAATATTTTTCAGCTATTTTTAGTGTTTTATGAGCCATCAGCAGCTAATATTCTATAAATCGTTTTGACAGTGTTTGAGGTTCTAACAGTATTAAAATATACTTGACATCGCGTCCCTCTACTCGGAATATTTCCATGTTCGTATTGAGAAAATTGAACTGTTGTGTAATACTTAATAAAAATTAAGAACAGAATGTAGCTTTGTTGTAAGAAAATGAAGCTAAATAATAGTAATTGTAATAACATAACTTGATGGAAAACTACATTTCTTTCAATAGTCATAATAAACTATTTTAGGTTTTTCCACAACATACGAATAAATATATGAAAGTCTATTTTTAATTCTATTGATTTGTATAAGAAACTCATTTCTCATAATTTTAGACTTGCGCCATTAGTCAATTGAGGGGCTCATTTGATGCAAACAAATATTCCAATTTTACACAATTACATTCTAATACCATTGAAACTTTTGTGGTTGTTCCGATATTTTTTTCCTGAAACTCGCACATTTATTTATTCGTTTCCAAATAATTTTAAAGAATTCCTCTAACCATTCGCCAAGAAATTTCCTTTAACCATTCTGTCAATATTTGGTTCTGTTATTCCTTATCTTTTCGACGAAGACAGGAACGTACAGAAGTATTTCGCTGCTGTAAATCACTAAGTCGCATTTACATTAATGAAAAGGAATTTTATTATTGCGTTTCGTTAATATGCGTTCAAGAGAAATAAAGCCCGAGACGCAGATCATGCGAAACGCGACTTCCTCCAGATACGATTAATGAAAAATCGTCGATTAAATTGGCCAAGAAACGTCAGTGGCGCCAATGATCGAGCATAACGTGAAGGTCACTCCGGTCAAACGGAGGCTCGTCGCGTTCCGCCAATCAGCTAATAGTATTTCAAAATGCCTTTCTATTCGGCTCTGACGTATGCTACGCGCGTGTGTGCGTGTATGCGGAGAATTGCACAGTACATGCCATCTTGTCTCGTGATTACGGGAGAGAACGGCTCGATTCGATTCCGCGTATGCCGCTCGGTATTCCTATCGTGCGTCTTTTTCTTTTCGATTCTTCATTCTTCCGACGCCACGCCGTTTATTGCGTCATCTCGCGCGGCAAGGAATTATGACAGAAATTTCAATGTTACGCGTTTTCATATAAACATACAAGGTGACAGTAATGGATGTCGATACGCGTGCCGGATCATAATTTGCGTCCCTTGACTTTACTATGGATTCATTGATGAAATCGTCAGCCTTCGGAATTTTTTTAACGTTGCCCGCGTTTTATTTCGAACCGAGACAGAGACGAAAGTAAAATAATACAGGGAAATTTTTCAAGATTGAACCAAATATTCAGGTTTATTTCTAATTTTCTGTTATCGCTTTTGCGACTATATTTTTCTATCGTGCATTAGAATGAGAACAATTAGGGTTTTGTACTTTAACGCTATTTATAAATCCGTCATAATGCCGAAACTACGCAAACACGTCAAAATTCTCTGAATCTATAGGTTAATAAAGTTACGCGCGTAAGTCAAGCGTTCTTTTCTTAGAACGCAAATCTTATCGCCAGTACATGAATTCTTTTTTCCCTTCAAACTATTATAGTGTAATATACTTGTTATCGCAAGGAATTGTAATAATTGAATAGATAACGAACCTGTATGTATTTGTCGTCGATTATCTTTAGAGAACGATTGTAAATATACCGTTAGCTGATAATTTGTCTAGAACACATGAAATAAAATAATATTATCTACTAGATAGTACGAGGAACACTTGCTATTGATAGATGCAGTGGCAAACAGTTTTTCTATTCGAATGAGCACGATTAGTAATGCAGTAAAAAGTCGATTATCCGAATGTCAAGGAAAGAATTAGTGATTACTAGTTGTTAAGAAATCATTGACGCCGACTCGACCAATATATCAAAACTTATGTATTTAAAATGCGCAACAATGTGCGTGTTATTTTCCTGCGAAATAAATTATGCTTCTTACTCGATTATTCAACTTTAACATGACATATAAACATAAACGATCATAGAAAACCATTTTTTTCCATGCTATTTTGAATAATCGACTTTTTACTGTTTCGTATTAATTGATATATTTATGTGACGTATCGTAAATGGAAATGCAATAACCTCTTTGAATATTTTCTTCAATAACACAATTTACTAATCTCTCAGAAGGAATGTGTTTACAAATGGCAAATTTACCTACGTAATTTGCATCGTATTGCGTCAGTTGCTCTTGTGTACAATAGTCTTCTATGTAACGATATTCGGTAATATCTACACTTTGTAAATACTTCTACTGTTACATACAATATATGTACTTAAATACTAAGAGACCGTAAATCGGTTAATCGATCGATGGCCTTCGTCTGTATAGTACTTTGATCGCTAATTCGATCAAAATAAATGGCGCGTTTTACTACTGCGATTTAATATCAAACGTTTCAACAGTGAAAAAAGCTACTGCGTGCAGCTTTCCGCTCGAGTATGGCTACGATCGAAATAACTTTTACGAATTCGTTTAGAAGTTCACTTGCTAAACGGTGTTTTGTTCCAGTGCGTTTTTAAACTTGAGGTATATCTCCATTCGGTGATGGGACAAAGAATACTGAAATGAGTGCACTGGATATAAAACTCTCTTTTCAAGAAATTGAGACACTGGATGAAGAAAGGGCACATAGCCAAAAATACCATATCAAGAAAATGGTTTTCAAAGTTTTCATTGCAGTATTACTTAATGAAAAGTAATGCAATTAGATTTAGAGATCATAATTAAATATAATTCCAATATTTTTCATTAAATAATATTATAATGAAAACTCTGAAACCGTTTCTAGTGAAGTGGTATTTTTGTTTATGTGCTCTTTTTCCATTCAACGTCTCGATTATAATTGGTATGCTGTAAAAGTTTATCATGCGTCTTTAAAAATTAAACGAATGTACTCGTCTCCGTCGCAAATATTATCTCGAATTATACAGTCGCAGCGGTATCAAATAAATGTGATATAAGTATAAATTTTTTAGAAAAGTGGACGGGTTCTACAACTTGAAATCAATCGTAGTATATTGGCACTAAGTACTTCTTTTTGCTTCCGTTTTTCGATATTACGTATGAACGTAATAGCAGCATTTATAAAAATATATTTATCAAATCGATTGTAAAGTGAAGAATAGAAGAATCGAAATTCGAATGAATAATGAGAATGAACAAAATGGAGAATCAAAAAACGATGCTTATTACGAAGGCACTTCGATGTACAGTGTTTCGTTAAATAACTTGGTATAAAAAATATCTTTTTACGACATTAGTGCCTATCACAGGCAGCGCGTGTATCTATAAATTTATAACGTTTCTAAGTTAAGGCCACGTTGGAATGTATGGTTGTCTAACTAAAGTCGCTCAAATGTTTTTGAACACTCGTAGTTTCTACGGTTCAACGCAGATACGCTCAACTGGTCAGCTGAGCGTGACTGGTTCAACGCCAACTAACAAACTAAGAAACGGACGTAGACACGATTATTTTTGTAATCGGCATCTGTGCTGACGAATCTCTCATCGTGATCGTGCTTTTTTACACCAACTTCGAAGGGCTGACGCCCGTTAAGTACTAATTAAAAAAAGATAAAAACTTGTCAACAATTCGTATGCCTAGAACCTCTCATCAGTGGAATTAAAATACTTGGACTTTGAGCCTGTCTAAGGAACGGGTGTTGTAACAATTCGGTCGCCGTCGCTCTCTGCGCCGGATCACGGACGAGCATTCTTTCTAGAAAACCTTGAAGACGCGGACTGACCTGTAATCGTGAATCAACAAAATGAGTTTCGTCCACGGAGTCAACGCATCACCAAGTTTCATGTGTTTGGAAACTTACTTTGTGGGAGTTCTTTAATTTTGGAGGTGGCATGTCTCTGATGCGCCTCATTGCTTGCAAAGGAGGCTCGTTGAAGAATGGAGGTTCCCCGTCGACCATTTCGATAATCATTATACCTAATGACCAAATGTCTACTTCAGGTCCGTAAGGTAACCTGGGAAGAAATAGAACGTGTACTCGTTAGTGGCGAATAAATGCATTAAAAATGATTACGACGCATTTGAAATTCGTATTGCACCTGGAGATAACTTCGGGACTCATCCAATAAGGCGTTCCCACGAGAGATTTCCTCCTTGGCAATTCTTGCGAGACTTGAGCGCAAAATCCAAAATCGGATAGCTTGACTCGACCGTCAGCCGTGAGGAGAATGGAATCGGATTTGATGTCCCTGTGAATGACGCCTTGAGAATGCAAATACGCCAAGGGCTTCAGACACTGCGAGCACACGGTAGCTATCTGACTTTCGTCCATGCGCGAGTGCGTAACGATATCCGTGAGTGCGCCTCCTTCAAGATACTCCATCACGACCCACAGTTCATCGTCCACCAAGAAACTGTCATACATCTCAACGATGTTTGGATGGTGATAATCTCTCATGATGACAACTTCGTTGAACAGTAATTCGCGTCTTTGTTGCTTCCTCAAATCCATTTTCTTCACTGCCACTTGTCGATTTGTATTCTTTTCGGTTGCTATACACACCGTCCCAGTGCTGCCTTCGCCAATTTTCAGAAAATTTTCTAAATTCTCTCTTGGATCGCCTCGACTTACCTAAAATTATCGGTATGAAAAAACAGAACTTTGAAAAATTCTACATACTTCGTAAATATAGTCGATTTCATATCCGTTTTCTTACCACCATCTGCAAAGCTGCTCGAAATTGTTCGTGAGTAAGCCTTTGCTCCGCCGTTTGTTTGCTCGAAGTGCTCGAACTCGAACCGACCGCTAGATTCCCCGAAGACAAAGCGGTCTTCATATTTTGATTTTGATCTGGAATCGAGCTGTTTCCAGAGGACGGTACACTAGGCTTGGACAAATTATGCATCGACTGAGACGTTTCGATAGGCTTTTTCAAGTGTGAATGCAGAGACGATGAATTCTCTTGTACATTGTACGCTTGCGAATATTTGTTGGCATTGTGTGAACTTAATTGGCTCAAAGGCCGTTGCGAAGCTATAGATCCCACTGGTGAAATTTTAGGTTGCAACTTATGCAGAAGGACATTTTGTGCAACTTGTTGATCCCTCGAAGATGATTCTGTATTTGCAATCTATATATATGCAAATAAAATTGTTTTAACACCTGTGGTAATTAATATTTAAGAGCGCTACAACTAGGTGATGCTTACCTGAATGTTTCCATTAAATTGACCCGACATGGTGGACATTTGAGAGTTTAGCCTATGAAGATCTGAATCTACCAGTTGAGGGGTACTTGGACTTTGCATAGAACTTTGCGGATTTGTAATAGGACTCAAATTTTGAAAATTTAGAGACAAATTGGGAGCATTAGATCCAGCGTGAGCTAAATTTGGGGACGACTGCATATTTGGATTAAGATTCTGAAGATTTGGAATCATACTTTGTACATTGGCATTCAAGCCTGATACCACATTAGGTGAATTTTGTCGTAACTTATCATGGTAATTATGCTGTTTTCCGAAATTGGAATATCCTTGTAACTGATTAGCGTTGGACGGTATTTCTTGACCTTCTGGCACAGACGGCGGTAAATTACTGTTATGCCTAGAACCAATTTGAAATATTCTAATACCTCTAAGCACGCATTGATATTATTGGTGAAAATCATTACCTGTAATCCCTCCTGAGCCTCGGCGGACTCGAAGATCTGAGAGAATTGGATCTCGCGACAGTGCTGGTTTTTGGTAATCCATTTTCTGTGTTTTTATCACCGATAGACGTTCTTCCTTTAGGATCATTATGGCCTCGAACAATGGTCTTCAAATCAAGAATCTCTGTGGGCGTAATTTCGCTAGGATCCACTAGAGGTAACGGTCTGTTCGTCGATTTTAAAATTTGATTATTTCCAACTATAGACGCCCATTGCAGCGGAAGACCAATGAATTTTCCTTCGCGCTTATCAAACCCCGTGTGCACACGATGTTCAAAATTTGTTGGAGTCGATATTTGGGGTTTCTTTTTCTTCTTGGTAAACATCGCCTTTCCTGTTGTAAACAACATTACGGTATTTGAGACATTTGCCACGCCAGCAGTGTAATATTCTGAACAATTACATGCATTTATACGTCGAAGTATTCTACAGGCTAATCGATGTTTAATTTCTTCAGTTTAAAAAGAGAATCACAAAAAAACAGATACAATCGAATGTGTCAATTCCTCGTCGCAAATGCAGAACGTTCGAAGGACAATTCGCGCACGTTTTCGCACTTAGCGCGCGGAAATTGTTAACGATTAACACGTTCCGATGGACAGTTATAACGCACATCGCCGTTTAAAATCCAAAGAAAATAGCAGAGCCGAAGTGAAGCCAAATGACAGCAACGCCTACCAGTACGTGATGCGACCGCCTCAAAGTGGTTTCTTTCAATCGTTGGTTATATCTTCGAGGGCTTAACGCGTCTCGTTGCCCTTAAACCGCTTCGAAAGAATGCCAAAATCGATGGAGTGTCGAAACATAAGAAAATTTAGTTTGCAAAATACGTAAATACGGCATTTAGCCTTTCGACAGGTCGTTCACACACCGGCGCTCCGCGCGGAGAGCTTACGAATCTTTCCTGGCATTTGGCTCATGACAATTTACTTAAACGTGCGTGAGGTAGCACCTGCAATGAGATTACCACAAAGAACGTAACGCACGGAAAACTGTGTCGAGAGAAAGCGATTGCCGATCGTGATTCAGAAAGGAACGATGTTCCGATTTACGATCATCATAGCCTATGCAACGCTCCAACGAGCGAATATACTACTTTTTCGTGGCCAACGTAATGCACCGTAAATGCACCTTGCAAACTACGGGAAACGCTTGTGACAGGGAGCTGAATGGAAATCTCTGGCTGATATTCACCGAACCAAATGATAACGATAAATCGCGTGTTTATAAATAACAGAGAAAGGAATCTTATACATTAATTGCACTTACACGTTGAATGCCTTTAACGATGGAGCAATACAGTTGATGAGAAACGATCATGCATTGCAGAGACTGTGATCTAGTTGCTCCAACTATGAAAAACGTTTCTGCACGATCTCCTCGATCGACCTTCCGTTCCTATCGAAGTATTAAAGATGAATGAGGGAAAGGCAGAGAGGGAAAACCGTTCGAAACTTTTGTTGGAAAAATGTTGTACGCTTGTTATTTAAAATTACTTTCTTTTAGAAAAAGTAGACGATGCAACCGCGATGTGAACAATTTTCGCTCCATACGACGCTGCGAGATGAAATATTAAACAGTTTCCGCCTTCTTGCAACAACTTGCTGTCCACGCTCTTTTTTTTTTTACAGAATTGTTAGTAGGATCGCTCAATGCATAGTGTAACGTCTTTCTTAGAATGGCTCCATAAAAAACAACAAACGAGGAATAGTTTTTATACGTCCAAGTTTCAATATGAATATCTCAATATCGAGGGAAGATGCAGGTGTATTGTCGTTAATGCACTTCAAATAGTATCTGTTGGTTTTTATTTATCGCTGGTATTACCGTAGTAGGTTACGACTGGGCAGTGGAATTGAATCGCGGGTGCTTGAGCATCGTTGGTCTTTGGCCTGGGAATGATATCGGTGCGACTAAGTTTTCGATCAAATTACGCGTGACGATAGGTTTTACGCTCATTACGCTCGGTCTCATAATTCCGTTGATTCTTTGGTTGGTCTTCGAATGCGACGAGCCAGTTATGATTATAGAAAACTTGCGGTACCTTTCTCCTTTCACGATAACGAACATAAAATTTATCATTATCTATAGTAAAAGAGGAGGTAAGTTCACGCATCGAATGAGCTCCTATTAGGGTAGATGTGGGTATTATTGCGGATGTCCCGATTACTGCCGATATTTATAAGACAAATAATAGTGAACGTTGAAATAGACATAATGTCTAAAATTATTTAAAACTTCATTACAGATAATTATTATCTGTAATAATTAGGATATTATCAATATCCTAAAAGTCCGCAATGATATCTACACTTATCCTATTGCAACGGATACCATGAAATCATTTCCGTGTATTTTATTTTTGTTTCCTCCAAGTTCTGTCACCGGTTATAAACATGATCGCAAAGGATTGGACAGAATTGAAAACGGACGCAGAGAAAAACGTCATGATCCGTTGGGCACGGATTAATCGAACGTGCAACATTATTTCTTACATATGCATAGCTGCTGCGATCGTGTCGTTTCTCGGCGTACCGAAATCTCGGGCTTCGATTAAACAAATGACAAACGAAACCGGAGCCCTAAGGGTGTTACCGGTCGTGGCTTATTACGTGTTCGACACGTCCCAGAGTCCATATTTTGAAATAATATACGGTATTCAATCTGGTATCTTGGCTATTGTGTTCGTGTGTTACATCGGAGTTGATAATTTTTTTGGAATGTTGGTTCTTCACATGTGCGCGAAACTGGAAAATCTTCGTGCTCGTTTCGCGAACGTAAAAGAATCTGAAAACTTCGATCGCGTATTAGCGGCTATCGTGAAGGACCACTCGCGTCTTATCAGGTAGTTTTGCAATCGGCTCTTGTTATCCGTTGCAAGGTCCGCGAACATAAAAACGGATAATTGTTACAGAGGAGTCGAAAAAATTGAAGAAACATTCACGATGCTACTCCTCGTTATCATGGTCTATTTCGGCGTAATAGTCTGCGTTTTGAGCTTGTTAATAATTACTGTAAGTAAATGAACTTTAATGAGTATAGAATAATAAGTTTTAAGGGATAGAAACAAAAGTGTGTAATAAGCGAACGACTGCAACTGGAAGCGCGCTTTTGTACTGATTGTGAGTCAAATAATATTGCAGAGCACAAAAAACTGTATCAATCGAAGCAGTCAAAAACATTGGTTTCCATTTTAAGAAATGGGGCTGTTGCATTTTTTTTTTATGCACCGATGCATAAAAGTACATAACGTTATTTACATATTACGCATCGTCCGATACCATTTAACTTTCATCTATAACAGTTTCTATATCATTTGAGTTTGTAGTTTGAGATTATACATAGGATCATCGAAGTTAATAAGTAAAGATGCTCGATTCGAGACTCTCCGAGGAAGATGGGGGTGACCGCCGAATATTTCCGGGTAACATTAACCTCTTGCAAGGTTTAGTATTGCAGAGCAAATAATAATAATAATAAATATTCCTTGCTGTCCGGGCTGTGAAAGATAATAAATAAATAAGATCTATATTTTTATTTTGTAATATCCAAGAATGTGAATTTAGCATGGATCGAAAGATCTGGCTTGCTGTCCGATCGTTTTATTTAGTCATTTTAAACGTTCACAAAAAGTACGGAGAATGTTACTTTCGGACATACGAAAAATGTTCTAAGAATGTACGCGTGGCACGTCCATAGGACGTTCTACTTTGTAACTGGCACCTTACTATGACATATACAGGACATAATGAGAACGTAAACAGGACATATGGACATTTACGGGACATTCTCTGAATGTACGGAATGTCCGGAACGGACATTCTTCGGTCAGTTGCGTGGGACTCACAGGGAACATTAGGGAATCATGACTCATGACACGCATAGTATACAGGGTGTCCCAAACTCGACGCGAGAGTCGGAAATGGGAGATTCCTGGAGTGATTCTAAACAACTTTTTCCTTTATAAAAATGTCCTTCGAAGCTTTGTTGTTAATGAGTTATTAACAAAAAACACCAACCAATAGAAGCACGAATACAGTGGATGAATTTCAACGCGCGCTCCAGCTTTGAGTAGTATTGGCCCGCCATCATCCGTGCCATCATTAATCCGCTGTACTCGCTCTCTGATTGGCCGATGTTTTTCGTTAATAACTCGTTAACAAAACTTCGGATAACATTTTTGCAAAGGAAAAAGTTGTTTAGAATCACCCCAGGACTCTCCCATTTCCGGCTCCCGCGTCGAGTTTGAGACACCCTGTATATAGTAGAATCTCGATTATCCGAATCACTATTATCCCAAAATTTTATTGTCCAAAGTATCAATCACTTAATGGAAAGGTGTGAGAATAAAATAGAATTTTAAATACAACTTTAATCATGATTTTACAATGATTCACTAATTTTTAACATTTTATATTATAAATATGAAGTCGGTTAATCGAGGTTCTACTGTATTCGAAAAAATATTTGACACATATTTTTTTGTATCACCCATAATTCACTCTGAATTAAAACAGTGCCTAATATGTATTGTATATGAATGGAAAACCTATTTTGTACAATATCTCTGAAACTATTGTTACTAGAAAAGAATTTTTGGAGTAGATCCTACATCGTACCATAAGCGTATAAAAATCGACGTGTCATGATTCTCAGATGACCCTTGTCAGTACGAAAACGCGTTTTCAGATACGATTTTTTCTCTATACAGGGTGGGGCAATAACTATTAGCACCTCAGATATCTCGGAAACTATAAGTTTCACAGAAATATTTGCTGAAATAAAATTGCACAGTACGAAGGGGGCCATCCTACTTCGGACATTTGAAGGTCACCTCCATTTTTTTAAATGGATCGGTATGTTTTTGCTTCTGTATCATGATAAAGGATCTTAAAACTAGTTCAACGACTTATTACATAAGGTCATTGAAGGTCATAGAAAGTAAAGAAAGTCGATTCATTTACTACCAAAACCATAAGTATTATCGCCTTTCTCTACTTTCCATGACCTTCAATGGCCTTATGTAATAGGTCGTTGAACTCGTTTTAAGATCCTCTATCATGATACGGAAACAAAAACATACCGATCCATTTAAAAAAATGGAGATGACCTTCAAATGTCCGAAGTACCTCCACCTGCAAAAAAACTATTATCGCTACCGGATGGCCCCCTTCGTACTGTGCAATTTTATTTCAACAAATATTTCTGTGAAACTTATAGTTTCCGAGATATCTGAGGTGCTAATAGTCATTGCCCCACCCTGTATATTGAAATATTATTTACTGCATAGAAAATGGCTCAAGAAGATCATACTTCTCTATCGGCGATAGCACTTATACTAACCCTTTTAAATACGTTTCTTCAATCGTTCTTATACTGCATCATAGGGCAAGTTTTGGTAACTCAAGTAAGTAGAAATTTTAATTTATCGTGTGACGTACGTACAAGTAGTTTCTTATTCATGAATATTGAACATAAAGTCTGAACGCGTGTGTAATGCCATTTATGAGTGCAAGTGGCTAGATTTGAAACCAAAGGAAGCGAGAAATTTGATTTTGCTTATGGCAAAGACCCAAACGCCGCTTTGTATTACCGCTGGACATTTAATGCCTTTATCACTGGTAACATATTGCAAAGTAAGTTTTTTCCCCTTTTCTGCTCTTTTCTATTTTATTTCTGGATCATTATTTTTAATTTACTGTTCTTTTAGATAGTGAAAACATCATTTGGTTATATATCCTTCTTAATAACAAGATTATAACATGATTATAGTTTTGACAAAAAATAGGACTACATAGAAAATGTATTTTCTACACGCAAATATAACCATAATCACTTGATTAGGTGCAAATTCAGTAAAAAAAAAAAAAAAACTAGCGTTAAAGATTTAATCTATAAATTCATGTTTTATACAGAAATATAACTTCGAGGCTCACTTTAGTAAGTATTCGTACGGTTACACAAAAGTGACAGATACTTTTGTGTCATAATAATTATTGCAAATCGACAATATGTTAGCATAAAAAGGTTTTCCGTCGCGTAATGCTCTTATCCAGATAACGGGTAAAAATTATTTACGCCACGTTAAGAAAGTGTTTGCAGTCAATAAAATTATGTAAGTAATGAAGCGTCGACGATAGAAGGGATTAAGCAAAATCTTTTGCTATCCTTACCTGCACATTTTAAAGCAAACATGATTAAAACGCCTCTTTCGCAAGTTACCTATAACTACAAATACACGTTCACGTGACAAAAGACAACCGTACATTTCAATTGCACCCACACATTTAAAAAACGTAACACAAATTTTTAAAAGCGACGACGGCATCATTTTCACTATGATGCACTTTGTCTTCGTTTGTCTTCGTTCCAATAAGTAGCTTCGAGTGCTATCGGTCCGAGTGATGCACTGTTCACAGCGCGGTATTAAATATGCAAAGGCAAGAGGATAGCGAAAAAGGTAATATACCGTTTTCCCCTGTTTTCAAAGTTCAGCCGTAGAAAAGTTTCACCTTCGTTATTTGTAATTACTCTTTCTGCTAGATAATATACGCATATTAAAGGACAGCGTGGAAACATTTCGTTGCGCTCCATGCTGCAATATGAAATATTAAACGCCCACACGTTTTTTGCTACATTTTTTACTCTAACTTGCACCGCGTCGTAACCGCAGCTATTTAACTTTGTTAACCAACATTCTTATCGCATTATGTGCACAAAAAAAAAAAAGACACGAGAGTTTAACGGTGGGTCGGACATCCAAGTTGGAGCATGAATATCTCAACATCAAAGGAAAACGCAGGTGCGCTCACGTTTTTCAACCGCGTAATACCCGTTTCTGTGTTTAATCGGTCTTCCTTTTTGCTACTGTAGACTACACATGGGCCATTCAACTGAATCGGTATTTGTTGGACACAGTAGGTCTCTGGCCAGCCGTATATAGGGGTAGAAAAAGGTTCTTTACAATATTGCGCGCAGTGCTGTCTTTCATGATAACTCTGTTCGTCTGCACGATTCCCTCCCTGTGCTTGCTAATCGTGAATCGCGAGGATTTGACACTATTCATTGATAATCTCGGCTACGCTATTCCCCTCGTGGTTTCACAAATGAAATTCATTATAATATACAAGAAAAAGAAAGGTAAGTTTGCGTATCGAATAATTATCGTATTTTGATAATTCTACGTTTTAGGGGTCATTTATGCTATCAACGAACCCGGGACGTTCACGGAACGAGCAGAATAAAACACCAAACCTGCGTTTACATTATGCAACTGTTGAACAGAATTTCAACCAAGTTGAAATCTTATTTTACAGGCAACTTTCAACGATTCGATCTTGATCAACTCGGTTAATCGACTAAAAGTTGCCTAATGTAAACTCAGTTTTACATCCAATTCGCACGATAGGTTTTTTTTTTATTAAATCGACTTTTACGTTTGACGTACGGTGTATTATACAGGTGTTGCAAGTTCCCTCAGAAATGTGTGATCATTAGATGGAAGGTTCTCTACCGACCCCTAGAGTGCGTCCGAGTAGAAACATCCGTGGGTAGCGCTCCTATTGGTTCAGCGAGCTCAAGTGGTGGGGAGACCGAGCGGAGTTCTGACTATGACGCACCTAGCGGCGACCAGAGGATCTTCCATCTATTGATCACAAAAAATCAACCATACAGAGGCGCTTTGTCGGAACACCTCTATAATACATCGTCGCACAGTGGGGCATTTCCACTGAAAAGCCGGACAAAACTATCTCAAAATTGACTTCTTCTTTAAAGTTATATAACTTTGTTAAAATTCATTAAAATTTGATGAAACAAAGTGCACTTTAAAGCCTGAATTCTCTACTTTTTGATTCTTTGTCTGAATGTTATCAAAAGGAATATCTAAGGGGTAAAATTAGTCCTTAAAGGTGAGTGTGCCAAATAGAAAAATTTCTTGTTATTTGTCATATTTTACGGGATACAACAGTGTGTTTTACAACTTTTATGTATGGACAGAATATACAATTCAATTTATGATATCTATTGCTGATCAAAATTTGGGAATTATTTATTGATTTTTACTAAAATCGATTCCCTGATAAATATCAGAACATGTCGAATATTTCGCTCTACAGTCTCCGATGGCACTGTTTCAACTGAATGTAAGCTGAAAGGAAAGAACTCTACCGAAGGATTATTCCAAACATAGTATAAGCATCTCTAATAAATACAATGTAGGCAGTTCACAGAGTTCCAACGCGGCGAAGGCGAACCAACGAGCGTACGGCAAATGCCGCAACTCCCGGTTGTCGCTCTTACCTAAATTTGCCGTAAAACCTAAATTCGGACGAATTCGGAACCAATTCTTTTTGCATTGTGATCGCAAATCTTTACCGAATGTAATGACACCAGAAAGAGCATCGCACGTCACTCAGCACCCTAACAAAATCGTTAATGAAACCTTATTATCGTAAAGAAAATAACTAAATTATCGATCAACTATAACTATTAATAACTGTAGAAATATATAGGATGAACAAACAAAACTTGTCTGAAAAGGTGGCATATACCTTCCTAGAAAGCTTACATAACATAGGACTATACAGAATTTCCTTAAACTATGTAAAAATCGTTATTATGTAAACGATGTTTCAGAGCGTGATGCAGAATGAAGAACGTGCTATAAAATCTCTAAACTTTGGATGAAATAAACTGTTTAATGGGTGCAAAAATAAGAAAAAAAATATTCATATATTGTTCGCGATACATTCAGCTACGTCAGCCAAAAGATATTTTGTGATTTACACAAAATTTTTTTAATGGGGTGTTGTCCGGTTTTTCGGCGAGAATGTCCCACTGTGCGTCGTTTGAAGTACGCGGCATGCATTTCCGGGCATTCGCTATTGGTTGTTCTACCTTGACACCTTATACAAGGGCCCCTAGACAAGGGTCTACTTCCATTATGGAAGTTATTACAAACTTTTGCACATACATACTAGGTAACGATAAATTAGAAATATATG
Organism: Perdita meconis; assembly: GCA_030770465.2. NCBI lineage: Eukaryota > Metazoa > Arthropoda > Insecta > Hymenoptera > Andrenidae > Perdita > Perdita meconis. Next base: position 2,255,528 of record JASKOS020000021.1, read on the forward strand.
ATAATGATGATAAAACAATATCAATATTACTCGACTTGTGAACGGCTCGTCGATAGCATAAATCAGGCCTAATTTAGATTCATTATATTTTTAAGTTCTTCTGCCGATCGTAAATATGATGGCCGAAGACTGGGCGAAACCCAAGTCCGATACCGAAAGACTCGTAATGATTCGCCGGGCTCGTCTCGGTCGAACGATCGGCGTGTTTTTATACACGCTGTTGATCGTGTTAATAGCGCTGATGTTCACCTTACCAAGATTCGGCATCATAATGAGATACGTAGCAAACGCAACCAACATCCGGAGGACTTTCCCCTTTCCAGCTTATTACGTGCAGAACGTCTATCAAACTCCTTATTACGAAATGCTTCTTATTCTTCAGCTTATGGTTGCCTTAATATTAGTTGCTACGTACACAGGAATTGACAATTTTCTGGCAATATTGATTTTTCACGTGTCTGGTCAACTGGAAAATCTCAGAGCTCGACTTGGAAGCATAAAAGGATCCGAACACTTCGACCACGTATTAACAACCGTTGTTGAAGATCACATGCGGCTTATACGGTATTTCTTTTTTTTTTTTAACTGTAGCGATTAAAATTCCAGAATTTCTTTTAATACATTTTTCAAAGCGACGTTTTCTTACAGAGCAGTCGATATAATAGAAAATAGTTTCACCGTTTTGCTCCTCCTCATGCTTCTCAATTTCATTATATTCGCTTGCATTTATGGATTGCTCCTAATTTCAGTGAGTTAACAGATTGATTATAGCTTTCAAGTTATAGAACGTAAATTATTATGATTTCCTAGATATTCGGAGACAAAAGTCACAATTCCACATTTCGAATGTGCTTCGTCCTGGGAGTTCTTGTGAATACGTTTCTCCAAACGTTTCTGTACTGTCAGGCTGGACAAATTTTGACGACCCAAGTAAGTACTTTACTTGTTTTGCGAACGTAAAAATTATGTAACGTTTCACTTACACATATTTTAAACGCAAAGTCCGAAGGTTTGTACGATGCTGTTTACGAATGCGATTGGTTAAGTTTAAAAACGAAGGAAGCGAAAAGTTTGATTCTGATTATGGCGAGGACCATGACTCCTTTGTACATAACTGCAGGGAAATTATTTCCCATGACAATGCTGACATTTTGCAACGTTAGTTCTGTTTCATCCTTTTTACCCTTTTTCGTCACTTTCTTTGCGCCTCTATTAATACCTTGATCATTCTTTTAGATCTTAAAAGTATCACTGAGTTATATATCTTTCTTAATGGCAAAGCTATAATAGTAATCGTTATTTATGATATGCCATAAAAGGTAATCGATAAGGCGCTTGATTACGTAATGTGTAATCAGTCAGAAGAAAAACTACAATTAAATAGACTGCTTGCACTAATATACTCACAATCGCTTAATAAATCTTCATATGCGAACTAAAGTTAATAAACGTAACTTCTGTTAAAGATATTTAAAAAATCTCTAATTATTATCAATACCTTTGACTCGAAGTTGCAGATCTTTGTGTTTAAAAATGCCATGAGATCGTTGGGATTATCCATTGTATGCTGATATTGCCGATGAGTTAAATTCACGTACGATATTATGATCAGTTGTTGCGAAACACTTTATACATTATGGAAGCGAATACTAACAGGGGACATCACACAATTGTAATATACCGATTTTTATGCGCTTTTGATATGATGTATGTAGTACTCGAAAAAATATTTGACACGTGTTTTTTGTATCGACGGTAATTCAATCTGGAAGGGTTGAAACAACCCTTAAAATTGTGGTCGAAACCCTATTTTTTAATTTTTTTGAAAAAATCAATATACAGCCAGTTTCATCATTGAAAAATAAATAAATTCTGTATTCAAACTTTTTTTCTTGGAGCAATAATTTTTGAGATACAGTACGAAATAGATTTTTCACCCGAATTTTAGGCAGTGATGGGTAAATTTCAAATAGGAAGTATTTGAAAATAGTAATAGAAATATTTTCATTTAAATAAGTATTTTTAAATATCCTTCATATCCTTCTACGTAAAACTGAGAAGTATTATTTAAATGAAAGTACTTCTATTAGTATTTTCAATACTTCCTATTTGAAATTTACCCATCATTGACTTTAGGGACTGTTTTAAACCCTTCAGTGTGAATTACCGCCGGTGCAAAAAAATCACGTGTCGAGTATTTTTTCGAGCACTATAATTGTATACCAAAAGCGCGTTAAAATCAGCGTGTTACAATTGAGAAATATCTCTTGTGAAGTACTTTATTCCGAAGAAAAAGACATATGTACGTTTCGATTCTCTTAGATGCACTGCGACGCGATTCTCACTAGAAAACTTGTTAGCCACTCTCGTCACACCGAGCAGATCAACATACAAAGAAAGTCTCTATACTCTATACTCTATACGATCTCCCATAACAACTTCAGCTCATTAAAGATGCACGAACGAAGGAAAAAGAAAAAGAAGTAAAAGCATTTTCCAATGGTTCCGAAAGTCCGGTCGAAGCAATGTCATTCTTATTTGTGATTGTTCCCACTGGATAATAAATTACGGAACGGCAGCGTGGAAACGTTTCGTTGCGCATCACATTGTGGACTGAAATATTAAACGCTCGCTGGTTTTTTACGACGGTTTTTTCTCCGATGTCCATCGTGATGTTCCTACCGTGACTATATAACTTTCTTAAACAACATTTTTATCGTGCCGCGGTTGGAATAAAAAAGAACGGGAGGCTAAAAGTTTCTCGGACATTCAAGTTCAAGCATGAATATCTCAACATTGAAAAAAAGCGAAGGTGCACTTTCGTTTACCCTCTTGCAACTAATGCTACTTAGTGCTGGGTTTAATATGGTCGGTGGTTTTGTTTCGTAGACTACGTAAGCTACTTCGAATGGACCATTCAACTGAATCGTTATATGCTGGACACGATAGGTCTTTGGCCAGCCAATTATCGGGGCAGAAGAAGGCATTTTACAACGCTGCACGCGATATTTTCTTTGACGTCATGCTTAATCTTTTGTACGATCCCTACCTTGGTCGCGCTGTTCATGCATCACGATTCCATGCTAGTCATTGAAAATCTGAGTTATACCATCCCTTTTCTGGTATCGCATTTCAAGTATATTATCATTTATAGGAAAAGGAAGGGTAAGTTTGCACATCGTATTTGGCTCTTTGACAAGTCTGTACTTTATTTTAGTAATCGGAACGATACCGAACCAATAGTATCGTTACTAGATAACAAATTCCGATACTGTATCGAGTATTGAACTTGGTGTAGTACCTAGAAGAGATACAATAAAGTAGACAAAAAATGTCTGTAGTTGTTAATACTAACACTTTCCAAGAGTTTGGACAAAAGGCGTGAAAATTTTAACGAAAACAGTTAGAACCCTAAAGTAAGACACCATAGATATGCCTGAACCACTTGATGATGAGTTGCTTAGCACATCACAACTCAACTTTATTGTATTCCTTCCAGGAACTATATCAAAAAGAATCCATATCTGTTTGATACTTTTACGAAAGTATCCATACCTCCTTGATATCTATACAGGGTGTTTCAAAACGAGTAGTACAACCGAGCATGAGTGAATTCCTTATGAAAAAATAAATATGGAATAATAATGTATAGTGCGATCGGTGAAGTCGAAAGTGTGCTTTACGAATCTATTATATGTATACTTTAAACTATACTTTTATCCTATATTTTTTATTTATTTTTTCATGAAGAATTCACCTACAACTCATTGTACCATGCATTCTGAAACACCCTGTATGTGTTAAAGTATCCATACCTACTCAATCCCTTTCTAAAAATATTGATACTAACTTAATATTTCACAAAAGTATCGGTATCGGAATCGATTGGGATCTTCTACTTGTTAAATTCAGGAAATAAAATAAAAATATATAAATACGCAAAGTATGAAACTAGTATCAATACTTTCAGAGAGGTATCAATTCGATGCACAGTATTCTCTCGCTATAAGCTCACCGCTTTCGTCGCTTCATCGAGCAATAGTACGTGTAAGGCGCATGTTCGTGAAGGTAATGGAATAATGGAATCGGCAGCTTTTTGTACGTCGTCAATGATTACAGTGAAATCGAAGAGTGGCTCGATGAAATGACGAAAACGGCGAGCTTACATCGAGAGAATACTGTAGTACTTGTATCGGTTTGATATCGCTTCAGGAGGTATCGGTATAATTGATACCAAGTACCTAAAATTTCGATACCTTTCGATACTTTCTCATTAAGTATTTCGATATCGAATTGCTTGGGTACCATGAACAGTATCGGTATCGGTCCGATCACTGCTTTATTCGATATGTAATCGGTTTGTTTATTATCTTATTCTCAAGTTCTCGGGTCGGTTCTAAATATGATGACCGATGACTGGGCAAAACCGAAATCGGACGCGGAAAGGCTCGTAATGATACGTTGGGCGCGGGACGGTCGAACAATTAGCGTGTGTCTATACATGTTGTTAACGGTGACGGTGATGCTGATGTTTATCTTTCCAACATTTGGCATCACAATAAAACACGTGACAAATGAAACGGATATCCGGAGGACCTTCGTATTTCCAGGTCACTACGCGCAGGTCTTTTATCGAAGCCCTTATTTCGAAGCGTTATTAGTAGCTCAGCTTATGACGCTGTGGGTATTAATGGGTTCGTACACAGGGATTGATAACTTCCTTCTGATATTAATTTTTCATACGTGCGGCCAACTGGAAAACCTTCGTGCTCGGCTAGTGAGCATAAAAGAATCCCGACACTTCGATCGTTTATTGACGAACAACGTTCAAGAACACATTCGACTCATTCGGTATTTTTTATTAATTGCTGCATTATCTTAAGCCATGTACGCTTAATATTCTCTACTTTCGTCAAGTATATTTGTTAAAATGATTGTCGGTTACAGAATGGCCGGTGTAATTGAAGATACTTTCATGCTCATGCTCCTCCTCATGCTGTTGCACTTCATTATGTTCATTTCCGTGTATGGATTGTTACTGGTTGCCGTGAGTAAATATGTAGATAGCAACGAATCTAGATAAGTGCAATAGATTTCAAATTCGGACGTTGTAACGTTCTAGCTGGTGAACGATAAAAATAAATCCCTGTTCCGAATAGTATACACATTGACCGCCGCTCTGACTACGTTCCTGCAAACATTTTATTACTGTTTCGCAGGACAACTTTTGACAACTCAAGTAAGTATAGATATAAATTGCAATCTTTTGGAATCTTGTCGAATTGGCGAGTTTATATCCGCGAATGTTGAACAAGTCGGAGGGTTTAAACGAAGCTGTCTACGAATGCGACTGGGTAAATCTGCAATCGAACAAAGCAAGAAATTTAATTTTGATTATGGTGAGGACCAAAACTCCTATCTACATAACCGCTGGAAAATTATTTCCAATGACATTGTCAATATTTTGCAGCGTAAGTACATCTTCACCTTTCTCGCATATTTTTCTACCTTTTTTTTATCCTTAAATCTCCATTTTTCCAGATTACGAAAGTATCGGTGAGCTATATATCTTTTTTAATGACAAAGCTTTTATAACAGACAGTTCCTATAACGCCATAAAAGATTATAAGTCTACGATGTTGATTTAGTAATACGCAATCATTTGAAGAAAACTGTACAGTTACATAGATTACTAAAACCAGTAAATGGAGGTTGTATTACGAACGTCAGAAAATAAAAAATAAAAATGACATTCGAATACCCTTTACCGACTGATTTCATTTTTCAAGAAATTAAACGTCGCGTTTATCCAGATAAGAAACTCGGATAATCCATTCAATCTTATAAAAGCTTTCATAATCATACAATAAACTGCTGACGACAAACGGAAATAAGCCTAAGAGTAAACTCACACGGACCATTTTCGTGCCACATGACAGCCACGAAACTATCAATGATGTCCGATTTATTTCTGTTTGTGAAAGACATAATTCTATGGTTGTCATGTCGCCCTAAAGTGGCCGGAAAGTGGTCCGTGTGAGTTTATCCTAATTCGTTGCTTCGACTCATTTCCTAAGAAAGATGATCGAAACATAAATGAATACAAAAGAATAATAAGCTCTAGCTAAACAGATTCAGTGTACTTACGCTTCGAAGCGTTTAAAGGGCGAAATATAGCTCTTGTTCTACCAAATGCCTCAAGATAGAAGGAACGTCTTTACACGATCCGCGAGAGCAAATAACCAACCTTCTATTCCATCGAGACATTAAGGATGCACGAGCACAGAGAAAGGGAAAGGGGTAAAACTGTTTCCCCCTTGGTTTTCGAAACTTTAATGCGAGACATTGTTTATAATTACTATGGCAGAACAGCAATGTGGAAAAATTTCAATGCGCACCGTGTTGCACGGTGAAATATTCAATACACAACCCCCTTTTTGCGAGGGTTTTTTGTCTAGATTTCCATCGCGATATTGTTACTGCGGCTATTTAACTTTGTAGAGGAACATTTTTATCGTGTTTCGCGCGCAAAAAAAAGTAAAAGGGTAATAGTTCGTGTAACCAAGTTCGAACATGAATATCTCAACGACGAAGGGAAACGCAGGTGTACTTTCGTCGACCTTTTTCCAGCGTCGCAACCTGCCGAGTTTAATCAGTCGTTGGTTTTGCTGTCGTAGACTACGAATGGGCCGTTGGATTGACTCGCTACTTTTTGAACCCAATAGGGCTTTGGCCAGCAGATTATCGCGGACGGAAAAAGTTGTTTACAACGTTACGCGCAGTGCTGCCTTTCACGCTGAGTCTATTCGTTTGCACGATTCCTTCTGTCTGTTCGTTGATCATGAGCTGCGACGATCTGATACTGCTCATTGATAATTCTAGCTATTCTTTCTCCATCTTGATATCGAATTTGAAATACATTGTTATCTACAAGAATAAGAAAGGTAAGCTTGCACAACGTTTAGAGTAATTCTGGGAAAGATGGATCAGTTAAATATTTTCTAAACTATTCCTCGTACAAACAATGTGTTAGTCCTGTTTTAGTGCAATGACAACGATCAAGTGTAATGATCAATTTTAGATTTTTATTGTACGAAATTATGAAGAAAATCAATATTTTAGGTTTAGGAGGTGCAAGAATTTTTTATGTGGTTGTAAAAAATTAAATTATTCTGCTATTTGAGCAAATTTAACGTAAATGTCAAATGTTGTTTGAATAAATATTAACAACTTAGAACGGCGATGTTTTAAGCAATCGTAATGATTTAGTTAAATTGTACACGTTTCTGATGCAAATGAGGTAAGATAGATCACTCATACTTGGTATGTAATTATAAACTAGACTAAATTTATTACTATAAAAAAGATTTGCGCTAATGATGATTTAATAAAAATTACAACAAAAACAACAGAACTGATAGTAAGATTGAAAAGTATATAGTCTGTTTGCTTGTTTTATAAGGAATATTTCAAATTTTATAGTAGGTAGATGTAGTCATAGTGCCAAAGAAACAAATAAATGCGTCAAATTGTGTTATTCCAATAAATATTCTCCTTCCAAGATGTGAAATATGTAATAAAAGCATTTTAAAAATAAGCAATAAGAATAGGAACTTTATTTGTTATTGAGTATGGTTACGTTTTAAATTATAGTAAACTTGTTTCGCAATTCTGTGACTGGAAGTTAAATGTTGTACTAATTTTAATTTTCTATCACAGCCAATTTCTTTTTCACATACAAAAACTCGCAGATTCGTTTACATGTACTCCAAATGTTAATTAACTGTAAAATCCCCAGTATTATATTTTTTCTATGTATTTATGTCGTTCCAGATTCCCCATTGAATTGTTTTTTAGTTTCCGTAACTGTTATTGTGCAAAAGCAAATACCTTTTATACAATCTAAACAAATTTAAAACAATCTTTGTGAACGAGTGCGTGAGCCATTTATATATTTATTATTTATTTATTTATTATTTATTTTACAGTGCACAGATCCTTCATCATTCACGAAACTACTATTTCTAATTCCATCGATTCAGTGTGTGGTGACTTTTTATTAATTTGGATATTTTATTTTTCGTTTAAATTTAAAGCACTACGTAATGTATAAGATCATTGTTTACACAAATAGGTAAATGACTCATTTAATATTTCTAAAATATTCGATTTTCAAACGTTCTCAAAAAGGTGGTCCATCTCTTCGTAATTACTCTAATTGTATACATAAATTCCTAAACATAGTAGAACTAAATTGTTCCGTTTCTTTAAGTTCTTTTCTCAGTTCTAAATATGATAGCGAAAGATTGGGCGAAACCCAAGACGGACGCGGAAAGAGCAGTCATGATACGCCGAGCTCGAATTGGCCGAGTGATCGGCGTGTTTTGCATCCTGTCGATCATTATTTTATTAATCCTAATGTTGATCTTACCAAGATTCGGAATTACGTTCCGATACGTAAGAAATGGCACGAATGTACGGAAAACTTTTCCGATTGACGTTTATTACGTAATCGATGTCTATCGAAGCCCTTATTTTGAAATGTTATTTACTATTCACGTGATCGTCTTGTATTTGTTGTGTGCGAGCTACACGGGGGTTGATAATTTTCTTGGGGTATTGATTTTTCACGTGTGCGGACAACTGGAAATTCTTCGTGCTCGTCTCGCGAGTATAAAAGGATCCGAAGAATTCAATCGTGTATTGGCAAATAGCGTTGAAGATCATGTAGAACTCATCAGGTAGTATCATCGAGTTGTGTGATCGAAGGTTCTAGAATTTATCTCATGGTAATTATTCAATTTTATAGAGCAGTCAGTGCGATTGAAAATAGTTTTAGCCTCTTGCTGCTCGCTGTGTTACTCCACTTCTGCATATTCATTTGTGTTTACGGATTGCTACTACGTTTCGTAAGTAAACTTAGTAAATAGATTGACAGTAACTTTGTCACTATAATATTTAGCAAACACTATGAAATTCTAGATGTTCGAAGCCGAAATGAATATTTTTACACCACGAGTGATATTTTTATTGATATCTGGCTTGAATACGTTTCTTCAAACGCTCTTTTACTGTATCGCAGGACAAATTCTGGTAACTCAAGTAAGTAAAAATGTGATGCATACGATGATGGATTAACTCGTCACTCACAAACGTTAAACTTCAGTCCGAAGGTTTGTATCGGGATATTTATAAATGCGATTGGGTAAATCTAAAATCGAAGGAAGCGAAGAGCTTAATTGTGCTTATGGCAAAGGCCAAGACTCCCCTATACATAACTGCAGGGAAATTATTTCCGATGACAATGCTAACGTTTTGCAACGTAAATTTTCTATTTCGTCTTTTCCATTAATTTTTCTTACTTTATTACTTGTTACTTTTCACTATCGCTGCTCTATTTTCTCAGATTCTGAAGATATCACTGAGCTATATATCTTTTTTAATGACGAAGCTGCAATGACTATAGTTCTCTGTACGACGATAAAAGATTATGGGTGACGTCTTCGATTAAGTAACGCATAATCGTTTCAGTAAAGTCTACAGCCAGATAAACTGCATGTTAGCTATGCACAAATGGATAAACGAAATCTGGTATTAAAACTATCGAAACGACAAAAATAAAAAGAGCTTTCTCAGCACTATTTACCGATTCATTAAATCTTTTTGTAAGGATTATTAATTACCAAAGAGAACGATCATATATTTGAATTGTACTCACATTTCTAAAGCACACAGTGCAACCTTAAGAGGAGACAATGACACGATTCGTTAATCGCTTGTTCCACCAAGTAGACTCAACATGGAAAGAAAGTCTTTACACTATCCGCCAAAGTAACTTTTCGATCCTATTGGAACATTAAAAATGCACGAGCTAAGAAGCAGACAAAAGAAGTGAGACATCTTCCACGGTGTCCGAAAGTATTTGTAATTACAACAGCGTGGAAAAATTTCGTTGCACCTCGCGTTGCGAGATGAAATATTAAATGCTTACTCGCGTTTTTGCGTGAGGTTTTTGCTTAGACTTTCATCGCGATGTTGTTGCCACGGCTATTTAACTTAGTCGAGCAACATTTTTCTCGTACCGCGCGCACAAAAAAAAGAACGGAAAGTAGCAGACGGTTGTTCGAGGGCATTCAAGTTCCAGCATGAATATCGTAACGTCAAAGGCAAACGCAGGTGGACTTTCGTTATTCGTGTAAAACCTGTGGGTGTGTTTAATCGTTCGTTGCTCTTTATTATCGTAGACTACGAATGGGCGACTCAATTGAGCCGTTACTTCTTGGATCCGATAGGTCTTTGGCCGGCAAACGATCGCGATAAAAAAAGGAAGTACATAGTGACAGTATTGGCACTGGTGTTCTTTACGTTGAGTCTATTCGTTTGTACCATTCCTTCAGTTTGTTCGTTAATCATGAGCCGGGACGATCTGATACTGTTCATTGATAATCTTGCCTACTTTGTACCGGTTATGATGTCGCATTTGAAATATTTTATAATCTACAACAAAAAGAAAGGTGACTTTCTTAGGTGACAATTAGTGATCGGACCGATACCGAACCATTAGTATCGATATCAGATGAGAAATTCTGATACTGGTACGCTGGTACCCAGTAGAATCGATTTGGCGATCTGCAACCGATTTGGGCGATTAACAGTAGTGCGAACGTGGGTGCGAAGCTCGACGATATAACTTTGTCTGGAAAACGCAAGGAACAAGGGAACTTTGTCGTAGAGGACTTCAAGCAAAGAGTAGGTATAATAAGCGACGTCACTCCAAGTGTCCTTTTAAATTGGCTGTCATTTCGTCTCTTTCTAAAAATGAAATTACCGATAAAAACACCCAACGGACATTTAAATTGGCTGTGTCATTTTGTCTTTCTCTAAAAGTGATTTTCTTTTCGAGTGTCGCCTCTTGTTATATCTACTCTTTGCTTCAAGTATAGGATAGGGATTGAGTTGGCGTCATGGAAAACAATAGAGAGTCAAAAACCCAGGCAACGGATTCAATATCAAGCTGACTATCCGTGAGAGAGTGCATAAAACAGTTTTGTGTTAGAGAATAGAAGTGAAATCGTTTTTAATTGAAGCAAATAAAAGATTGCTACAATTGTATTTGACTATCTTGACGATATCGACGATCTTCACACCACTGTTGGTCGTCGAATCGGTTGCAGATCGCCAAATCGATTTTTGGTCGCCTGGCGACTTATCGCTCGTGTGAAAAGGCTCTTAAACAGAAGGCATTGCATTTGATTGACTGAACAAAAGAGATGTAAGTATCAAATATCAAACCGATACCGATACTTTCGTGAAGTATCAAACTGGTATCGCTACTTTCAGAGAAGTATAAGGGTGACCTCAGACGGTCCACTTTCCGACCACTTTCGGGCGACGCCACAAAACTGTTAGTGATATGTTATCCGATTTATTTGTATTTGTGAAAAATATAGCAGTGTCGCCGAAAGTGGCCGGATAGTGGTCGTAAAGTGGTCCGTCTGAGTTTACCCTCAAACGGGTAGCAAGTAACAATTCGATGTAGTATCGGTTTAGCATCGCTTCGAGGGGTATCAGTATCTATAACGGATACCAAGTACCTAAAATTTCGATACCTCTCGACACTTTCTACCAAGTATTTCGGTGTCGAATTGCTTGAGTATCATCAATAGTATCGGTATCGGTCCAATCAGTAATCTCTATAGCAACCGTGTATCTAAAGATCTGTTTTCCGTTCCTGCTACTGAACTGGTACAAAATGAACCATCTCCTTCCGTTTTATAAAATATAAGAAGATGGCGATTGTTCTGAACTAGTGCAGCCAGTGCAGAAACAGAAAACACACCAATGCGTAGAGGTGATTTCGTTAACGGATTGTTTCGTGGTTTCAAGTTCTCTCGACAGTTCTGAACACGATGGCCGAGGACTGGACAAAAGCTAAAACGGAAGCGGAAGAAGCCGTGATGATTCGACGAGCGCGTATCGGTCGAATCATCAGTGTATTTTGTTTCACGGTGATCGTTGTCTTGATAATTCTAATGTTTGTTCTACCAAGATTCGGCATCACGATCAGATACCTAAGAAACGGAACAGATATACGAAAAACGTTACCAATGCCCACTTATTACATGGTTGACGTATATCGAAGTCCCTATTTCGAAATCATGTTGATCGTTCACTATATCTACTTATGGCCAGTTGTTATATGTTACACAGGGGTTGATAATTTCCTCGGAATGTTGATTTTTCACGTGTGCGGACAATTAGAGAATCTTCGCGCTCGCCTCGCGAGCATGAGAGAATCCAAAAGCTTCCAACGCGCGCTGTCAAGAAGCGTGAAAGGCCATATACGACTCATCAGGTATATTCTTCGAGTCATTGCACTGCCTGTGCTTTCTTATTTATCTTAATCGCATTTACACACGATCTTATAGAACAGTCGATACAATCGAAAATACGTTTAGCTTCTTACTTCTTACGGAGTTACTCTACTATCTTCTGTTTCTTTGTATTTACGGGTTGTTGCTACTCTCCGTAAGTAAATAAATTTAACTGATTGTAGTGTAGACAGATGTGACTGATTTCAAACTGTAAAACATAAATGCGAACGTTACGATGCCCTAGATGTTCGACGAAAAAAATCACGTTTCCACGGTGCGAATATTCTTTTTGTTGTCAGTTTTTACGTGCACGTCTCTGCAAACACTTTTTTTCTGCATCGCAGGACAACTTTTGGAAACTCAAGTAAGTAGAGACGTCGAGTTCACAAGTCTTTTGACTCGTTACTCAAAAACATTAAATGCAAAGTCCGAAGGTTTATACTATGGAGCTTGTCAATGCGATTGGTTAAATCTAAAACCGAAAGAAGCAAAGAGTTTGATTCTGATTATGATGAGGACGAGCACACCTCTTAACATAACTGCCGGAAAATTGTTTCCGATGACGATGCTAACGTTCTGCAACGTAAGTTTTTTCACTCTATTACTTGCGGTTTCCGTTATTTACTTTTATCTGTAATTCGCCATCCTTTCAGACATTGAAGGTGTCTCTCAGTTATATATCTTTTTTGATAACAAAAGTATAGCAACACGCTAATACAATTTTTCCATCGACTTAGTTGTTGAAATATAATTGTTTGGATAAAAAAAACAACACAAATGAAATAAATATTGTTAATATTACAATTTTTAGGCCATTTATCTGTTTAAAACTATCCCATTATATACGACGACTAAAATTTATAGAACCGTAAAATCGTTGTATAAACATATCTATGCAATTGCGTAAAGCGCGACGAGTCCAGTGCTTCTTTGCAGGCAAACATTGTCTTATAATACTAATGATCTTTCGTCGATTGTTTCATTCTAAATGTTCCATTCAGATGCAACAGACATTATTTAATTAGTGTCACTCGTACGTATACACACGACCACCTTTGAAGCGAACAATGCGATAAGGGGATACAACGTGATCAGTGAAAAGCTTGTTACAGGATGGAAACTAGCGGACAAAGGAATCCTTACAAGTGTTGCGATCGAAACTTCATCGCATACTATGATCATAACAGGATCACGTATTTATTTATTTTCAGAAGTGAATTCAATTTATCACGATATACATATATATAAACATCAATACCAATGTTTTGTGAATGCAGATAAAACGACGAAAATGAGATGTGCGGAAAGACAAAATTGTAAGTACATGAATTACCAGTTGATGTAACAGAACCTGTCTGCAGATCTATAAAACTGTATTAGCAGATCGGGAAGCAGATTGGCGTCAGAAACCTAGCAGAGCATGTCAGCAGTATCTGCTCGAATTCTGCTCCAAATCTGACAACAGGTTACGTCGGCAGGACCTGCTCGGTTTCTGTCGCCAGTCTATTAATAGACTTGCATTCAACAAATCCTGAATCGAATCTGCAGCCAGGCTAACTGCAAATGCTGGCGGCCAATTCTGTCAAAATCTGCTCGGTCAGATTTAGCAGACAGGGATTGTACTCAAAGAATACGAAGCATATGATAAGGTACTTAAAGTATTTATTGCTCCATTTCAGATACAATTTACAAACACTGGTAAAATAAATTGTTTTTCTGAAATTTAGATAGTTCGAATGTTAATAATTGTATGTAGATAACGTGTAAAAAACCATTGATTGAATTTTACAAAATTATCAAATGCTATATGTTATATCGGAGTACTATCTTTACTGACGTAAGACACTTACTTCGTTTTAGGTTATTTCAAGTATTTATAAATAAAAATGTAGAATAACCGTCGTTTGAGAAAATATTCGTTCCTGTTACCTTCCATAGAATTTCTGTTTCTCTTCCATTGAAGAAATTGACGTAGAAGAATGTACAAGAATCGTCGAAGATGTACCCAAACATCGTTATCGAGCGCGATCATTCAACTCCGGGTTCAGTGTATAACGTATTACACAGTGGTATGGTCAAGCATCCAGTTTATATATGTATCTATATACGTATAATCGCGTAGTAGATGCATGGTATTTATGTAACGTATGCTTGTCATGTGTAGTGGAACGCGCAGTATAGTTTCGTGATACAAAAGTAAATCGATCGATTTGACAAATTTATTATCCTTGGAAAAAGAAACAGTAAACCCTTTCGATTGTAATGTAAGATAAATATCATACATTAAACCGAGAAAGAAGGAAAAGGATTAACAAGCTTTGAATTGCGCGTTCCGTCTCACGATCGAGATGTATAATCTCCGTTGTAAGTAGAAATACGAAAAACACTATTCATTATAACTTAATTCGCTTACGAACGCGATCAACTAGATAATCGCATGAAATGTTTTGACCCTAAACACTTTTATCCTTCGTGTTTCGCGTCGTTGCGTTTAAGGTTATTTGATTACATTTAATTCCGCACAATATTGACTCGTCCCTCCTTTTTATTTTACAATTGGTTTATCGTTTAATCGAAGCGAGCGGAATTTTGCAGATGTTAAATTTCATTTTCAGAGTAGAATATAGCGAATGGAAGATTATAAAGTGAAAAATGAACCAATGGATGCATTAATAGACAGTCAGGTTATGGTAAAGGTTTTCTATGAAACAGCAGCACCATACAATACAATGCTTCTTCAAGGACTCTAACTTAAACCTTACTTTAAGGACGAAAACATTGTAAGCGTTGTACTTAAGGAAGAACCCGGCGATAGATTTGATCCCGACTATATGGAGGACATCTGCTCTGGTACATTCGAGAAGGTATTTTTACCTATCGAAAATAATGAAGTTGACTTCTCTAATGAAATGGTACATTTCCTATTTATCCGTTGTCCACTTCTTCCTCCGGTCAATGTTCAGCGTCGTTACTGATTCGATAAAACTCGTTGATTCTAGGTAAAACTGGAATTGGATGGCGAATCCAGTAGTCATCAGAATTGGACGGCTCAGATAGCCAACGCGAATTTATGCGATAAGGAAGATGCTGCTATGCAAAGATGTTTGACAAGCGCTAATTTTGCTCAACCGCAGGACATTGAGAAGCATTCTGGATTTTGTATAAACGGACAACAGCCGAAATTTTACAAGATACAATGCTCCATCTGCAAGAAATGGTTCTTAAACAACGATTCGATGGTTACTCACTTGAAAATGCACTGCAGCGGAAATCAGTGCGAAGTTTGTCAACAAAACTTTCAAGACAGTTCCAGTCTCCACGCTCACATGTTAACGCACGTTGGAATGAGTCCGCTGGAGTGCAACATTTGTCAAAAACGATTTGCTTACAAATGGTGTCTACGTAATCACATGCAAATGCACGTGGTGGAAAAACCGTTCGACGATCCTTTGCATCAATCTTTCATGAAGAGGCCGGATACTGAAAACGAACAGTCGATGAATATAGAGGAAAGATTGTTCGAATGCGATCTTTGTCACGCGACGTTCAAAGGGAAATCTAGTCTGAATCGACATGTGCTTACTCATACCGATGAAAGGCCGTACAAGTGTGACATATGTTTCGCGATGTTCCGCGAAAAAGGAAAATTAAATATACACATGGCGCTGCACGGCGGTAATAAACCGTTCAAATGTACCATGTGTCACAGAGCGTTCACGCAGAAGACTGCGCTGAACAATCACATGCTGGCGCACAGCGGCGAAAAGCCGCACGCGTGCAACATTTGCGAGAAAACGTACAAACGGAAATCGGAGTTGATAAGGCATACGATGGTTCACACTGGCGAAAGACCGTACGAGTGCAAAGAATGCCTGATGACGTTTCGGGAGAAGGCAAAATTGAATTCTCACATGCTCGTGCATACGGGCGAAAAGCCGCACGAGTGTCACATATGTCACAAAGCGTGCGCGCGAAAATCCGATCTCAACAGCCACATGCTGTTGCACACCGGCGGCCAATACGATTGTAAAGTTTGCGATAAAATATTTACTCGCAAATCGGATTTGAATCGACACACTTTAATACACACGGGCGAGAAACCGTTCGCTTGCGAGTTGTGCGACATGGCCTTTAGAGAAAAGACTAGATTAAATTCCCATATGCTGATACATACCGGTGATAGAAGACACGTCTGTCACATTTGTCAGAAAACTTTCAAAGAGAAATCCTCCTTGAGGAAACACATGTTGAGTCATACAGGGGATCGACCGTACGAATGTTACGTATGTCATAAAGCCTTCACTCAGAAAACAACACTAAACAGCCACATATTGGTACACGCGGGAGAAAGACCGTACGAGTGTAGCGCGTGTCAGAAAATATTCAAAGACAGAGCAACGTTGAAGAAGCATTTATCTATGCATATAAATGAAAAAACTCACGAATGCTTGATCTGTTTAAAGAAATTCGCCCATAAAGCTGCGTTAAATAATCATTTATCAACAAATCATACGTCTTAATTAGGGGGATCTAGTCTATCATATTTCAGCTGTTAGTTTCTTTTTATCGAGCACTATATATCGTCTATAGCTGCGAAAAAGATGATCACGTGTATCACAGGTGGAAAAGATAGAGTATTCTCAAGATGTACAGCGATATCTTTACAGGTGCAACCCGACAAATTTATAAATGTATTCGTGTCGTTGATGTTAAAGTGTCTAATTCGTTCCTGACACCAAGTGTCAGTGAGCACTGCTTTTACGAGTTCACTATATATTTTCCACCTATCATACATGCACCTGTTTTATATGCTCACTGATTCGAACAGTCACGTTCTTTCCTGTATATCTTTACGTACAATAAATTAATGTCTAATTAGTTAGTGACGATTTTTTTTAGCACCTTTGTAGAAAGGAATGCTTTTTTTTAAAGTTAAACTCACATTTTTGACGAGCATCGTTTTTTACAATACCGGAGTAAACTTACTATTTAAGTGAGTTTTTTTGTAATTATTTTTAAAGTATCCGCGTCGTGTATGTATGTATTATATATATATATAGGTGTCCAGATTCAGATATACTATAGTGAAAAATGGCCGACGTACGAGACGAACTATGTATGTACCTCCTTTTGAACTTTCAAATGGAGCACTAAACACGAAAGATCGTATTTACGTTCAAACACAATTGCATATACGTATTTATGCTGTGCTTATAATTTTCATTACAATGTGATTGTCAAGTTATGAATTCCTTACGAAAATCTTGTAAATATTGAGAGTAAAGGTTAATCGTCAACGTACCTGCGTTTTCACGTGTAAACTGTGACGTATTTGAGTAATAATAAAATGAGCAATTGTAAATATAAACTGTTTTAAATATATTGTTTAATCAATTGATCTTTTCTTTAATTGAAATCTATATAATTTCGTTAAATTGATCTATTAAACTATTGACAATTTAAAATTGATTGAAATGGAGCAATCGCAAAATCCGCAAATTTCATCTGACTCCAAAACAAAAGGATTCGATTTGTCAGCTGGAAAAACATGGATTTATCCAGAAAATTATCCTGTCAGGGATTATCAATTCAGTATAGTCGAAGCTTCTTTATACAACAATACATTAGTTTGTTTACCAACTGGTAAGAAAGATTCATCATCATTACATCTTTAACATTATCAATATAGATTTAACAACGTTTTTTTTAGGTTTGGGAAAAACATTTATCGCAGCAGTTGTAATGTATAATTTTTGGAGATGGTATCCATGCGGAAAAGTTGTCTTTTTGGCACCTACTAAACCTTTAGTTGCCCAACAAATTTCTGCCTGTCATAACATAATGGGTATACCTGTCTCAGAAACTATCGAACTCACAGGTAGACTGAATATTTTTACTTTTTCAAATATTATATTTCGTTTTTGTCATCGAGATTTTATATTATAGGAGCAGTGAATCAAAAGCAACGTGAAATAGCTTGGTCCAATAAAAGAGTAGTGTTTGCTACTCCTCAAGTTTTTCACAACGATTTGGAAAAGAACGTTGCACCCGGCGATTCGATAAAGTGCGTTGTTATAGACGAAGCGCATAAAGCTTTGGGAAAACATTCGTATTGCGAGGTATCTATTGCGCAAAGAAAACTGTGGTTCGTTGAATGACAATATGTTTGGTATTTTTAGTGCATTCGAATATTAAGTGAAAAAAACCAATTCTTCAGGATATTAGCTTTGTCTGCTACACCAGGAAACAAAATTGACAATGTTCACGAGGTATTAATTTGAAAATATAGAAAACCTATGAAAGCAACGCATGCTTTCTATATCTATACTCTAATTTACAGGATATATGAACAATATTTTCTGTAGGTATTGCAAAACTTACATATTGTTCATGTAGAGCTGAAAGATGAGACATCCCCTGATATTGTGCCATATATCAACGAAAGGAAGGTGGATATAATTTTAGTGCCTCTTAACAATGAATTAACACAGTACAAAGAAAGATATATCTTCATTATGGATAGACACGTCAAAGTTTTACTTCAGTGTAATGTTCTTCGTGGTCAAACTGCAAATATTTCAAAAGGAAGAGTAAATACTGATATTATATTTATATACACCCTTCGCTTTTAATTACAGTTCATAATATTAACATTTTTTAATAATTAGGTATTTCATTTGCTAAAAGAGTTTCAAAAGAAGACTAATAAATCAAGCAATCATGGACAGATTATGAAAACATTGAATATATTAATGACTATGTACCATGCTTATGAACTAATGATTAGAGATGGTCTTCGTGCGTTTCATAAATTCTATCAAAGTATGTGAATGCATGTTGTAAAACAAAATCAACAGATTGTTTTTCTTTATTTGGGTTTACAATATTTGCACATTTTTATCGACAGATCACTCTGATAAATTTTGGATGAACCAGGAAACGCATTTGCTAAATCTACTTGAAGATATCAAAGTGTACCTTGGTTCGTTTCCAGACATAAAAGCTTCCTGTGACGAGACTGTAGCGGATGTTTGTATAAATTAATCTGCTCTAAATGTTTAGCATTTAAATGCATTTTTATGCATAATTAGGAAATTGATTTCAGATTTCGCAGGATTTAATATTTGGTCACACAAAATTTGAAAAGCTAAAAGAATTACTTTTACAACACTTTAAAAATAGTCGAGGGAAACAGGACGATACGAGAGCCATCGTTTTTGTCGAGGTTTGTAATTTTCGAATTTATTTATATTCAGTACACAGTGATTAATTTATCTATTATATAGTACAGGGACATTGTAAACGAAATTTACATTTTGCTATTGCAATGTCGACCATTAATAAGACCGCAAATGTTCGTCGGCCAAGCGGGACAAAAGCAGAAGCAACAAATAAAAGCGTTAGAAAATTTCAGGAATAATCATGTTAATGTTCTTATATCCACAAGTATAGGTACGAAACATTCTATATTATTGGTTAAAATATGTTAAAGGTTAAAATAACGTTAACGATATACTAACCTTAATATTTAACGTAGGAGAAGAAGGTATAGACGTCGGGGAAGTAGATTTAATAATATGTTTTGATATATCTCAACATTCTCCTACGCGACTTGTGCAAAGAATGGGCAGAACAGGCAGAAAACGCGATGGACATATAATTATTCTGGTTACTGATGGACGAGAACACGAGGTAAAATTATATTGTAGACTTTATTATATAAATTTGACGTATTTATTTATTCATTTTACAGACGTTAAGATCTACAATGGCCAGAAGAGATTCCTTAAACTACAAAATATTAAATACAAGCAACATATCCTCCTCTCTTTATCAAAACAATCCACGTATGATTCCAGAAATTTATGAACCAGAATGTTTAAAAATGCATATAAGTATTCAACCTGCAAGTCCAATTATAAAAAGCAAAAATAGAAAGGAGAAACCAAAAGACAGTAAAAGTAAAAATGTGCGAAAGAAAATTACTGTTAAAGGTAATGAACTTATTAAACACTTTATTAGCCTAGATTTTGTTAAAAGTATTTCTAAAAATTATATGTAAATTTCAGACACAAATTTAGAATTGCTGAAGAACAAGGGACAATTTTCAGTAACAAAATACTTTACAAGTGACAAACCGGAAGAACAGAAAAATGATGTTTTGACAATGTTAAATGCTAATACGAGTCAATATGCAAACATACGCAACACAATAAAACCATCAGATGTGAAGATTCTATCTTGCGACAGTGATACGCTTGATTTTCTCACAATATGTGCTTTGAAAAATTCAGAGAACGAAACTGATACAAGAGAAAAGCATGGTAATGGTCAATTTCTTTATATGCCTAAATTTCCTCAACCGAAACATTTTTTCGATTTCTCAATACCCGACGTTAAAATCCTTAATTGTTTAAACACGTTAAATGATATCGCATCTGCAGAACATAATGCATCAAAATTTGAATACTTGCTTGATGATACTAGTGAATCAAACGAAGATGATATATTAAATATCGACGGACAAATAACCGAGAATAATAGTGTACATTCTATTCCTGAGGCTATAGTTTCTTTAAACGAATATCCGAGTTTCAATGATTCGAAAATAATGATAAAAGATTACCCTGATTCACAAGATTTGGAAGCTGGTAAATTTGAAGATATGTTGGACGAAACGTCTGATGAGTCAGAAAATAATACTCGAGTTGAAAATTTCGAGCAAAAGCAAACAGAAAATCTCGCTACTTTTAAGAATGTAAATTGTAAAGCGTCTACCAACGATTCACAGGTAGATAATATTAAATTATATGATACATATTTCAAAGAAACAATGGAAATCAATGATAGTTTTTCCCTAATTCGTCTGCCCGAGCATAGTGTTAAACAGGATAAAGAAAAAGATCACAGTAATTCTAAATGCTCAAAACTTGGTGAATCTAAGAATCAAAACATGTTTAGTATAACACAAGAAATCAGCGAAACAACACAATTAAATGTGAAATCAGAAGAGCCTAAAATGGTTGATGAATCTGAAGACGATATGTTTCAGGACAAAAGTTTTCAAATATCATTTGCTAACGAAAAAAGTTTTGAACCAAAAGATAAATATTCGGTTGACGATAAAAAATCTAATAATGACATAAATTTCGACGAATCATCATATTTCAAAAGTATAACATCTGCGGTCAACGCGGACTTGAAGGCTGATGAATTTGAATGGGACGACGATTTCGAAACTCTGATCGATGGTGCGCAAAGCTCTGTTGCGTTAAACATAGTTGAAGAAAAAAGTGATAAATTAGAAAAAAACAACTGTAAAGTTGACGAGCAGTATTCGGATAGCGAGGATTGGATATCAGTTAAAAAATCGTCTCAAAAAGAAAATGTGCCTAGTATGAGCATATCGAAAAAATTATCGAGAGTAACTAATTTTCGGAATGCAAAAGACGATTATGCGTGCAAAAATATCGAAAATGAAAGAACGCATGAGAATGATTTATTTGAAAACGTAATGAATGAAAGTATCGATTCTGAAAAGAGTCATTTTTTCAATGAAACGAAAAATGATTCTACGAAATACGGAAGTACAACAGAAAATCGATTGAAAATGGTTAACGTCCGAGACCGTAATCGAATTCGTAAACCAAAGAAAAGTAGAAACGAATTTATCGACGATGAAGCAGAAGTTACCGTAGACGTTGAATACGCAGGAACAGACGAAAGTTCTGGAGCCGATGAGGATTTAGAAAATTTCGTGAGTTACACGCAGAATGTGCATGATACGTCCGAGATGTACGCACACTATTTACGAACAATTAAAAGCCCAATTAAAAACCGCGATGGGTTTCTTTTCAAGAAGCCTCGCATGCTCGATCCCGATATAGAGATATATTCGCAACCTGTAACTCAAGAACACGAATCCTACATCGATGTAAGTCAAATAAATGTAGGAGTATAACGATCGTGATTTAACATTCTTATTTCTTTAATTTCTTGTTTCTTTGTAGGATTCGTTTTGCGTAACGGGAGATGACGCCATGACTACCGGAATCGAAGAATTATCCGAATTGGAGAAGGCAGAGCAGGAATTGGAAAGAAGAAAACGAAAACGAAACCGTGGTGAAAAATCCGACACTAGTACGAGAAAAAAGTCCAAAAAAACTAAAAGAAGAAATATAATAAGTTACTGTAGTAGTAGCGAAGATGAAACTGAGAAATTACGCGAAGAAATTAAAGATTACTGTTGCGGGCTCGATAGTAATTGATAAATTAATTTTAGTATTAATGAAATAGTGAAAAATAATGCTTTCATATTTTTGTATTTTTATACTGTATTTGTTAAAGTTTAAATGAAAGATAAGTAAATACGAAGATGAAATTACAGCTAAAGTTTCTTTATAGATTATATAAATAATTTTTGAGGATTTCAGTCGCTCAAACGTTCTTGCCCAATGTCCAAGAAATATTAGAAACCCGAACAAAGAGAAACGACCAAATATTTTTGACCTGTTCCGCAGTTCGTAAATCATGTGCTTCGAGAAAATCGTTAGAAGATCGTTTTGAAAACGTAAAAGCGGTAATCTCTGGACACGAACAATGGGGATAATGCGTTTCACGGTTTCTGCAGGTATGAAAGGTGAAACGCGTTTGAAAAGATTCAACGTTTCGCATTAACAAGCGACAAACCGTTAGGGGTAAAGAATTTAGGGAACCCAGTTTCACCCTCCGAAAGATATATAAAGCTAGGGACAAGAATATTTCCCTTAGTTTCCAAATTGTGATCAGTTGGGGAACAGTTGAATTTTCGCGCGAACGTTCGGTACTCTGTTAGAAGAAAAATGTATCATAGTTTAATTGTTTGCCTGGTGACGATCAGTTGGTGTCGAGGTGCGATTATACCATCCAAAGAGGAACTTAGCGCTGAGCAGGTTAAACAGACGGAAGATGCGAATCAACGAATGTTCGCAGCCTCTCAAATCGGCAACCAACAACTGCAAACTTACGCGCCAGCGCAAGCGAGTCAATTATCGACTGGCCAATATTTTTATCCAAGTTATTTAGAGTACGGAAACAGCGGATACGCGGTTAAACCAGGGTACGAAAATTATCTAGTTCCTGCAGTGGTGTCGTCGCAAAGGGAATCCAGTTGGGCTACCGATGTCGCGACAAGTTTGCTTCCATTCTCCAGCGAAATCCTGGTGTACGGTATCCGTGCCGGTGCCTACTTGTTGCATTTTCTGTTCGCAACTCTGTTAGGCGGCGCTGTCACAACTATGCTTTGTACGTTTACACCACTTTGCAGCATCTCCTTCCTCGGTTTTAGCAAGGATCAGGTAATGATTTCGGGAACTTGCCGTGCCTGGCACGCAATCAATATAAAAGACTATTTGCATTCCCGTTAACCAGAACGATCTGGTTTTGCAGGTACAGGAGCAGGTAGCAGAATTGGCTCGGACCTATGTAACTCCTGAAACCATAAATGCAGCGACGGTTTTAGTTTCAAGGGCGCTCGACAAGTATACAGCGATGCAGCGAGAAGAAGATGAAAATCTGAAGAGGAAAAAGATTGAGAAATCACCGGTCCACGTTTCTAGCGCCGCATAATTTTTCGTTCGATTGTATTTTAGAAAAGACGTAAAAATTGAACAGACCTTTTGGATTATTTGAAAATAATTACACAGCTTCGTAATTTGGTCAGAATAAAAATGTTGATAAGACATCCGAATTAATTGCTGGGTTTTTCTTTCCTTTTCGCCTGACTCGTCGCGGGACATAATTTCGAAAAGCGATGGATAGGATCAGGATGCGTCGATTTGCTTGCAACCGTGCATGACGTTCATCCTTGCTTCTTTTGTCGCGGTTAGTGCCCCCGGACATACCCCCCTCTGTTTTGCACTTCTCTTCCCTCCCGTGTACTAAACCGACCGGTTTCGTAGTGAACACCGACGGATGAGATCAGAAGCCGGTTCGTCACTTCTTGGTGTACAGATCTTTGCGAGGATCGAGTGCTCGTAGGTCTATCGCTTGTGGAACAAGTTAAAAAGGAGATGAAGCGTTTCGGGTTGCTGTTAGGTGAGAAATCTGTTTTTATTCGCAAAAATCTTTCGATCTATTTCGGTCCCGTCGAGCGAGAATACTTTTTTCCTCGATCCCACAAAGTATACGGAGCGAAGAACAATGCGTCACCTTGACATTTAAATCTTAGTCGCAATCGGTCACGGTCGAGGAAACTTTCCTTCTCGTAACTGAACGTCGAATGGCTTAACGCGCTTCGGATACAATTTTAATGTTCCTATTTCAAGCTTCTTCACGATCACAGTAATTTATAAATTTCAGGCTATGCGATTGTCGTGTACGTCGCGTCGCCTACGATTCAACAATGCAAATCGGAGACGCCGAGCGCATACGCATCTGCCGATCCCGGGATCGCGAATCCGAACAGGAAGGACGAAGTCCCTGTATTTCGTCGAGAAATGAATTTCGACGAATTCGACTGGATGCTGTTCAAAGTAACACCAAGTTTTTTAATACGCGGGAGCGTCTGCGCGTTAATCGCAAAGAACCGTGCGTGAACCGCGTCCAAGCGTTGTTTTCGTTCTGTTTTAGTCCTTGAGCAAAAGAAGTTCCAGCAATCTTCTCTTATCGCCGATATCTTTGAAAATCACGTTGGCGCTTTTGTACGAAGGAGCTGAGGACGTCTACGGGAACACTACAACTGCTTCCGAGATCAGAAAGACACTGCGACTGCCAAGTAACCCAGCAGATATTCGGAAAAAGTTTTCGGCTATCATAAAATCGCTTCAGGTAAATGAAGGGGATTCCGGGAACTAATTCAAATAAGCGCGTTTCTTTTCTAAATATAATTTCCATCGCGTTAGCAGGGACGGACCGTTAACTTTATGGGCCTTGGACTAACATTTTTATGAACTTGGCTTAGCTCTTGGTGGAAACGGATTCATAAAAATGTATTGAAGCTAATTTTTTTTAAACTTAGCATAGCATAGCATAGCTTAGCTTAGCTTTCTGGTGGATTTCCGGCTTGATACTATTTGTGGGTCTACCCAATTAATCCAAATTAATTTCAGTTTGGGTTGATTTGTTGCGAGTTGCGACTTATTACTCGCTGTTTGGTAAATTAAACTGTTTTTTTACTCTTTCGTAAATAGAAAAAAATGATCCGGATATTTTTAAAAGTTTATGTAAAACTTTTTGCATTCAATTCTGAAATTGAAAAAAAACTATGTTTGGGAATTTCATGTATAATGATAATTTTTGTAAATGGCGTTGGCTTCCTCCATAATAAAAGAATAAATTCCTTATTTGCGGAAGTGATAAATACAATCATTCAAAAACAAAAATAGATGAAAAATTTTAAAGATTGTAACGTACTGTATGGAATCATCTGCGGTCATAGCAAAATATTGAAATTTCATGTTTTGTCAAATGTTTAAATTATAAACTACGAAATAATAAATAATTATAGGCAGAAAAATGTTTATAACAAAAGAATAAGTCGAAAAGTTGTGATTATAGATGTTTCCATGAAGAATTTAATTATGAAAAAAATCTCATAAGAATTTTTAAAATCAGTTCATAATTTTTAGCTTTAGGGCTTGCGCAATTTTAGAAAAACGTGTTTTGAGATAACGCGTTTCAAATTTCTGTTTATATTCTAATGCATATATAGATTAACATTACTTTTTATTCAGCTATTCCTGCGCCATAAAATAATCTTTCCATTTCTTTGAAATTGTCTTCTAATTCGGTCTTTATAATTAATACATTTCTTGTTATACTTTAGCATTTCATATTCAAAGTATCCACTACTGAATAAGCATTGTCCGGTACTCACAGTAGTGAATATTTGGGAATTGACCTTATTTTGAATTTCCCGCAGGAGACTTCGCCGGATTATAAATTGAACATTGGATCGCGAATTTTCATCGACCCGAAGATCTTGATTAGACAACAATATCAAGAAAACGCGAACTCATCTTACAGCACTTCTGTGACCTCCGCGAATTTTTCTGACACTCATGCGTTCGTTAAGGATGTCAATGCTTGGGTCAGTAACGTTACGGAGGGTAACATCGACAAAATGATAGAGGACGGTAAGATGTACAATTACAATTACTATGCGTTATTGAGAAGATGTGAATTAATTACATTTGAAGAGTTTTTGAAGTGTAGCGGATATTATTTTTATTTATAACATTATCCACTGCAAGTTAAATTGTCCATCTATTCTTGATAAAATCAATTTCAATATTCCTCCTAAGAACACTCGAACGCAACACTTTTCAATACTAAAGTACACAGAACTTTGTATGTAATTTTTCTTTGTAATTTTCGTTCTTCTCTCTACTCTTCCTTTTATCAGGCTCCTCAAACTTATCTTTTTTTTCTTACGTTTTGCTCTTGTTTTTGTTACCAAAGGACTGTCTAATAAAAATAAAAGATGTGCCGCGGACAGTTCAGAATCGAGAGTGCGTACGAGTGAGATTGAATCCTGTTGCACTCTGTTAATTAAAGTTGCACTTTCGTCAGGACGTTTTTTCCGAGCAATGCATGATAATTCTGTTCGTAAAGTATACGTAATCGTAAAACATGATTATTTTTTTCAGAGGATAGTGTAAAGAATTCGTTGATGTTGATCATGAACGCGCTCTTCTTCAAAGGATCGTGGAAACATAAATATTTCTCCAAGGAATCGACTAAAATAGAACCATTTTACCTGACCAACAATCGTGTCGTGAACGTACCGTTTATGCAATCGGAAAATACGTTCCTTTATCACGATTCCGAGGAATTAAAAGCTCAAATTCTACGCATACCGTACAATGTATGAAAAACTGTTTTTTTTATCTTTCACGATTTAATCCTACTTCGTCGTCCTATTTCAGGGCGATAAATTTGCCATGTTCTTCGTTCTGCCGCGAACGCGAAATGGAATTGAGCAACTTGCCGATAAGATTGATTCGAATGTCTTATCAAAGGTCGTGAGACAGATGCGGGAGGTAAAGATTCCCATCGCGATCCCGAAATTCAAATTTCAATTCTCCAGTAGCTTAAACTCTGCTCTTCAAGAAGTACGTTCGCCTTCGCTCTATTATTATCTTTGATAATACGTTAATTGTCCCATTCATGTAATTTTATGTCGTTGCTTCGTTTCTGTCGCCAATTAGCTTGGTATCCGTAATATTTTCGATAGCACGGCAACGCTAACGAATATTAACCATGCCAATCAAACTTCTCCGGCTCTACGAGTTTCTAATATCCTGCAAAAGGCAGGCATCGAAGTGAATGAGAATGGAACTACCGCTTTCGTGGCGACTCGTAAGTTTTCTCGGTTTTCCTTCAATCTTTTCCATTTATAAACGAACAATGCTTTCCCTATTATTATTCTTTCGCAGTAGTCGAATTGGTAGACAAAATCGGAGGCGGCAGCTTCAGCTTCCGTGCCAATCATCCGTTCCTATTTTACATTGAAAACGAAGTAAAAGAAAATGGAACCATTCTCTTTATGGGTAAAATGATGAACCCATTAAACGAACCTGAAGATAAAGCCAACACATATCAGGAGTCTTCGGTACAAAGTAGAGCAAATACATCAATTGCAGGTTGATTTTTTTTTTTTCATCACGAATATTCGACTTTAGTTTCTTCCTACCTTAAACTTATTTCTATTTTCATTCAAACAGATTGAACTATAATTAAATTTATAGATCGGATAGATAGAAAATGATTGATTATAGAGATAAAATTATAATCTACTCCAACTTAAACTTTTTCTGAATTATGAAAATTAAGTTGTTAACAACTATGTTTCGGAGCAACTAATAAATTATAAAATCAATCGCAATCTACTTTAAGGAATGCGAACGATTCTTGTTCCCTGATTTTCTAAATTTCTATTTTTTGTAATTTATGGATTATAAATTTAGTTCTAATTCCTTGAAGGTACATACATTCAAGAGAAAAAATGTTCCAAAGCCTAATTTCATTTTTCCTTAGAATATCTAGCAATCAAAAATTTTCGATTTCTGTTCTTGACGTTGTTCAAACTTAAACAAATATTTATAGACTCACCCTCGAATAATGAATTAAATGCCGAATACAAGGAAACTTTCTTCGATCAATCCTTTTCGAAGGTAAGGAAATGAATTTTGTATTGCAAAGAAAAATCGCGAACTCTAAAAAGATCGTAATTTTTCAATGAAATTTCAATCGAGAACATTTCATGTTAGACTTTGAACGACAAATACAGCGGAAATTTAATATCGTCGCCCGCGAGCGTTAAAACAGCTTTGTCGATACTATTGGAAGGAGCAGACGGAAAAACGAAAGAAGAGATTGCTTCAACCTTGAAACTACCCTCGGACGAATCTGCTGCAAAAGATGTTATACGACGTACTATGATGGCCTTAAAGGTAATCGAAAAATAGTTGTTAAGTGTTTCTTAATACATGCAGAATGAACGTTTTGGTTTTAGAGGTCCGATAATGGTACAGAAATTGACCTAGCGACTTGCCTTTGGTTGGACGACGATCTTAACGTACTGGATAAATTCAAAGAAACTTTATCGTATTACGGCGGAGGAGTTCAAATGGTTCATTTCACAGAGCCCAAGAGTACTCTGCAGCGTATGAAAGAGTGGATCCTCAATGCAACGAGAGGGAAAATTTCCTTACCTGTGACGAGTAGTATTCCACCAAATATGCGGTTAATGTTAACTGCAGCCGTTTATTTTAAAGGACGCTGGTTGCAATCGTTCAATAAAACGAAAACGCAATTGCAGTGTTTCTATACGCCGAGTGGTGAATGTAAAAAAACCTACTTTATGACACAGAAATCCACGTACCGATACGCGCACATACCTTCAATCGATGCCGATGTTTTAGAAATACCATACTCGGTATGCAAATATATCAATTACAATCATTCAAATAAGAGGGGAAACTATGGTGGTGGTTGAATGTAAAGGCTATTTCGGGGATTTTTTTTTGGCAAAATCAATTTTTCTTTTCTCAAAATCATTAAAGATTTCGAAAAGTACATTTCTTGAACTATTCTCTACAAATTTGATATAAAAATATTCATTATTGTAGTCGTAGTAATGACCAATAATTTTCCACTGCAAGCTCTGAAATAAAAAATCATGCGATTTTCTTGAATTATAGGACAATGGCTTCAGTTGCATGTACGGATTAAAAAAAAAAATTTGTTACCAAACAGTGGGTCTTTGAAAAAAAAATGTAAAATGTTTTTATATTATGTAGGAACTAATTATCCAATCGAAAATTCCGTACGTGCAATTGAAGCTATAGTCTTATAATTTAAGAAAATCCCATGATTTTTCATTTCAGAACAGAAATTTGTAGAAAAAGTAATTCAAGAAATGTCCTTTTTGAAACCATTAAAGATTTATAATAGAAACAGAATTGATTTTGCAAAAAAAAAAAAAAAAAAAAAAAAAAATCCCTGGAAATAGCCTTTATATTCAGCCATCACCGAGGTGTCTCCCCTTAATAACATCAATGTTTGTTTTAGGATAGAAAAACAGTTATGTTAATAATAATGCCGACTCAATCAAGAAACGATTCCAATCTGCAAATATTATCTAACAATTTAGCTAATATTTCTATTCCCAAGATATTAAGAAGCTTGCAGAGCATAGATGCCACCATTTGTCTTCCCAAATTCACCATAGAACAAACTCTTAATCTGATGTCCACGCTGCAAGATGTGAGTAAGATTGTACATTTTAAATTATATTTTCCATTGAATTCTATATATTACTGTGAACGCTGTTTCAGATGTCTATTAAAAGTATATTTCAATCCGATGCAAACTTGACTAAGATTGTACCCGATACTCTCTTACAAGTAGGAAGCATTGTACAAAATGTTAAACTAGAAGTAGACGAACAAGGTACATTGGGTGCTGCTAATACAGGTAATGTAAACGAAACACTTTCCTTGCTAAAATCTTTTAAAACCATATATTTTATGATTCTAATGAAAATTTATGGTTGCAGATGTCGGTATTCAATTTTTGACTTTGAACGACCGTCCAGTGCTAATAAACAGACCATTTTTGTTCCGAATCGTTGACTCTGAGAGCTATACTACCTTATTTTCTGGACGCTTTATGGAACCTCTATGATTTGCAATATAAAGTCATAGACGTTCATAATCCTTATAATGTAACCATCATTTATAATCATGCACTTTCATATCAACAATAAACTCATAGCAATAGAATAAATTAGAATATTCCAATAAATATGGTATTTGAAGATCGTATTCAAAACTATCAACATATGTAATAGAGCCTCCTTTATTTGTACAATTAAAAGGAAAATATAACAACCTATTTAATACATGTGCACATACGTACATCTAATTCGATACAATTAACATTTTTACTTATTCCTCGTATTTATGTTTTATATCTTTCCAAAGTTTCTGAAACAAAAATTACCATGAAAATTACTCTAAATGTATTTTCCATCTACTTTAGAACTACGTTTTTCTATTATGCAACACTACAATTCTACAACTATAATAATTTTCTCCTATCAAGAGAAAGTGACACTAATTCAACGAAATATATAATTGTCTTTATAAAAAATGTATAAGATCCTTTAATAAATATCTACAATATATCATTGTTTTAGTTGTAAAAATCATTTAATAAAATAACATAGAAATCAGATGCTAGTGGAGATTGGTAATGAATATAGAGTGATAAATCGTACAAAGGAAAGTTGTTTTTATAAATTGTCAATTGATAAATGATTAATACATGTCGAAATACGAATACGTACCCCTTTATTGATATTGTCGAACAAACTATCCGCAAACATATCGAACGATCGTTCGAACAAGAAGGTGCTTACTAAGATGGCAACGGTAAACGTTGAGGATCTTTTGAAAATGAGATTGTATGCAATAGTTCCAATTCCCGCCATGATCTTAGCGTAATACTTATTTCCGACGAGATTGTCAACTCAAAAATACAAATTCTACCCTTTCGGTGCTAATAATTGGCTTTACTTTGCTTGCTATCGCCAGATTTCTTAGCAAGACCAAGACGACCGACTATGAATTCGTACAAGAATTGCAGCACGACATCTATTTTGAACGAAAGAAGAATATTTTTATCGATTACCGATAAATTGAAAAACATTGTCAATCAATTGTTTCTGAATGATGACTTGAATAATTTGAAAGTAATAACTAATAAGTGCTAATAACTAGTAAACGCGAATAAATACTTTTGGAAACAGCATTGAAAAGAAAGCTACTTTCGATGTAATGCAATATGATTCGCATGTAAGTGGATTGAAGTGGATGGTCGTGTGAGTCAGTGTAAGTGCATATGAGGCAGTAGTACATACAAAGAATACAAACCAGTGCAAACTCAAGTAACCACGAGCCACGTCACATCCGTATAATTTTGATTAATAAAGTGACATCACTTGGAAATAATTGACAGCGATACATATGTAGCACGCATTGGTATGCATAGTACGTGTCATTCTTGGTTGACAGATTGTCATCGTTCGGTCGCGTGTTCTGGAACTATTTTACAAATTTCTTGTACAATGAGGCACTTGGAAAAATTGTTGGCATGAATTCGTCATGTCAAAAAACATGGAGATGGAAGAGGACGAAACATCTTTGGATTCCAATGTATCAGAAATATCTACCAAAGTGGCAGTTTCTCTTGAAAAGCATAACCTGAAAGTTCGAAGGAGAAATGTCACGTCGGAAAGTGATGAAGACGCGGACACTGAGTGTAATGTTCCTCTTGTAAGAATGTCTGAATCTACGAGGGCATGGTACGATAACGTTATACCGCGAATACCTGATATCGCAGACTTTACTTCGTCAGGTAAACAAAACGGAGTGTTAAATCATGATGACGGCGGTAGTTCATTAGAAAGTGATTTTGGTGATACAGAGACATTGACGAATAGGGAACGAATGAAGATTAACATAATTCGAGGTAGCGTTGTTAATCCCGACTTAACGTTAGGGGAATTGAGACTACTCGGTTGCAGCAGCGAGGGGCTTGTCAATGGTACCTTATTAATATAAAAGTACATTATTATCAATGAGGAACTGTTGCGCAGACGTTATACTTTTATTAACAAAAGATTAGGACGCACAAATTGACTGTCATATTTAATTGTTGTCGAAGTAACTTATTACAAACAATATTATTAGTTCCTTATTGAAAATAAATCTTTATTTTATGATTAAATCTTGAAATCATAAAGATGATCATGTAGATGATATACGAAGGGTTCTATGGCCAAAGTTACTACGACTCTCGGAGGAAACTAACTTGTTGATTCATGAGTTAGAGACGATACACGATCAAATACCAAATGAAATTTATCAACAAATATTAAAAGACGTGGCGCGCAGTGGCAATCATATTTCACAAAATGCTACGGAACAAGAGACAGACCACTTTCACGAACAATTGACAAAGTTGATATGCTGGGTCCTTTACAAACACTCTACGTTGAAGTCAGTATTACTTATAAATTTGATTCTGCCAGAAAAAGCATTCTGATATTAAGTGTTTCATAAAATATGTACTTAGCTACTACCAGGGATATAATGATGTAGCTGCAACCATTCTACTTGTCATGGGTTTAGAAAAATCTCTGAGAGTACTCGAAGCTGTTTCATTAGAATTCCTCGAAAGATTTATGGAAAAAACAATGGAGAACGTAAATCAAGAGTTATTTTATATATTTGCACTTTTAGAAAGAGTGCATCCAACTCTCTTAGAACATTTGGAAAAGTTAGTATAATAAACACATGTTCTATAAAGATATTATTTGTACTTAGGAAATACTAGCTAATAAAATTCTTTTACACCGCAGCGTAGAATTATTTCCGCATTTTGCTCTGGCTGAGTACACAACGTGGTATGCGCACAAATACGCGGAAAATAGAAAGCTGTTGCATAGACTATTTGACTATTTTCTTGGTAGTCCGCCGTTAATGCCTCTTTACCTAAGTACTGTGATTGTAGCGCATAGGGCAACAGAAATTTTTAACACTACACCCGACATGGGTCATACGCATAAAGTTTTATGTACTGTGAGTATTGTGTAAATGGAACCGTGCATCTAAACTTCACATGTTTTAGAAATATGCTTCTTTTTGTATATAGTTGCCAGAGGATTTACCTTTTGAAGCGCTTTTAATCGAGGCAAAAAATCTGTATCAACAATATCCTCCTGAATCTATAAACAAAGATGTTCGAGAGTACGACAGAAGAAGAAAACGAAAAGAACAAGAGTGGAAGGCAAAAGCTGAAGCGAGTCGGCAAAAGCTTAGAATCGTGCAATCGACACCAAAAATACCCTACCGTATTAGAAGTTACAAAACTATTACAGTGGTAACAATTTTGGCTCTAGGATTATATGCCTTTTTAAGATCTTCCTCTGGTCTCAACTGACATTAAATGAACTCACTCTGTGAGAAATCTGCATTCGTTTGCCTGCCCCTCAAGCGAAACTTCATTTCATTTGTATACCATAAGCTTGACAAATGGTAAAAAGGATCTATCGGGCACACAAATGTAATAGAAAGACATAGTATTATAAAAAATAATACGACGGAGGGACACTTGCCAAGCTTGTTTGACAGTAATGGAATGAATCTGTTTTTAGTACACAACAAGGGATATTTCAAGCATTCCTGTGCTGCCTTTACGCTGTGTTCTTCAAAAACTGTGTCAAACGTTTTGTGGAACAAAGAGTGCACGTATTTATGGGAAAAAGTAATTACAAAGTAAGAATAATATAAAACATAGGAATGTATTTAAAGTACGATCGGTATATTTGTTGTTTAGATTGTAACTGTATCTTTACAATCTGCAAACAACCAAACTGCAACTGCAAGACAGAGATTGTCAATAAAAGAACATAATTTTTCAATTTCATTTATTCATCTCTATACCTTCAATTGTATTCGTTTGTTACAGGATACTTAGTCCAATTTTACTATCATAGATTGAGTGTAATTTGCAGTTTTTACTAAAATTGCCTTAAAAACAATTTCTACATAAGATTTATACAAATTATCAATGAATTTCTTTGCAATTCACTCGACAAATTTTAAATATTATTTGAAATATTTTATATACATACTATACACAAAAATCATATATTACAACTAATGATATGTACCTGAGAAACTGAAATATATTGGAAAATATTTAACAATTATATATACTACCGCTAAAATGAAAACAGTTCTTTGTCTTATTTTAATTACGATAATTTGTCTTAATATTAATTAAAAAATGTGAATTATTACATAACAAGTATAAGCCTATGTCATCTTTAGTTATGGCACGAATGACATAGAAAATTATCCTGCTGTTTACACAAAACTTGACACAATATAAAAAACACTGTACATATGTACACAGAGTCAGTAGAGTAATATTTCTACCTGTAGCTTATTACTGTAATTGTCGTATAATTATATCATTATAATACGTCGTTTTTACATTATTTCGATTTCATAAGTGTAATAAAAATATGAATTTTAATTTATTTATTTCATCTATTTAATTAACTTTTAAAACAGTTTTAATGTAGCTTAAAATATTAACATTCCTAAGAATGTCCATATGATTTATACCAGGAAAGGCTTGGGAATAAACTTTTTGCTTTTGCTTACCCTGCCAATGTTTACAACCCTCTAAACTCCTTAGATTTACAGTACCATCACCGTCTCCGGGAATTAATTGAGGTGTGCCATCTATCGATGTGCCAGGCTTATAATATAATCTAGAGCAATTTATATAAAACCATTGGAATAATAAAAGTTTAAAAGAGTAATAAGAATTTAATATTTAAGCTGTAACATATTTGTACAAACCTTTGTACTGTGTCTATTCCGGAACCATATAAACAGTGTACCTCAACTCCAGGTGCAGCAAAATTAAGTTGATACTTCTCATTGTCTTTCCTAAATTCCCATCCATTTGGAACATTGATGTCTCTATAAAATTAGATTTTAATTATTTACAGAAAGGATGACATTGCCGTGCATCAATAAATATACTGTACATTAAATAATCTTGCAACGTGGACAAGGTGTAATTTTTATCTTCCGATTGCACTAGTATTTCAGTATCCTTCCAAAATAATTTCGATGGTAATAACCATCCTAAACTTGGGCTAGTTATTTGTTGATCTTTAAGAATACTTTGGCGTAAAAGATAAGCACCTAAATCATCCCCTGTGTATAAAGCATTTTATTTAAAAAATGAAGTACTTAATATCGACGTGCGTTACAAAAAGTAGCACGTTTCGATTGTCTTACGAAAAGCAGTACGTTTCGGTTTCCCGCGAAGAAAAGCACGTTTCATCGTTTCTGACGAATATTAGCACGTTTGGGCTTTAGCCGCGAAAACTAATACATTTCACTGCTTCGCCACGAAGAATAGCAAGTTTGGGATTCAGCTGCGAAAACTAAGGGTAGAAACACGTAAAACGCTTGTTGCTTGCGCTTGTTCACCAGCGTTTGTTTCTGTCTCTGTTCAACCATCGCACTGATAAGGACAAAAACAAAGACAAAAACAACAAGCGCTTGTTTTTGTCTTTGTTCAACCATCTTCTCAGCGCGATGGTTGAACAAAGACAAAAAAAAAAGCGCAAGCAACAAGCGTTTTACGTGTTTCTACCCTTACACATTTCACTGCTTTACTTTTCATAGCTAATCACCCAAATATACTACTTTTCGCGGTGGAAAACGAAACGCGTTACTTTTCGTAGCTAACCACCGAAATGAGCTACTTTTCGCAGTGAAGAACGAAATGTGTTACTTTTCGTGATAACGAAGACAAACATGCTGCTTTTCGTAAGAGAATCGAAACGTGCTACTTTTCGTAACGCACGTCGATATTTTGCATATTAGTACATGCAATATGTATATATTTTTTACCAATAGCAAACACTTTAAGGGCTTTGACACTGCCACCCCAAACGCCAGCAAGAGTAATTAAACAGTTAATATATTTGTCCTTCCATTGCTGAGTTTGTCGCTGTAAGAATATGAGCGACATGGGTCCTCCCATACTATGTGCTATTAATGTTACAGGGATTTCTTTATTTTCATCATACGTCTCTTCTACCAATTTTTTCAGTTTTTCAAAGAATTCTTCATTTTCATCTAAAACAAGAAGAAATTTTATGCACTGTTTAATCTAAATTGTAGTGTGCTGCCATTGCACTTTGAACAAAGATTCAAAGTATACATACTAGGTGCTTTTCTAAAATCATAAGGTGCGCCACGTACGGAATAATTTCTGTTGTATTCCAGTTGTTCAACTAACATATTACCAATGTCTTTGAAATAAGATCCAAGAGAAGCTTTACTCGGATCTAAATATTCAACAACAAACGGATCACCCCATCCTGGTATACGAGTAGAAACACCATCTTGATTTCTCGTTGTCCGTGTTACATTGTCATAAATTAATATCATATTATCGATCTGGAAAAAAAATTACACGTGAAGAAAAAGAAATTCAAGTACAGAAACTGGCGCTAAATGTTGTGGAAAGGAATAAAATTGATAACACTTCAAGATTGAGAAAACATAAAAGGTATTATTTACAAGGTAAGATTTGATCTATATAGCCGATATAAAACATACCCAACAATCTATAACGATCGGTACTAGTAATTCTAAGTTTAACCAAATATTGAAATAGCCGTTAGACACTTTTTCGCACAAATAATGAACCGCTGTGGTTTTATTAAGCTTAGCTTCAACTTGACTGCCCCCATCGCCTGGAACTTTTGATGCAAACATTATTTTCTTAGGAATTTATTAGGAAACTGTTTAGTTATGAAGATAAATAGTTACCAAATATGACAGGGGATATTTGCTTATGTTTAAAGTGCCACAATTTCACAGATGGAACACATAAATAAATTATTATGCAGATAATAAAACACAAGCGCATTGTCTATCGAACGATTCTTATAATTACACTTTTAACCTTAGAATTCGGAATCACCTTTAACACTTCACGGTTATACGCAGATGAACAAACCGAAAATATTACGACCAATATTTATTCTTCTGACCTTTGTAGTGCACAATCAGCTGATGACGCGCATATTAACAATTACACAGAAGTGTGAGAAATTACAAAGCAAAAGACTTATTATTGATAGTCCGAAAACAACTACATTCCATTATAAACTTATCGAACATCCGATTAGTAATATTCATAACATATTTTTCAACAACAATCGTATAATGAAAACATCTAACAATAATCTGATTTTTTTTCAGTTACAAATTGTTTATGTAACTTTATTAAATTCTTTTGTTTTCTACATTATAAGAAAGACAACAGCAGACAACAGTATCGATGTGCAGAGTGCAGGGCCGCGTTTAGAATGTTCAGGCCCTGGATACAAATCAGTTGGGACCATTGGGACTAAATTAGCTTCGGAAAACAAATTTTGAGATTCAAAATATTAACGAATACGTGCTGGCATGTAAGTGGTGTAACTGGTGGTAATAATGAAATGCACATTATGGTTTCGAAATATGCTATGCAAAAATGTTATAATATTTGTTTATCCAAATAAAGTGCTAAAATTGATTTAAAAAGCGCTTGAACTAATTATGTATGGTATAATTACTGTTGTCTATATATATGTATACTCGTCGCAGTCGGAAGTGCATTATTACTTCTCCCATAATTGAAATTGTTGTTCCACTTATTGCGGCTAAAATTGTTATTGTTCCACTAATAATATTATTAACTCTTCGACAAAAACAGCGGTAACAATTGTTAGCATTTATATTTACCGAAAATTAAGGTTTACGAATAGTGTAGAATTTCCTGCAGAATAAAAAATATTTTTGAGCTGACCCTAGATTTGCCTATTTCGCCCAGTGGTAAACACGACCCTGTCAATGTGTCTAACAACAGCTGTTACAGCTGTTATTGTTGATGCATTGAGATACAAACAGATCGAATGCGTCATCATAATACACGCACTATATATACGTATATGTATACATATACAATCACTGATACAATGTGTATATTTCGTGTCATATAAAAAGTAAGAACACTGCTTAGTATACATATTGTGCATGTATGCTTACTACACACACATACACACACATTTATGTGTTGCCTAAATGCATATATGTTAAATAAACAAAAGCATTTTCCAGGATAAAAAAGGAATAAAAAAGGAAATATTATTAAAAGAATGTTACAAAGAATATTTATTTGCTAATTTAAATGACTGGTATTGTATGTAAACAGTGCACCTAACCTAGCAGTTTTATATTTTATAGTCCTATCGACTATATTATAAATCAATGTAAATAGCAGATAGTTTTTTCAACGCATGCAAAAATGCCAACAGTTATAGCATTGGACGTTTCTTTATCTATGAGACGTCCAATATTAGGTAGTGTATCTAATGAAAATAATCAGAGTGAACAATTGACACGACATCATCTAGCTGTACACGGTATAAATGCATTGTTACATTATTTGCAAGCAAATTCAAAATTAGAATTCGTTTCCTTGGTAAGTATATTTATTCTATAATACACATTATGGTATTATTTTTATATAATTAAGTGTACAATTGTTTTGCCATTTCAGGTTGTGTTCTCATCATTGTACGAAGTTATTTGTCCGTTTACCCGCGATTATGATAGCATACGTTCAAAATTACAAAACATAGAAGAATGTGACAAAACTTGTATCGAAACTGCTCTCCATGGCGTTAATAATGTTATTATGGCAGAATGGGGCAACACTACAGCATGTCAAGTGATATTGATCACAGACGGCAATCCTGGAGTAGGTCCAATGTCCTTAGGAGACTCTTTGAATTCGTTAAACGTAACAAGGGACGTGAATCCATTTCCATTGCCTTTCCCTTACCCTGGAAAGTTAAGCATCATATGCATTGCACAACAGCAAGGTATAGCAATTAAAAACAAGACTATGTAATGTCTACTCTACATCACATTCTCAAGTTTTGATATATTCGTAGATGCTAGTTTACACATAGGTTTGCCACTTTATCAGCGATTGGTCGAGCTGGCCGGTGGCGACAGCGTGGTATTAGTTCCCGAAGCACCGCTTTCAAAACATTCTGTGACAAATTGTTTTCAGAAGTTAGCAGAAACTAATTATGTTTCTTTCCAAGGATATTTAAAGTCTGGAAACTTAGGTTCTTGTATTCTATTATCACCAGCTCCTATGGTAAGCAAGAAAATATGTAAGGAATAGCTGTAAACTAGTTTAAATCTGACACAACATTTTGTAATTTTCTAGCCTTATACCAAGAAGACAGATTTTGAGTTGGTGTCTGGATTAATGATATCGAAAACTATAGAAATTTGCGGATTTATATCGGTAGCAGATGTAGGCAGTCCCAGTGCTATATCTAGGCATTTGGTTTTGCCATTGGCTACTGAGAAAAGTCCAAGTATGCAAGGTATATCTTTAGAAGAAGATTCGGATACAGACGAAAACGGAGACGAAGGAAAAGTACCATCTTTTTGTGTATTATTGCACGGAGCATTGAAGGTAATATTTTAATTGATTTTTCTTCAATTTTAGAGTCTCTATTATGGAATACATACATATTCTCTTTCTAGGTTGAAAATATGGTAGCGCTTTGCTTGTTAAATAACGAATGGTATGGCTTTATTTATTCTTGGGCAGATACAAAAAAAAAGTCGAATTTAATGTTAACAGTATTAGAGCCAGGCTTAGATGTTGTGCCATGGCTAGGCAATTTCAGTCATTTAGGTCCTGTTGACGCGGCGAAAGGCGCGGCTGTTAGTTTTCCAGTCAGGCCAAATGAAAAAAGAAGTTATACTCAGAATGCACCTTCTTGGATTCGTCAAGTTGGACTGCAATCCGATATTCAGAAGATTTTACGACACGCACGAAAGTTGCCAGAGAAAACGCAAAACTTCTACAAGGTAAAGTAACAAGATATATAATTAAGTTTCTTTTAACTCATGATACTTGTGTTTCTTTGCAGGAAGTAAATCGATTACGTAGAGCTGCTGCATCAATGGGATTCGTGGAACTATTGGAAGGATTAGCATGCATTTTAGAACGGGAATGTACGCTGTTACCTCCAAATTTGAATCCTGATTGTACAATTCAAATGGGTCATGTAGCTTCTATGATAAGGAAACCAGAGTTTCTTAAACTTAGGTTCAATATTCCACCAGCGAGTACCAGATTTCAACAAGGAGGATCGTAAACTTGTGATATATTGTAAAATTTATACAAACATTTGATATTTTAATAATTATCAATTATCAAAATACAGTCTTTTTACTAATGATTTTAAACAATTTTATTCTAGTTCCAACACTTACAATCAACTACTTATTCTTTAAGGTTTCTTTATAGTTTCAATTAAACAACATAGAATATTTTGTAGACCTCTAGCAGTTTGTGCACTCGAGTATTGATCAAAATCAGGAACATGAATGAACAATGTTTTTGACGGATCTATCTTTAAAGATTTGTAAAATATATATTCGCATAGGTATCGTCCCGCATCGTACGAAATACAAGCACTGCACTCTATCTTTTTTGAATGTTTATTAATATTATCGCACACTCTATTCACATCTATACCAGTTTTTAAAACTTCTGGTGTAACATCACTTTCGTCTGGACATTTATTATTTATATCCGGCCTTACATATCCTTTACTATGAGCACAACATTCTATAGTTAAACATTTCGCTTTGTGCGACACGCCCACGTGTAGAATTACCTGGAGAAAAATGATTAAAATGTAAAAAGAATATCGTACATAACTTTGTTGAAGTAAAGAAATTTACCGTAGGATCGTATTTATTCCAGAGCACAGAAATATAATTTGCCACATATTCGTACGAAACTGGAATTTCCTCTGTGATCACTTTAACATGCCTCAATTCTTCTGAATTAGCAGATAATTTATTTAATTCCTTCACGGCTTCCCAACTGGCATTAACGTCGTGATTATGAAACGGACCAAAACCCGTTACCAAAACTGTGTATTTATAATTTAAATCCATTATCTACATATGTAGTTCAACTATAACAAATTGTCCTTATATATTATCTTACACTTTAATAAAAATCGGTTTATCATTGTTCAAATATACATATATACAGGAATTTGATAACAGCTAATAATACATACACGGTTTTGAACGGTTTTGAACCACTGAGCGATAGCATTGTTTATTTACGGAAAAGATAAAAATTTGCTATTTTTATAGATAGTCGATTTTTTCTTGGCGTAAATAAAGTATTTTGTATCTTTACCATATTTACCAATAAGTATTTATTATAATATATACATTTTCATAAACGACCATAAACGACATTGTAGTTGCATGATTTTAGATTTTTAGTATAAAATAATTGTACTGTTCATCTATACATTCGGAATCTAAGCTGCATTTCTTGTTATAAAGTATAGAACACTATCTAGTTTATACTTTACCAACGATGTATATATGAAAGAGAACAAGAGAACCAGTTAGGGAAAATGGCTGACGATGCATTAGGTCATGTTTTGACAATTTTATTTCTGTGATTATAGTCGTGTAAAAGGAAGTGCGTTATATTTTGAAATATGATTTTGATGATATCGTGAGACAAATAGTTTGGAAGAGACTGAAACAATCTGTTGGATGCACGTATCGAGCGATGAAGGAAATCCTGTCAAAACTTGTCTGGACATGTTTCAAGTAGCTGCCATCAGGAGATACTCGTTACGAACGTCTGAGAAAATTTTTTAACAGTCTTTACAAGGAAGTTACACTATAGGATTTTTATATTACTGGTAAATATACACATATATATAATTTATATTTACATATATATATCCCGTTTGCATTTGTAATTAAAACAAACACGATTTCTCATTATAAAAAATCACAAAATTATGGTTTCCTGCTTACACTTTTGAGTTAAAACCCACGCAATTCGTAAAACACTTATATTTCATTAGTGATCAACAAATAACGTATACATGAAATTTATATAGTATAAAAAATAGCCTTTTTGTCTAAATCAATTCTAAAATAACGTATTTTTTTTTTTTTAGATAGTCAGCGATTTGTATTGATTGGCAACTCATGTGATATAATGATATTGTATAATGTGTGAATATTTATAATATTTATATAAAAGAGAAAAATGAACGAAGTACTTGCGGGGCACTAAAATGCCTGTCATTTCATTTAATAATGGGACAGTATTTCGCTAGTCTCAGAGAATTTTTTAGAATGGATGGTGAACGACAGTCTTCCGCAGTGGGCACTAATGTTATTTATTCGTCGCAGTTAGAAATGACGAATCCAGATGGTATAGAAGGTTTACACGACAATGAAAACAATGGAAATGTACCTGTATTAAATTCGAATTTGATTCTGCATGGGGTATGCGCATTGGGTAGAAATTTGGACAACGACCGCTTAAGTTTAGATCTAGATAATCACAATTCTAGATTTGAAACATTGTACAGTCGACCAGTGGAAACTCAGGACCCTAAGCAACTTTGTAACAATGGAAACGTTACTAGCGAAATGCGTTTCAAGCAACAAGAAACGTGTTGCAGCAGTTGCGCGGGTAGTAATACTAGTAGTAGTTCGGAAGATAATCTTGTGAATCCTCCATTGAGGAGATCTTCTAAAACCTTATCGTTCGTGAAACGGAAAAGTAAGGACCCGAAACCAGTGTGTAACAATGGAAACGTTGCTAACAAGATATGTTTCAAGCAACAGGAAGCGTGTTGCAGTAGCTGCGCGGGTAGTAATACTAGCAGTAGTTCGGAAGATAGCCCTGTAAATCCTCCGTTGAGGAGGTCGAAAACATTATCGTTTGTAAAACGAAAAAGTAAGGAATACATTTTCTCGATTCTTTTGCTTTTACTCTTGTAAAGTTCCATTTTCTGAAAATATTTGCTTTAATGTTTTCAGATAAGCAACGTAACAAAGACCCAAGTCCAGTGTGTACTCACGTTTTGTCTTCAAAAAAGAAACGGAGCAATTGGGTGTTAAGATTTAACTGTGCCAAAAGCAAAGGTTCTAAAAGCGCAGATATTATTCCCGGTCATGGAAATAATAGTTCGGACTGCGTATGCACCGGTTATCGAAGAACCGAAGAACACTCTATGGGGGCTGGTGTTATATTTAATAGTCGATCCGCCCCTCAAAGTCCAGTGCTTCGACCGCTTCCACCCAGCCCTGTGATTGATCTTTCGAGGTTCAAGCCAGAGGAGTTTCCTATGGAAGTAAGTATACTTTCCTCGGTTAAAGCAGCTTTGTATTCGTAGATAACAAAATATTCTGATGTATTTGATTTCAGGATTGCGACGAAAGAGCCCGAGCGCAACGTGCTCGAGAAATAGAAGAAGGCATCGAACCTCCTCCTGGTTTTAAGCCTAATCCTCCTGCAGAGCTTCAAGTATATCCCAATGGGATATCTGTGGATAGCTTAGCAGCTTTATTTCGAACGCATACCAGCATACAAGTTGCTGCTTTGTTGTCTCAAATGGATTTCGCGTTCATTTCGAGGATAGCGCACACACAGGTAGAGCGATTGCTTTACACGTTTATGGTCACAAGAGTGAACAGAATATAAAATTGATACACATATATTAACGCTTTATAGGTTGACTACGTTCATTGTCTTGTGCCGGACCTTAGATCAATTACAGCTTGTTCTTTTTATTGGGGAAAAATAGATAGATACGAAGCGGAACGTTTGTTGGAAGACAAGCAAGAAGGAACGTTTTTGTTGAGAGATTCGGCTCAGGAGGAATTCCTGTTTTCAGTTAGTTTCAGAAAATACGGACGTTCTCTGCACGCGCGAATTGAACAATGGAATCATAAATTTAGTTTTGATTCGCACGATCCAGGAGTTTATGCCTCGGAAACGGTACGATACGATCATTAAATACGATACCTTTTATAATTTTATTATTATCCGATCGATAATACGATTTTATATAATTTTTCAGGTGTGTGGTTTAATCGAGCATTATAAGGATCCAACTTGTTGTATGTTTTTTGAACCTATGCTAACGATACCACTGCATCGAAACTTTGCCTTTCCATTACAACATTTATGCCGAGCGGTAATAACTTCACGAACGACATACGATGGTATAAATAAGCTGCAGTTGCCAAAGATGCTTAAGAATTATCTCAAAGAATATCATTACAAGCAAAGGGTACGAGTTAGGCGATTGGATACTGAAAACGATTTGCAATCAGATGGAAGATCCATATCATATTTACCTTTAATATGAATCGTTGTATTCATACTGAATAGGACTATTGTATGTTATTTTGTTTTCCATTCGCATCTACCACCTCTATTACAGTCACGCGTAACGTATGTACAGTATTGGGATCTATATCAGTGCACAAAGTG
Source organism: Perdita meconis (assembly GCA_030770465.2). Classification (NCBI taxonomy): domain Eukaryota; kingdom Metazoa; phylum Arthropoda; class Insecta; order Hymenoptera; family Andrenidae; genus Perdita; species Perdita meconis. The sequence goes on from JASKOS020000021.1 coordinate 2,300,407, forward strand.
TCGATACTTATAAAAGACGTATTGATTTTCGCGAGCATCGAGGAAGTGAAAAGAAAAATGTTTTCCCCGAATATTGTCCGTCCTTCATTTCGTTCAGACTTTTGTTTCTTCAGAAAGAGTACAATTTTCTTCCAGTGTTTCAAGTTTGCGAATGTATTTACATTCCCACGACAAGTATCGATAACTTTTGATCGAAACATCGACTTAAAAGATTGTAAAAGAGATCGATTTGGGCCCACTATTGTCGTATGTTCAGTATTATAACGTTGAAGATCGAAGTTCTTTTCTTCTTTCTCAACAAAGCGATTGCAATATTAGCAAGTAAACCACATATGTATTCTGCGTGAAAAGGAACAGTAGTTTAATTGAAACAGTAGCTATCGTTTTAACTCTATCATCTTAAATTTGCATCACATACGCCGTGCGCGCGTGCACGCGCACATACGTACTCTGATTTGGGAAGACCACGTGTAAATACATTTATGATAGCCGCTTCAGATACACAGTATACTTGAAATTTCATGTCTTTTAGCGATTCAATTTTTATTATTATGTTTCTTAACGTTTATTTGTAATATAATTTAATCAATATATAAAATACAACTAAGTTTATACGTTAATTGTGTTGATAAGAAGAGATTAATGTCTAGAATTTCAGTATCACTGCAATACGTTTCTTTGAACATATTTGTTGAACTTTATTTAAAAAAAAAAATTGGTTTATATAGCTCCTGTTGTGCCTACTTATATACAGAACATTATTATTCGAAAACTGTCTGTGTTCGTATTTATCGTTACAAAATACAAAGAAAATAAACAATTTTTTGTCTACGTGTGAATCATCTTTAACCTTGCTAGGGTAAATTGTTCTCAAGTATCAAACACTTTCGTCATTTTTTTGCTTAAGAACTATAATTATATAAACGTACCAGTTACACTACCAAATACATAAGAATTGGTTACTAATTAGTGTAACAATTTTTCAATGGAAATAAAAATTCAATATTTTTTGATTGTATATGTTTCATATTCTAATACATATTGCAATAAATTATGTTATACAATAAAAAACATTAATATATTTGATTATTTAAGATCATTTAATTTAAACTATAGAATTGTAGATTCACAGATAATCCTTGAAGTAATGATATTGTACAAAGTACAAGCTTTTGCCAGTCTTTTCTTGATAAATGCATTTGACTGGAATAAATGTTTTCACGTACGCAATACATATTGCGTAAGAGGTACCAGCACATAGTTATTAAACAAAAAACAGCTGAAGAAAACCGTAACAAGAAATATATCTACATTTTATATAAGAATTAATATAGTTTGTTTATCAAATTTTTGTTTTCGGCGAGTAGTAACAATTACGATTCGAATGTTTTTTAACGTTTGTAATACGTGTGCAATACACGACTGATAAATGACATTCGTCTTATTGACTTTTAAAAGGATACTAATAAAATTTCTTTCCCACTTTTCAACCATGTACAATTCCGTAACGAGCATGTATCTGAAATACCAGTATTCTAGGAAAGAAAATAGTCTCCGCAGTGGATTAACCATTTCTGCTAGTATTCTTAAAATGTTTAAATGAAAATAGTAAGGTTAAATCACTTGTCATGAAACGCACACCATCAAACAAAATGCACTTATCTTCACTGCTTATCTCTATCCAATCCCTGCTTATCAAAGGACGCAACGAAAAACAGCATTCCCGTCTATGAGATAAAATTCTGTGGCGCAGCTCAATAATGCTACAGCATTTATAGAGGTCGCAATGATTATTTTGCAGTGCTTAGAAGTAGTTAAACTTGTTTATTTATTATATAGTTTATACATTTTTAATTTCTGTAAGAGATACGATTTACATTTGCATACATGTATATACATTTGCATATTATAGTTGTAATTAGAAAATTTACAATATTTATTTATTTCGCAATTTTCAAAAGTTGTGAAAATTTGTATTTATTAGTGAAAATGTAGTTATAAAAACTGTATGAAAAATGGAACTGCTAGCGTCATCTAGCAGACTGTTACCCATCTCAAAGTTCATGTTCATAGGCGTTCGAATCACCATATCAGATTTGAAAATCGATTAAAAAAATCGAGAATTGTGAACTGAAAGATCGATTCATAAATTTGCTTCTCTACTTTATAAAGTAGAGGTATACCTCGTTATACGATATTTGAATATTTTCGCTACCATTGCCAGGTATTGTATATATTATATGTATATATACATTTGATGAACCCGCGTGTATGACAATTATTTTTATTATTTCAGATATACAATTTCTCGTCTGTTTTTTTTAATATGAAGTTAAAGCTTATTCTTAAGTATGTAATCGTTAAAAGTTCTCAAAGTTTCTTGGAAATCTGCGTATTTAGCTGTAGAACAGGCTTCTTCGAGCGGAAGCCATTTGAATGCTTGATGTTCGTCGGATAATCGAATGGGTTTGTCTTTGTTCAGTAGCTCTGCCAACCAATAAATGACGATTTTTGGTTTCCCTTTGACCTCGTATTTCAGTTCCTGTTTCGCGTCTTCAAAAATTTTAAGATCACTGGCTACCAAACCTGCTTCTTCTTCCGTTTCGCGTAGCGCTGTTTGCATGTCCGATTCGCCGGGATCGACATGACCTACGAGTCAAATGCAGAAAGTGTTGACGTGTTCTCTAAATTGAAGCTAAAAAGACTTCGAAGAGATTCTCGAATGAGGGTCAGATTTGGCAGTTGCGCGAATGTGGAGAAAATCATAACAAACCTTTTGGTGGCGTCCAATGATGTTCACCGTAAGAAACCTGCATCAAGAGGTATTCGATAGTCCCTCGAATTTTACGAAATATAACGAATCCGCAAGCACGTTTTGCCATCGTAACGATGGTTAAGAAACAACAGGGGATATGGAGACAAATTGTTGATACTATCGGTCTAGTGCGATTAGACCGCGGACAACGAACGACTAAAGTGAGATTCACAATATTCTCTTATAATTCTCTTCTTTGCTCTCACAGCCGTTACGTTACGGCGTAGTGTGAATCTGGCTTAATACAATTAGTTGACAAGTCTCAGCTCAAATGTCCGTTTTCGTTAATTTAGCGTGAAGTAAACGTGATGTACAAAAAATCTCAAAACAAAAAAAATTTCAGTGATGCACGTTAAACTGTGGTAAAATGCAAGTGTATTTAAATAGTATAATTTTGTACCGTCAACGTATATGTGTGTAATTAAAATAAAAATATTGAAAAAAGTTGATTCAATCTTTTTACTCTCCAAACAACCAATTTAAAGGAACACTTGTAGTGTCGCCTCTTATACCTACTCTTTGGTATCAATATAATATTTGGAGTATAAGAGCCTTTTACAATACAACATTATAGATTTGTTTTCTGTTCCTGTACTGGCTTACTCTAGTGCAGAAAAAAAACTAATCGCTATCTCATTCTATTTTACAAAACGGAAGAAGATATAGTGGTTCACACTGCATTATTGCAGCCTGTACAGGAACAGAAAACAGACCTTACCATATATTTGACTGTTTTCACGATATCGACGGCTAAATCGATTTTTGTTCGTTCGTGTGTAAAGGCTCCAAGATCTTCATCAAACTTTGTTTTTTCTGCTGTTAAACTTCATTGTTTAAAGACAGTATATAACAATGTACAGGCAATTCTACAAGATGACAAATTTTACAGAATGCGTCTAGTTTGTTGACTGTATATTGACTGGAACGAATCACTATACGATCTAACGATCAATTAATATCGGAAAATGATAGACAGAATTTGTGATCGATTCGCTAACAGCCCATCAGCAATTCAGTCATCGATCTTTACAAGGATGATTGTTGGAACAACGGTATACATGTTCTGTACAACGTACGAACCATTGTTGCTTGCAATAAAGACGCAAATGAATAAATGAAAATAATAAATATGTGTATTATGGCGTGTTTAATTTTCTTATTAAAACGGTTTTGTCGGTTCAGTCGCTCGATCGATCGTATCACAAATCGAATGTCAAAGTGAGAAATAATTATTTCGGTTTTCATCGAAATAGAACGGCGACGCGTTGCGCGCGCGCGCGTGCGCAACTTCGAAAGAAATCGGATTTGGGAAACAATGTGTGTTATCATTTTATTATAAACGTTTCTGCTACATTTTTTGTTGGCTAGATACCGGTCACCAAAAAACACTTAGCAAAGCTGTATGTACGTACCTATCTACAAACTGTCACGTGTATATTTTTGTATACTGTACGTGTGTCACGTGTTCTGTGTGTATGTATGTGTGTATGTATATGCATCTACAGGGTGATCGACGTATCTCGGAATCCGAGATAATTTGTGCTAGCGAGCGTGGGTTCCGAGATACGTGGATGCCCTGCGCGTGTGTGTATGTGCGTGCAGGGCGAAATAATGCAGCTGGATGGATGACGAACCGGCCAAAGGCCGGGCTTGCTGTTTCTTTCTCTTCCTGTCGCTTTATTACTTACATACAAAAATCACAAAAATCGTGTCGTCGACGCGGTGCGTCCAAAGCATCCGCTCGCCGTTTCGAATTTCTTGTGTCATCCGTTCAGCTTTGAGTTCACTCGAATCGTCGAGTCTCTCTTCGATCGTAACATCCTTCCTGCGGAGGATCGATAGTTTGTTTTTGCATTTTTTTTTTTTTACATTTATTTAACAAAGCAAGCGAGCGAGCGAGCGAGCGAACGATGGGTGTATATGTATATATCGTTACAGTATTGAATCGTTTGTTCTCGCATATCTGTGTCGTACGAGGATATACCATTTACGCTATCTCGAAGGGCCTTACATTCTGTAACATTAATTTGTAACCGCTATCGTAAATATTAATTTGTCTACCGTGTCGTATTCGTTCGCGTCTGTTACGAGGACCGCGCTCGGCATTGTACAATGTTGCTTTGCACCGATACGCGCGATCGTCGGTAACACACTCAAACACTTTCGTATTAAACGCTCTATTTAGTTCTGTTTCGTTTTGTGTTTCTTTTCTTTTCTCTCTTTTTTTTTTTTTTACAGAAAGAAATTAACAAAAGAGGAGTTTTCGTGTCGTACTCCGCGACGATTGTTCCTTGGATCGCGTAGCGGTTGGTTCGCGACGGAACGAAAATAAAAACGTTTGAACTGGTTGGTGAATTTGTTAGACAACGCAGGGAGAAGTTGGCGCGAATTCCGGATGCCTCTCTGCCGTCTCTCTGCGCTGTGAGCCGATTCCTCGTCGTGGAACGAAAACTTCCTTTTTCGTTACTCTTCGGTCTCGCGCGAGAACAACTCCGACGCAAGCCGTTTGCGGTACTTACAATTAGTTGTTATCAGTCGTTTGTCGATTTAAAAGAAGCACGCACCGGAGGAGCATGTGTGGAGAGATCAATCGTTTTAGTTCGGGTTAAAAAGGTTTTTGTTCGGCGTTTTACCGTGAAGTACGTTTACGTGACTTGTGTGTGATCGCGAGCGCGCGCGAGTGTGTAGCGCGTGTTAGAAACGTGAAAAAATCATTCAAGTTTTGTATTTATTTAAATAAATTAGTCATTGCCTATTAGTACTGTACTCGATTAATCTTAGGCAAATATAAAAAGTTCGCGATACTCGAATCCCGAGATTTCGTTCTTTCGTTTTCTTCCTTCTCATTCCTCCCATTTTTGTTCCTCTTCTTGTTCGTCGTTTTCTCTTCTTCCTCGTCCTTACGCATTCCCCTTCTCTTGCTTGTTCGCCGTCTCGTTCCTTCCAATCTTTTTGCACATAGTTTATTATTTACGTTCTTGGCGTGAGGCTTTATTCGTTTGGTTAATTTAGTACCTTTGTATATTATATTATTTATATACACCAAGTCTCTAGATTCGCCTCTACATTTACAATAATTCCTAATTTAATTTTCATTCAACCGCGAATACATCTGCGAATAAAAGGTTAAATAGCGTAATAGTGTATAGCCAATTACAATACTTAAATATAATCTTTCTTATACGGTATCGTTCGTAGAAATAACAGATCTCATTATCGACGATAAACGTGCGCGCGTGCATGTTTCTTTGCTAGGTAATGTATCCCGGAATTGTTTCGGAGTGAAGTACTTGCGTCTCGACTCGCACCACGTACGAGTTCGATCGTTCGACGTGGACGAATTCTAAATTTCATTAATCAACGGCTCCCCTTCCTGTCTCTTTCTTTTCCTTTTAACGCTGTGTCGTGATATTACTTGTACGCTATGAATAAAAATAGAAATAGAATTACAAATAATAAGAATAATAAAATAATAATAATAATAATAATAACAATAATAATAATCATTATCATCATCGTTACGCGTTAATTAATCGGCTATCGTCTGTAGAGTGCTGCATAGTTCTAAAACTTATGATATATAAAAAAAAAAAGAAGAAAGTAAAGTATCGTAGAAATATTCGCAAAGAGATAAATGATTCGGCGCGTGCGTGCCAATGGGTTTTCGCGATGCGCTTCGAAGCGGTCGAATTTCTATCAACATTGAATGGATGACGAAAAGGTAATACGTGAAGGTGATTCCTTGTTACGAGTACAATTCTACGCGTTCTTTTACAAGTTCCTCGAGAAGTGTTGATCGGTTATTTACAAACGTATATCGCTCGTTTCCTTCGGTGTCCTTTATGTACGTGAAACGTCGTTTCAACAAGTGTCGCGAAAAGAAAGACTCTCGACGTGTGGTAGCTGTTCCTCGTGTGGTACGCGGTGTGTACGTGTATGTGTGTATATATTATATATAGAGAGAGATGGTATGTATATGCATATAGCGTAATACGCGTTCATCGAACGTCCTTCACTTTCCGAGGTTCAACCGACGAATACGCTTCTTTTTGTCTCTTTCCCGGTCCTTGTCTACCTTTACTTCCCTCACTGTCTCCCTCCTCACCTCTAAGGAAAACTCGTATTTTTATTAATAACGCATCATTAGGCACAGTTGAAATAGAATACAGTACTCCCGTCGGATATCTTCGAGCGTGTTGGATTTCTTTTTGTTCTTAGCGAGAAGAAGGGAAAAAATTCAGGACAAAAAAGAAACGAGCGTGTTAAGCGTGCAGAAGACAAATGGATCGCCTTTGAGTTACACCGAGAGAATTGCTCCGAATAGAGATAATACTGTAAACGCGGCGGGCGTTCTTCGAGCTTTGGGACGATTATCTCGGCAGAATTCGGAAAGTAGAGCGAGCGACGAGAGAGCGAGCAACGAGAGCGTCGCGGCGCGTCTCTTTGTTTCACGGGAACGAATCGAAATTTCGAACGACGCGTCCGATCGGCCGCGATTCGTTTCTCCTCCTCGTTCTTTCCCTTCCTTCTCCTTGTCATCGCTCTCCATCAACCCCCTCGCAATCTTTTCCCCTCGAACCGTTCGTTCCGTTTCCTCGTCTCTCCGTGTTGGTTTCTCGCGTCGAGATAACATTCGTAAACCGACCTACTCTGGTTCCGTTTTTGGCACTCGGGAGTATTTGAAATACCGCGGGTCCAGCCGTCACGGTCACGAATCACAGTGTTCCAGGGCATTCGAGAACTGGCTGAACCGGTGTACGCGCGCGTCTCTGTGTGTGTGTATACGTGTGTTTGCGTGTGTGTCGCCTGCGTCTGTCGCTGACAGATCGGTGGAGACCTGGAGCCGGTGGCTCGGCCTCGGCGTTCGGTTCGGTTTTGGCTGACGCTTGCGGTTGTCGCTCGGCTTCGGGTGCTACGCCTGCCTGAGGCAGCCGAAGGTTCGCCGAGCGAGGATCCTCTCCGTCGGCGGGGTGTCGACGTCGGTGCTGGACGCCAACCGTGGCTGGGGCTGGCGTCGATGTTTGGAATCCAAGTGTCAGCAGAAGAAAGGAAGAAGAAATCTGGTTATCGATCACGGATTGGCTCGGGCGGCTATGGAGCCTGTGGTGGGCAGTCACAGCTTGAGCTCGTTCGCTATCTTGCTGGCAATATTTTTGAAACCGATCGACGTGCCCGAGATGCGCTTGAAGCGAACGCCGTTCAGAGAGAGTCGTGGCAGTTTACAAACTTCGATTTCCCACTGCACTTTGACGTCTGTCGCCGAGTCGCCGTGCGCGCAAAGCAACAGGAACCTTTCGCGCTGTTCGTACTGACACTTATTGGCGTCCAATACCTGAAGCGATCGACAAATCGTTAATATCACAATCTTTCCCCACCCCTCGCCCCCCAACCGATTACCAGCAATTTCATTAACCATTCCCCCCCTAGGGGTTCTCTATTTTTACTCTTTTCTTACTTTTTTCTTTTTTTCTCTCCCTAGAAAGGAAAGGACATGCGAGGTATGTCCTAAAACCAATGAGAATCATTTGATAGAACAGCCTTTCTCCTATCTCCTTCAAAGTAGACGCCTTGTGATCGTATACGATTATAACGTTCTTGCCATTTTTTGAAACAATGCTGGAAATCTTGCAGCGCAATGCCATTCAAAGCCTTCGTTAAGGTAAATGTCATTTCTCTATTATAAATGGTACGTTTGTAGTATAGTTATACAAAAATAATTATCAATTATTCGATCATTTATGCGAGCGATGCAGTTTCGTTACAAAGAAAGTGCAACAAAAACAACGGAACAAATGTTTAGAACATTTATCTCGTTCCGATCATATTCTTTCCGTTTGGGCTAAAGAACAGCAACTCGATTATGATTCGATAGTAGGTGAAGTCCTGTCTTGTCGTCGTGGGACTTTTTCTTGTATCCATTCATTTTGGAACAGTAGAAGAAATCAAAACCATCGCGCCGTAAGAAGAGAGCTTCAAACAGCATTCTAATTCAAGATTTCCAGCGTTGTTTTGAAAAATGGTGAGAACGTTATAATGGTTGTATTTGATCGCAAGGAACCTACTTTGCAGGAGATAGAGTGCAAATGAATCTAACTTCAATAGACTATTTAATAAAATCATTCTCATTACTTCTGGGACATACCTCGTAGAAGAACTTTAGAACAGTTCCAATGCAATACCTTTCGTATTTCGGACATGATCTCGTTCGGATCTCGACTACTGGTCGTTTTCATACTCCAAGTGAAACGTAGACTGCGTGGTTTAATCTGCTCATCGTTAGTGGTTGCTCCGCTGTAACAAAAGGACGTTTTAAATCCGCTCGGTCGAGCCTACGCGCCAAACGCATGCCAACACACATATTCTGTTTGAGCAGAGTTTTCGAACGATTTCCTCGCAATCGCGCGAACCGTGTTTCGCGAATTTCGCGGTGCGAAGATCCCCCTGTTTCTCCGTCGCTCAGACTCGTCGATACGTATCGATCAACGTCCTGAGACTCTAGTCGACCGTGCAACAGGGGTTCTGTAAGCCATCGATCGTTAAATACGTCGGAGCACCGCAACGTAAAACGCAAAACATTACGTGGAATAATCACATTCGTGCACGCATGCAATTTTTTGTCGCATACACACTGACAAATTTCAGAGGAAGAAATCGACTTCGGGACACGTCCGGTTCTAATTTTCATTCGACGCAGAGACCCACGAAGGATTGCGCGTCGTTCAGGAAATGTCCCACGGTTGTCGCGTATAGCTCTTTGAGATCTTTCAAAAGTTCCTTTCGTCGTTTTGCGAGCGACACGTGTGGTCTATCAACGGTGTAACGATTTGTGAAGAAAGAAAACAGTAGCAGAAGCAAAGAGACAGATAGAGAGGTAGATAGGCAAGAAGAGAGAGTATGAAGCACGTTGAAAGCAATTTATTTTTGTGATCGATTCGCAGTGCACTTTGCGATTTCATCGACGATCCGTTCGGGATCAGCGAAGCGATAAAATTTCAACATTCGTCGACGCGTCGCGTCGCGTCGCGAGATCAGAGAGACGCTACTTCGTGCTCTCGTTGAGCGACACGAAGTGCTGCAAGTAAACAAAATCGCAAGGATCAAAAAAATTAAAGAAACTCGAAATAAAAATGGAAAAATTAAGGGGGGAGCCTCGAAATAAGCTGATTTTTAGGAACTTCAGTTTTACAAAATTAGGAAACGATCATTTCGAAACTTCCAAGTTGTGTCATTTCATATTTAAACAATAAAAGTTGATTATTTGGTTAACAAATTGTCTGGGTCTGGAGCCTTTAATTCTACTCTAAAACAAAAAATCAAGGATTTTCTTATTCCTCATATAATTACATTGTCGACAAACCTACAACTTTTATATATTGTATGTATAAAAAAATTTCTTATGCATAAACGGTACGAAAATTTTTTCTTACAATCAATATTTATTATTTGAAGTTGCACCAATTAGTAATTTTTCATTTTTTTATGGATCTTGAGGTTCATCAACAATGTAATTATATGAGAAATGAAAACATCCTTGGTCGTTTCGTTTTAAAAATTGAAACTCCGACGATGAGGCCCTACAGACTTAATGATATAACATAACTGTGTTTTTAAAGGCAATTTATTAATGAAAAAATGAACTTGTATTGTCTAAATATAAAGTAACACAGTGTGCGAATTTGAAAATGATTCGCTTAATAGTTCCATAAAAATGAAAGGCCAAAAATCAATTTACAGTATTCTCTCGCTATAAGCGCGCCGGTTTCGTCGCTTCATTTAGCAATAGTATGTGTAAAGCGCATGTTCGTGAAGGTAATGGAATAATGGAATTAATAGCTTTTTGTAGCGCCGAAAACGGCGAGCTTATAGCGAGAGAATACTGTACTTTTATTGTCCTAAACCGGGCTTCCCCCTTAAGCAAGAACGAGACAACTAAACGGACAAGGAAAGAAAAACGAAGAAAGGAAAATAACGAAAGAAGAAGAAGAAACGAAGGAGCAGACTGTGAAATTAGAATGTTAAGGTGCGTCCCCAGTGACACGGTCGATCGGATTTCTTCGACGAAACGTGGACACGTGGGAAATCGAGAACGAAAGTGCAATCGTTTCAGTGGGGACGCACCTTAAGGATTGCCATGGTATGATGGTATGCAGCAACGTACCTCACTACTGGGTGCTTGGGGGGTACGGATGGGTCCATGGGGCTGAAATAACAAAACAAAGGCAGTTGCTAACAAACACTAAACATGATAAATCGTCAAATGAACAAATTCAGTAATATATGTATAACCACCACCATTTGATCACCACCGCAGAGCTATTGGCGGACCATCGAGAGTCACGATGCGACGAGAGCTTGTACAGTGAGAACTCTTAACGAGTACGACGCGCGACGACGGTTCTTACCGTTTCGTTACGAGTGCTATCAACGCGTTGACAAAACTGTTGAGAAGCATTTTTCGGTTGATCGGCCGCGGAATTTCGCTCGCTGTACGAAGCGAGTCAATTCTTGAAAACGCAAGCGGAACGAGCACATAGAACGCGTTTGTAGATTCGCGTTGTTGTTCGCGCGAACAGAACATTCCTTTTTAGCAGAGGAGTCGGAAATAAATTGATACAACACATGTACAAGACAGTTTCAACATGTTTATTAATAAGAAATTATTACTATTATTGCGTCTTAAAATTATTTTAAATAATATTCTTTATCTTGCTTTTACGAGCTATTTACTGCCCTCCACTTTTCGTAAAGATCTAAGGCAGACGGTTGCGTGAGTCAGGCTCCGTCGACTGATCGGCTTCGACTGAAAGATTCGTCGGAAAGATTCGTCGGAAAAACGAATGCAAAAAAAAAAAAAAAAAACGAAGTAACACAGGAAACTGAAAAACCGTGAAAACGATCCGCTGGACGTTCGGACGGGTACAGAATTGGAGTGCAGCAAAGAGCGTCAAATCATTTACAGACGTGTGCTATACTTTCCATGTATCTTGCGTTGGAAACGTTACCGTGTACTTTTTTTTTTTTCTTTCTCTTTACTTCGTTTCTTTGTACGCGTCGGATCTAGATGTTCGAGTGCCACCCGATATTTTGCTCCATTTTTCTCACTGCTGTTCACGCGCTATCGATTTTATCTTCCTTGTCTTCCGTTTCCGTATTACAATTACTCTACAATGATCTTTCTACGCGTTCGATCTCGTTGAGCACGACGGGGGACAGATGAATCCTCTCTGCTCGCGGCAAAGTGAAATGCACACACGAATATATATCTGTATCTCGTTGAGGCGTATCGGCGAACCGATTACAAAGAAAATTCTATCGACGACTACCGGCGATCACGTGCAACCCAAGTCGGAAATTGGGATCGTTGATGAGTGATGAACGCGATTGCTTTCGTGCTTTCGGAGGATGGGATCGGCCGAGAAACACTAAAGTTACATGTAAAGCATATTCGTATCACCATGCAGTTGCAGTTCAAGTAAAATATAAGTACAAACATGTTCCGATCCGTGGAAGTGAACAATCTAATCGAGGTCTTAGTAGCTAAAGTAACTCAAGGCCACTCTTTCGCTCGCTTCCTCTCCCTTCATTCGCTCCTTCACTCGCACGGTTCATTCGCACTTTCATTCGCTCTTTTCCTTTTTCTTCTCAGATTACAGAACGCGTTACAACATTTTTCTTCCGTTTCTCGTTATTTTCACTTTTTTCTCCTGCTTTTTCTTTCTTTCTTTTTTTTCAATGAAAAGATGATCGTTAGTGGCCACGTACATTCCCGTCCATAAGTCATGAGACACCTTAGCAGTTTATAGCAATGTATTTTTAATAATATGATGGACATTTTATTAGAATATGAAAACAATTTTATTAATTACAGCAACATTCAAAACTAGTTTTTCAATACATTTAGAGGATACTTGAATGTCATTTGAAGCTGTGCATATATTTTAGACTGACTACATTTCGTAGTTTAGGCTCGATCAAGATTGATTTAGGGTCAATCAAGATTCAGCAACGTCAGAAAAGAATTATCCCAAAGAAAAGGATACAGTGTGCGCGAAATCGCAAATAAAACGGGAATTTGAAAGTCCTGAGTACTGGTGAAATTAGTAAGTGTCTCATGACTCATGAACGAGAATGTATATGCTCTGCGCGTCAATCAGAAAGACTGGTGCATCCGTTTCTTCTTCTTTTTCTTTCGCGTAGCAAAATACGTGTTGAAATGTACAGTATTAAAAAGAGGAAGGCACGCAGTTTAGATAACGGGTTAGTCTCCGGTTTGCGCAGTTTCCAGATGGTTTGGACGCGATGAATTCCGTCTACTGATTGCGTACGAATTTCTACATTATATATTTCTATCGATTAATTAATACAATATGAATCGAGATACAATAATCAATGTACAAAAGAAACGAGTAACCAATCGTTAATGGCCTGTCTCTGCTGAATGTTTGCTCTTGTTCGCGCGTTACACTTTGCTTTGAAATGAACTTTCATCGGGTAGACCGTAACGCGTTAACGTGATCAATTAAACGGAAAGCGAACGGCGTTCTAATTGCAATTGATTGTCGCTGCAATCGAATAGCGCGTCGTTTAGTTCGTTAGTCAGTATGGAAATCAATCGACTTTCAAGCATTATTGTATCGTCTGATCATACAGATAACGAAAAGAAACAAAACTGACAACTTCTCGTTCCTATTCTCTTCTTGGTAAATAAAAGCGTACAACGAAAGCAGTAAAAACGAAATGCACATTTACGTCACAACGTAATTTGCTTGCTTATCCGCGCAATCTAAATGACATACGTATTAAAAAAATCTGTTCGACGATAAGTAAATCATGTGTGATTTCGATGGAAGCGTTAAAAGGCATGACAAGGAAATGAAACTATTGCAGAACGTCTTTAACCGACATTTTCGTGTTTCTCTACTTCGATTCAGCCTCGAAAAAACCAAGGTGTATTGTACTCGTTGAATTGCACCAACTCAATTGTATAAAAATATATAACTGGAATCGTGTACATTAACGTTAAATATGGGAGGAGCTTAGGACATCAATATATGACAAAAAAAAAAGTAAGAAAAAAAAAAGAAATGTCGCGAAACGCGCGTTACACGGTCAGGTGAGTCCGATATCGATTCTTTGAAGGTCCATCCGCCGATGACTTTTCGCGCGCTCGACGATTCCTCGCCATCATTTAGCATACGAAATATATAGTTTATTTTCATCGTGTTACGAAACTGTACAAAATACTTTACGAATGAAAATACTGTAGATATATGTATATCAGGAATAATATATTTACATAAATTACACGCATCATATGTATATTGCGATATACACGTATATCCGTATAAAGAAATGCATTATCGATCGGACAAAAGAATCGATATAAGAATCTTTTTTCTTTTTCTTTGCGAATCATGGTTTTTTACCGTATACATACGAGTTCGCATTTCATGTGAATTCGGTGTCAAACCATACGCAAATTTTACGTTTCCTCTTCGTTGCAAGGAATTTATGTTGGATACCAATAAAGAACAAAAGAAAAAAAAAATAGGAAAAAAAAGCAAAACAGAAGAAGAAAAACGAAATGTAAAGAACTCGAAGCTCCAGGAAATGCAACTATCTAGTCTCTCCGAACGGAACGAGCGAGAAAAAGGCGTCTACGACGTTCTTCTATCGGAACGACGAAAATTTTGCTCGCGCGAAGGGGAACGACTTCCGGGCACGAATCTCACAAACATTATTGCTATCCAACATATTTTCCCGCGATCACATTTTACACGGCGGTACAAAGAGATAAACGTTATTTGACAATTTCATTCTAATCCTAGGTAAGATCGTTAACAAACAAACAGAGTGAAAGAGAGACAGAGAAAAAAAAAATAGATTAAAAGGAATACGGTATATAGGAAGTCACGCTTGGCCACTCAATCGGATTGAAACTATTTTGCCGAGAAAGTGGCTATGTATTGCCGTTGCTCGATATTCAGCATGCGGCTCGCTCTCATTTCGGCTCGAGGGAAACAAGGCGAGACTTCACCCCTCACTTAGAAAACCTGTCAATGCACGAACAGTTCACATGTATTCCATTGTCTTCGAGAAATCGATCGTGTAACTTGTTATTAGTACAATTATACTACTTCCCCCTATCTGGCGCGCGCGTGTTCGTCGGGGCTTTTCGATCAACGCGCGCGCCGGATGTTCGTCGCGACTCGAAAAGGGTCCGAACTCGATGCACAAACTGTCCCCGTTCGTCATGGTTCGTCGGGAACTGTACGAGTGCGTCTAGACGAGCGCAATGTAAAGGTGCCCTTCGACTACGAAAGTGCACGGCGCGCAACATTTGTGGGCGAGTGCGTAGCCATTGAAAATTATCCCTGCCGAGAGGCTTCGACCATCGAACGGCACCTTTACACGCAATGCAACGTGCAATCGAACAGGATTCACGCGTGTGGACACGATGCGCGCACGTTCGACGAACGGGAAGCGTTTTCGGCGAGGGATTCGCCGCAAAGTTCGCTGGAACGCTTGCCGTACGTCCACACGCGTTCGTCTTCGGTCGCGTGTTAAGGTGTGTTTTCGTTACGAGTGTCGATCGTTGCGCGACCGAACGTGGCGTCCAACACGTACAATACACAAATATGAAAAGCAAATGCAGTAAATCACATGCACATATAACACTGTTATTTGTATTGAACGCGTTGTATTGGTCCAGTCGCGACGACTGGCAGTCGTAGCGAAAACCCGCCTTTACACTGCGCTCGTCTGGACGCACCCTACGAAGAACGACGACGGATTCGCGCGAGTCGCGAGGGAATCGAACTGACCACGAACACGACGAACTTGACCGCAGCAAATGGTTCTACAATTTTTATTTAATCGTTCTCGTCGCATTCGAAAACTGCATCGGGGTTCTGACGCAGTTCTCGAACGCCGAATGCACGCGGTCGGAGACTAAAGGAAGCTACTGAACTATCGTCTTGCAGCGATGACGCGCCGTTTTGCTTTTATTGCTTTGTCGCTCGAACAGGGAAGAAGGGTGGAGGGTGGAGCCGAACAACGCGTCACGACGATTATGAGTACGAACACGAATACGTATAAAAATAGAAAGAAGATCGGGTGGAGGACTTCGGGACGAGTGGCAATCAGAGTGCAACGGTTTTTGCTATACAGTTGGCAGGCTGAGTTAGGAAAGGCACAAATTCGAGTGCTACATCTAAATTGGATAAGGCGCCTTCCTGCGTCGGTGGCGTAGCGTCAGGAAGACATTCGTGTAATTCTCGAATCGTAACACGTTTCGCTGTGTGCTCGACGTGCGTTCGGTCGAAACGAGAGAGAGGTCCGTCGTCTCGATTCCCGATTCTCCGTCTCCGGCGATACGCAGACACCACAGAATAACGGAGGCAACGAGCTCGCGCCTCTATCGTTTTCTTTAGACCTCGAACGCGGGTCCGGATATCCGTGGATCGTAGGCCAGTAACGCGCGCAATGTTTGCCTTTGTTTCCAGGCCGATCGCAAATGCGTTAGGCGCGTCGGGCATGCCACGTTTCTCTGTCACCTATGGCCTTTTTGCTTGTCGGAACTCGAGCGAAGCCAAACTTAATCGGTTCATGTCCTGTAGCATACAATACACACACCGGTATAAATTAATCCGTAAGTTATCAAGAATTAAGCGATGCACCAATGGCTATGCTCTGTGTCGACAATTTGGTGAACGTTTTTTTATTTACTTATTTTTTTTTTTTCGCTTTGACCTGTCCCCCCTTTCTGTATCACTCTCTCTCTCTTTCTTTCTCTCTCTCTCTAGCGACGATGAGTACAGTGACCATATCGTGAAAGTTTTAACGTGTCAATGGCGAAGAGTGGCGGGTTTACTCTCGTTATTCTGTGGCATTGCGGTGTCTCCGGTTCCAACTACCTCGTTTATTCACCGGTTTTCCTTGTTCTCTACTTCTTTCGATCTCAACAACACGCATCGTCATTTACCCAAATACTGTATGCGACAAGATCATCAAAAGTCCCAAATATATCAAGTATGTATAAAGTAGATAATAAATCAAGGATATGCCTCGCTACAGTCATGTCAAAAAAAGGGATGCACAATGAGTATGCGAGGTGGCCCGAACTCAGCCAAGCAGTTATATCACTTTTGTCGACGGATTCGAAGGTTGGACACTCGTTTTCTCGACGGAACGGACACAAAATACTGGACGACGCGTTGCGAACTCGGAATGCGCCTCGTCCTCGAAAACGAGTCGCGCTTTCGCGAGACGAAGGCCAGAACGCTCTCTCTCTCTCTCTTTCTCTCGCTCTCTTTCGCTCTCCCTCTTTCTCTCTCTCTTTCTCTCTCTCTCTCTACGGAAAAAGATCAACTAAAGGGTGCTAAGAGAAACCTTTCGGGCAAACGTTTATGGGAGAAGGACGAAAAGAAAAGAACAAGACGGTAAACGAGCGAGCGAACGCGTTTCGCTGCAGAATAGTAAACGGCACATCAAAATAATAATCAAGCTACGAAATTGTATATTCATGGGCAAGCTACGTGTTTCGTGGCTTTCACTGATAATGGTCGCTGCTGGCTCATCGGATCGTCAGCCGATCTCTAATACATATTTCACTATACATGTGTGTTTAGAAAGAATCGTATACGATATAGGCGTGTATATCGTATCGGCATACAATTCTCAGAAGTACATAGTCATTGTGCATCCTTAAAACAGAAATGTCACATCGCATGCAAACGATATAGGTTCGAGAATATTTTTCAAACTATATTCCAGCATGAGTATAAACACAGTCCAAAGATCGTTTGTTCTAATCGGGTTCGATAGCTACGCATGCACCGGGAGCCCACTGCAAAAGCTGCCGTGTCGTGTACGTTTCATCCCCCCCTCGTGTTTACCGCGAACGACCGATTTGATTCGCCTAAAATTTTGTCACTCCCTGCGAGAAACTCTCGTCCGGGGTGAAAAAAAACATGGCACTCCGATCCGGTTTTCAAATTTTTTTTTTTTCTTTCACCGTTTACGTACTAAGAATCGCACGCGATTTTCTCGCGGGGAAATCAGCGCGCCGTTTGAACCCTTCGATCGACTCGCGAACTAATAACGATTTAGCCCAAGTTTCATCGTACACCCGTAATTACGAACGAACGGTGGTACTTTACAGTGGTACGTGTATACTAGCATGCTGTCAAATATCGGCAAATGTCTATTTTATAACAGAATAGGTAACGTTTGATCGATAGAACTTACCGTTTGGAGAACCTCGAGGATAATTTTGAAAAAAAGGACGGTCTCGCTAGCGGGCTAATCGCATTCGTGTCCTGTGTGTGAGTGTGACCCTGAAATATTCATTGAAGATAATCGTACACTATGATTACATCGATAAACAATTGATATAGAAAAAAGTAACAGATGCATATGTACTGTGTTCGTTGATATTAATTGCGAAGGCTTTAAGAAAAGAGTTTAGAGCATCGTTGTTTTTCTCTTAAATCATCCAAATGATTCAAAGTAAATTGAAACATACGAACCTGAGTATGATTTCGCTGTGCTCTATTCTGGCCAGAGTGGAACGTACTACGACTTGGAACATTTCGAGGAAATGCTGGTGTTGTAGGTGTTGCCAGTCTATTGCTTGGAGACACACCCAAACTAAGTGAAAATAGGTTTTTATATTATATTAAAATTGTTCAATGCGATAACTGCGCGTAAAATATATATATATACGTAATAATAATTGCTTTGTTCGTGTTGATTTTTTACTAGAAATTTGTGCGTTCGATACGGAGGACCTTCCGTTTCCGTTTCGCATAGCTTTCGCTACGAAAAAAGCAAGAGACAAGATGCAAAAATAGTATTAAAAAAAAAAAGATAAAAAAAGGAAAAAAAAGAGAGAGAATAGAACTCTAAAAGTTTCAAATTTTGGCCCGAGTCCCTTAAAGGAACAGGTTACAAGAGTACATAATGCACAAGCGATGTCTCTACGTCTTGCATAACACAAGCTTCAATAGTTCGGGCTAAGAAAGCAAACCTTTCAACAAATTAGTTTACGCTAGTGAAAGTTACACGATGGTCGAGTAACAAAGTACTGAAACAGTCTATTTGTTTGCACATGCGACGATAGAACATATCAGTTGATATTAATTAAAGTTAATTAAGGTTAGTCTAATTCATTGTCGCGCGACAAAGTGCGCGCGACCGAGTTGAGAATAGTTAACTCGACAGCGAATGGTAGTATCGATGCGTGCATAGATGTGAAAATCTACTTGACAAATGAACAGTTCCATTTATGAATTTGAATCTCTGGTGTAAGGAAAGAAACAATGAGAGCCTGTACTAACTAATCGTTCCATGATGTACCGAGCCCCTATAGCGTACGATACGTTATCATCGTGATCTTATGTACATTCACGTGTCTAAATATTGCTGTATAGAAAATCGTCCTAAAGAGATACGCTACAATGTAAGTACATGCAAATTATCGCAACGATACATTAGGTTGTTCTACGTATAATATGTTCTGCAGTTTGATTGTTAATTCAGGGATAATTTCGACCGAGAATATGTTTAATTGCGTTCGCGCAGGAATCGCGGCTGTTTTTGAACGAGTAACGAGACGCTCCAAAATGAAAAGATGACCAAAGCCAATGATCAGAACAGAAAAAAAACTAACGATAGTAATCATGCATAGTAGAAACTAAAAAAAAAAAAAGAAATAAAATGGAATAGATGACCAGAAACTGTCCTAGAGAACCTACGAGGACAACTCGTCGCAAAGAAGACGTTTCGGAATTCGGAAGCACCGTTCGCATTTTCGCGATGGTTTTCGTCGCAATATTTCTCGATGAGAAGCCGCGCAACGGATGGCAAGAGTTCGAATAAGTTACCCTAAGAGAGTTAGTGGCCCAAAAAAGAAGTAAATGAATGAGAACAAAAAGAAATGTATTCGAGTATTTCTCGCAGTATAGGGCGTGTTCCAATAGTCTAGCGTGAAATTGTAAGCGCCGTCGATGCGGTTTTAACCCGTCGACGATGATCGATCGCTGGATGCTCGCGATTAAATTCAATGTTGAACTCGAGTTTCTCGGTGATGGGGCAACGGGTGACTACAACGGATCGCACGTTAGACTTTTGGGACATCTAGCAGAGGAATGTATATAGGTCGGCTGATAAGGCATCGGGGACCTGTACCTCTGTCTAAGAGGGTCAGCAGTGGCGAGTAAGGAGTTGTGGGCGTTGCGTGGTTGAGGGTCCAGTAGTGAATGGTCGCTGGGGGGTACGCCACTCGAGGAACGGTGACCTGCGCTGATGCTCGCAGACTTGGTGTGACCCCGCGTTGGTCTAGTGCCCTCGCCCAGGCTGTGCACAAAACTAATCAACAAACTGCCCCGGCCCAACGAACCTACTTTCTGCTTATACAGTCCGACCGATTTCGCGCGATCTTTCTTTTCGCCGACAAGAACACCGCGCTCCGAGCAACGATCGAAACTCGATGGAAAAGGCTTCTTCGACGTCTCGACTATTAACGAGCTAATACAGCTTCGATCGGGACCACGGTGCGTCGCGGGAAAAACGAGCGATTCGCGCCCAACGATCTACGGTGCTCGAACGAGGGACGTTCGCCGCGGAATGCACGATCTTGGCTAGAAGTTGGTAGTACGGGTTGTGTAGTATACGGAGATGTTAAAAAGGGGACGGGCGTGAGTGATGAGAATAACGTGTTGCGGTACGAGTAATTTCAGTCTGTAGGAGAATCTATGGTGGTAGAAGTAGAACGTGACGCTAAATCCTAAAGAATGAAGTTTGTGTGATGATGTTAATGTTTGTTGGTGTACGTTCACCCACGCGCGCACTGACACACGTTCACACGTCCATATGTACATACATAGACACGCACGAGTTGTATGTCTCTCGAAACACGTTTGTAAGAATGAAACAAAAACACAGAGTGAAGACATGTGACTTGTGATTGTAACTGTGGCTCGGTAGAATTTTTAGCAAGCAACTGTATAGGTATGTATACACGTTTAATTAGACTATTCGTTCGGTCAACATCTGTCAAGCCATAAAGAAAGTGGTCTGCAATGAACGATTTGCAGGCAGCAGCCAACATGCTAGAGCAACGCAACAAACAAATAAACTCCCTGGGGCTGAATGACAGATTCTTGTTACATCGTCCGATTCTTTTCAACGGGGTTCGTTCTCAAATTGGTTTAGTATACTTAACACACGTAATAATCAGTCGCCTATGGTTAGTCGGTACGATTGCAAGGGTTTAGTCAACAAAAAACTGCAAAATATCCAATCACGAATCGAACTTTGGTTCAAGTGCGTTAACAAATGTACAGAATATACTGTCGCGGACACTGGATCGTTGATCGGTTGATCGTTCGTACGATCGTCAATTAATCGCGACTCGAGGCGTCGACCATCGCGACGATTCAACAAAATACGCGCACGCGATCGTATGGATCCAGTGTCCGGTCGTTTTCATACATAGAAGAAAATATAGTCTACTCTGTGTGACTATCGTATCGTATTATGACAGAATTGAAATCGTTCGTATCAATATATGCGCAGAGAAACTATTGAAATGGATGTCACTATACCTGGGTGCGTCGTTGGTTCTTTCAGTAGACGAAGAGGACGTTTTTGCTTGATCGTAGGAGATGGTACTACGTCGACCAACAGAACCAGGGGCAGGTGAGGTGAGAGGCCGACCACCACCTACCCCTGCGTTCATCGTGTTGCTCTTGCTTGCCCATGCCCTACTACAGGGACTTGTACCCACGCCTAGAATGAACATTGTCACTGCAAGCCTCATTAGATATAGTTCAACACAAAACAAAGCAGCGTACTTTAAATTATAACAGGCATTGCAACGAGGGTGTCAAGAGGGACTAGAGACACATGGGATTGCGCAACGTCTCATCTGCTTCGAACTAAAAAGAAACCTCTTTTTAATCTCAAAAGAACTGAAAACAAAACTCTCTACTAAACGATTCGCAGAGGCAGATACGACGTTTCAATTACGCACATATACAATAACAATTCGTAACCCTAGATCAAAGGTAGCGCATGGTGTCGTCGCAGCGTAATTTACCCGTCCAGTTCACACTTTCGTATAATAGTTCACGAACTTTCGCAAACAATTCTCGGAAGTCCTTAAACTTTTTATAATCGCTAACTAGTTTGCTCCAAGTTGTTGACCGCGCGCGGAGTGTCTACGCTTTTAGCGTGGATCCAGAGATTACAACGACACCATTCTACGATTCTAGGGCTAACGATGCACAATCCGATCGGCGAATTAGAAACACATATAACGCGGCACAGAAAAAAAAAGGGAAAACAGAAAGTGTACACAACGAAGGAATTAAACCTTGGATTAGTAAAGGGGACTGCGGCAACCTTATCCAAAGCGGGTGTATACTTTCGTTAAAGCTTTAACGGTACAACATCGCAACGGACTAGACGAGGATGTCGAAACGATAAGAAAAGTCGATTACGAGACAGCAACAAAAACTCACTGGTATCTAATTGGCTTGGACTGTTCTTCGGGGCCGGGGGTCGACTCGCGGAGACGCGAGCGCTGTTCTCCTTGATCGTGGCCGCGTCCACGGTGTTTTGTCGTTTGAAATTGCTACCGCCGCTTCCAGTCACCGTTCCGCCGGTCGTGGCGGACGCATGATTATGGTTCGTCGCGTTTCCTGGACTCGGCGCGGCTCCTAACGAGATAAACGCGTTACACGTCAGACAAGAGCTACATCGTTCACTCTACGAATATCAAATATCGATGGGAGTCTCTCGTTGAAAGGCAGACGCTCGACCGATCGACGCGATCGGCATTCGGCTTCCTCCCTATTTTCTCCCACAAAGGTTCGCTTCGTTTGAAGCTCGCGTCAACTCGACATATCGCTATCGCGAAGAATTAAGGCCAATACGAGGCGACCGCATTCACTTACGAATCGTATCGATACCGGACGAGACCCGTCTACTGGATTTTGGATTGCTAGCGGAAATACTTCTTTGCACGCCTCTATGCGACGGACTCTGCACCGCGCCGCCCGTGCCTCCTCCGCTTCCTCCGCCTCCTCCTCCTCCGCCGCCGCCGCCTCCGCCACCACCCGAACCAGCTTGCGGTGGAATGTTGCGCAGAGACAATGAACTGCCTGATCGCGAACCATCCGATTCAGGCTACGAGACGAAACGCTATTATTCACAGTCATACGACTTTGACTCGACGCGACGCCGCGATCGACGCCGTTGACGCTCGATCGTTTTACTCACATCGGTCGTTTTCCTTCCTAAGAGTAAGTACGTGGCGAACGCGTCATCGTACTTGGCCTGTTCCAACGAGTCTTCTATTTCGCTCCTCGTGAACCCCATACTAGCCAGGGCCTCTAAAACAAACAGGCGTGGCGGCATAGTCACAACCACTAAGAATATCCGAAGACACACAACACGATTAATCGAACAACGTTTCCCCCGATAACCTCTCCTCTTCTCTAGCTACGACGCGCCCTCCCGTAATCTTTTCGTTACACAGCTAGATCTCGATTAGTGCGAGTAATAAATCCCACAAATTTCACACCTCAGAAACTAAAAGGCTTGTTGCAACTGATGTTCGTTTTATATACAAGGTCATATATGGATCATCTCTTGTCAATTTTAATGCTCCCTCACGCGATGTTAGATCACCTATGTCATTCAAACTAATATCCTTTTCTTCACGGTTCAATTATACTGACTCATTCTGTAGAATTTGCATGGAGACGTTTTCAGAGTAGATTCTACACAGACTATTGCAGTATTACTGCATGAATCTACTGTTTAATTGCTTTTGCGTATTAATTCTAA
Source organism: Perdita meconis (assembly GCA_030770465.2). NCBI lineage: Eukaryota > Metazoa > Arthropoda > Insecta > Hymenoptera > Andrenidae > Perdita > Perdita meconis. Next base: position 2,324,078 of record JASKOS020000021.1, read on the forward strand.
TCCTAACTGCTCTTGATCTTTATATTATTTTACTTTTACTTCCATTCCATGTACTTTATTGTATCAATGTAATGTAACCATCATTGGATTCTACCCGTATTAAATAAATAAACAGATTGATCGCGTTATTTCAACTCGTATTAATCGAGATCTGCTTACACTACCCGAACGCGAAGGTATCGAAGCAGGTAGAAACATTTAGAAGCTCAGTGGTTTGCTGTGCGAGGAAAATGCGTACACGAACGTCTCTTACTAATCTAAACTAGGTGGGATACGTTTGTACGTATCAAATTGTTTGTTAAAGGTGCGTTTTAGATCGTCTAAGATCTCGAGGTATTCATGCAAAAGGTGCGCTGCACCACGATTCTCGATCCTGAGGTCGCGAATCGTTCTACTACGACCACCGCCCAGACCAAAGTATTAGAACCGGAGAATCTTCGCAAATATTCGTCGTCGAAACGTTGGTCGTTTCAGGTGCGCCGCGCGTAGCCCTCTCGGTAGTTTCGCAGCGGTCGTAAAAAATGCAGTAAAACATTTAATAGAAGAAACGATAAATAGTAAGTGTTATGTACATACTGGCAGACTCACCTATCCTCTTGTGGTCTTTATAATCGGGCTCAGGTTCTAAGTACGGTTTCAGTTCGTCGTCTTCGTATCCCATGTTCATCCATTTGTCTTTCATTATAGTCTGAAAAGGAGCGAATAGAGAAAATGAGTATTGCGAAAAACGTGGACAGAAATCGTAGTCGGAGTCGCGACGGACGCTTACCTCTAGGGAGGCCCGTTTCGCCGGGTTGAGCACCAGAAACTTTTTCAACAGACCTTCGCAATCGGTCGACATGTAAAACGGGATTCGATACTTTCCTCTTAGTACCCTTTCTCTCAATTCCCTTAGTGTCGAACCGTCAAAGGGCAGTGAGCCAGATACTAAAGTATACAATATTACTCCCAACGACCAGACGTCGACCTCGGGTCCGTCGTACTTTTTACCTGTCAACGATCAACAAGCTACGTTAGCGGTTCGCTTCGAGTCTCTCGAGGAAACGCGGAATATTTTAGAGAAGTTGACGGACACTGTCCTATATTACAAAAGATAAAGAAAAACAGTAACAAAGTTTAATCTAAAGCTAAACCTTAAGTTAAACCTCTTTTCTTTTGTTTCTTATTTGTAATAAAGACGTTAATAATAATAATAATAATAATAAAGTTTAATCTAAGAATTATGGGGTATGATTATTGGTTAAGTAGTAGATAATTGCAACGCTGAAATATTCGAACGAGTAGAAAATTGACGCGTTTATACCCTGAAAGAGTTCAGGCGCTGCGTAAGGCGGCGATCCGCAGAAAGTGTCCAACTTGTTGCCCGGCGTGAATTCGTTACTAAAACCAAAATCGGCGATCTTGATGTTCATCTCGCTGTCGAGCAGCAAGTTCTCAGCCTTCAGATCCCTGTGAATGATCTTCTTCTGATGGCAGTATTGCACTGCGGACACGATCTGCCTGAACTTTGCTCTAGCCTCCTTCTCTTTCATTCGGCCGTGGAGAACCAGGTAGTCGAAAACCTCGCCGCCGCTCGCGTACTCCATTACCAGGTACAGTGTCTTTTCAGTCTCGATCACTTGGAAAAGTTTCACTATGTTCGGATGATCGAGCATCTTCATTATCCTCACTTCTCGGAACAACTGCAACACGCGAACCGTTCGATTTATCGGTACAAATTCAGACACGATGCGCACGAGCGACAAGTCACCAAGATCATCTGCGATCGTTGCGATTTTATGTCAACGACGTTGTCCAATTTATTTGTATTTGCGAAAAACAGTAATGCTTTAACATTTAGCATATAACTTTGTCTTATAAAGCGACATAAATGTGAAAACACACTAATAGATGTAGGCTCATTGCTAGAGACAAGGTACTAGTATTTCTATACACAGGAAAATAACAATGTGTATAGAATTTTGGCAATAGTATAGTTTGTCCCATTGAAAACTTGTCCCTTTCATAGCACCTCTCCTCTAGTATGCAGAATCGCAGAGACTTTTTGTCGCTCGTGTCCATCGGGTCGCACTCCTTCGCGTTACGTTTTCCTTTCCTCCGTTCTAAATATGCAGCGCTTACCTTTTGAAGGCTATTGGGATTCAGCTGAGTCTTGTCGATTATTTTGATAGCCACTTCCTTCCCGGTGGGTAAATGCTTGGCAAGTTTTACCTTGGCGAAGTTACCTTTGCCAATGGTTTTGAGTAATTTGTACTTGCCGATGTGGGGCTCCTCCGACGTCCGACTTCTCGAAGAGTACCGACCGCCGCTACTCGACACTCCCACGCCATCCCCTGTCTGAAATAAATAAAAACAAGCATTCGATTAAATTCTGGTCAACACGGGACTCGTCGCGTTGCGAAATCGTTTCCTTCGGTCGCGCCTCAATCAGTGTAAACAACTACGTTACTAAACTCGACGTTTATTTTTCACGACGAACGGCACTGATTTGTGCACGACTGTCAATCGACTTTGATCGAAGGCTACCGTTCGCTGTTCAGATCCGTATGATTTTACGACCACGCGTTACTGAATTTATCTATGCATCTCGCGATCGCACTTGACATTTCCAGGGACGACGCGATCGTCGGTAGAATTAATTAAACCTCGCTACAGTTGTGCTAGATAGAGATTGTTTTGAACGACGTGCGACGACGCGTCGCTCGATAGCAGTAGCTACGATTACCGAGCGTCTAGTCGAAATTATAGTAATAATAATAAGATTTATTTATGTATCCACGGGATAAACCCTTTGTCATGAAAATAAGTAAGTAACAAGGTAAGTTGCCTAAAAGTTTATTCATACAAAGTAGATAAACTTACTCTGATTAGAGTTAATGAAATAAAGGATCTTGGTGTATTGTTCACATCTGCATTAGATTTTTCTAAGCATTATTCTCTGCGGATTTTGTTAATATACAAACTATAAAATTGCTATTATTGTTAATTAGCCCTCGTCTAGAGTATGCGTCGGTTATTTTATCTCCTACCTCAACAAAATATATTAAACAATTAGAAAGAGTTCAACACAGATTTTTAAGATTCGTAGAACATAAATTTCACATTTATAGACGTATTTTAAATCAAACTTTTAATACCCCGTAGCTACAAGTCGAAATATGGATTGATCCATATGATCGTATAGTTAAAGAAACAGGTACATATGGCAAGAATATCGATATTTTATCAGGTAGCATTTCGTTGTTTAAGGGTAAACTGCTCAATTTACTATAATAGTATGTAAAATATCACGTTTTAATTATTATAATTGTTCACTATATGTAGAGGGCTTCGCCCATCTAGTTTAAATAAATAATAATAATAATAAAAGCAAAAAATTCGACAGGGGACGTTTAATTAAAGGAGGAATTTCATTTTTCTTGGTCGAAAATATCGATTTTTTGGTATTTTTAAAATAAACAAAACTGTAACCTTAATCAATCTGAAGTTTTGTATATGTTTTTAATATATTTGTATTAAATAACACAATTTTTTTTTGGTTGAATTTACTCGAAAATACTGTTTGAATTAATCGCAATGTAAACGCATCCTCTGAGCCACAGGCAAGACGATAGATTGTAGGTATAGTTTTTGTTTTAATTAGTAAAAGTTTGGACAATTTCGGAAGTAAAATCGAATATTGGGTTTGAACAGTTACCTTAGTAACAATTTTTATTTAAGAATATTAAATAAAGCCACATCGGAATTGTTGATTTCATATGCACTAGAAGGCAAACATCGTGTCAACCGTAATTTTGTGATGCGTTTAGTCTAACCATATTTTCGAGTGCATTCAACCGAAAAAAATGTGTTACTCAGTAAAACAATAGTAAAGGTATAAACTATAGACAATGTTTAAGATTAACTAAGTTTATGGTTTTGTTAATTAAAAAATACCAAAAAATCGATATTTTTGGCCAAGAAAAATGAAATTTCCCCCTTCAAAGACGACTTGGCGATTTCTGCTTAAAATTGACACGTGCTAAGTTCGTGGTAACGCATTCGAATTACGTATTCGTGCAAACAGTGGAATGTGCGAGAACCGTAGACCGAGTGCTAAGGAGCTGTAACGAAAAGAGCAAAGCGAAGAAGAGGCTGTAGTTGGTCGCGTTAATTGCTTAGTGTCCAATTACCCGCGTGTGGCCACGAGTGACCATCTTGCAAGAGGAGGCCGCAGCAACTTTGGAGGCCGCCAGCTTGATCGATCTCTTCGACGTCTCGAAAGACAGAAAAATCAACGTGGGAACGTATCACTTCCTGCCGTGGTGCATCTGCGAGTGATACGCGATCGCGATATCACAACGCGCCTCCTTTCTTTCCCTCCACCTTCTCTAAACGATACTATTGCTACCTCCGTTCGAACGAAAATAAGCGGACGTTCCGAGGCTACGAAGAAAACGTCCAATCGACGGGGTCGACCGAAGGGAGATCCGTCTTGCGTCTTTCGTTCGTTCTGGCCATTTTCGGTTTCGCAATACGCTCGAAACTTCGACGCGCCTCGATACCGCATCCATCTAAACTCGCGACGCTCGCTACAGGTATTTACAGTCCTCTCGAACCAAGCTCGATCTCACGACATCGACGGGAAAATAAATGGATTTTTGGTCCCTCGCGAGGGATAACCAGCTACGATCTGCATAATCAGGTACTCGGGTTGTTTTTTTGGTCGATCGTTGGAACGTAGCAACGATATCGGGTTCGACGGTGGTTCGTTCTTTTCGGCGATGCGGCCGAACCGCGTCGCGGAGCGAAAGCGGCGCACCAGCCAGAGACTCGCGACGAAAGCGACGAGGAAAGAGGATTCGAAGAGGCGGCCGGCAACCCTAGAGCTGCGATCTCAGAAAAATAAAATGCGACGCCCTCTTCGGTTCGCTGCGATCCCACGATTACCGAGAACCTCCTTCCTCCTCTATTCCTTCCAGCGAATCCGGAGATATCGAAAATAAAATCGCGGAGGCTATCGTTCGTCACGCATCACCGACCACTGGCGTTTCGTCTCGTTCGCGTCGACGGCTGACCGAACAGCGAAAGTGCTATATTGCTGTTTATATCACTCGGGATTTGCGACGATCCCGTGGTGTCGGCGCGGTGCAGAACAACATCGCGGAAACGATTGCACGGATGCGTCGCGATCTTGGAATCTCTCGCCGGAGAAACGCGACGAGAGGCGATTGGTTCGACAGGCGCGGCACCGATTCCCACCGACTTTTCACGCTCGATGCACTGCAATTCTCACTGCGATTCTCACTGCGAATCCACCGCTCGCGGCACGCCGCGTCGACCGAGCGCAGTTTTCGTAGTTCGCCCGTCGAAAGCGTTAAAGCGAGCGATTCCTGCGATGGTTCGAGGAGGCTACGAGAGGCTCGAAGTGATCGATCGACGATCGAAATCGTGGTTTCGGAGGCGTGCCGCAGGTGCTTTTGACGTCACTGATCACGGCCGATCTTCGTCTCTGGGTTAGGTTGACCGAGGGCCGAGCGGAGCAGCGCATCCTCGTCGCGTCCGGGCTTGCGAGGGCGTCCGACGATCCGAAACGGTTGCACGCGCGAGCCGATCCGACCAAGGGAGAGCAGCACACAGCCAACGAAACCGTCGAGTCTGGTCGTCGTCGCGGTCGTCCGACGACGACCGTGTGCGCGACTACCTTCCCCGTTGTCCTCGGACGAGTCGAGCGAATCGCGAATCGCCCAGAGGAGTCCACAGCCGAGGGATGCGAAAGGAGAATCAATACGCTGTGCCACCACCCCCTGCCTGCCTGCCTGCCAGCCTGCTTCGAGCATGGAACCGAACCACCACCCTTTTGCCTGCCCCACGAGCTGCTCCGACGACGATGACGACGATGCCCGACGCATGCGCCCGTCCTGAAACCAAGTGCCATCGCCATCGCCGCCACCGCGATTTTCGCGACACATCACCCTCACCCTCGCCCTTATTCCCCTCCAGCGACCAGCACGGGAGAATTCGCTCTGTCTCCGAGTTTCTGCCTTCGTTCCCTTCGCGTCTGATCCGCGCGATCGAAACTCAATTTTCGCCCGGTCAGCTGATCGTACCGAATCGCCGACATTCTTTCCTCGAACCACCCACGGATTTCCATTTTCCTTCTGTCATGGAACTTTTCTGCTCCTGTGCTCTGCGGGAACGTGGAAAAACGAATTCGAAAGAGCATATTCAAATCGAGAGTTCAAATACGACAGCGTCGTAAGAATTTGGGTACGACGCGCGTATGCCAACTGCTCGACGGTGGAAAAAAAACGGAGCACCGTGTTACACGTAGGCGGTTAATCGACTTTGACGGGTCTCACGATCGTTAGACGATAACGCATTCGCATAGTCGACCAGGCAGGGAAGCAATCCGTCTCGTTTTAGCTCGAACGGACGAGCCGCAGACTGCGAACGGAGCTCAGATGCGTTCACACCGAACTCCGTGTGCTCGATTGAGCGGCGAGGGAATCGCGCGATGGATCTACGCTCGCAGAGAATCAAAGGAAATTTTCTGGGTCTGTTAGACGCGAGAGAAATCGCGATCGACGCGACGATAAAAGCATGTCGTGGGGGCTATTCGTAATCGACGGCTAATGTTCCTTGAGCTGTTTCAAGAGAGACTGATCGATCTATTGACTACACTCGAAAAGCACCCGAAACGACTCGACCTTTTCCCCGCCTAAACTCGTCTTCCTCGGACGATGCTTATTTATTCATTTACGGGTATGTACCCTTTTTTTTGTGTATACAGCAAAGGAGACAATGCTAAAAGCAATGTTAATTAATTAATCAACTAATAGGGTACTGGAAACTATTAATGAACATATCAGTGTGCCTCCCCAACATTTTTTCATTAAGTTTAATAAGTTAATTGAAATAATTCTTTCTTTTATTTTTAGAGGTATTCTTTTTCACGAATTATTGAAACGTAAAGGCACAGTAATTGTTATAGACTCATTAATAGGGATCATTACCTTGGTTCTTATGAAATCTTACGATATACAGCGTGTAATAGAAATGTTGTAGGTCCATGTAAGAGGTGATTCCTTAGGATTTAAACAACTTTTTCTTTAGCGAAAATGTCCTCGGTGGCTTTGTTAACGAGATATAGACAAAAACCCCCGACTAATCAGATTGCGAGTACAGGGAACGAATTTCAGCGTGGGCTTCAACTGTAAGTAGTATTGGCCACGCCGGCATCACTCTGCTGTACTCGCTCCCTGATTGGTCAGTGTTGTTTGCTAATAACTTGTTAACAAAGTTCCACCTAACATTTTGGTTAAGGAAAAAGTTGTTTAAAATCACCTCAGGAATTATTTCTTTCGACTACCTGCAACATTTTTGTTGCACTCTGTAGAAGAAAATACAAATCACGCTCGAGAGAGTCACGAAAAAACTGAACTCATTGGCAAATGTGTTCGCTTCACTGTACATTCTGTTAGGAGAATCGACATTATCAAATTTGGATTTATTTAACGATACTTAGTTTGAAAAGTCCTCGCGAAGCCGTAGCTCTATTTAATTGTCATCCGCCAAACGATATCTACCTCCTTTTCGACTCGACCACCCTTTTGTACGATGTCCAACGTCTGTTTGTGCGCACCGCTAACCACATTGTTTTGCTGTTGTTGCTGTTGCTGCTGGTGCTGGATCTGTTGATGCCGATGGTCCTTCTTAGGCACGGCGGATCGGCCGATTGCACGCGACTGTTGTGCCCTCGCGTGCGCTCGAAGGGACATTTCCGCTTCCTGTCCTCGCCTCGTGTCCGAGGCTGTTCTCGATAGTTTCGACGCGGGCTTCTTCACTGTGATCCCCGCGTTCCCCGTCGAATTCCTCGTCGCGTCTCCTCGTTGCAACGGAGAGGCCCTTTTCGTTTCAATTCACGGTCATCACTCTTTTCTCCCTTTCCTATTCTTACGAGTTCTTTTTAAACGAACGCGGCGTGGGTCAAAATCATGCGAACAAAACTGAGAATATGACTGATCAAGGGAGAAAAAAAAAAGAAATGATACAAGAATGTGGAATAGGGTAATTCGCTTGCTCAACGCGGTCGTCCTCTCTATCGAATCGGTACACTAACAGGACTCGTTAACCTCAGCATAGACTTATAGACATTGTTTGCAGACACTCCGCAAATGTTCTAAACTATTTATACACAGTCTGCGGATCAGTCCTTATGTCATGGAGAAACGATATTGCATATAAGAAATGACGTGGTGACTGGTCCGCGGACTTTCTGCGATCAGTTTAGAGTCTTTAAAGTACGATTTCATGTAATAGTATATTGCGACTTTTAGTGCCATGACACTAAATGTCATAACTTTCGTGATCGTGAAAACTAGAAGTCGCGTTGTAATGACAGTGAATTCATGACCACGAATTTTCAGTGTCATAGCGTCAGGACATTAAAAGTCGCGACTAGTGATGGGCGCTACTAATTACTATTTAGTCGCGACGTACTATCGACTATTTAGTCAGTTAACCGCATTTTCATATTATTAGTTATTCATATCGAGTGTTTGACAACGTTGACGAAATTTAGCTTTTATAAATCTATTATTACTTTATCCTTTAATTAGCATTGTTACGTTCCTAAAATTTGAAATATTTAATTTTATTTTGCATTTTACAAAATAAAACAAATGCTAATTAATTGATGTAAATGAAACACATATTGATTATCGTTTAATAGCAACATTTATTGTTATTCGAGTGAAATCCATTTGAATAATGCTACACACTTATCCGTGAGTAACACATAACTCTGAATCGAATAAAATTACCAGTTGTTATTCACGAATAAATTGTAGAGACTTAATCGTTATTTCTAATTTAGTCGCTAGGTTAGTCTGCCGCAATTCAGTTGAAAAATTCAGTCGATAGTTCGGAAAATCAATCGACTGAAAATAGTAGTTGGTTACTATTGACTTAGTCGATAGTTTTTAGTTCATAGTGCCCATCACTAGTCACGACTTTCAGCGTCACGTGCAAACGTACCTTTACACACGAGCGACAAAGTCGCACCAAAAATTGATTTGACGATCTGCAATCTGCAACCGATTCAGGGACCAAGAGTGAAACAGTGGTGTGAAGGTTGTCGATATCGTGAAAACCAGTGAAAACAGTCAAATACAATATTATATCGACGAGATTCATACCACTGCTGGTCGCTCAATCGATTTTTGGTCGCCCTTCGATTTGCGGCACGTGTGTAAAGGCTTTTAAACATCTGTGGACAGCCCTCGGACATGGATAGACACGTCTGCTGACAATGTCTGTAAATCTGTATTAGGCTTTACGTAAAAGAGGGCGAACAAAAGGAAGAGAAAAGGAACGTAAAGCGCGTTCGCACGCGGTTCGTTTCGTATGATCAAGGGAGAAAAAATGTTACCCCTCGGCCTCGTCATCCGTCACGTTTCGAAGCAGATCCTCGTGTTCCCTGTATCGAAGCTGAATTTCTGGCTCGAAATCCGAGCTCGTCTCCAACTGACGCGTTCTGGCCGCAAGCGTCTCCATTTCGATGGCCTTGACCTGCAGCTCCAATCGCTGAAGCATGTCCGTGCTCTCCACGGCCGAGGCTTTCTGTTGCTTTAGGATTAGATCGAGGCTGATCGGAATTTTCCCGTCATCGACGCGCTCGTGCCGAGGCATCGGGATGGGCTGAACGATCTTGGAATTTTTGAAGGCCTTCAGCTTCTCCTCCAGCTTCGGATCTATCGCGGGCAGAATCTTTTTGCCGAGAAGCGGAGTGGTTTTAGCGTTGCCGGGGGTCGAGGGATTCGTCGAGTTCCTCTTCTCCACGACCTGCAAGCCGCAGTCGCCCTCCACCAGCTCCCATTGCTTCAGGTTGTCCAGCACGGCGTGAGGCGCCGCGAACCTCCTGCTCGACTTCGAGCTAGTCGTTTCCTTGATTTGCCGAGGCGTAATCTGACGCTGAACGTCAGCGGTCGTCGCGGCAGTCACTCCGAAGGTCTTGCGACCGATCGCCGACCGAATCGAGCTTCTGCTCGGTTGCATTCGAGAGAACGGGCTCTCTCGATCGTCCATGACCGAAACAATATCACGCGGACGCCTTGTAATGCGAGACACCTTCCGATCGTCCTCCGAAACCTTTGGAACAACGTTCGAACGGTCCTAGACAATTCCTCAACATGGACTCATCGGCCGCGTGGATCGACGACGGCGGACAGGTTGCTCGGTTTCTGTCAGAAAAACATGCGTCCTGGTTAAGGGTCCGCTCTCTCTCTCTTTCTCTCTCCCTCTCGCTCTCTCTCGCTCTCTCTCTCTCTCTCTTTCGCTGCAGACTTAGGACAAAATCCTCGCCGACGAAGGGACGATCACCAACTCTCGACACGTTCACATTTATCCACGAACCCCGCGAACCAAACACGACATATCCAGCCGACCATCCCGTTGGTGGATCCCTTCTCTCGTTGACGACAAAAACATATAAATACCGACAAGCAGGAAGCAACGACGTGGCGAAACCTTGCGATCAAAGCTTTGACGACAATCAACGTACTCGGTTTCGCGAAGGTTTCCTGTATATTTACGAACAAGCAAGTGCACCCAGCTGGTCGATCGAAGGATCGACATGCCTCCCGACATCCGGGGCGGTTCGAACGTTGCAGTCGATCGCAGTCATTGAACGCATTCGCGAGGAATCCGACGAATCTCCAGGAGAGAGCCGTTTCCTCGTACTCGTGGAATTCTCACGGACGCGCAAGAGGGAAACGAAGCGAGTTACAGCATACGCTCGAATGAAACGCCGCGATAACGCAGCGCGCGCCCGCGCCTTCTCAAGGCGTTGGTTTCTCGATCTCCACTCGAGCGATTCAGTTTTATTTTTCCGGAGCTTATCGCGCACGCGAAGTCCGATACGTTATTACCTCTCGACGCGTCACGACGATCGAATTCGCCTCCGATTTCAAAACTGATCGGACCGCTTCTTCGCTTTCCCACTGCAACTGCCTTGCTTTCTTCGTTTCTCCAATTACACCGCGCGTAAAACTTTTCCCCGATCGAATCGCGAACAAAGGACACGTCAACGAACAATTCCCAAGGCACAGGCGACGTTCGCGATCGGCGGAAGCGCTTGGACGATCGGACGATCGTTATCGTCGGTCACGATAACTGCAGGCGGTTTTTCGCGAATGATCTTCGCGACGGTGGTTAGTGCGGAACGGAGATATGATTCTTGTGCAACGATTTTTACAAAGGAAAGAAGAAATGCAAAGCAAAGAGGTTCCGCGCGGACGACCGGCTGCGAACAACTGGGTCCATTTCCCTCGCGACGATAAGCGCTCGATCGGCCAACTCGACTTCGTTAGTCCGTTATCAGCGGTAGATGCTGATAAGCGATAGGCTGTCTACGTAACTCAGACCGGATTCCGCTAACTGTGCTGCGAGTATCTCGAATAGGAATATATCCGCGTCGCGGGGCACGAATCCTCGCGGCGATCGGCCGTTAAGCGGCAGGAAACCCGCGTTTCCGGAAGTTTCGCGTCCCAAGCGCGGGAAAAACGAACGCGTTCGGAGCTCGAGCGAGTCGGAAGCCGAACAAAAAGTGCTGGTACCCGACGCGGACTCGCTGAACCGAGAAACGAACGCGTCAGTGGCCGATCCAGGCGAACGAACGGACTGTACTGATCGTACGAAACGCGTATCGTTCCATGTTTATCTAACAAGCTCAAGAACAAGCGTTTAGTATCTTCGAGCTTGTGCTCCACTCTCTCGAGTGGTTCTGACGTACGTAATTATCTGTGTGACACCGTTCATTTTTTTTCCCTGAAGGTCGCCGATTCGCCATCGGCTCTCTATCGGATCGACGTCCATCCCGATCTAAACGATTTCGAGCGCGAGTCGTCGCGACGGCGCGGCGAATCCGAGCAGAATTAGAAACGCCGAGTTTCCGAACTATAATACGAAATAAGTTACGAGCGGGTTGGAGCGTGGCCAGAATTTCGAAACTGCAACGTTCGAAGCGGATGAGCTCGGGCGTCGCGAATCGAGGAGAAATTTTTGCGCGACTGCAGGCCGGAGCGGATAATCGAAGGCGGCTCGACAATTCCGCTTCGTCGGCCGAGTTCCTCGAAGAACAATCGTCCCCCGAGAAACCGTATCGCGTTTGACAATTTGCTCCGACGATCACGAAAAAAACAACCTTTACGGGCCGCGTAATCGACGATAGGATAAGATACGTGGCTATCGGGGACGTGTGTACGTGTGTTCGCGGCTACGTGCTTGAATTTCATCGAGGAATCGGAGGGAGAGACGAACCGGGAGACGAGAGAAGAGAGAAGAAAGCTGCGAGTTTTTCAATTGGCCGCGTTCGGTGTACGATTTCGCCTCGTAAAGGATAGCGTGGACGATCAAATCACGAACGTGCTACCTTCGAGCGAGACGAGACCACCAATAACCCGTCCGTCGCGGTTAGAAGACGAACAGGTGGCTACCGGGAAGGAGGATGGAGGGAAAAGTATATTCGTGGCTAATTGAATGCACGAGAACGTGGCGTGCGGTACGAGCAACGATCGGACAAGTTATATCATTTCGATCTATCTCGCCGCGAATTGAGACGAAGTTAAATGGAAGTATTTGATCGCGATTTGCATAATTCACGGCCGACAAATTTTCCAGACGGTCCACTCGCTTAGTTTTCAACGACAGACGCTAGAGACTTTAATGTATTCATTGCCAGTTGCCAAGAATTAATACACATTGCCACTAGTATCGAAACCACTGTTCCCGTTCCTCTTCCCTCCACTTCCAACGAAACGACTGACAGCAGCTTTGCGAAATTGGCGTAATCTGCAATCTGAACCGTCCCAAAAAAAAAAAGAACGGGTACCTATGGTAGTGAGCGTACTAATTAGTCGTACATCGTCTTCGGTAGAAGCCATAACCGTGGAATTATTCGTAGATTATATAAACCGTTAATTCCTATTTTCCTTTTGGTCTCTTTTACACTATCATTCCTCCCACCCTTCGTCATGCTTATTCCTCCTTGCGCCACGATCAAAGCCAGCAGACCAATAAATATGTATTCGATGCACGATATCGATCCTCTTCGATCCGCGAGCGTTGCCGTCTCTGTCACGCCGCGGACACCATTTTCGAAAGAAACTCGACACTGTTTCCGAGGGGAGAGCGACGCGCGAAGACCGCTCGAAAAACACGTGCACCGAGATCGGAGGCGGTTAACGGACGGTTCGTTCAGCGTGTCGAGAGTGTGGTGCGTCACTTTTGTTCGCCACCCGTGGTTTGCGAGCACAGCGCGCGCCGCGTTTCCGCTCGAGCCCGCACTCGTCCGGTTCGCCGGCTTTCCGCGTCCGAGCACTCGCGCTCCTCCGCTCCGTTTGCGGCGTTGTTTCGCGCTGACATCGACGGAAACGCGCGCGAGAGGCACGGGGAGCTCTCGTCGCCACGGAACCGGGAAATCCTCGCGTGGAAAGCCGCGCGCGGAAGGAGCGACGCGTCGCTACTGAAACGATTCGTGCGTCGTGCGGTCTGCGCGCTCTGGCCTCGTCGATCTCATCGTCAAGATCGTATCCGGTGGACGGCGACGCGCCGTTCGCGAACCACGCGAGAACCGCCCGCGAACGCGTACACTCCGACTACGAACAAGTGCACGCGCGACCGGCGAAAGCCCCGTTCGTGACTCACAGGCCTCGAGCAACTACCCGGCAAAGCTGACTTGCCTTGCCTTGCTTCACCTCGCCTCGCCGCGCCTCGTCTCGCCTCGCCACGCCACGCCGCAACTCGCTTCGCCGCTCCGCGCCGCGAGCGCCTATCGTAGCGCCAACTCAAAGTACAAGTGCCGATAGCAGGACCGTGCTCCGTCGCTCTGGAACCCGCGTCGCGACCTTTCAGTTTCTTTCTCTAATTTTCAAATCACGCGATACCATCTTCGCGGAGATCTCGTTTCATATCGAAATCGTGGCAAAAGGATTCTAAGACATGCAGTAGGAATCTCGTTCCTTCGGGTTGCGATCGACTGCGACCGAAAGCGATACGAGCAACAATGGACGTTAATTTATGCGCTGCTTGTTTACGCCGCGTTTGAAAAATGGAGGAAACGCTGATCTCTAATTGAATCGCTCACGCCAGAGCGAAGAAGATTGGCCTCGACCTCTGCGCGAGCCTGACGCGTTCGCACCGTTGATTCTCTAAACTAGTTCAAATTTCACTCGGATGATCCGCCTGCTTGCTCGCGTTTCTCTCGTGCCAATATGAGCACATTGTTGCTCCGAGAATACTCTTCACCTTTCGACGAATTCCGCGATCGAACCACGCGCGTTCCTTCGACTTTTCCGAGGTTCTTGCCAAGCGCATGACGAAACGCTTCTCAGTGTTCGCGACCCGCAAATACCTCGCGATCGCGGCTCGACATTTTTACAAGTATCGGCTTCTCGAAGCGTTAGAAAATACTCGACGAAATTCTGACGCGAGTTTCATCCGCGGCGCTCCATCGAGCAGGTTCGATAGGAGCGTACTGCGCGCCACGCGCTTAGAAAGTGTCTAACCTTCCGCGCGTGATGTATCTCCGCGCACGAGATATAGGTACGCTCCAACGCCCACGATTAGCATCGCGTAAAAATGAAAGTCGTCCGTAAAACGCGAGCCGATCGAGAGGAACGCTTCGAAAACGTTCCGCGGCGACGCGACGCCGATATCGATAACGAGCGTCGCCAGGATCTGGAACGGTTTCGCGTTCTCTTCGAAAGTGGGATTAGACGGCTCGCGAACACGTTTCCACGTGGACTTCCGACGACCTTGGATTTCATTAGGAAAATCACGATTCGAAGGAGAGAGAGGGAACTCGTTCCCGCGGTCCTCAAGGTCCGCGCCTCGCGAAACACTCATCGAACGTAAGGAACTCGCGACTGCGATTACTCCGACAGACACGCGGTCCTATCACCAGAGATTGCGACCTTCGCTCCTTCTGCTACATTCTAGATCGACGTTTGCTTTCTCGACAAACTCGACGTGCTCGTGGCACTCGAATCCACCGATAGAAACGTTATCCGGTCAAATTTATTCTGCTCTCAATGCCGTGGCGAAATCGTCAATCACGGACCGTTTTCATCCATCTACGAAATCTGTCACACGATTTAGAAATATACAGGACAGAACCTCGACTATTTCACTTAACATTGAGAGATTTGAGGCTGTCACGGCTTAGGGTCATAAAATTTATTTATTTAGGAGTATAAATCCTTTAGTTTTTATTTATTTATTTATTTATTTATTTATTTATTTCAACGCGCTGCACACCCTTTAGTATACAATAGGTACACGTAAAATAAGTACTAAGCTTGTAGTATACAGTAGAAAGTAAATTACGCCTGAAGGTGTAGATGCATCAAAACGATTAATATTGCAGTATAGATTCACGTTAATGATTTGCTTATTAATAGAATTCTGTTGACCATAAAACAGATGAGACAAAGCAGGAAAGATTAATCCTTATAAATTTATACATCAAGTATTTAACAACTACGGTTATACAAATACTTCAGAAGATGTTGGACGTTGTAACCTCATACAGGAGAAAATACAAAACACGCTTTAAAAAAATCGAACTTGTTGGAAAATACGTGTAATAAATAATAAAATAATAATAAAATAAAATACTAATAATTAGTTGAATATTATTGAAGTATGGTTCAGGATTACTCAAAGTCCCACTTATACTTTTATACTTAATGCATTTGATAGTTGCAGCCCTGGGTAATAAAAATTCGGGGTAATGGAGAGTCGTATAATCGAGGTTTGACGGTACTTTATTTATCGTGTAAACGGGTGAGAGAATCGTTTATAAAGTCGAATACGATCATAAAGAGCCGCTGTATGATGAAAGGAATAAAAAAATGTTTCGACGGAAATTGGTAACAGAGCTAAAGAAGTTAATAGATTTATAAAGTTGGTTAAAATTGATAAATAAACGATTGAAACAGTTACGCATGTAAAGACGTGCGAAGTCCGAAAGAAGGCAAGATACCAGAACAAATAACCAAATCACTTAAAACCTTGTGAGCAAACGAAAGGTTTAACATTAGACGGCACTCTAGAGCTGTAGTTAAACTAAATAGAGAGTACGGAAGAATAATGATGGTCATCGATCGTCAAAGGGCAGTGTAATTTATGAGCAACTAAGCGCAGGAATTTATGTTAAACACTCTAATTCAATGCATACGTAACTGTGATAAGGCTAACAAACAACTGAGTAATATTCGAAACGAGGGCGGACTAAAGAACGATAAAGTTATTTTAAAGTATAGTAGAAACTTGAGTAGTAGAACCTTGACTGGTTTAGCATCCGATTCAGAACTTTAGATACTTGATGCAAAATTTGATTTTATTACATTTTTGGTATAGCATCATTAAATCACAGATCGATTTTACTCGAAATTTTACTGCACTTTTATGGTTGGTGTATCGAATAAGGGAAATTTAGCCTTTTTCGGGAATTTATTGTGAAGAAACGGGATATAGTAAAGATGTAAAACTTTCTTCTATCAATCGAATTACATTTCTGCAGTAATTAAAAAATATAGGAGTATTAAAATGAATGAAACGCCTAATTTGCGCGTTACGCAAACCGAAATGGTCCCTTAATTGCGACCTAGAATAATTAAAATAAAAAATAATTAAGAACCGGTTAATCGAAGCTCTATTGTACACATCAACATCCTTAAAGTATCTAAAGGCTAATGAAATATCGTACTATCATTAAATAAAAGTTTAAGTTTCTTAAAAAAAATTCTACTGTTATTTTCCCTAGCATACCGAACAATTAAAACCTAATGTAGTAGAAACAAGAGCCAATTAATCGAGGTTTTATTGTATACATAGTACATACACTTTAGCTTCCACTATAAAAAAACGTTTTCGCAGGTGCAACTCAAGAGAAGAAGGTACGAAAATAAAGCAAGAACCGCACGAAGTCGTTACGTTGCAGCCTTTATGAAAGTCTTCGAGGGAACAGGTGGGCGTTAAACACCGTCTTGCGCTGCTCGCGCGGAGTAACTCTCTTTCTCTCACAGGCACCAGATTACCGTGCGTTGCTTTCACGATCCGCGAGTTTTCTTTCATCGAACCACCGTTTTTCGGAGTCGATCATTTATTTTCAGGCCAGGAGTGATCGTCCAAAATGCAAAAAGACGCGCAACCTGTGCCCAGTCACGAATCAAAATCGATACATGTGGTAAAAGCGCGGCGTTTGGTTTTTATTCGCGAGGGAATGGCGTTCGGCTAAGTAGTCGCGTAACGACTCGTTCGCGCCGCTAGAAAGCGTAATTTTCTTGCGTTTCGCTCGAAAACGACCGGTACCGCGACGCGGTGCGGCGCGGCGTTTCTCTGAGCGCTCGCCAACGATTCACGCAAATTCTCACGGACAATTTCGATCCGACAGAGTTTCTCCCCGAACGTCGAGAAACGCGCCGCGCGCTGGAAATTATCGAGCGATTCGACTGCGAGGTTTTCGCGAATTTCCATCGCGACCAGGGTCGAAACGGGGACGATGTGACGACGCGTAATTAACTTCGACTTCCGGTTCACCGGCACTGCAACGGGAAAAAAGAGACTAGGTAAAGAAGTCTCGCGCGGTTGCATCGTGACTGCAATATACCGACGCGATGAATCACTGCGTCGCGTTTTACGAGAGACACGCGTGCTTTCGGCCGTTCATTCGAGATTACTATCGCTGCTGGAAAGCCTGTCGCGACGATCTTTTGCAGCGTGGAATCGTCCCTTACGCGTCGCCTTTATGTGTTCGTCTAATGTTTCTGCTGCGTCGTTAAACAAATCGTAGTAATTTTTATCATTACTACGCTCGTACCTTTTAAATCCACGCCACTGATAATGGAATATGGAATAAATCTTTCAGACGAAGATTGAGTGCAAAGACCTCCGCCAGTTCAAAGTAAATAATTTAATTGTGATTTATAGTCTCTTATCGAACGAGCATTAACGTTATCTACTGCCCGTTCTATTCCAAATTCGTCGAAGGTTGCCTGACTCGTGGAATTATTTTCAGAACTCCGTAAGATTGCGAGTGCCGTTTTATTAATGGCTATGCCGAACTATTCGCAGCTTTTTCCGGAGACGACCAAAATATTTACGACCTTGAAGTAGAAGAAAAAATGTCGCGTGTTATATATAGACGACACGTGCGCGTCTATCGTAAACAATGTGATACATTCGCACGATTACTTGCCCCGCGTGTTTAACGCAACCGAGATAGCCGCTCGCTCGTTTGGTCAAGGATTTGGAAGAATTCAACTCGTGACTGTCGCGAACCGAAGGTGCCTTTCGGCTTAGAACATCGGCGCCTTCGTGTTTACCGAGCTTTTTCCATCCGGCAGCTCCGATAGACGCGCAGATAACAAATTGCATCGTTTTCGCCGCGAGAAGTGCAACGTTTTGGCTCGAAAGCAGTCCGAGCCTCGTTCGGTTCAAAGTTACTTTGCCTAACTCGCAGAAATCAGAAATCATAATAAAACACAGCGTGAAGCGCACTCGAAATCGCATTGCGGTTGCACGAATATCGCAGCTGCGATGCTCGATCCGGTTTACATAATTCTACGATAGTCACCACTTTATCCGCAAGTACGAATTAAGATCTAGACGGTGTCGATAACAGGGTCAAGATCGTTTCGCATGGGACGACTCGCATGCCGAACGGTAATCAACGAAATTGTCAGGCGTTTGCGTTTTACTTTAAACGACGCCTTTACCGCGCGCTAATTCTCGCGGAACGGCAATTTCCTCGTTAAAGCATGCGCAGTGTTTGATCGCGAATAGAGGAAAAGCGTAAAGTTCCAATGAAAATATCCTCGAGCGGTAGTTTGATTTATATTCGTCGTTCTTGCACCGCGAATCGCTTCGCGTGGTTGTTTAATGCAACTGCATTAGCCTGACTAAACGAAGCGAATCAAAGGACCATTAACCCTGAACTCCTCCGAGTTTCTTCTCTTCTGAGCGTTCGCACGCTTTTTTGCGCCAAAGGTTTACGATAAGGCAATTTCTTTCTTACTTGATAATCCTCTATCTCTTGATCCGAGGAAATAAAACGTCCGAGACTTTTAATGAAACCGAAGCGCAACGCAGTTATCTATATTGAAGCAACCGAATGCATATTACACGCGTTCGCGTCGTGTTTCTCTCTCACAGTTTTCTCCGCTGTGTTTCCACTTTATCTAACAAGAGATATACACGCTGTATCGCGTAACGCTTCAATAAAATCTCCACGAGTTTATAGTTGCGTAACATTTTCCCCATTCATTAAAATTTGAATGCGACTGCTAGCATTCGTGGCGCGAATCGCATTAACGATTCTCGATTACAAACACCTTTCATTAAACAAAATTCGTCATGCTCTATTGAACAGGTTATCGAATATCCGTCGATTTCGCGCCGCGCCATTAACAACAACTTACTCCGGAAATTTTCGTGAACTTGCTCGCGCCAGTTTATCTCTTCCTAGTTTCGTCAGCAATTACCGGGTGCCTCGAGTCCCGGATCGATCGTCGATGGTCGAAAGCAGTTGGTTGTTCGATAAATATCAAACGGCAAGCTCCGAACTCTAATGGTCGACGTTGGACGCAGGAGGTGAACGATTGCGACCGAAGGTTCCGCGCGGTGGAAGAGGGAAGTTGGAGCGTGAGTCAACGAGCGTTATCGTAAGTATTTTTTTTTTTACGCCCGATTATCAGAACGCCGTTAAATACACGACGAAATATTTCCGCGACATTGGCGCGGCCTGAAACGCAACCATTGGAATTCGATAAAGTCGCGCCACGGGGAGAAGCGCGTGACGACGCGCGACAACGCGTCCCTCCGTAGATACATACGAGAAAAGGCGTTCGGCGTTTTGAAAAACGATTGTTAACGCAGTACAATTGTCAGCCGCGCTGGGGGGGAACTTGGGTTGTTTGATGGAAACGGCCTTGATGAGAGCACCAACCAATGTTGGCGCGACAGGAACGTCGCCTGTGCACATCGGCGGACCCCTGATGGCTATCGCGGAAGTGAATCGTTTAAAGTACATTTGAGTCGCTGTTAACCGGTGTCGACAAAGAATATTTGCCGTCATCGAACGGCGAGCTCGTTGAGCATATTTCATCACGACTAAATATCAGTTGTTCGTTAACCCACTTCGCGCGCGAGAGCCTCTCGCGGAATTGTCTCGACGAGATTAAGTACCGGTTCTTAGAAACTGAGAAACCGCTTCAATCGAGCCAAAAAATTCATACACAAAAAGGGTTTCGACTATTTATTGAAAATCCAATTCTTCGGCAGCACCTCCTTCATTTCAATTGCCTAACTCTAATGGGTATTTATAGAGGCAAGATCGCGTTCTAAAAACTCGGATCCGCATTTTGTCCAGAGCCAGGGTCAAGCACCGATATTAACTGGTCTGCCTCGGCGATTTCAGAGAAAAACTGCTTTAAAAATAACGAAATATTTACAGACGGCTGATCGAAAAAAAATGTATGCGCGTATCGGTGCGCAAAGTTTGTCCATACTGGAAATTTTTCGTACACCATTCGATAAGCATAATCTCTCCTATTGTATCTCGCGAAGTAAACATCGTTACATATTGCATGTGCCAATATTTGCCCGCGATTTGCTTAGATTTGACGCTAATTTACAAAAAAAATCAGGTTCTCATATAAAAAAGAATTAGATTTCGAGATTCACAAAAACGAAAACAGAGCGCAGCAAACCGTTCCTGAAACCCTTTTGACCTCCGATAACGACCAGAGAGCTGATAAATACGAACCAAACGAGCTTCAATAATTTTACGTCATCTTGTTTACCGACGAAAACTGCCGCAACGCGCGCGTATCTTCGACGAAGATGGGAGTGGCAGTAATTACACAAGATATTATTCGATTAGGAGAAACGTGTCAAACGCAATTATTCGATGTGTCTCTAATTAAGCAATAATTTAAACGACTACCGAGATTGAAATTCTTTCACTCTCAGCTGTTTTCTCTCTCGCACGCGATCGCTATTCTTATTCGGGAACGATTGTTCGACTTTCGTCCCTGGAGAAACTTGAAACAGAAAGCGCTGCACACTATAACCCCCAGGATTCCCAGAATCGTTTATCTTCGGTGCAATTCGAGTGCACGTTATTCCGCGAACGTCTCAAAGTCCACCGGTGCGGCGAAATCAAACTTTCCTCGCTTCACGAATTATAGAAGTCTGTTTGCTTTTAGATAGCGACCTCCGGGAAGGGCGAACTCGACGAGAACGAGTTTCGCCGTAAACGGCGCTCCGTTGTTGACAATAATCGAGCATAGTCAAGGTTTCGCGCGTGGTAAAGGTTGCACGCCGTTTAACCTGGTAACTCGAACACATAGCCGGGGGGTTGGTTTAGCAGCGAACGACGCGGTGCCGCGGCGCAAGCGTGCGTAAAGTCTCCGAATCCGGAGGCGACATCAGCCGCGTACCTAACAAATAATCGCGTCTCGTACCAACAACGCAACGTAGCGATAAAATCGCACGTCGAGTTCGCGATCTATCAAGGCTACAGCATTTCGTAACCGCGCCGCTATCTCCGGCGCGGCGCGGCGCGGCGGCCGCGTCTTCGCGCCGCAATCATACAAAATTTGTTCGCGAATATTTCCAGCCGCTTTTTGCGAATGAAGCAGATTGTCAATGGTTCTTGGTCAGGTGGACGTTGAACGAGCACGGTTTTTGCGCTCGCGGTGCACCTGCGCAGGTGGGCAACGGCGAGGCCGCTATTACTCCGTCGCGCAGGCATTCCCGAACGGTGAAAGGAAATCGACGAGTTTATACGCGGCGCTGCGCCGAGTATCGATACCCAGGGATCTCGTTCCGAGCCTGATTTATGCGAGACGCGATGGAACGCATTTTATCGAATCGCGCGCCGCGGACGAACGCGCGTCTGCCAGTCGGGCGTTGCGAGGAAAAAGTGCAGCTTCCGACGATAGATTAGATAGCAGGTAAACGCCGACGTCTCCGATGTCGAGGTATATACAAGTGTTCGGCCGTAAAAGGAAGACGCGAACACGCGTCAGCGACGTGCAGCACAGTGTGAAACAACCGAATCGATTGTATTCGTAACTCGTAACACACACTGGATCCTTTCCTTTTAAATGGCCATCGACGCTCGCTTTGCCAGCGAACGGACAAGTGTTTCCACGAACAAAGGAGCGTTCCGCGAATGCCGTGCACCTACGAGAGCCCATTGTTTCGCCACGAAGGAAGTAATTATCGCGGCCGAAGCCAGAAGACGCGCGCGGAACGGAAGGCAACGAGTTCTTAAGGTCGCTCGCGTACACGGCTCGAGCTCGTCGGACTAAGCAGGACGATTTTCGCTCGTCGGTTTTGTGGACGCGATCAATCTCTCGCGACTATTTTGAGTGCAATTACCCGATCGGTCCAAGCGCGTTTTCACTAACTCAATTATACCGTTAACTACCAGCGCTTGCTTCGCGAACAATCTCGAGGGTAGACGACAAAGAGACTTCGCGGAAACGACGAATTTCCTCTGCGTCGCCTCGTCTTCTTCGAAAGAGACAGTCGCCATCTCGTCTCAGCGAAAACCATTCTTCCCACGCCAGTTTTATGCACCATTCGTTCCCCTGAGAATTCGCTACGTTCATTTCTAATTAGTTCCGTCACGCGGAACATTCTTCCTGGGAAATCGATTAGTTCTCCGTCTTCGAGAACGCGCGGAATAAATCGATTGCTTGTAGCGAAGCTGTCGCTGATTGCGGTTACGTAATCGTGAATCGATAAAATGCAACGACATTGTCGCTGCCACAACTTAGCCGTGGGCGGAGAACTATTCAATTTAGAAGTGGCGAACGATATCGATAAGCGATTATCCCAGCTTTCAATCGCGCAGCTGTTAACGCTCGATCCACAAATGAACTAAGGAGGCTTACTTACAATTAGAGGTGAGATGCAGCCCGGACCCCACTTTACAGGGGGCCTCGGGCCTAACAAAAGCAGTTTAGTTTATGAATTTAGAGAAATTCACTTCATTATTAAAATTATAATTTTAAGATTTTTTTTAAACGCACCAAAATTCTTATTGTCAATAAAACGAACAATTCACTGTCTCCTCTGAAACAGCTGAATTGAATAGTCGATTGACAAATAATCCATGTTTTCCCCAATGCAAATATTTTACATAAAAATTATTAGTAACTGCGTCTATTGCAAATTATGAGGCAGTAAGATTATTTTCTGTTTTACAGGGAATAAAAAATATGTATAGTTCGATAATGTACAGGATTGATTATTATCATCTTTAGGACGTGTTTATATAAGATATGTGGATTATGTTTGGGTCTACGTTATTAGAACTTTTTAATCTAAAAGGAAAGTATTACTTTGAGAATTTCTAAGAATTAAGTAAAAACCTCTGGCTTTACAAATTAGAGCTGCCTCGTGATACTATTGTGATGGTTAATCGCTTAAGGTCGAATCATTATAATTCTAGGGAATCCTTAGCTAGAATAGGAATAATAGAAAGTTCGAAATGTGATTTGTCTTGCTAGCCCCACGGTAAGATAGTAACTTCATTTTATGGGAATGCCCTTTATGTAGGAAGGCAAGACATAAAACTATTAAAAAATGAGAAGAGAAATTGACACGTCCGTTTAAGAGTGAGTTGCCTCAGGATTAATATCCTCAAACTTTTAAACGAGTTCTTAAAATTAATAACTTTAGGCTATAGTATTAGCTTCTTGTTTGTCAACGATGCTTTTTAACTCTTAACTCGATTTGTAAGATGAGACTGACAATCCTTTACAGAAGTAACATTTTTTGTGCCTAAATCATTCGTATATAAATATTTTATTTTATATTCTTTAA
Organism: Perdita meconis; assembly: GCA_030770465.2. NCBI lineage: Eukaryota > Metazoa > Arthropoda > Insecta > Hymenoptera > Andrenidae > Perdita > Perdita meconis. The sequence goes on from JASKOS020000021.1 coordinate 2,347,961, forward strand.
ATATGTGATTTATACTAGAATAACATTTTCTATATATGTTACATAGAAAAATGTTATGAAAGTTTTATAACATTTGTATTTTTGTATGGATTGTAAGTACGTGTAAAGCTTATGGATCAAATCGATCCAAAGCCACTTTTATTTTTCAATTAAAAAAATAAAATCTTTGGGACGTTTAGCACTTGCATCCCAGGTACTGAATTCAATCGATTTTGAAGATGTGGTGCAAGATTTTTCAAAATTAATATCAAGAAAAAATGTTTCCAGATTTGTGTATTTTATTAAACGGTTCTTTGCAACATCAAGGCGTCTCTCTTAGGTTCGATTTCCCCGGGACCCAAAAACCTTAATCCGACACTGGCTGGATCTTCTCTTATTTTCTCTTACCTGAAGTTTGACGCGTGGCCTGGTGTGTCGACGGTTGCAATAGGTGTTTCTACCCGAATGTTGTTCGAAAGACGGCGGCAAGGGAGGCTGGGATCTCCTCACGGTCGGGTCGTGCGCGTTGTTCGGTTTTTCTCTGAGGATGGCCACGTTGTTCGCGTAGTTTCCGTTCGACGTCTGCGAGTTCACCGCGGGAATCGCCGACGGCGGGTCCCGATGGCTTTTCGTGCGACGAAGCAAACGTCGCACGGTGTTCTTGACGGTGGCAGCGAGGTGCGACCCTCCGCCGCCTCCGCCGCCGCCACCACCGCGTTCGCGGTCGCAGGTCTCGGTCAGCGTCTTGTACTCGACCATCTTTGCTTTCGCGGTAGCCATGGGAGCCACCCTGTGGCCGCCCGTCTCCGTCACGTACATGCTGAACGAGTTTCCCACGTGCGGCGCAATGCTGCAGAATTTTCCTTTTTTTCTTCTTTCCGCTGCAGGTTTCTCCCCGATAGTCGCCCCAATTTTTTGTCTTCAAGCCGACGCACACGTTTTTGGATTTGATCGAGTTTGTAGATTATCGACGAATGCAAACGAGTTCCTAGATCCTTCGGTGAAATGTGTATCCGCGACACAGAATTTCTTAGAATTGTCGTGCACTGGGATCATTGAATCGAGTTCATTACGTATTCGTAGTTGGGACTCGTTCGAACTTGGAGTTTCGAAGAAGAAGAAACAGTCTTTCAGTGTTCACTGGAACGCGTCTAATCAACTCCGAAGAGAATCGAGACCTTTCTGCGAGGAAAAGTAAAATCGGTTGAGCGACGGAGTCGGCGAATCGGCGAATGGCAGCGCGACAATTCGTTTCGGAAGGTTTCGGAATCGAGGCACGCCTTTCCTCTTTCGTCCCTCGTCGGTCTTTGCGGCGTATCGGATCTCCGCGGCCGAGTGTCTCGACTGCGCGTGAATTCGCTCGGAAACAACTGAATCTGCGGAGGCGCAGGTGTGGCCTGATTGTCGCGGCAGGTGGAAGGCGAAAGTTTTTTTTCATCGCTTCGGGGCTTCAAATTTTAACGATCGGCCGGCCGCGAGAGGATTGGCGCGCGTGACATTGCTTCGCGCTTAATACGATTACTATTTCGCGAGGTTGTCGCGAGAAATGGAAGGCGAACGAGTCGCGTTGCATTTTAGGCGGACAATGTAGCAGGACCGACGCGACGACTTAAAGTCAGTAGGGATTTGTACAGTAGGGAATTGCCTATGGAGCTATTATTAACGCTGAAATTATGACGACTCAACGTTTCGTAGAAAACCATTCTACACGAGTTTCCTCCACGATCTAAAGGTCAGTTTCGCCCGAGAGGCTGATTCTTAGTTATTTCCTCGAGGGACGTGACGACCGGACGGAATTATGTCAACTATCCGAACTACGTCACTCGTTATTTGTACGAACGATCAATTATGTTTCGAGCTAACGAACCTCCAAATCGGTCAAAGTGGCCCGATGACGAATGCCGCGGACGCAACGGTGCAAAATACGAGTTATTTACGACGATGGATCAAGGTGGAGGCTGTTCACCGTTTGCATCGCAGCCACCAGCAACGTTTCCAAACAACGCAAACGGAATAGACCGAGATTGTTGACCCACAACGAAAAGACGTCACCGACGAATGCAGTGTTTTTGCTCGTACATCACGCACCGTCGTCAATAGTGGAAGTTTCTGTAAACGCGATTAATCGAAGGTTACACGCTCGCTATCGATCGCTTACGTCATTCCCACGAGTCGCGAGCGAACGTTGCGACGAATCGCCAAATAGAACGAACGTATGCGCGACTTTGTTTTCCTTAGAGAAGATGCAATTGACGAGGGAATAAACGATTGACCAACTCATGACGTAAGATTCGTCGGACAACCAATAATCCCGCAAACTGACCTTGTCTTTACCTTATTACTTAAGTGTCATTCTGTCCAAAATTACGTAAGCGATTTGATCGAGTTTAACCTGGTCGGATAAGAAGAAACTTTATCGGGAAGAGAGTAAGATAGGGGAGAGGTGTTATGAAAGGGTCAAACCATATTGCCTAAACGCTAAACACATTGCACATGCAAGTTACTTTCCTGTGTACAGTAATGCTAATGCCGTGTCGTTTGACGAAAATTTCATTACAGTCTCACTTTTAATGGAATAGTAATCGCAGGTTGTAATTTTACGAATGAAAAAGTAAAAATAGAATTAATAAAGAAGAACACTAAATGCTAAAGTGTTATATCATTAAAAGAGACTATATTCAACTGTAACGATGCTTGATTAATTATTTTCTGTGTTGTAAGATTATTTTATATCATACTCACTTATGGTCTTGAACAGGACAACACAAGTTTTGAATAACAGTGATATTTCAATAACTGACACAAATTTTATAAACATTTCTACTTTGTAATCAATAAGCTGATAAGGCATAAAAAGATAAGCTACACTTATAAAAATCGTGAAAAACATTGATTTGGTCATAGATTGTAATGTTTTATAATATTATAATTATATACTTATAAGTTTATTTCCATTATCGTATCCTTTTTATGATGTACATATAATGTCTCATTCGAAAACACCTAGTCGTGAAAGAGACATATTCAGCTTGTATAGAAATCGAAAATTTTGTTAGTTTTCGCAAGGATTGATCAATTTTTAAAATATTGAGTTAAGAGGAAAGTTCGTCCCATTTGTACAATTTTTGGCTCTGAAACTTGAGAAGTTCTACAGGAATAGAATAATTTCGTTACACGAAAAATGGTTAAAAATTACAGAACAAAATGAAGAATAATTGAATAAACAAACCAACATTGAAATAAAAAAAGCCTTTGAATTTAACCGAAGACACTAAAGAAAATTATCCCTTTCATAGCATCTCTCTCCTAAATCCGGTAAAGCCGGATTCGTTACGGCTAACCATCTGTAATCGATTAGAGCCGAAAGTTACCGAACAATTCATCCGCGATTCTTTTGAAAGATGATTCCGCTTAAACCGTGGATTTGCAGAATTTTTAAAAACTCTTTGTCGAGGCGCAATCGATCCAGTCCCTTGTCAAATCATAAAAGATACCCGACAAAATGGTGTCGTCAATCGACTAATTCTAGAGAAACCTCACAAAAGGTATGAGAAAAAATACAATGATTCGAATGCGAGCGAGAGAATGCTATCGACTCGCGGTTGCAGTAAACTTTTTATCGCGACGTTTCAGCAAGAAATGGTTTCCTGCAAAGCTCGAGAGGAGAGAGACTCTGCGTGGTCTCTAAGGCGTTTCGAAACCGCGGCGTTTAAAGTATGCGCGAGCGGGTCTCCTTGGAGTTCGACGGTGCGATGCACTCTGCCTACGCCGAACAGCTGCTCCGAGTCGAACGAGTTCTCTCGGTTGCGTCGCCGCGCGCACCAAGAAAACGGTGAGAGTGAACGACGGATAGAGCCTGACTTCCAGTCGCCGTCGTCCCTGACTCGCGGGTTTGTGAAATCGAAGACAAACAACGCGTTGAAGAGGAACCTGGATGCATCGTTTCGCTATCTATCACCGCCCGTGCGACTCCTACTTATTCACCGTGGAATGGGCGTCGTTTCACCGACCGCGATCCGTCGTATCGTCACCACCCACCGTGCGTACACGCGCTGCTCGCGGTGCTTTCAATTTTCGCGTCGACACCGATTTCGATCGCGTTCCGACACCCACGAACCGCCTATCGACTTTGCGTCATAAATCGCGGGCACTTGCACTTTCCGAAATCACGATTTGCCGACCCGTTCCAACATTATCAAAAGACAGAGGAAAAGAGAGAGACACACTGTCGTTGGATGACTGTGGACGAGATACTCTTTCGAGCACCGATGGACCCGCGTATCGCGTCGCGTTTGCACTCTGTTCAAAACGAAGCCACGGATTCGCGCGCGCCACTTTCTAATGTCGTTAAGTTAAACGAATTAGGCCAGTTCCCCGATACGCGGACAAACACGTAACCTTAGATTACATAGGCGCACAGGAGGGTTCGCGACGCACACGCTCGAGCCACGGGACTCAACTGTGCTCGGCATTTAGCGGCGAACCGACAGCTAATGACTCTCCTAGAAAGCATTTGCGTATTCGTAATAACAGCCGATATTGCGACTGCCGTACTTTCTACTCTGGCTCCGTGAGTTTCTTCGACGCGCTGTCGTTAACGACGTTGATTCGACCTATGCAAATGGTACGATGTAGCGAGTACCTCAATACAAGAAAATCGAAGCGATTTAGGATTGACGATAAATTTAAGTATTCGTGAGTTTCACGCGTTACTTCGGAGAACCGAGGAAAGAGACTCCGCTCGTCGCACTTAGCGCAGAGAATGATTGTTTCCGAGACTGGTTTCGCGGAGAAAAAAAATCAGAAGAAAACAAAATTCCAAGGCTGTTTGCACACCGCGAGGAGTGAATTGAAGTCGCGCGGCGCCGCGCCGATACCGACTGAATAATTTCACGACGAACGATACTCCTCGGTTGTCGACGAACCTGTTGCATCGACGAGCCGCAAATTAAAAGCACGCGTACCGGTCAGCCCGCCACGCAATGTCACCTATCGTTATCCGCGTCACGCATCGTCGCTATTCGTACAATCTCCTTGCCCCTCGACGCGTCGCGATCGACACTAGCTACCAGACCGATTGATAAAGCTACGAAAGTCAGTTGTCACGCGTCGAGAACGTAAATCTTACTCGCGGTAAGCCCGAGGGTAAGCAAATTCCGTTTTACGATCGCTGACGTTTAAATAAACGTGTTCGAGGAGGTTGGCGTCGACGGCTGCGATCGATCGACCGAATAACCACCGCGAGTCGTTTCGACGCAACTTTACTCGGGAGCGAAGATTTCACGCGTATCGAAGATCGTCGTCGCCTCGGATGTCGCGGAAATCAGCATGCGTAGATCGAGCGTGCGACGGCATAGATAAATACGCGATACGCGTCGCTGGAGTGCAAAGATCGAAACGAAAGCGAACAGCGCTCGTTGCAAGATCCAAGTTTATCGATGCTCGAACAGCCGACGATTAAGATTTTTTAACACCAGTCGACGCACAGCTATTCATCGGATTGACCCTATCGCGCGATCGTTCGGCCAATGCAACGTCTGGCAATAACGAGGCTGGATTTCGCTACCGTCGATGCAATTAAAGCACTGGAATCGTCGTTCTATATCGGGTCGATCTGCCCGTAGCGTCCTGCGTTTCACGGTCGATCTACAACCACTGGCTCGAGCCCAAATTATCGAGTATCCGGAGGTAACGCCGTTTAAACCGACACTCGCGGACACGATGATCGCGTGGGCGAACGGAAACGTGAAATCGGAGGATCTTTGTGTTTCCTCTCGAGATTTATTCGATTCCGGAGACAGGTTCGAAGAAGCGTTCGCAGTTGCAACGCGCTTCACTCTGTTCGCGATGCAAAACGGGACGCGATGTACCTTGAACGGACTCGTTCACCTTCCTTAGAGACGGGACAGACGTGCCTCGGATTGAATCGATCCCGAGATATTTTTCTTATTCACAGTATCAATATTTTACGCACTCTGTCGACACTCGCGACGCGACTATCCGGACGTTACGTGTATACACACCGGAATGGTCGGCGCTGGTGAATAACAATCGAACGAGGCGTCACGCTGCCACGTGGTTCCCCGCTCCGTTTACCGTACGAACCGATTGGAATCGAGGGGAAGAGCAGGGTGGCTCGCGACGAGCGGATCGCGATTCGCGATCGAGACCGGACCGAGGAGGATCGGCGAACAGGTCGAGCGAGTGTGCTGCTCGATCGCGAGTCTCGTGCTAACTGAGCGTAGAACGAGCGCGACGGGGACACGCGAGCTCCGTTCGAGCCGAGCTCTTTCGTTACTGGACCTTACCGCCGATACGCTGCAACCCTCCTCTCTCTGTCTGTGTCTCTCTCGCACTCAAGACGCATCTCACTCACTCACTCACTCACTCACTCAGTCTCTCTCTCTCTCTCTCTCTACTTCAGACGCCGCCTCGCTTGCGACGCGTGCACGCACACCGCAGTTACCGACGCACATAGGCGTCGTCGACGCTTTGCGTTCCAATCGCCCTCGTTTTTCCGCGGTTTTTTCAGAGACTCGATCGACTGGCAAAAACGCTCGTCGTGGGAGACTTCCACGTCCGTCGGTCCCACTAGATAGTGGAGCGCCGTGTATCATCAGCTCGCGATAAACAATTTGTGAGGAATTAGTTCGCGTGGAATCTCTTCACCGATCCCCTGCCGTTTTCGATTTTCACCCGGGATTATCGGTGTTCCGTGACGTTCGCAGGACACGAACGATCGTTTAACTAGGTAAATCGCGCGCGCGCGCGTGGCTGGCGCTTTTCGTTGAGCGGTCGAAGAGGTCACTGGGTGCGCGCTTGCGAGCCTCCTTTGTGCATCGCGCGATTACTCCGGTCACGTATAGCGTCGCTAAACGTGCATGCATTTCTGCGTGCATCGGGTGCCACCGGTTGAATAGAAATTAAGCTATAGAACCGCGCCTAGATACGTTCGTTGTGCAACGAACGCGTTTAGAGATCGAGGAGGGAGTCGGAGGAGAAGATAATACTCGCGGCGGAGGAGCGAAGAGACGGATCCATTAGATTAATTGACTTTGGGACCCGGTCTACCGTGCGAGATGCACAGAACGAGTCTCGGGAGACCGGTCGCCGCGCCGGGTTGAAAAATTTAATGTCAAGGTAAACCTTCGACCGGTTTTTACGCGCTTCCTGAGTTTTGTTTCGAGTCGATTCAGCCACTTTGTTCTCGACCTACGTAGCCGCGTGTATTTCCAAATAGAAAATCGCTGTTCGCTCAGAAAGGATCGACCTGCGGGCTGAAACACGTTTCACAGATTCACGTTCTATAAAACCCTACGGACAGAAATATTCCGGGGACAGAAGAAACCAGTCACGACGGACGAAGAGGTTCGCTGCGTCCCCTCGACTAGATAATCGATTGACCTGCCGAGTCGGTCGAGCCGCACCGAGCGTGATACACTGAAAAGGGTTCAGAGCGGAAAGTTTAGACTCCAAGTCCCCGGCTGCTGGAAAGTTTCTCAGAGGCAAAGTTCGAGCATGTCCCCGGACGAAAAGCGAATCCTCCTGCGCCAAGATTAACCTTAAACAATTCATCGTTCAAGCATCGAGCGGTCTGCGAACCAGTTAGAAGGGCAAATTTCTGAGCGGTCTCGTTCGAAAGTACGGCTCCTCGATAGCGCGGTCTGTGCGAGATACGGGGAACGAGGGAGGTGGCATAGAAAGAGAAACAGAATTATCGATCCTCGATTCAACTTCGCGTACACATCCTTGACACCCTCTCTCAGTGTGCGGAAAGATCAACCTAGTTAATGGTTGGTTTACAGTTTCTCGCGGCCAACGAGAGTATCGCGCTGAAAAAGCGCATTACCGAAGCCGAAGGTTGCAATCACGCTTTTTTAAAGAACGGGAATCCGCTTAGATAGATAAGGAACAGATATCTGTATATTTTCTCTCATAATCTTCTTTTAGTGGAAGAACGTTTTCTGAGTTGATGCTGCTTTTTAAAAATCATATTTTTCATACACGTTGATACTCGAAATATAAGGAATCACTCTCTGTTATACACTACCGCATCGCACATCTTATGGTTATTATAGCTGTATAAATTGAATATGTAACCTCGCCAACTCTGTTAATAATAATGTTGGCTTATTCAGTCAGTTTCTTGAATCCTTAAGATGCTGTCTACGACGTATTATCTAATTTAACTAGGATTTGCTTGTATCATGCATTTCTACTTTTCTTTTGTGTTTTGTACCAAAGGGTTTTTTGCCCGTAAATAAAATAAAATAAAATAAAATAAAATATTTTATATTCCTATTTTATTCGGAGGAATTAAAGGTTTTCTACTTTAGACTCTTTTATACATATATTAAATTTCATTTTTAATTCTGAACCCGACATTTTAGACGCGATTTTTCGAACAAGTAAAAGTACTAAAAAGTTGTATTTGAGCGCAAGTAAAAATAAATAGTGTACTTTTATGGAATAAAGTACCTATATTTTAAAACAAGTGAAATAAATTTTAGTATTCCGTAACGTAAGTACTACTTTTTTTTTGGTTTGGTTCACGCATTTTTACTCCAACTGTGATTCACGCACCACTGTTCGTTGTGACGTTAGGATACGTAGTTAACAGTCCGCAATAATGAACACACGTGGTGTACAGTGCTATACCCAATACTGGGGTAAGAAATAAAAATTGAAAATACAATATTGTACTGGTTTTTTAAAGACTAACTCTGTAATTAAGTTTTAATTAATTTTATCATTAATTTTCAAGACATTACGTACCTTTCAACATTCACAGTAATACCCACACTTACCCTATTGTTTGAGAATTCTGAGAGAATTAAACTCACTAGGGAACACGATTTTTAGGAATCATCAATAGTTTGTTATAATAATGTGTTATTTTTAGCAACAATAAGACCGCGAAACCACTAATCTGCCCGCAATTGGGTCAGTTACCCTAATGGGAATTCCTTCCTGTAAATAAATAAATTCTATATCTCTCACCAATGATTTACAGACATAGCGCTGCAACTGGTTTTTTCGACCAAAAAAAAAAAGTTCAAGTGTTTCCTAGATTATTTTTCGTTGCTCGTAAATTTCCGTTTTACGCAAACGCGGTTTGTGCGCTTTCATATTCCAGTTCAAAGATCAAGATTAACAATCGCGACGCTTCTTTTGGTATGCATTCTCTTTGTCACGGCCGCTCGACGACCCATGGAAGAATTCGCGCATCCGTGGAACGCGATTCTCGTCGATAACCTTAGCGTTCGACTTTTGTCGCGTTCTCGTCTCTGACTCATCGACGTACTCAACCTTTTTCCTCGAAGTTCACCGGCTACCTCCATTCTAATAAGAATGACGCAACGGACCGCGAACATGTTACTCGTCATCGCGTCACCGTTAACGTCATTGCGATAATTGGCATCCGTGGCTAACTCGGACGAAACAGTTGCCGTCAAAGGTTTGCTTCGCGGCGGCGCGCGGCACTTTCCCCCTTGGATGTCTTTCCCGTTACGAGTCTCACAAAAACGGCCGCGACAGATTCGATAAAGGACGCGCGCAGCTTTCGCGCTATTAATACGCGGCCAGGAATAACGGTATCAATTCGTAGAACAAACGCGCCCGCGTTCCTCTTCGCGGCTAGGTAAACGCTCGTGACGTTTCATCGATCTTCTTTAACGCGTCGAATTGTTTGAAGGCGGCTGATGGATGGCGGTTGAGCGGCGCATTACCCTAAAGATAGGAAACGCGATTTATAGCGTGACTAAACGGGAGTGCAGCCCGAGTCGCGAGAATAAAAGGTGAATCCGTCTTTCCGAGTTTCTTGAACCGCGCGAATCGATTAGATTTTCGCCAGTCTCTTTTATCCACTCGCGCGTGCGACGACGAGTCTGGTGCAACTGTAGATGATCCTCGGTGATGCAATGGTAGTTTCAAAATCCTTCGACCGGTAGAAATGTTATTATTTTTTATTAATTAAGGGGAAGGACCCTTTAGTATGGGAATATAATAAATGTTGGCAAAATGAAATGAGTTATACATTTTTGCTTTTAGTTCGGTGGTACTACACTAACAGTCTAGACTGTTATTTTTATATCTAATAATCTATTGTAGCAAAGGACCTTTGATCCGTTCAATAAAGTATTGTATTATGATACACACGTCGGAATGAGATATAGGCCGTATTTGTTGATACTTGTTATCCACGGAGCATGTAAAATGCGGTTGTATTTTGTGTTTCTTAAAACGAGAGTCGAGAGTCAGCCGATAATCCGGACGAAAATAACATCTCCCAAAGAGGAGCGGAATATTTCGTTAAGACCTTTGGGTTTTATAAAAGATGGACGGTTGTCGCGCGATACCTGCGTCCCGCGTAGATATTATTATTTACTCCTCGCACGTGCCGCGTGTGTTCGACCTTCGAATTATCGATCCTCCAAACCCGTACAACCAATGCGAAATGGATGAACCGCGTCCTTGGCATTGTATTAAGAATAGAAACGCCGTACGAAAAGACGTACACCGTGAAAAAAGGCTTTTAGGCGTTCGCGAACGAGCGAAACGAAAACGAAAGGCGACAGCTTCGCGCTTCTTTTCCTACGTCCGAGGCGCGATTAAATATATTCCGCTCGAAATCCGCGGATCGCAGATTGGTCGATAAAGCGGGTCAAGGACGTCGCGATTACACGACGATGCGCGTTTTATCTTCGCGCTTAGCAAGCTGCCCGTAGACAGCCGAGAAGTGCTCTTGAACTTGCGCGCGCCTTTAAATTAAGGAGAATCGCGCGCTCGCGAAACTCGAGCGTTTGAGTAAACGCGCTGACAAGTGGGTGCTCGCCGAAGGAAACGCTCGTTACGATCCGACGCGACGCGCGCGACGTCGGAGTTTTCCGTCGCGAGGACGCGGAAAAGTTTCCGGTGTTCCCGAGCCGATCTCCTCGGCTATCGGTTCCCTCGCGATTTTCTTCGCCTCGACAACGATTTCGCGCGAGAGAACCGGCCGAGCAGAGTTGAGTGCAGTTACATAAGAGCCGCGGCCGGCGATATACCGCAGAAAAAAGTTTTCTAAGGCGCGGCTTCCACCTTAACGAGCTACTCTTCACCCGGAGAGGGACGAAGAGAGACAGAAGCGTAACGAACTTGCAAACAGGCAACGCGAAGCCTCTTTTTCACGACTCTCCAGCAGATGAATTTTCTTTCTTAACGAGCACAACCGTCCATTATTTCCCGTTAAACGTTTCGGTTCTTCGTCGATGTGGTAATCGCCGGACGTTGCGAAGTAAATCGAGTATTGAACCCGAGGGGAATACAACAATTGCGACATGCAGGGAAATGCACGGTCGAAAGCTCTTCGTCTTGTTAATATTCGATTGATATGCAGAAAACTGTGTACACGCTTCTCCTCCTCCACGGATCGAGGGCCGTTTGAGGCAGCACGAAGGGAAGCATCCACGAGAGACACTTTCGAGGGTATTGTTCACACTTTCTGATGGATCAGCGTTAAACGGTCTCTGGCCAGAGCGAAGGACGCATAACCAACGACTTTAAAGGGGACGTCGGCGATGACGCAACGACGGATCATCCTTTGTTCCCTGGAATGCGTCTACGAATTTCACCGAGATTATTAGGAAGGGATCTGCTCCTGCATTCCAGGGCGCGTTTTCAAGTGTGGAAGAACCTGCGCTAGCCCGAAACTTACGCGCGTGGTTGATCGATTCCCGAAGGACGCGCCAAGATTTTCGGCACCAGCTGACTATCGCCTATTTTGCGTCAAATTCTTGCGGATCCGTTGTCACGGAAAGTCAATTCTCCGCGAACGAAACGCTCTCCTTTCTACGGCGAAATCACCGGTTTCTTCTTCTTTTCTTAACGAAAGTCGAAACTTGGTATGTAGCAGTCACGCTCCATGGAAAATGTTTTTCTTCGCTATCGGCACCCCTTTACTTTCCCGGCGGCGCGGCGATCTCGGAGATTCAGATCGGCATCGACCACCGCGCGGATAGATTTACCGTTGCAAAATATTCTCGGTTGGGTTCCTGCGGTCTTGCCTCCGAGATTACCACTTGCGAAACCGAGAGGAAATTTTACGAGCGACCTCGGCTACTACTCTTTCGACGCGCATCGAACACCCTTGCGAGTCGATCGACCTACGGAACGAGCCAGTTCGGTTTGATTAACCGCGGACGCGATGCGTTCCCGCGATTCCACGCCAACGAAAATACCGCTTCTGTTTTTCATCCTCGCTTCCTCGTCGCCACCTTTTGTTCCGCGAAACGAGAACGATTGTCGCGACTATAGCGACTTGATAATGAGCGATCACGCTCGACCGATTCATCGAAGGGCGCGATGTTGGAAATTTCGGTACCGAAATGTTCGCGAGGAGATTCCATTCGAGATACGGTCGGACACTGGCGACAGCCGGTGGCCGCTGACGATTATTCCGCGAGGCCAGCTACGACGACGTCGCCGATGGCTTCTCGTAGGTGGAAATCGACGTGGAAACAATTGACTCGGACCCGAATCGCGGGACGGTCGAGGAGATACGGGGGCACGAGGACAATTGATTCTCGATGAGCGGCTCTGCTGCCATTTATGGCGGCCTCCGCTCGTCCCTGTCCTCCAGCCCGTGCAGTTTCACCGCTCTGTTCGCTGTTTCGACGTCGCACCAACCGGTCGAAACCTCTGGTCGACCGGTCGGGGAGAAACGCTGGCCTGTTTCGAGTCAAAAAGTCGTTCGTCCACCAGATCTTCCGATATTTACCATTTTCATTAGATACTTCCTGCGAACGTTAGACGTTTTTCGAACGACCGAAAGCTGTGGCAATAAGAGCGTAATCGGACGATTCGACGAATCGGATAACTATGTTCGACGAGATTTCGTGAAGCCAATATCACGCGCGGCTGATCGCCTTTGTCTCTCCTCTCGCATTACAAGTTCCTGAGCGGAGAGACTCCGGCCGCCATCTGGCGTTGCCTTCGCTAAAGTCTCGAGCGAACCTGAAACTCCGCTCTATCGGTGCTCCCGATTCCCACGCACGCGTCAACTTCCGTTGACACGGACGGGCTCTGTAGGACGAACCAATATTTTAAATTATTGTCCGATATGACGGTCAGAAATTGGAGCAACGAGCTCGTTAATCCAGAGTGGAGCGGAAATCGCAATATAAACGGCTTAAAAGTAATTCTACATGACAAAATAAATAAGAAAAAATATTCGTGTAACAGTTTTTTTTATCCGATGCTTCGATTTTGAAGAATAATCTACAAAATAATTGTAATGCGTACACTATACTATATTCTTATCAAATTAATATTTCATTAATACTATCATCCTATAGCGGCTGTTTATGATTATATTTAATTGTTTTATGGTACAATAGAGGGTATTCCTACCCGTTAAGCAAATAAATGCATATTAAAAATATTAAATTGTTTATATTACAGAATAAATGCATAATCAGATTGTTTAACCTCTTGTTCTATAGTAACGTGAGACATTAATGCAACGAATCGTATGTCTCAAATTTTTGAATAGACGTTATTAAATCATTATAAGCGAAGAAAAAGAAAAATTTATTTATTTATTTATCAAATTCACTGGTGCAAAACCCTTTCATATACTTGTACCAAATAAAAGAGAGAAGAGCTACAGAAAAGTTAAAAATTTAGAAAGTGAGTCGTTAAAAAGTGCAAAAAGTTTCCGATAACTGCAAATCAATATCACATAATTTTTTCGATTCTATACAATTAATAATTTAATATTTTACATCCATTCATTCATCCATTGAAAAATTCATTTTCTATAAAAAGGCGTTTCAAACAAAAAAGAATGCACTACATTCTTTTCTCATTTTTTTTTCAGTTGCACCCACGATCTCGTCCTTTACATTTAGTATTTATGTAATAAAGACATATTATTGTTATTATTTCTGTCCCACCCGGTATAGTAATCACGCGTCTGTATATCAGTCACCGGTGATCGATAAACGATGAATTCGTTAAACTCTGTTCACCCTTTAGGTAATATGTGTCTCCCAGACTATTTTATTCGTAAGAAAATGACCACCGCTTCGTAGGCCTATTTTTTTTTTATTTTCGAGCGCTGTCGAACCCAACTGTTATATACCAACAGATAGTACTTATCGGGGAGACCTAGTACGTACTTGGTCTGGGCGGAAGCATTTAGAAGACAAAAAAGTCGAGAAGGAGGGGCAAATCGAGGGGGAAACGGTCGATCGACGTTTGGCAGAAAGGGATAGCCGATCCAGCGAGGTCCGCACGGGCGAACGGACGAGCGACGAATGACAAATGCGCCAGGGTCCGGCGAATTGGCGGAATGCCGTGGACTAAATTCACGCTTAACGAATAATTATAAACGACGCTTAAGAAAGTGGCTAAACTTAGACGTCAGCTAGTACGCGCAAAGTTCGCGGTCAATCGGATTCGCGTGACTCAAGGTGAGTCGATAATTCATCGAAGTACCAACCCGTTGGAAATATTCTTGGAGGCGGTCGTTCTCCGACCGCGTCCCTGGGAACCCTTTCCCTCGTTTCTTTCAACCTCCTACTAGCCACCGCGCCGCGCCGTTTCGAACGCGCTTCTCTTCTTTTTTCCGCTTGAGATTTTCTTCGCCCGTCGCGTCTACCGCGACCCGATCGAGAGACCGTTTCTTCGCGACGGAGCGGCCGAGTCGTTGGCGATCGTCGCTGACGGGAATCGAGCTCAACGAACAATTACGAACGATAACGATCAAGCGCGCGGTGTCGCGTGGCCGGTCGACGGAAAGAGAGAAACCCGGAGGACAGGAGGGAAAGGGGTACAAGTCGAGTTAAACTCGACTGGTTGCATGCGCGCGACGTTCGTAAACGACTCAGCGCCCATACAATTCCGCCTGACGTTTAATTCGTCAAGATTGGTCTCGTGACGAGGACGAGTCGATACAGGAGGCAACGCGAACCGAGCATCCGGACTGCTAAGGTTGTCTCGACCGAACGGAATCGTTAACCGATTAATCCGCTACGAGATACGCATTGATATGCCGGCTACGACGCTAATTAACGTTATCGATATCGCTCTCAGGTACCGTTACCTTGCTCAAGGTCAGCGAGCAACGTCCGCTTCCCGATAATCCGCTTATCCGAGCGGCGTTACCATTTCGATGACCATCGAAAACGGTTAAGCAGGCGTAGGAACACGATTCGTTGCTACGAATCGTTTCGGATCACGCTCCGATCGAAATACGGATCTTCGTTGCGTCACAGACGCCAGAAAAAGGCCGAACGCGTATTTTTTTATTCGACGAACCGTTCGGATCGCTGATGGCGGAACCGGGAAACGGAGTAGTTTCCGTTCGGCCGATTTCGCGATCCTTGCCCGAAACGCTAGCGAAGCGCAACGCCGGATTGGCTAAGCGGCGCTCGAAGCCCCTTCGCAGCGACGCATCGGATGATCGAAGCCGGAATACGGAAATCTCCCGGTGGGTAAAGTGGCTGGAGGCTCGACTCGACCGGATCGGACTTTGACCATTTATTCGGTCGATAAGCGCGGCCACCGGGGCGTATTCAATGTCATCGGCCGCACTACCGAAACCATATTCGGTCGGCGAGCCCTACCAAGGTCTACCGGTCGGTCTCACGCGACGGCCTCTGCTTCGTCAAATCGCGACGGTTTTCCATTTTCTAGTTTCCCCTGAGCACCGGCGCTCCTCGGAGGATGAAAACGTGAAAGCTCGAGTACGCGCGGCCATTGTTGGGAGAAAATTCGAAAGCAACCAGTCGTGAAAACCTGTTCGCTCGAGTCATCCGCCACGACTCGTTTCCGATTCGCAAAACGGAGTGCGCGTACGCTAGCAGCGCGAGCAAAAAAGAACGCTCCGCTGCGCCGCGGCGATTCGTTGCGCCGCGGCGCGCCGGTCGCGACGCTTCTAGCTTCCAAACGGACCAGCTTCGATTTCGCAAAGTCGGTTCGCAACTGGGACACGCTCTCCCGATCGTTTCTTTTTCCTCCCGCGGGAGAGACACAAGCGTTGCGTTAGTACATTGCCATACCTTGAACCGTTAACCAAAAACGTCACGAAGCACCTTCGAATTACGCGGTCGTCGCAGCAGAGCAACACTACCAAATATATAAGCGCGGTTACGCTCGGATACGGTCGCGATCGCAAAACGGCGAAATTTCTTTCGCGCCGCGCGCCGCTCGTTTCTTCCTCGCGCGTTTCATTCACGTTTCGCTACGTCGCGCCGCGCCGTTCGCTTACCGCAATCGCGATCCTTTTTCCGAGCGTAATCGCTCGACCATCCCCTGAGCACGTTTTGCGTGACGATGCACATTATCGATCGACGAAACGACGACGCTGTTCCCAGAAGTCACGGAGGCTCCGCGAGTTCGATTTCTGGCTCTGTCGTTAGTTTTCCTTCAAAGTTGCCAAGAGAAGGACGTCGCACGAAATCTTCGAAAGCGATCGCTGGTCGGGCGCGATTCCATTTACACCAGAAGGAGCGAACCGTGACGTTGTTATATCGCGCGGGCGAGCTCTCGATCGATCGCGGGCGAGCTCGTGAATCCGGTGCTTGTGCACCCGTGACATTTTCAACCCTCGTTCGGCGAAAGAACGCTCAAAGGTCGCGGCGCGTCTAAAGTTACGTTTTAACGACGGACGAGCGAAAAAAAAGAGCCTCCCGTCGCCGTTTCGTCGCCGATGCACGAGCAAAGAGCATAACTGTAAGCTAGCTTTCGCCAGGCTTTCGGACTTACTTTGGAGTTTGTGACGTGGTCGGCCGGCACTGATTCTGGAACGGTTTGCAGAGTGCTCCGCATACTAGCGGACATTGTAGGCCAGCCAGTTTCACTGCCTCAAACCCTCCGACGCTTTAACGATACGCCCTCTTCCCTTACGCCTGCAACAAAATGCACCCGAACGATTAAACCTTCGATCTCCGCCCTGTCAAAACTTTTTATCTAATTCGCGATACAACCGGTCATCGGCGTCGCTCGTTAATCGTTTCGAGCTCCGTTTGCCGAACACAAAACGATGGCTAGCGGAAAATTTGGTTGACCGGTTCGCTTTTCGCCGGGTCGAGGTTCAACGCAAAGAGCCAACCTCTATCGAATGTCGCGTGCGATAACGGTGCATCCATGCCGGCGGCGATCGCCTGGCCGCTCTTGATTAATTGGTATGCGCAATGAACCGTGCGTTCAATTAGAAACGTAACATCCTCGCGTACGTACCGTTGCGGCGCGCTTCAAACCGTGAAGCGACGCGGCCGCGCTTACGCGTGGTTGCGCCCGGGAACGGACGAGAATTTCCCGGCGATCCGGCGAAAAGGAAGGCCTCTATTTGCCGAGGACTCGGCTCGCTTCGATATTTTCTGCTCGCGATCGGCGGATCGCCGAGCGAGGCTGGCGCGGCGGCGAGGAACGCGCGAAAACGCTAAATACGGTCAAGCGGGATTCGAATCGGCGCGGCGCCGCGAGGCGAGAGGATATTTCACGATCGCCGATACAAAGGAGGACACGAGGCCCTATTGCATTAGGTCGACCATCGAAACGAACCGAGCCGAACTCGTACAGGTAGGCGAGAGCGAATGAATCATACCCTGTGCGGCCGCCCGGCCAGCCATCGGAATGTAACATCGGACCAACTTCGACAAAAGTTTCGTACTTTGCGTCACCATTTACACTCGCGGCAACGAGAGTCTACGGAATTTTTGAGTACGCGTTGAACCTGATCGCATCATTCGCAGACGATGTTAGGAAAGCGGTAAGGAATTGTGGAATTGGTTCGCCAGATTTTTCATGGAACGGAACAAATCGCCGTAAATTTAAACGAGACTCGGGGGAAATAGGCAAAGGTAGTCTTGGCAAGGAATCAACGACGCGGCGACACTATAGCCTCGATTTTTGTCGAAAGATTCAATTTGTGGAACGGGAAGCGGCGAAAAGGAGCTCGCGGAACACCTAAGAAAAAGGGAATAACGCCGACTGGTGTCGACGTGTTACGTGCAGCGCTGCCGAGCGCCGCGGCGCGGCGCGCCGTGCACGCACACGCTTCCAACTCAAATTGGTCGAGTGAAACAAGGTTGGCGAAAGTCGTCCCTCGGCGCTGAGATTATTAATCCCGGCGAGTATTATCTCTCTGACGGTTCGGAGATCCTGCTCCGTGATCGACTTTACCCCGAAAACCGTCAACTTACGCTCTATAAGTTCGATCGAACCGATCGTTTTGTCGTTCTAAAGGTCGATGTTAACAAAAGACAAAGTTTCGAGTATCGATTAATCGCCGTGCCTCAAAGTACGCAACGGTTGAGACATTACGAAATCGGCGACGGACGAAGCCCGTCGAAAGCAGAGTTTTGCAATTTAAGGTCGCCGATATTCGTCAGCGTACTCGGGCAAATGCAGTATATTTAACGAGAGTAAAGGACACACGCAACGTCCGCCGGCGGAATCGACGTTTTCCGACGGCTTTCTCTTTCACCGGCGACCTTCGCGATACGAATCGATTCGAAAAACGCGAAAACCCGACTCGAAAGGAATTCACTTTGCACAGGATGTAATTTGATTAGGCGAGCAAGTGCTGCGCGCACCCCTTTTGCCAGGACGGCGGGCACAAAGTGAGAGGATCGACACACTTCCGCCTTCGGCCGACCGCCTCGCAGCACAAAAGCCACAGACAGGTCGAAGACATAAAATATTAAAGGCGCGGACGAGAAGGAGAAATTCGATCGCTCGGGTTCCAGAAACGAGTCCTCCGCTGAATTCGGCTCGCGAAAGGAAAGGAATCTCGAGGCTGAATCGACGCGAAAATGGAGGAAAACAGTCGCTCCCGGGATGCCCCAAGGCGAGGTAGCGCCGCGTTATCGCCTCGCGTCCAGCGATTACGCAAACGAGTTGCGCGGCAGGGAGACGACGCGACGGCGATGACGTTGATGGGATTCGGCGTAATCGTAATTGTAATCCCGCGGTGATCGTTCCGCGACCAGAGGACGATTGCGTCCGGCCGGAGAGAAACAGGTGTTTCGAATACGCTTTTATTCGGCGGACACCTGCGAGATATCGCCGCCTAATTATAGAAGCGAGAACGAGCGCGCGCTCGCCGGCAATCGCTCGGGAATCGGCGGTGCATGCGCGTCGCGGCG
Source organism: Perdita meconis (assembly GCA_030770465.2). Classification (NCBI taxonomy): domain Eukaryota; kingdom Metazoa; phylum Arthropoda; class Insecta; order Hymenoptera; family Andrenidae; genus Perdita; species Perdita meconis. The sequence goes on from JASKOS020000021.1 coordinate 2,367,073, forward strand.
TACAAAATTTTCTCGCGAATTTCGCGGGGAAGCGGTGGGCGGTTGTGCGCGGTGTCCCAAAGTTCGAGCCACCTGTAGCTGCGGATACGGTTAAGAGGCTCGCGACCACGAAACGCGTTTTCAACCCCCCGACTGCCTCGACGATCCCGGCTGGCGACAGCCGTTCCTCCAAGCCAAAGGTTGCGAATCGAAACTGGGCTAGCACCGAGTCACGCAAAATTAGGTCCTAGACAGTTCCCTACGAACTGGGTCACCAGCACGCGCGCAACTCATCGGCGAGGTGGTGCGGCCACCGCCGCCCCTCGGCCACCCTTCGCGATTCTCTTTACGCGCGCGAACAGGAAGCGTTACCAGAACGACCATTAAAGTGGATGGCAGGCCGCGTTTCCCACTCCGCCGCGACGCGGAGTCGACGTATTACGGGAAAACGTTTCGTATCTGTTTCGCTTTGTTTTGCTCCGACTCTATCGTCGATGGTGGCCGCGCTGCCCGGACGAACGAAAGCTATTACATAAACTCACGAACCGGGGTTCCATAATGTAATCCAAGAATAAATCGTTGGCTGACGGGTAACGATGAACTCTCGCTAACAGAGATTATTTTGTCTGCTCCGTGGAACCCCTCAGGATTCGGTTCCGAACGAGGAAAGGAAGACTTAGTTATTGGAACGATGAGCAGGAGCGCACGTCGTACCTTCATCGAAAGCTTGTACCGTCAAGGATCCCAAACACTTGCTAAATACTTATTATAGCAGAATCTCGATTAACCGACTTAATGTTTATAAAATAAAATGCTAGTAATTAGTAGATATTTCGATAGTTATTAAATCATTGTTCAACTTTTACTCGGATTCCCACTGCACTCTTATACCTAGTGCTTTAATTATTTAAAACCATAGAGCCGACCAATTTTCATGACCTTCAAATATGGTACAGAGGACAAAATTTTGAGTAACTTTAGCCTATGCTTGGTGTCGCTGCAGGACTATTGTATATGTAGTATACTTCAATTGGTGACTATAGAACTAAATCCAATCAACACCCAATTTATGACTTGGATGAGCAATTTTGAAAGAAAATCGGATTGAAAATATTGGAGCTGGCAAGTATAATCAAATTCTAAAATATTAAGTGTTTATGGTTGAACATTTTTGTAAAAAATGATTTTAAACATTAAAATTACGAAGTCGTCGGATTGACTTGATCCTTGTTGTCGACTTTGGATCTTCACGAAACAAAAAAAGTTTAATACGATAATGTTACAGTATTCATAGGTTAACTAAAAAATTAAGATTTTTGAGTCACAGGTAATTCTTGAACCGCTTGTTAAGTTCTTGACTTCACAGTGAAAAAATCCCAGTGAGGGACTGGTTTTTACTTATAAATCTTTTTATATATTTTTTGAACTTAATATTTTAATATAAATGTTTAATTGAGAAGTAGAAATTTAGAATTTTTTAATCTTGTGTCTTATAGTTTTTCTATAATAATATAAATACCTAATATTTTAGAATTTCTTTATACTCGTCAACATCATAGCTCCAACATTTTCAAACTGGATTTGTTTAAAATTCGATCGTCTAGGTCGTGACCTTCCTTTGTAAGCAGTAGGGTAATGACCCCTATTAATGAGCCTGTACCCTATTAATGTGCATTTATATTTAACTAATATCGTAAAAACGTAAAAAAAAAAAAAAAAAAAAAAAAAAAAAAAAAAAAAAAAAATAGAGAAAAAACACCATTTTTTAAAATTAAGTTAAACTAGTAAACTTGATAAAAAATATTTTCCTTTTATTTTTTCGAAGTATTCTTTTTTTTATGTCATTATTTAAATATAAAGGCGCACTAATAGGTACAGGTTCGCTAATAGGGACCAGTACTCTATATGAGGTACACGTGAAAGTCGCATCGACTGCGTTTTTATGTTACCAACACAGCAAAGTATACGTATATGCATGTACTGGCGAAACGCCACGTAGTAGATTAATATATTTTTGCTCTTATCTCAAAAACTATAAGTTAGCGGCAATTCGGATCATTAGCATTTTAATCCTTGATACAAGCTTTCAATCAATGCGCGATATGTTCTCCTACTCATTGTCCTACTCATGGTGGTCAAGACGGAGCGAGGAGAGATATTGAAAAACCAACCGCCGTGCCGGTTCCACGGACATACGAGGACGAAGAACGATGGGAATGCCGCGTTTCGCCAATATTTAGTGTTTACCTTTTGCGAAACGCCAGCTCGTGAATGGAACGATTTCTAAAGATAAAATATGCGACGAGCGTTCGGCGATCCAGAAGAAGATAAGGAATTACCGATACTCAGAATCTCTGGCGTTACAGTCGGGATACAAAGCAGCCTTATTCTACTAGTTCCTATTCTACTGTTTTCAAAGACGTCGCGTCGAAATATGCACGACTTCGCGACGCGCACGGAACAACGCGCCTCGTAACCGACAGGCAACACCGATACGCCAATAAATCGATAGCATCGCGGTAATCGTTTCTCGCGACAACTAGACGAGTGCAAGAGAGAGGTCAGTAGCACCGCGCGAGTGATCCCAGCGGAAGGGACAGAGTGGCAGACAGGTAATAAAAAACCGTTTCGATCGGCAAGAGGCTTCGGTCGCGCCGCGCGTATCGAGGAAGCGGCCCGATCGCGAAAACGTTTCGTCGATACGCGCGTTGCTTCCGTGCTCCGACGAAGATTGGTCAAGGCAAAGAAACCAACAACCGGTGGACGACCGGGAAGACGCAGTCGGCTCCGACGATCTCCATCGAGGAGGGGAAACGTCAACGCGGTATGCGCGATCGTGACAGACAAGTGACGAAAATGCGGGGTTAGGTGTAGCCGGGCGACCGCGACACGACGGCGAAAATAAGAGGCGATGTCGAGGGAGAAACCTTTTCGGAGGCCAGCGAAGAGAAGGGAGCGCGGGGGAGAAAAAAGGAGAAAAGCGAGGAGGCACAACGCTTCGGCGAGGTTGTCCCGGTGAGCAACTCCCTCCGGGAGAGCAACTTTTCGGATACTTACTACGCTTACGCGATCGGGCACGTAAGGAGAAACAGTCATACGTCGAGGGACACACACGCGCGCACGGCACGCACACAGACCAGTCGTACGAACGAACCCACACCCACACCCACTTACGTAGCGGTTAGGTAGTATGTACGCGACACACACGCTCTGTTGGGGATGGATCACTTGGTCCGTTAAAATACGTACGCGTCGAGATGCATACACGAATACACGCGTACGACGGGTACGAGAGCAGCACGCGTTCGTTTAGCTAAGGTAAAGTCACGGTGTCGACGTGAGCGACGAGGAGGGCAGCGGTGGCGGTGGTAGCGGCGACGGCGGCGGCGGCTGCAGCAGAAGCACCAGCGGCGACTCAAGCCTCGTCCGCCGCGTGCAGCGAATCCCCGATTTGGGATCGGCGACGAACGCGAGAAACACACCCGGGAGACGGTGATCGCGTACCTCGGTGGCCGCACATCGGTGCCTCGGTCCGTGTACGAACGAGCGAGCGAACGAACGAGCGCGCGCGCTCACGGTTGCTCGGTGTCTTTCTTTCTCTCTCTGCACCCCACTCTCTCGCGATCGCTCGCTCTCTTTCTCTCTCTCTCTCTCTCTTCTCGCCACGGTTTCCTTCTGTCCCGCTTGCTCCTTCTCCGTCGCTCTCTTTGGGTGTCCGTCAGTAACCTAGAAAGCGGTGGCGGCGGCCATTCAGGATTACGGGACTCCGTCCGTACGTCCGCCTTGTCCGAACGACGACCGAGCTCCAATGCACGACCTGCACGTCCCGTTTCGCCGACGATGCACACCGCTTTAATATTTCGCTCTCCGCCTGTATTAGCCGCTTCCTTTACGGGACACCACGTATTCGTGGATATCCATGCCGCGATCGCACACACGCACACACATACACACTCTCCGTCGCTCCTGACTCTCGCGACGTTCGACGATGCAACGACTGACGACGACGACGTCGGGTCGCGTTACTCGTCGCGGAACACGAGATCCCCGGGACAAAATTGTACCAACGGCCTCCGGGGCCGCGATTCTCGCACTGTGCACCCTTTTCGACGCACGCACTGCTCACTAGTCGCGATCTCGCTTGGGAGAGCGCACCTTCGCCACGACAGATCGGCGAGAGAGCACTGTACGCGGCCAGCTACGGGGTGCACTTCCTTCGCCCAGCGTTCTCCCCTTCCGATTTACGCGATTACCACCGTACCGTGCGTCCCTCGATACTACCGATTTCAATGGAAAAGATATTTACCCATTTGTGACAGATTTTCCGTGCGAGACGCACCACATTAACGACCGTCCCCCACCTATTACCACATACAGACATTACCACACTCCGATTTTTCAAGATGGCGACGCGCCGTCCAGCGCCGTCGTCGAACCGAAACACGATGCGGACGAACTGCGAAACCGCGGCGCTGCCGTCGGGACGATCGTCGACGACAATCGCCCGCCAACTTTTCAAACGCTCCGAACGATTGTCACGAAGGGGAGGCGTATGGAAAAGAACATTCCGTCTCATGATTTTCTACCAATATTATTTCGCTTATATTCTCATACAGATTATTAATGCTTCTTCTAAATTTAACCTTAATTTATCCAAGAGCTTCGTCCATGTGAGTATTTCAATCGATCCCAAAATATTTTTGTAACAATTCCTCGTAAATATCCTTGTCGCTTTTCAGAAATAGACAAAAGATAATTCTATCCACCTGCAAGTTTTAAACAGTTTTACGTCTGTCCTAAAAAGCTGTTTGGGGGTTATACGTTGTCCGTGCAAAATCTTACCGAATCTTTGTTGTCCATTAAAAACTTCTTCACGGTAGATAAAGCAACTTTAGCTGCAGGTCTTTGAGGATATCCGTAAATTCCAGTGGATATGCAGGGAAAAGCTATTGTGCGTAATTGGTTCTCTTTGGCGATCGCAAGACTGTTTTCATAACATTCCCTCAACTTTTCTGGCTTTTCCCCTTGCGGACCAACGGTATGAATAACATCTAAAATTTTACATTGCACCTGTAAGAGAACTAATCTTCTGACTATCTAACATCTTACACGTACTAACGTTTTGCAGGCAACATATAACCCCCAGTTATTTTAGCTTCTCCGACTCGACATCCTCCCAAAGTAGCGCACTCTTTCTTTAAATTGGGTCCGGCAGAACTGTGAATAGCTCCGTCAACTAAACAATATTTCATGTATCTTAATAAGTTGTATATTCTTTATCAAAGCACTCGTAGGAAATGTTCTTGTGTACCTCCGCCACCTCCGAGAAGACTGGAGTTCGCAGCATTGACAATCGCGTCAATCTGGAGAGACGTAATGTCTCCCTGCCATATGGACACTTTCTCTGCTACCTTTGGATCGATTTTTTCGACTTTCTCGAGCGTCATTACGTTGATATTCGATTTATTCTTTTTCCAATACTCTAGCCACGTTGGAATTTGATCCAACGTGGTTATGTCCTTTTTATAGAATTTTTTTTTCTCTTCCGAAGACATGGTCAAAAATTTCTCTATTCAAAAGAGACAAGGACTATGAACGATAACACGAGTTATTTATTTCGTAACAGCTATACAAATTTAACCTCAAATTCTGCACCGGCATACGGCACTATCCGAGTTACGAATTTTAATCGTGCAATACAAACAACAGAACAACAAATGTTTACGTAACTAACGAAATAAACAAAATGATAACGTATGTCTTACGCTTTTCAACATCGAAGGACATCTTCGTCTCAGGATTGACAGAAGCGGCGAAATTCTTCTCGAATAAGAAATTCCGAACGGTCGGATGAAGTAGATCGGTTACGTGAAAACGATTGGCGAGTGTCGCCTGGAAATTAGAAAGAATTCCTCTTTCACTATGCGGTTCACGCGATCCTCGGTATCCTCTTGCCCCTTACTCTGAGAGTGAACATAATCTTCCACTAGAAAATATCGTTAACAGCTTCTGTCAGTCATTGGCTCGCGATTCCTCCAATCGAGAACAATATCGACCCTTCGTCTTTTGCGTTTCCGCGCGGAATCCAACTTTACTCGCAGCGAAAGCTCAACGGAAAATGCGTTGTTTTGTTTCTATCCTTCCGCCACGACCGTGACCGGCGAAAACTTCGATCGTCATAGAGATGGCGCAATTCGAGCCACAACAAGGACATCTGTCGGAGTATTTTATAAATAGGTGCAACTTTTTGCAAGAAGGTTGCTCCATCTCCTGGGAACGTCGAATACTACGCTTCGAATACTAATTCAAAAGAACCGCGATACACACCCGCGCGAAATAATTTTTTTATAAACATTTCGCGTATGTATCACGGTTCTTTTGAGTTACCTAGTCTATTACTTTTCTTCCAGTAAGAAAATCAGTAAGCGGTTATTAGCACCTTGAGGATTTTTTTTTTCAATTAGTATGTTCCGAAGGAAGTTTTTATTAAAGCGGATGAGACGTACTCATTTCGCTCTATACCTAAAATGCCTATTCCTACTATTTTATATAAAAAATATATAAAAAGTATACATGTATATATACTACATACAAATCTACGTATGTGCATATATATATATTTTTATATTTTTTATATATGTATAATAGTGGGAATGGGCATTTTTCTGCCTAGTGATTTTCTAGTAACCCTCGCGAATCATTTGGACTAATTGTTACATGAAGTATTTAATGGGTAACACTACAGTAACCGGTTGAAAGGTAGGTGATTTTTTAGAAATTTTTTTTGCACGAGGGAAAAAATGTTCATTATAGAGGCTCAAACTTCATTATAGAGGCTTTTTTGTACACGTCCTAAAGTATACACAAACATTTTTTTAACAAAAATATGGCACAAAGTGCCGACGTCACAGTCCGTTGAAAGTTGAAAGGAACGCCTTTCTGAGTGCAATTTCTGAGCTAAACCAAAAAACTAAATTTTTTCTTGTTAATAATGAATATATCTAGTGAACTACGTAGGAGTTTTCGAAAATATTGATTTTTGAATAATTATTGCAAGTTTAAAGAGGAAATTCATTTTTTAGAGAAAGAAATTGTGGAAAATCACCTGTAGCTCAAAAACTATTCAGAAAATAGAAAGATCCCTACGTAGTTCACTAGATTTACTCTTTATTAACAAGAAAAACTTTAGTTTTTTGTTCCAGCTCAATAATTGAGACTTTTCTACCGCTAGCCGCGGTGTTCGAAGGCTCTCGTTTCGTTTAACACGCTATAATATGTGGGAAACATAATATATTCGACAATAGCCATGTTCCATAAATCAAGGGTAAATACGCCAATAGAGGCACAGATTTTAAATTAACCAACAATGATGAAAAAACTAGGTTTTTGGTTCTTATATATAATCTCATTTCTATTTCTTTAAAGAAAACAATTATGCATCTCACGACTTTTTCAGGGTTTCTTTTAAGAATTTCGTGTATATTGTCAAATTGTTCAATATCTTCACTAATTTTCTCTGTACAATCGTTCCCTTTCCACTTTTCTTAGTTCGCCATTCCAAATATGTTCTGCGAAATTTTGGAAAAAAATGGAACAGCTTGAATGTACCGAATCCAAAGGTGGGATACTTGGTCTTAGAAATAGTCCAACAAGCGTGGGAGAATTAGATAGTGGGTGTAACAAGGATATATATGTACTTTGGCTAATATCCAATGAAAGTAAAATCCTCGAGCTCCGGTCTGCTTCAACCAGTGCAAATATCGAATTCTCCAATGTAATGAATTAATTGAATAATTTAAACAAAATCTACTTGCACGTTTTTGTAGAAAGGGAAGGGGATTTGTACTGCAATCGTTGAAGTTGTAAAAGCGCTCGAAGCGTATTTAGAAAGTTTTGCGTAATGAAGACAAATTTGTATGTGTAATGAGCCACCCACGCGATGCCCGATTGAACGTCGAATTTGTCTTGCGACACCGTTCCCTGCGCCCTTTATTCTTGCGCGGGGGTGGAACCGTGTTGCGTCTCGTTTCATGCATAGCGTTTCTATTCGCATCGCGAGGACAAGTCAGTTTGACGTCGCAATTTCACGTATGCGTATTCGTAAAGTTTTAACAAAGCATTAAAGAAACGCGTTTTTTATGGACGAAAAGGTGGAAAAAGCTACAGGAAAATGTTGAGAAAAAGCGGGGAGACCAACTTTATGGGTTGACGTTATCGAGCAGGGATCTCTGCACGGATGTCATTCATGCGATTACGATAGCAGTTCGATTCGAAGAAGGGGGGTGGCGGATTCTTTTAAATCGACGCGTAGCCAGAGCGCATAAAGTGAATGGAGAGCAACGCCGACGCGAACGCGACGTCACCGACAACGCCACCCCAAAGGGGACCAACGAACGAACTTCCCTGTGCTTTCCCGACTACGCGTACATCGAGAGAAGCATCGCAGCGCATGCTGAAAGCTTACACGCTATCGATCCACTTGCGCCCAAGCTTTCTTGCTCGCCTCACAAGCTTCGCGAACGTCGCTTAGGTAGAATCGTCTTGCGTGCAACTGCCACCGAACGGATCATTTTTTTCCCTCCTCATTCTCTTCACGCTTTTGTCGTTTCTACTGGGGAATAGCGGCACCAGCGAGCGACGACGAACGATGTCACGTTGCGTGGATCACACCAAAACGATCTTCGTGCTATGTGAGTTTTTTCCATCGTTCCACTGTTCGATCGCTTGAAATCGTTCGAGATAATGCGGTTTATCGGTCCGTGATCGGATCGGGAAATTCAATAGTGTCCTCCTGACTCGATTGCGTCGAGTTTTAGACGATAGTTAATTCATTGTTTCGAGGTAAAAGCCAAGTGAAATACGTAACTGCGCTTCTTGTCATTTCAAAGACAGTACACACTCAGTATTGTTTAGCATCCCTACGCGTTTCTTTTGTCTAGCAGATTAGGAGGGATATCATGGTATTTGAAATGGTTTGCGTTCAAATTTCCCCACCACAAAAAATGTTTCATTCGTCGATCGTAATCGCTGCGACCCCTTTCGTCACCAAGCAACCGTGCATTTTGCTATTAATTTTATGAGAAGCGTGTCGGGTTTACATTTAGATCGCTAATCCACGAAGTGCGTTCACAGAAGAAATCGTGAAATCGTGGCGTGACCGAGTAGTCGCGTGATGTAATTTCGGTTTCGGACGAAGATAGGAGAACTCGTTTCCCCTCGTATTTCCCTCCCTAACGTGCAGAATAATTCTTTCGTCGCGTTTCCCGACGAGTCAACCACCTCGAAAGAGCTGTTCGTTCGAAGGGGCCGAGGGGCGCGTTCGAGTAAAAATTCCGCGTGATTCGATAAAACTTACCCCATTGTCTAACGAATCGTTTGTCTGCAGGGTGTGTCATCAGCACGGCGTTCAGCGTGCCCAGTCCTTCGACGACGCCGCAAAAATTGGACGAACAATTGTATACGACGCGCAGAACGCCGAAAGTTGTCGTTGATTTGCCTCACAAGTCGAAGCTGCCGCTGGTAAGCTCGTCTCCCTGAAATGCAAATGAAATGTTAATTTTATTGAAATGAATCGAGCGCGCGAACAATTCAAGGGATACAACTTCTCCGTCCTCAGGAATATCGAATCGTCGGGAGAAGTCGACTCGTTTAAACATTATTTTTCGCGATCGATACATTCGTCGAAAGCGGTGACCTACGCGCGAATAATTATTTAAATGGATTCGTAGTACGTGACCTTTAGCGACTGACAAGAAAAGGGAAAGGGTGGATGTATGCGACGTTGTGAATGGGTGGTACCGGGTGGACGCGGATTCCGGTGAAATTCAAATGATTCGACCATTCTTCGATATAGCGTGGCCTCTGAAAGGTCGAAATTATGCAAGTTGGAAACGCGATCGCGAACGATAACTCTTTACCGATAAACGTAGCCTGTTGCTCCTCGAGTATTTTCAGGAACCATAAATGCCAGTCTATTTTCTGCTATATGCTAGCGATGACGACACCGTTTCTTGTCGATTACTATCCGACCAAATACAGAAATGCTCTCTCATAGATTTTATGACGCTTGCTCATACTTTTGCGATACTTTAAAGCCGGTGGTGAACTTCGAGGTGAAGAGTACCACGACGATGCCGACGGAGTTGCCGACAACACGCAGAGCGTTTTCCACGGAACAACCTCTGTATCGTTTGGATCATAGCAACGGCCAAGCTTGCATCCTCCTGCAAGTAGACGCTCTGATTGCGGTGAAATATCGAACGAAACTTGGAGAGGATCAAGTGAGTGTCGACGGAGGTCGAAGAGAGTTGGACGCGATAAACGAGAAGCTTCTTATTTTTTCAGGAAGCGAACATTTACGTTCCTAATGACGTCACGGTGACCGGGAATTGCGACAACGAGAACACGGTTACGATGTCCATCAAATGGGATGCATTTGTGCTTTCGTGGAGCTTCGCCAAGGTAATAATTTCCTCGCGTTCGAATGGTTTTCGTTTAGCGCCAATGGATCGTTTCGCGAAACGCGATCGAGGTCACGAAAGCTGCGTTCAACCAGCACACGAAACGGTCGTTTCTAACGAAGATCGATAGCCAGCCCTTTTCCTCGATACGCTTCGCTCCGATTCTAATTCCGTTTCCCATTCCTTCGGTCGCGTGACGAACGATTCCCGCGATAATTCGCGTGTTCGCGTCGCACGCACCGTCGTTCTATTCGCGATCGAGGAATATAAAGCGAAAATTACCGCTCGCGCCTCCGTAACCGCGCGAATTACATCGTCGACAATGTTTCCTGCAAATTTTTCAGACGCCGGGAGGCGAACGATGGTACGTCGAGAAAATCGAGCTGACCTACAATTCCAGCGATCGACACTTCGAGCACGTCGACCTGCCAAGTAAGTCGAGTACAGCACGCCTAAGGATCTTGTCCCTCGTTCGCGCGTTAATCTTGGACTGACTCCAATTTCCTTTCTGTTCAAGACAAGACAATCAGGCTGAGTACCGGACAGAAGCGCAGCGCTATGCTGTTCCCAACGCCCGTTGGGAAGTCGTACGCCTGCAGCGACGAGAGGGAAATCCCCCTGACCGACGGCAAGAATCACGCCGTTTTGCTCCTCAGGTATATAGATTTAATGCGCGCCACGAGTCATTCTTTAGACCTATTTTTTATTTATTTATTCAACGGGATAAAATCCTTTAGTAGACATTCATAAAGTTATGTAATTAGCAGATATTGAAGTAGAAATGAATTCTGTGAAAATAATTGTTTCGCACTGTCATCTATCGGTTCTAAGTGAAACAGTTATGAGAACCGAAATAATGTTGTAATTGTTATGAATATAGTGGTTCTAGCTCATATCGGGTTTCAATTTCGGTTCTCTAGAGCCGATATTATATCGGTTCTTTATCGGCTATCTTTTTGGTTCTGTATCGGTTCGTATTCACTTTATGGTAGCTAAAAACAGATCGATTACAGTACTACATCATAGTGTAGTATTATGCCAAAGGATTCTTCCCGTAAATAAATAAATTGTAGCTCAGAGGATTCGTCGCGTATGTTAAATTTTAATATCAATATAATTGGCAAGTAAAAGTCGAAGTATCCTCGTATTTCGAAAATTCCTTCAATCAATCAGAGGAGAAACTAACAAATTAACAAAATCTTTTGAGTTTTTTAATTTTGCGTAACCTGATTTTGAACGACATCGCTCACCGCTAAACCATTTTTTGAAAAGTGATTGTCGGTTATCGCTAATAATTTCCACATAAATTAATATCTATCTTCACACCAAAAAATTAGGAATATTTTGTAAATGTTGCTCTTTTAAATAGAAAAAGTGTTGAATATGCTTATGTTTTTTTCCAAAAAAAATGGAAAAATATGCTGACTGGGTATAATCCAGCCAATCTTAAAAGTTGGTTTAGACACGTCCAGTAATTTAGTCGAGTGGTAAGTAGCTATATTGTTTTACCAAATTACATGACTAAAATTTAGTGTCCATACATAGTAAATTACAAAAATATTTGCCACCCCACTAAATTACTAGACGTGTCTGAACAAACCTTAAGAGTCTTTAAGCACGGGAGACAATATCGATTGTTACGATTTGACATTGTCCGATTAAAGCCCGATTTATACATAACCGGACCGTGTCCGATTCAGGCCGTGGCAGGGTGACTTTTCGTAATTTGTTTCGTTCATGTATAAACCGCTACGCCCCAAAATACGACTACTAATTTAGATTTCTGCACCGGAACGGACACGGCCCGGTTATGTACATGTATAAATAGGCCTTTATTTGTATTTGTGGAAAACATAGCAGTATGCATAATCGATTATTTGTCGCCCGGCGACTTATCGCCATTGAGAGCTCCAATGCTTATCGCTCGTGTCTAGGGCTCGGTTCGGACGAGCGGTTCGCACCGATTTGCCGTTGCGTTTTAGCAGAACACAGATTTGTATAAATAATTCACCCGAGTCTCAAATTCTAGCGACAATTAGGCGGCGAGTTTGCGATCGTTTGGCGGCGAATCGCTCGCCGCCAAAACACAGTGGGAACTGTCACATAAATTTGAGGCAAGAAACACAGCGGCAAATTTCCACGGCGGAAAATCGCCGCAAACTGTTCGTCGAACTGAGTCTAGCGGCTCTAAAATAAATAATTCAATGCCGTTGATAAATAAATAAATGAAATAAATAGCGACTAACGTCATCGATCATTTCAGGGAAATGAAGTTGCAGCCGTTCAAGTTCAAGAACAACGAATTCGCCGCGGAATTTTCGTGCGCGGCGCTGAGCGCTCGCGGATTCCGGGACGAAACCGCGCCCGTCGCGGTCGGTTCGACGCTGGCCGCCGCCGTCCTTCTAACTATCACCGGTTACGCGGCCTATCGTCACTTCAAGATCAAGAAGGTGAAGTACGACACCATGGAGTAAGACCGCAAAACCCTTAGGATTTGGTCCGGACGATGCCAAAAGTCGCGCGACGCCAAAACGAACGCCATCGACCACTGCGAACACAACCACCGAGGACGGCGACTCGCGTCACCGTTTCGCGCGAGATCGATCAACATTCATCGAGCTAGTCACACACACGGATACATATCGGAGTTTGTTACTTATCGGCGAACGTCGCGTCAAGCCTATCTCGCGGATATTCGTATATTAATGGAGGTTGAATGAAGCGGGACTCTTGAGAAATAGCATAGGAGACCTGTACACGCGTTTCCGGTTACAATTAAACGGATACAGTCGTTGTCGCAAACTCTGATGGTTGTATCGATAGATTTTCGACTCGTGGACGTCTATCCACGTTCCTCTGACGAGAGGAAAAGGTCGTAGTATCGTTTAAGAGGATATTGAAACGAGGAAACGTTTGCAGAGAAGTTATAAATTGTACCTATTTAGAATAACGAGCCGTCGAGTCGCATTTACTCTCTCCATTGAACAGCCTCGACGTTTCTTTCGTGGATAGCTAGTTAATGCGATTGGCTCAAACATTTTAGTAAAGGCATTGATATTTCTTGTTACATCGTGCGTCGGTACGAACATTGTATTTCATGACATCAGCAGTTGTATTATATTTTACGAGCTTCCTTTATTTAATGCCGCGTTGGAAGTCTCAGAGTCGGTGAAAGGAGAAACAAAGCCCTGTAAGGCAGCTATGAATCAAGAGGAAGGCAAAGATATTTTTACCTCGGTCGCAATCTTGATCTATGCTTCGATAGTTTTTGCGTTTCTGTAAATAGATAAGCATCATCGAGTCGTCTTAATTTCATCTACTTTGTCGTAGGTTTTAATTAAGACGGGAGTACAATATCGTTTATCTTTGTGTGCGTATAATTGAATTTGACTGTTGTGCGTGTTCCTCGTAATTTGTGAACCTTCGTGCGTTTGTTTAAAAGAAACAGCGATACTCGGAAGATCGAGCGTATCGTTTTTAGATCGTGGTTTGTATCTAATTCCTACGTGTATAACGATAGTATAGTCCCATTAATTTTTATCTTCTGATTCTCGATGTAAAATATCGTGTAAATAAGTTAATGGGCCGAGGATCGTCGGAGCAAAACGTCGAGCAAGTTCGTCGGCTTCGTCGGTCGCGCGAACATTTTTCAACGTTCTTTAATATATCACACGAGCGTCTATTCATTATTAGTTCGTGAATAGTCCATTTCGACGATATTATAGTAGCTTGTAAGTTGATTCCTAAGACTCGGAAACCGGTCGTTTCTGCAAAACGTGGTCGGCATAGGTAATCATCGTTATCGATCTTTCGTTACTAACATATAAACATATCGTAGAGAATTAGGAACGAGCGCGTCAAAGAATGGAGAAGATTCGTGTTGGACGGTGACGGAGCATCGCGGGGAAAATGTCAACGATTCGTCGATCGTCGATCGTCGATCACGCTATATATTAAATACAATCGACGGCGTATGTACCTAAGCGTAATTCGTGCACGTTCGCGCGTACAAATTTACAATTATCAATATGTACGTAACGTATAAACCTCTGTCTTCCAAGTGCATATTAAAGTTGAAACTTCGTGTGTAAATATATAAATATACGTATTATGGATATCGTGTATCGTATTTCTGTGACGAGGCGAGGCGTCGTTGCCGTGGTCGACTCGCGACTCGCGAGTAATTCGAGTGGCTCGCGCCATGCGCCGCCGGCCGCCGCGCCGCGCCGCGACGCGCCGGTCGCGTCGGTCGCGTCGACCACGGGACTGATATCTCAACCTTTCAACTTTTTAAGCTACGAAACAGGTTACTTATTACGAGAGGCCGGTATTGTCACGGAGACGATGGTCTAGATGTAATTACGAAGATGTATTTTTGTGCTAAAGCCAATCTTATTATATAGACACTATTGTAACGGCTAGCAGCGAATCGCAGGGAGTCCGTAATCTTTTCAGCTTTCCCGTAGCAAGCGCGCGATCGTTAGCGTCAGCGGAAAAACGGAGTCAGCGGGGGGATCGCGTTTTTACCGATAACGCTTCCGGCGTGGGAGGATATGCGCAGAGCGGAAATAAGAGAAAGCGCCAAGTCGCGACAATTCTGCTGGAACAGAGTCGAATTCTGAACATGTACCGCTTGACCCATTTCTGCAACGTTAAGTCTCGTCTGGATTATTGTATCGCGTCGTGCGTGCGGAACAGCGAGGATACAAGATATTTCGGGGCACAGTGACGAGCGTCTATTAAAATTGTATCATATCGATAAAATAAAGGCTGTTATACAAGTTCATTCGTTGCAAAGTTCATCTTTCATCGAGACAAAGATAGAAAAGGCCCGTTTAGGCCTCATTTATACTATATCAACGAGGTTTGCACTTTCTGAACTAGTGCAGAACCAACTGCTATCTCCTTCCGTTTTGTGAAATAGACGAAGATAGCTATAGATGAGTTCTGAATTAGTGCAGCCAGTGCAGGAACAGAAAACAGACCTATTATCGCATATGTTGTTGAGCGTTATATGTATACTGATTAACTATAGAGCGTTTTCGTTGCTAAATGAGTTTTTTCCTTTTATTGGTGACCATCATAAATAACTAAGAGGAGGTCAAAGGTTTCATGAATTGATCTCAGGTAGTAAAAAAGGAACGGTTTAGAACAACTAAACGTTGCCAGGTATAGAGTTTCACTTTGTCCAAACTATACCTGATCTCGCACAATAATCAAAATAGGAGGTATGCCACCACTCTCGGTCTACGATACAATAATCTCAACCAACATATTGTCAGTCAGTACTGAGATAGCAGCAGACCCCGAAAGGTCGACTACGAGAGAAGCCAGTTAGAAATATAGTAAGTGGTGAACAATATCTTCCAAAGATCGCTGTAGAAAACCAACATAACCGATTTAGTGAATCTTACGTGATATTAATTTACCGCGTAAGAATTATGACATGAATTTATTGACGTGTATTTATTTATGTAAAACGTGTATTTACGTCAACATATTTCCGATTCTTCGTTAGTATGTGCTTTATTTTACTCGCCCCGTGTAGGGCTCATTGATAGTATAGATTATAAACTATAAATGGACCCTCCAACCTGTCGGTTTGATATGTCGCTCCAGAATGACGCGTCAAACATTTAAGTGGTGATTGCGCTCCATGTGGCTCTGATTACAAATCACAAATTGTGATTAAAGTGTAATTGTTTATTCAATTATGAGTTATTTTCTGTGATTGTTAGTTATCCCTGACTACAGTTTGGCTGTGTAGTCAATAAATATTAACGATTACAGAAAATAATGTGTAAGTGGAATTAGTAATTACACTTCAATCACGATTTGTGATGTGTAATCAGATTACATTGTGGGAGCTTCGCTGCTTCCCACAACATTTTGTCCAACTCTGCCGTCTGCAGACCGAGGATTTGCATTGACAGTTTTGACCTACGTTTCTGGAGCGTAAACTGTCGGAAAAACCCACCTCGAACGGGCGTAAACTTCGCGAAAAATTTGCACGGATCTCTCGGCGTTCGCGATGGCAGATGTCTGTTTGCGATCGCGAAGAAGGGTGTGATGCAACATAATAATTTGGTGGAGGGCCACGGAAAAGGGCGTGAAAAGTACAGTCAAGCAGGCTTATGTCCGTCGAAGGGAACCCTCCGCCCTTTACGCAACGCGGCGCACAGTTGTCAATAGTTCATTGTCGCAATGTCCATTGAAATCTCTGCGGCACAATAGCTCGAGCAGGCAGATCGCATTGTCGTCGGCGTTGCGCCTCGACCCTCTGGCTGCGGGTAGCGCGAGCAATCGACAGGAACGCAGGCAACCAAGGATTACATCTCGTAATCTCGGATCTTGCGTGGCCGGCTTTCTTGTCTGTTGGTAATCGCACGATTCGAATCGCGCGCGCGAATCGGTCGTCGCCGCGTCGCGCCGCGCTGCGCCGTGCCGGTTCCCTTAACAACGAGCGACGGAAGCGCAGAAAATCGAACGGGAATTGATTTTCGCGCGGCAATGACGCAACCACGATGACGACGACGGCGACGACGACGGGTATCGCGAGGTCCGAGTGACGAGGGTGGAAAGGGTGGTTGGCAAGATAATTGAGCGTAATTGGGTGCGTTTGATGACAGATGTAATCCTGACGGAGGCCGGAGGCAGAAGGCAAGGGCGGGCGAGGAAGAGGGGCGACGAGGATGAGGATGGGGATGGTCTATAATTTATAAACTAGGGGCTGTTTTCGGGTAATTGCAGATAACGATGGGGCGGTACGGATAACAAGCCGACATGGGAGTCACTGGACACCGTGCCACTCCACCATCCACCGGTAACACCATAACCTTCGTTATATACTGCTATTCTCTGTATCGCTTGCATCGCTGTCCAACCATAAGTTATGTCACGCGTGACGTCGCACCGAGGGTTCGCTTAATAAATCGCGGAATCTACGTAGCTTCCTCCGACGCTGTACTCGCTTCTCGCCGGAGGAGAGACAAAACCATCGCGCGGAGTCGCAGTGAAACCGCATCAAGTCAAATGTAAACGGCAACTTGAAAGTGTCCAAGACTCCTATACATTTGCAGCATACAGATTAGGCAGGCGGATGACAACCACTGACCATAATTAATGGAACCCATCATGAATTTTATAAATATCAAACCTTTGGAAACTCGTAGAAGTCTTACGGATTTGTTGTTTCTATTAAAGATTATCAGTGGTTTCATCCGTTGCCCACAGCTCCTTGAGCAAATTAACTTTTATGCACCATCTATGTCACTAAGACCTTCAACTTTCTTCTGAATCTATACATAAATACATCACTAAATTTTCTAACACCGACCCAGTTAACCGTATATACGAAGTTGCGAATGTTTTTAGTAGAACAGAGGCGGATTTACATATAGAGCAACAAGGAGAGGGCAAGAACTGCGAAATCTCGAATAACTTGGCTGAATGTGCATACAATACTTTAAGTTCATGAAAAAAAAATATCAAAAAGATTTGAGTGCATAGTCTTTTGTTTTCAAGAAATTAATAAAAAGGTGTCGTAAAAATAATGGATTAATGTTCTCCAGATTTCTCCCTTTTAGTTCCCCCTCGCATGTAAACTGAAAAAATAGATAATCCACAGAACTGTATTTGTGGTTATACCTACCAACACTTTTGAGGCCATTTTCTCAATAACTTAAAGTATTGAATGCACGTGCAGCCAAGTCGTTCAAGATTTCGCAGTTTTTGCGTAAATCTTGGGCCAAGGAAATTGAAAAAAATAGTAAAATGTTTTTGTGAATATCAGTTCTAAAATAAGATGCCTTGTATAAATAGATCTTTAAAGTGTGATATGCAACCTATACGAGTATTTTCCTAAGTGAATAAAATAAGAAAGGGCGGCATACACTTGTTAGCCTAGGGGCGCCAACTTTCGAAATTCGCCCCTGTAATAGGGACTTGGAATTATTCAATGACTTTGCATGTTCTTTTAAAAGTTATAGTCACCAAATTATTCGAATTCTTTTAATTAAGCAACCTTTTCTATAATCTCTTCTGTTATATTATCGCTATATTTTCCTTATTATATTATTTAGTTATTATATTATATTATTTTCGGATAGCATTGGCATATACGCTCTCTCGATAACACTTTCATTATCAATGTACACCAACGGGAATTAGTTTCCGTATAATTGAAAATAAATAAATAAATAAATAATTGCGCACTGCGACTCGTTTAATCGATCCGAAGGCGACCGTGCATTTCGTGGCTCGTAATATGCCTTTAATGGTCGGATAGGCTTCGAGTTTCCTCTTTAAAGCGTGCTTCACACCTTGTTGAGCGAGAAAAAGCATCGGCCGCCGGGTCGCGTCGGTCGCCCGCCGGGAATCCATTTAGTTCGGATAAAAGACTCTTCGACTACCTGGGTTTTACCTTCCCGGGTTCTCTGAGTAAGTAATTGCAGCTATATTTTGACAAGCCGGTGGTTTTCCTGTTTTCGCAGTCGAGTGGATGGCGGCGCGACGCTGTTTGCTCATGCAGGCGACAAACCAAATACAATCGCGGTAAGTGGGTTGCGTATTGATTCTGTTCCGTGCTCAAGAGTTACGTAAATTTCAATTCATATCTGATATTGGATTATTCTCTCGTATCGTTCGATCGGATGAAGCTGTTACATAAACAGGGTAGCGGCGCAGTGAGTTTGAAGAAGGAAAGAAATTGAATCGGAAAGGTACGCTTAGCAAGCGCGAGACTGTGGGGTGAGAGAAGAAAGAGCAGCTCCTCCGAGCGCATGTTTGGCTTCTAATCAGCGGTGCACGTGGATGCACCGGAGGAGCGATTCATGGAGCCGCTATAAATACAATTCCTGGAGGTATGACGCGATAATTACTCAATTCCCACAGCGTAGTAAGTAGTTTGGCCAAGTTGGACGCGATAAGCTGATAAAGGAACGGCACGGCCTTGAGGTGTCTGCGTAGTCAGCGCGAAGAATCGTCGTAACAGCGGTTCGTTTTCACTTCGAATACGTCATCTTCCTACTCGTAGACGGCTAACGAAGTCGCGTGAACTTCTGCAAATTTATTCTTTACAGGCTCTCGTTACAAACGCGCGGGAAGAACACTGCGAAAACGCGGAGAATGCGGCAACGTCCGGGACGCGTTTGGTTTGCTCGTCTTCGTCGAAGCGAGGAATTGAAAATTCGATTAAAACATGTTCGCGAGGGAACAGCTAATGGCGACGCCAACGCAACACAGCGAGAGACTGGGGCGCAACCTCTAATTAAATAAATCTTGGTTGCGGTATGGACAATTTCATCGTTTGAAAGCCATCCCCCGATAGAAGGGGAGAAGAGTGATACGCACACAGGGACAGAAGATTTTCGAGGGTCTGGGACGCCTATCTGCTCCTATTGGGGGGTGCTCCGGCCTCGCCGGCGTGGCACAATGACGTAACGCGAAACCTACCAAACTTTCCCCTCGTTTCGCATTTTTTACACCGTCGCAAGGACGCGTACGTGTAACGACGATCGGCAAATTACGACCAGCGAATTCCTGTCTCTCCGCGGAGCCGAGGACTCTCTCGGATTCGCGCGCGGAAACGCGTCATCGCGCGGGGAAATCGAATCAGGTGATTTCGCGAGAGGAGGATCAGGGATGATCGCGACAAATCACCCGCTCAAATTCGCATATTACCGGCTTAGCAGCCGACCGATTCGTAAATATACAAGGGTGGCGTTGTGTGCGCGCACCATGTGGTGGTCGGTGCGACCGTCGACGAGAGCGCGACGGAGGAAGCGGATTGCGTCGGGGCGAGGAGCGAGCGAGACGGCGTGAGACGGGGAGAGGGACAGGAACGTGGCGTGAATGGGAGGGAGTTCATAATAACATCGAGGGGGCAACAGGGTTCTCTGTGTTCAGATGCTCTTTTCAAGAGTGAGAACCCTCCTCGACGCGCATTCAAGTGTCGCCGCTTTGTAATACCTCTTAATACCGCTCGCTGTCGTCGTTATTAAGGATCCGGAACATATTGTCGGTACAACAGTGGCAATACCTCTATGGCGTCAAGCCTTTATTGTTGATTCTCGTGCGCGCGCCTTGTCCGCGACAGGAAGCGGAATGGGAGCGTGATTTAAAAAAAAAGGGGGACCAAATTTTCCGAATTTTCCCGAATTGCCGCGCCCCTAGAATTTTCGAATGGCCCCGGAAACACGTCGAAAGTTAAAGAGGAGGCCTAATTTTGTCAGGATTCGTTGGAACTTTGGAACGCTTGGTTTACGCTCAATATTTTTATAGCCGCGTTCGAAAGACGAAAAACGAGTGTGAGAACGAGTCCGTAGGGCTTGGTAGATTTATGCCAGCATGCAAGAGTCGTACTTTACCTGCAGATAAATCGCGCGAGTCAGCGTAAGACGATTCTAGACAGAGAACTGCGTCCACCTTTTTCCCACAAAACTCACCTGACACAGACCGCGTAGATAAGACGACGTCGAATATGCGAGGTGGCATATATTAGAAGCGGTCTCTCGACACGTGCTAACGCGAAATCAAAATACCAAATATACAGAAAAATCCGACGCGACGTGAAAACGCAAGAGATTTAGGTATGGCAGGCGCAGAGGCGCATTTACGTGTAGGCTAATTAGGCTGCAGTCTAGGGTGGCAAATTTTGGGCGAAAGAAATTGAGACATTGGATGGGAAAAGGATACATAGGTTAAAATACAATGTCAAGAAAATCCTTTTCAAAGTTTTCATTGTATAGTATTACTTCATGAAAGGTAATGTAATTAGTAAACTGCGGATTGTTTATGCAAATTCAAATTTTTACAGCCACAGAAAAAAACTGAAGCTTCTAAACATTATAAAATGTATTTTTGCATTTATGCACATTCTTATAGGTTTTTGAATAATGAAAATTGTCAAAAATGCATAAACATCTGCAGTCTAGTAATGAGACTCAGGGATAATAATTGAATGGAATTACATTATTTTTTGTTAAATATTACCGCAATAAAAGCTACGAAATTGATTCTCTTGAAATGGTATTTTAGTCTATGCGCTTTTTTCCATCCAAGGCCTCAATTAAAAAAGATAGTAAAATACTTTTTGCCTGTAGATAGCACAGATTTCCATTCTAAACTCAAATATCTTGAATGAATAGAACCTTAAGGTGTAATATGCATCCTATATTCGTATTTGTTTCGTATATGAATAAAATAGGAAAGGGAGATAGACGCCTGTAACCTAGACACACCAACTCTCAAAATCCGCCCTTGGGCAGGCGATCAGAAATGCTTTATGTTTCCCGATAGAAAATCTCAAAACGATATCTGCGGTGTACAATATGGCTGTTCGTTAGAAACGACAGATTTCGAGCCTAATAAAGCGACGAGAGTCATTTTTCAGAGTCTATATAGCGAATTTGATGACACATCCCTATTACGCCCACCCTCTTAAAAGTCTTTCAACCACCCATCGACACGATAATAATTAGCGGTTGCTATAAATCTTGTCACCCTCTCTGCTAGCGCGCAATTATACCGCAAAGTATATCCACGATGCGAAACTAAAAAGTGGCGAGTTTTTGTTTGAATTTAAATTAAGCACGACGATATTTCAGAGCGAAGAACTGTTCTATCGTCGTAGAATTGCATTCTGTATTTGTTTAATAAAAATGTTTTTCTCTAGCAAACGCGCTAACATTCGCTGCTCGTTGAAGATAAAAGGATCCTGCGCCCAGGTCTCCTGGAACGGACCCTTTGATGGACCCGCTGGATACTTATTGTTATCCCACGCGACATGTTTAGTGGACGCGCGTCGCAACAGGGATGATGACAGTCCACCGTTTCAACTACCCTCAAATCACCGAGCGTATCTAACTAACCGTATAATCGACGATTCCGACCTATTACGACATCCTACGCGTTGCACCTTTCCCCTTAAACTACAGACAAGTACTGCGTCACAGAGACAACTGCAATGTATTATGTAAGACTCACAGTTTTTTTAAAAGTCTTTGAGATGGACGACGTAAAGAAATAAATTCGGCGCGATATAAGGCAAGTGGTTAAAGGCAAAATGACGCATGCCACATGTTTTCATTTTCGACTTACCATTAATATTTAAAGCTCTTTATGTAGTTCTTTATGCTTTTCGCTGAAGCATCGTGTATTGTAATCCTGAGATAGCAATTTTATCAGCGGCTTTAGCTCTGGCAATATTATTGAGTCTCTATTTTTATGATTCGTAATATTATTAAGACATTCTTTAATGTCATTATTAATTTGATCTATATTGTATCATCAACCCCTTGTCCAGAGTTAGAAAAATTTTATTCGAATAACAAATAAAAAATGACAAATAAATCTCCAAGATTTAGTGTGTAAAAATATGTAGCGTTATTCGAGTCAATTTCATTTGAATAAAAATTTATTCGTTATTCTCTATTAACGTAAGTTCATTCGTTATTTTTATTGAAACATTTATTTGAATAATGCTCAACTCTTCTCTTGCCCTACAATTTTTGTCAGGCTACTGATACATGAATCACTTTAAGCTGGAGATAAAAATATAAAATATGTAGGTAAAAATTGGGCAAGATTAAAAAATAATATAGTACATTTGTAATTATCGAAAACTCCTTAAACATTTTTTTCTTCATTTTTAATAATCTAACAATGTTCATTCCAATATTTGAGACATAGTCCGTATCATAATATGGACTGTAACACATTATTATATTTTGGTAAACATTAAATTTCCGCTGCGTCGTTGTAGAAAAAGTTTTGTTTAATTATTTTTGTAAGAAGAGAATTTTAAATGTCTTTTTTCAATAAAACAAAAGCATAACTTCTCCGAAATAATGTTCTAATTTTGAAAGCAGTGAAAGTGTTAATACCTAAGCGATCGGCTCCTGTTACATTTGTGTTCGTATGCGAATAGAAAAAGGAGAGTTGTCGATCTTCCGGTAAGCGGAAGATCCGGGTTCGAATCCCGAGCCAAGCAATCCGATCGATCGACTCTTCTTCTCCTACACAACGATAATTACCGATTTCCAATTTGACGCTTATTTTCTTTTAAATCGCGTCCGCGGTGATCTTGAAGAATAATTCCGTAAGAGCGGCAAGATGATCGAGAAAGAAAACGAGCCGATGCGACGCATAAATTGCGTCTAAATCGAGTTGGCAAAAACAGAGGCGAGGCGGTGAAGCAGGCGATCGCGTATAAAGTTACGAGCCGAGCGCTTTAGACCGCCTCTAGATCGAAGCGATCGTGTTTTCGAGCGTACACGCGGGCCCACTGACACGAAACCGTGGCATAAAGTGGCTAGTGACACATAAAGAGCATATTTTCGGGCATTAGAGAGGCCCCTCTTCTGCCCCTCCGCAGAAGGGCCTGAGCAGCTACCTGTGTTCACGCCTGTTCGCGCTTTCCATCGCCCCGGAATCTCCCGCCCCGATCTCTCCGTCGGCCCTGTTAATGGGGAAATAACCGACGGATTACGTCGCCTAATCCTCCCGCCAACGCGATCTCATTGTCGCGAGGGGATCGAGCGAATCTTGCGTTTTGTCCTCCCGTCGCCTTCGAGATCCTCCATCTCCGGGAACCGAGAACGACCTCTCTCACGTCGAATCATCGCGGGGGCCGATAACGATCGCACGGTCGCGCAACGTTTCTCGACGTTGAACGTCTGCCCCAATCGTACGATTTCCTGAGAACAGCGACGCCCGTTCCGGTCGAACGATTGAGCTGGCGGCGTCGAGGAATGCCGAAACAGCAGCGTAATGAAATCGAGGGTGTTTAGGGAACGAGGCTCGAAGAACCGGTCGAGGTTCGAACTTGAAACTGTAGATGAGCTTGCTCACCTGCGTGCATCGAGAATGTCAGCTTCTAAAAATAAACCGAACCGATTGTCGATGGGGTCTAGCGGTGGCGCGAGTACGAGTTACGCGAGCACCAAGATAGTCCCTATCTCGAGCAGCCGGTGTCCAGTGTCGGCCACCAACACGTCCGCCAGTCCCTTCGACACCCGCGACTCGAGCGAGACCCCGCTTATTGTTCCTCCACGTCAATTTTATAGATATAACCGTGTATCTATGTAGGAGCATACCGACACCGTTTACACGGAAATACGAGATGCACCTGACCGTTCTTGTCGCTCGATTCGATCGACCGCGACATCGGTCGTGCGAATCGAATAGAAATTCGTTCGACCTTCGATCCTCCGCTTTCCGAATCCGAATACAGCTTGTCTGGTCGAATCCGTCGCGGCACAAAGAACCTTGGGTTTCGTTGAAATTCGAATTTAAAGCGCGGGTAATTGCGAGCGATAAAGCCGGCGCGAGTTTTTCCAGGGCGAGGTAATCCGATGGCAAGCGTTTCCATCGCTTAATAGCGATATTCGTTGGTTCGCGAATCTCCCTTTGCCACCGTAACTTCACTCGACCCGCGAACGCGTCATTACAAATCTCTGTGCACTTTGTCCGTCGCTCGTCGCTGCTCGTGAAACCGTAGGATACTTGAGAGTAGCGGGCGAAGGGTTACAGAGGAGCGTCGCGACGCGGGTCGACGCGGTGCGGCGCGCGTTCAAATCTACGGGGCAGTCCAGTTTAATTTATCCGAATTAACGCCGGTGAAGATTGCAGCCCGTTTGTCGGCGAGCTTCAAGGGGCTGAACAAGGACGAACAAGAGGATCGTCGGGTCGATTTTGCACAGAGCCATTTTGGAATGCAATTAAACGCAGTACAGCGAAATACGACGCTGATGGTGCCGGTGGTGTTGCTGGCGCCGCGCCGCGCCGCGCCGTTGCTCCGTGCCACTCCGCTCTGTTCCGCTTTGCTTCGTTCTGTCGCTTCCCTCCTACGACCGCCTCTCCCCCCTCGCCCCACCTCGCAAACCTTCGCGCCCCTGCCTCAGCCTCCTACTGCAGAAATACCTTCGTTTGTCCCAGGTACGAGCAGTGAAACTTTTGACCGACGGCGAAAGACCCGTCGCGATGAAAGACTAGCTCGTTCGCAACGCGGACAGACCTTTTCTTCCAATTTCCGGACGCTTTGACCGAGTGAAGAATCGCGATCGAAAACTTCTGCGTTTGAAAACGCGAATCCTCGATCGAAAAAACGCCTCGCGTGGAAATTCCGAGCGTCGAATGCGGAAAGAATCGTGAGAAACGCGGAAAGCGCGAAGCGATTAGAAAGAGTAATCGCGAGAGTAAACGACTTTTAATGGGCAACGAATTTCCCGGTAATCTTGAGAAAAAAAAAGAAACGAGAAGGAGGGGGATGAGCAGGGGTGCGAAGAGCAGAGGAAGAAGGAAGCGGTCGACTACTGTGCACTCTCCGGATCGTTTTGATAAGAAAACGCGTCCCTATCTTACGGGGGATGCGCGAGAGGGTGCGAGAGGGTGCGAGAGGGTGGTCGGAGGGGCTGACAGCGAGCGTAGGAGGAAAAGAGAGAGAGAGGAAGCGGGGAAAATGGCGGCTCGGTAGAAATCCGACACCAAATCGAAGGAGACGCCATCGCAAAGCGCGGCGCCGCCCCTCTATCATCGGCTCTTGCCTCCACCGGTGTCATCGTTCTGTCTAGAAACTGCGATGTTCTCCAAATTAAAACGATTTTCCACGGTCGCGACAAAAGGCTCCCCGAATTAATCGCCAGCGTCTCGTCGCGCCGCGAACTCGCTAGGAATTTCGCCTACTCGTTCTATTCCCCCTTTTTTGGTTCGAACCGAGTGCAAGCGTTTCAAAAATTTCGATCGAGTAGCGTGCTGTTGTCAAACCTGATACGAACGTATCAGCCGGATGGTAATTCCAAAGTTCTGGTTACTCAAAGCGTTACTCGCACAGCGTTTTATACGAATCGGTTTATTGCTCGTTGGTACAAGTTTTACTCGCCTCGCGTCGCAAACAGCAAGTAAGAGTTGGGGAGCAGCCCAGCCGAGTTCGAGACGTCGCGTCGCGTCGGCCGAAAGCGGATGCATTCCAGATTTGTCAGCCTCGTCACGGCGAGCAGCGGCGAACGACGTACGGATGGTAATTAGTCGGAAAAGGCGGAGCGGATTCAAAGGATTGGCGAGGCGTGGCGGACATTGAGATTTTCGTTCTCGTTAAAAGACATCTTCGTTCGTCTGTCGGGATATCGGTTCTCATTGATCTACGTTACGCCGCGCCGGTGGTCTGACGGTCTTGACGTTATTTTCATCGGTGCGAACACTCTTCGAACTTCCTGCTCCGCCAGCCTCCACGATTTCACGCGACGTTTTCCCAATCTCTGTACGATTGCGCCCTTCAAAAGGAACAATATTTATCACGACCTTCGTCGTCGGGTACCGATATCGCGGAGACTCTATCGAAATGCAGAGCGACCAAGGAATTTCTGTTTGAAGTTCGTTAAGTTGACGGCTGGTTGCCACGTTTCGTGGACGGAAAGAGCAGTGCATACGCGAATAAAACTCGAGATAAAGCGCGACAGACAAGGCAGGGAATTGTTGCCGGTTGTTATGAAATTAGTCGAACGCGAAGCGCGATAACACCGTTTAGAATCACAACACGGTGTACGGTAACGTTGACGCGTTTCGTTTCCGGTGTTTGCCGGTCACCTCCTATATTCTCAGACGCCCGCAAACTCGCGTACCAGACTCGCTCGACCACACGCAATCGCGCGATTACGCGGGATTTTGGGTGGCGGCGCGGAAGGAAACCGACGGACAGCGGCGATCGCGTCTCGTCGAAAAAGGGAAAACGAAACCGTCGAGACTACAAAAGGATTTGGCGTCCTTGCAAGAAGAGCGCGGAGTCATCTCCTGATTTCCTATAAAGTTGTGAAACGATCGACCATGCGACTCAGGGGGAGAGGGTGACCAGAGTGAGATTCGACTAATCGTTTCTGGAACTCGTCGAGGACGTCGACAGGTGAGGATCCACCGGTGCGGCCAGAGCAAGCTGGGAACCGTGCACGCTGAATGGGGTGGCTTTCGCCGGGGGTAGAAAGCCCGTACCGCCCCCGAGCTCGACCAATGGGGCGAGCTCGCGCGCTGCCCACCGACCAATCCAGTCGCTGGAACTCGTCCGACCGCGCCGCGCTCCACTCCTCTCCGCGCTCGAGCGCGCCTCGGGAAAAAGAGGGCCAAGCGGAGAGGAAGAGAGAACACCACCGCCAACACCAACGCCGACACCACCGCCGACACCACCACCATCGCACCATCCTCGACCCCGTCCTCCACCGAGTACATCGCCATCGGCATCGGCATCGGTGCGAAATAATCGGCAGTGCCAGCGGCACCACTACCATCGTCGTTCGAACCAGCAGTGCCAGCAGACCGCGTTGTCCGCGCTTCGTCGCGATACTTTCTGCCAACACGGCCAGCCGATAGTTCTCGATTCGACCCGAAATCGAATCGATCCACCGCTTTCTTCGCCAGCTGAGAATCCCCTCGCCGAGCGTTCGATCTTTCGGCGATCGTCCGAATTCCTCGGCTTCCGAATCTCTCGGCGGAACTCGTTGACGGTGCACAGTGGCAACGAGAGTATTTCCAGTGTTATGTAGCAGACGTGAAAAAGCTGTCGTTCGCGAGCCGTGAAGTGTGACTCTGTTCAGGGATGAAGTGAACGATCCGAAGGAACGGACAGGTGCACAGGTGAAGTGATGAGAGTTCGATAAGGTTCCGTGACGCGGGAAACGATCGATCGTCGGACGTTACCAGTGACGCAAGACAGCTCTCGATACCGTTTCCGTAACGCGAAAGCGTCGCGCGGTTGCAATTTATGAATGGAAACTCGGATGACGGGGACATGAATGAAACGCGGCTGATTAAACAACTATACGGCGTTGATCGTTCGAGCAGCGGATGCTTGCTTTCGTCACGAGCTATTCATCCGGCCGATTCGTAGACACACGCCGCTCCGAATCGCTTCTGCTTCTTGATCGATAACGCGACCGTTGGCGCGAAGCCTTCCACGTCCGACGGATAGACGAACGGATAGCCGCCGGAGGGTAGAACCGAGGACCGCTCGCTTTTGAAACGAGGGGTCGACGGAGAGACGCGTCTCGATTGATTCATGAATAGCGGCGAATCGGTTAAGGATGTCCGACAGTTCGGATCAACTGTCATCGCCGAACAGCGACTGCAACAGCCAGATGGGCACCGTGCATCGAAATGCGCCCGCCGTGCAGTACAACTCGTCGATGGCTCTGCTACCTTTGACCCATCACTCCCTTTCGCAGAATCTAACGCCCGCGTCGAACGGCAGCCCTCAGTATCCGCAACAGTTGACCACATGCAGCTCCACGAATCCGTTCGCCAACGTTGGCAATATCAGAGAACTCTGTCTGGGATCCAGTACCACTAACTTTACACCGGACCAGATATCTTGCATGTGCGAGACGCTATTGCAGAGTAAGGATATCGAGAAGCTCGCGAGGTAAGCTGCACTCTTTGTTTCCTTCGGGTGAACGCGACCGTCGCGTCGCGTCGCTCAGATTGCTTGGAAATCGATTGGCATGCTTAATTTCTTGATTACTTCTTCAGCTGCGAAAGACGCGTGGATCTTTCTTAATCAGTCTCTCGTATCTCTTGCCGACTCGTATTTACGCGCAATAGTTCATTTCCATTTCCATTCTTTCGAAGCTGAAGAGTTAAAAGCTTTTCCACTATCACGCGATAGTGCGACACTAACAATAAGAAAATCAGGCAACAATTTTCAGAAACAATAGACCTAACATCCAGCTAATATCATCAATAATTAACATCAATAGTTAACGCAGAATGCAACACTGATAATGATTAAGAAAGCTAAACAGTAAATGTTTGGATCAGGTGTCTGCGGTCCCTACCACAGGGTGAGCTCCTCCGCGGCGGCGAGAGCGTTCTAATGGCGAGAGCTGCGGTAGCTTATTACCAGGGAGCCCATCACGACCTTTACTCCATCCTGGAGAGTCATCCGTTCTCGCCGCAACGGCACGCGGAACTCCAGCAAATGTGGTTCAAGTCGCACTACCGCGAGGCGGCGAAAATCCGCGGCCGACCGCTCGGTGCCGTCGACAAGTACAGGATACGGAAGAAGTATCCGCTGCCCAAGACGATCTGGGACGGCGAGGAAACCGTGTATTGCTTCAAGGAACGATCGAGGAGAAAACTGATCGAGTGTTACAGAAGTAACAAATATCCGTCGTCCAATGAGAAGAAGGATCTCTCGGATAAAACTGGTCTGACTCTCACTCAAGTCTCCAACTGGTTCAAAAATCGTCGTCAGAGAGACCGTACACCGCAAACGAGACCGTGAGTAGATTTTCCTTTATTTTTTATACTTCGTAGCAGCGTTTCTCAACCTTTCTACCATGCGAGCCAACACATTTCGTTGGAATGTACTTACACGCGGTCCAAATGTTTGTAGAGTGAATTCTCGTTATAAGCGACCCAATTGTTGTTGAAGCATTTCATTGGTTACATTGTGAGATTCGATTGGTTACATCTCATGCCGACACATAATTCTTAGACCAGATAATCATACGTCAGAGTAGATTTTTCTGGTATTTTTTTCTTTTCTATGACGTAACAGTCGTTTATAACGAATCATTGAAACCGAAATTGCTTATATCGTATGGTTGCTAATATCGAGAATTCACTGTAATATACAATTTTCAGAACCTGATGTACTGATGTCATTGTATATTGCACTAATTAAGTCCGTCGTAGCATAATATGAAACAAACACAAGGTGAATGTCCCAATTTCTACTCGTTTAAACGTTTACTCGTCATGAAAAAAGTGTGAAAAATTTGTTTGTAACAAACATGTGCAAAAATACATAAACTAATTAAGAAAATGTTTCAAAAATATGTTTCAAGACGTTTAAGTACTAATAATGACTAATTCAATGTAGTGCTCTAAATGTCTGTATTTCTGCTCACGAAAAATGACTCGCAAAAAATCTACATTGAGAGTAAAATACAGTAAACATTTTTAGTATTAAATACGATTTATCTTTGCATACATTACATTCGGCCCGATTATCGAATTACATACAACGAAGTTGCTGTTCCTTAACCCAAGCAGTAAGAATGCGATCAAAACGAGATAAGTTTCCTGTTTAAAAATTGTTTTCAATGCTTATGTTGCACTTTCTTTGCAACAAAACTCTGCATCCCTCGCATAAATGATCAAATAATCTATAATTGTTTTTTTATAACTATAGTACAAACTTAGCATTTGTAATAATGAGAAAAAAAAACCGAAATGAGCAGCAATCGACACACGAGTAGAAATTGGGACATTTATAATTGGTTATAGCAATACAGGGTGTAACAAAAACGTTGCACGTCCTTGAAAGGGGTGATACCTGAGGTAATTTTAAACAACTTTTTCCTCAGCGAAAATGTTAAGTGGGGCTTTGTTAACGAGTTATTAACGAAAAACACCAACCAATCAGAGAGCGAGTACGGTGTACGAATTTCGGCGCGGGCTACAACTATGCGCAGCATTGGTCTGCCATCGCCCGCGCCAAGATTCGTCTACTGTTCTCGGTCTCTGATTGGTCGGTGTTTTTCGTTAGTAACTCGTTAACAAAGCCCCACTTAACGTTTTCGCTGAGGAAAACGTTGTTTAAAATTACCTCAGGAGTCACCCCTTTCAAGGACGTGCAACATTTTTGTTACACCCTGTATATCATGTTGTGTCAATAAAAATTTCGAACTTTTTCGGCAACGTAAAGTAACAAAAGAATGTTGTAAGTAGCTAATTACAGTTTTTCTTCTAATTCCAGAATCTTGTTGGAATTTTTGTTTCCGATAAATCTAGAACTCGAAATTTATTTCCATCACCATTTTTGAAACTTTGATGTTGGATCACAACTTTGGAATAAAAAAAAAAACAAACAAAATTCAATCAAAATCTATTTTATACAATCTTAATGTAGACAAATATAACAGAGAGAGTTTTGCTCGATTACATTTTTCACTCATTCAGTGCAAAAATTGATGAAGCTCATTCAATTTTCTGGCAGGTTTACTTTTTCCTTAATCCATTCAGGTCCTAAACTGATTTGCGTAACGCATGAAAAAGATTGCGATAACGCAAAGTTGGGCCTCGATGGGTTAAATCTGACTATCGAAATCTGTTAGAAATGAATTAGTTCGTCATCATTCCTCGGCCCGTTAATAAATTGAATGCGGCCCAACATTGGGCCGCGGCCCATAGATTGCGAAACGCTGCTGTGCAGGGTTTCTTCGACAGTTCGCGCGGAAGCCCTTCGGAAGGCCGTTAACGTGGTCGAGAGGGCGAAGAAACGCGCGCTGTTCGGCTTTTCACGCAGAAAATTGGCCGTGAAGGCGACCGAATCCCAGGCTCGGGGTACGAAGCGTCCCGCGGCGACGCTTCGTGCATGCAGGGCACGTGTGTCGACGGGGGGTCTCGAATTTTCCACCGAGCAACAAGTGTTTCGACATGTGTAGTGGACCGTGCGCCCTTTTTTCGGGGAGCACGACGGTCACTTCGGAGACGGTAAATCATTCTCTACGAGCCGCAACTGGTCGAAATTCTCGTCGACGATCGCGTTTGGGAGGAGCGACGCGGCGCAGAGGAAATCGCACGACGCGGATGCCTCGAACGAGTCGAATTTCGCCGAGGAAGATAACGGAACGGTTTCGCCGCGTTTTCCTAGGACCGCGTCCCCACTCTTTCGCGTTTTCCAACGAAAGCCGTCCACGCGGACGCGCTTATCGAATTTCCACAAGTCGCCGACGCCCTCCGCCGTAATTGAAATCGAGAACCCGGCGAATCGCGTAAGCCTAGAACCCGACGGAAATTCGCGATTACCCAGTCGTTATTTGTAAACGCTCCGATACGGCCGGACGGACTCGAGAAGCGAAGACGGAGTCGCAGTTAGATAATGCTGAACGCATGTTCAGCCGTTTATTGATACAACACTGCCTACGAATCGGCGATAAGATAAGCCCGGTCCGATTAATCGCTTCGAGCTTCACGTCGGTCGTAAGCTGCCGCGTAATTTGGGGATCAGCTTTCTTCGATTAGCCGAGGGACTCCCGGAGTCTTTTCAAGGCGTCGAAGTCCTCCTACGCGGACGCGATCATGGAAAATTGTTTACGACCGCAGGCAGAGCATGCGTACGTAGAGAGAGAGGCCGAAGGAGTGAAGGAGCTTGAGCAGCGTTGTTATGGCTACGACGTGCCTCGGTCACGGTCCGCTTTGGACCGCGAGCGGAGCGCGGCGGACCAAAGAACGCGCGATACTCTTTCACGACGACACCGTCGATCGACGAGCGCCGCAGAGGAACGTTAACCGAAAATTAATCGTCCCGGAATGAAAAGAACTCGCGTTTTTCTCGCGATCCTCAAAACCTGGTCGAGACTCGTCGAAGAATGTCTTCGTTGTCGAAGGGAAAAATTCTCTTTCAAGGGGGCGAAGGAGCTCCGAGCTTCCACCCTCTTCCCGCCCTTAACGTCCTCCCTCGGCAAAGGTTGTAGGAAAAGGAAACGCGACGCCCCATTACCGTTTTATGACACAGCTTCGGTTACGTCTCTCGTTTCACCATTGAGCTGTTCGCACTACCAATAGTTTACTACATAAAGGCCATGACCGGCCCTCCGCCACGCTGTTCCGACTTATCTCGGCGCGCGCCCCGCTTCGGTCAACCCGCGCCGCGTCTATCGCTACTTGCTCTTCAATTTTTGCCCGCGTTCGCGATCCCCGACCCTTCCGAGTCGCCGAGGCTTCCGCGCCTCGGACCTTGAAACGCGACCATAAAAATCCGCTCACCATGGCTGCGAAAGAAGGACGAAGGGGAAGCGCGAAGCAGAGCACGGCGAGGGGCGGAGCTGGGCGCACATGGACCACCGTGCACGCACGTGCGTGTCGTGAATGCGTGTGCGTGCAAAGGATCCGCGGCCGGAGCAGAAAGAAAGAACGAAGAGGGTGGGAAGGGAAAGGCACGCGTGTAAACGACCGAAGCATTTGTTTCGAGGGCGCGAAGGAGAAGAAGCAGGAACGGAGGAGAATACGGTGGCCTCTCTCGTTGACCTTTGTCGTTTCGCCGGTTTCCTTTCCAGCCACTTCGCCGAGAAAGTTCTCGGAACGAGCGTAACGCGCGCGCATGTGTGCGTGACCCCTTAATAGTTAGGTCGGTCCCGGGCCAAGGGTCATAGGTTTTTTCGGGTTCGCTCCTAAGACAATGAGAAACCTTCCATGTGTTCCTCGGTCAGAACCTTTTCTCCTTCTTCGACTTTTCTTCCCTCCGTCCCTCTTTACGGAACGGACGTAGATTTATGGCCGCTCCCCGGGCAATTTTTCTCAACGACACGATTTTTGGCTACGCGCGTCGGGTATCCGCGCTTGCCTGCTCCCCCAGGGTCGACCGAATCTCACGGAAACCGCCGCGCCGCGCCGTCCGGCATCCGCGAACGATCCGGGGAATCCTTTCAACGAGGAACACGTTTTCGCCGTTTCAGAGACATGTTGCCGCTAAACTGCCAGGGCGGCACGAGCAACGCGATCAGCAGCTCCATGAGTAACGGTGGCAGCATTCAGTCGCTGCAGAGCATCGATCCGGACAGCCCGAACCTCGCCATGTCACCGCTGACGACGGTGGGCATGTCGCCGGTGGGCATGAACCCCTGCAGCCCCATGGGCATGAGTCCCATGACTCCTCATCATCACGGATACGCGACACCCGTTACCCCGTCTTCTGTGCACACCGCGCACCCCCACAACGGCGGCCTCAGTCCCATGAACGACGTCAAAGCCGTGTGCTACAGCCGCGGAGTCTACGAGACTGGTAAGTATCTTAATATCTAACATTTAATTCATTACGATCTTAATCATTAATTTTAAAAAATAAACTTTACTTGAATATTCCCAAATGCCACGTTATGAGATTCTCCAGAAGTCATAGTTCAATTGACTATCCATATACTCTGAATCGAATACCGATTCCGCTTGCGATCTGGGTGTTTTTTTTTTTTTTTTGACTCTACTCTCTCTTTTACATAACACACACTTAGTGTAATCAATAAAGCGTCTAAGCAACTTGATTTCATCTGGAGACACACCCATAATTTTAAAGATCGTAAATGCTATATCTATCCGTACAACTCTTTAGATCGACCCGTCTTAGATTATGCTAGTGTAATATGGGCTCCCCACCAAGAATACCTTATATCGGTACTGGAAGGCGTTCAGCATAAAATTAGAACACTATAAGTTGGGGCGTCCTATGGTCAGTAATGATCATGATTATCCTCCGTAAATGCGTGAACTTGGAATCATATCTATATACGAGAGATTCATCATGGCAGATTTGTTATTTCTATTCAGGATCCTTAATAATCTAATCAACAGTGCACAGATTCTACAGCTTATTAGCTTCAATGCGCCCAGCAGACCCTTAAGATACTCTCTGCTTTTTAGTATTATATCCTATAGAACTAACCTCGTTCATCACGACCCGATAGCCTGAATTTGTATAAGAGGTAATTCAATCGCTATGAATGCGAACTTATTCGCTGCGTTCAGAACTGTTACTAGTAATAAGATTAGTAATACTTAGCAGTATATACTAGTGTTCACTGTCTCACTCTTTTATCTTTTCTTTATTTTTATTACTACTTTACTTATTAATTCGTTATTACTTTTTATCTCTTATCCTACAATTTTTTGTTGCACTACTGTACGTCTTCATACGTATTATTGTAAAATTGGGAATATCTCCCGTTAATATACATATAAATAGGGCTTTCCTAGCTAATAAATAAATAAACATTGTTCTTGCAGAGCAGAGCTCCGTGTATTATTCGAGTCACTCGAGCATACACCACCAGTACCACCAGCAATCGCATCATCAGATGATGAGCACCTCTCATCGCCATCACCACCAGCAGGGGATGCCTGCCGGTTACGAGATCATGCTACCGCCCCCTCAACACTCGATGTGACCAACGGACTACGAGGCTGCCGATCGGGACGAGGCGAATCACGGTCAGAACGAGTACGTTTTCGCGCGCGTTCACCCCTTCGCCTGACTTGATGCCTCTACCGAACCGGTGGTTCGCGTCGACGACCAAACGATAACCTTTCGCGCGGCTTAACCGCCGGAAAGGAACAACATTTTCGATTCATCTATCATCGATAAAGACTACTGAGTGGCAGCGCGACTCGCGACTGCGACGCGAGGAGGATGGTGGGTCGGAAGAACCATACCGGCGCGCGTGGTTGCCAATGAAAAGGCGCGATCGTTTGTAAAAGTTCTGGGAGGAGCTTCGTAGGAGAACTGGTTTTGCTCGCGCACCCTCCACCGAGGTTCGCAAAGGTGTTCGGTGCGTGCGCGATGGAGAGTTCGGATCCAGCTGCTCTTTGCTTGCGATCGCGATTCTCGTAATAGAGAAAGGAGAAGCGTGAAACGTGTAAATCGATGTCGCGGTATGAATAGTTGTGCATCATCTTCGATGGACCATTTTTGCTCTACTGTACATTTTAGTGAGACGAGCGCGCTGTTTCTAATTAGATGAACGCGACGACGCGACGTTTCAATTTGCTGTCAACCACGAATGCGACATCGGGCCTCGGGGACAGCGGATAGAGTATTCTTTTAATGTGAAATTGGAAAATTTACGAGATAACGTTTGCACGCAAACGGAACGATGCTTGTGCTTATCGGGACTGTGTATATAAAGCGAGAAGGCCGACGTTTCCTGGTGTAAGATATATTTTTAACCGCGGAATCGTACGCACCGAACAGTGTTCATTTTGGGCGGTTCGATCTCGCGTCTTAATAAGAAACGAGAGATCTCCAGTAAACGATATACTGCTTTGACAAAACTGTCTGTAAAATTATGTGACGCGCGTTAGACGTATAGAAATAAATCATGGATGCGTAAATAAAGTACTGAATTTTCTTATGCCTTCGTTCCTTCATTTCGAACGGTTACGGTAGACTGTAGACACGATTTCGCGCGAAAACGAGCACCGCACGACAAAACAAAATATATACATGTACACATAACATACACATCACGATTTTTCGCACGAAATCGTGTCCACTGCAACGGCCTAATAAGTTCCAATCGCTGCGTTGCATCAGTTTAGTAATATTCGTAAATAGTAAATACGCAATGCGCTTTTGAAATTTTTAGAACTATAAATATTGAAAAAATATTATTATTATTTAGAGTTTGGATACAGTAGAACTTCAATTAACCGGCTACTTATTTTATATTTCTATGATTCTGAGCTCTAATTATTCTGTCCACTGACGATAAGAATACGGTAAAAATTTTCAGTAAAATTGGGATTTTGATTTAGCTATGATATACTAAAACTATACAAATTCTATACGCTGAAAGTCTTTCAGTCTTTTACAGAGTTGAGCAAAATGTAATCTGTTTACTAGACTGCGGATTTTTATGCAAAATAAAATGTTTAGAAATGCATATAATGAACTGAAACTTGAATGACAATATGTCTTATTTTCTAAACATTATAACTTGGATTATATTTTTGATATTTTGGTTATTTTGGCATCTGTCAACAACTTCGAACATTTATAGAATATATGGAATTGTCATAAATGCAGGAAATCCATAGTCTTTTGATTCCAAACACAAATCATGCTTAAAGTGTAATTAATAATTTAATTACAGACTATTTCCTGTAACCATTAATCTTTATTGATGAAGCAGTTAAATTGTAGACGGTAACAAATAATGATTACACAAAATAACTCCTAATTGAATGAACAATTACGCTTTAATTACAGTTTGTGATTTGTAATCAGGTTACAGTTTGCCCAACTTTGACTTCTAAAGGTATTTCAAATTTATGTCTGTTACAGGTAATGTAGAAATCTCATTCATATCGGTATTATCACACGCGATACACAGGTGGTAACGTGGTAACATGGTAACTCGTCGGTGGTGTGGTAACGAAACTGCATTACCGACGATAACTAACGCATCGTTTGCGCCCTCTGTTAACGAATAAAAAACTCTAAATTCAAATCGCGCGCCATTTCGGATGGCTTGGTCTTTGTAACCTACAGATTTTGTTGTACTGTACGAAATATTCGCATTAAATGTATATTATTCACAGGATGTTTCAGGCTGTAAAAGGCTTTAAAAGTATTGCATATTCGCGTCTTTCTAATTTGAAATACCCGAACAATAATCAAATAAGCGAATAAACATTATCATGAAAATATATGTTATGCATATTTCAATCTCTCTCGAAGACTTACCACCAGCTGTAGAATTTTCTCATGCTTTTTCATTGCAAGAGAATTGGAAGACTGGTCATCAAATTCACTCAACATCAAAGTTACTGCAGGTCACATTATCGAACTTAAAAAAACCGAAATCCAAAATCGAAAAATCACAGTCCAAAGTCGAAGAACAATAACTCAAAAGTCACGAGCGAAAATCCAAAAACGATAATCCAAAAATTCAAAACTCAATCTTAAAAAACAATCGCGAACTAATATGGATCACTAAGGCGAACCAGAGCGAACTGAAAAGAACCCTGCCGGTCCGCTGATTGGCCAGGGAGATCAAAGAGGATTAGATAGAGTGGAAGCTCCCATAAGAGCCCTATGTAAAAGAGTGTAACCTCGTTTCGCAGCGCTCCAAACGAGTCAAAACCGAACTATTCATCCATCCCCTTGCCCCGCAGCCCGAAGACAATCCCCCTCCACACCCCTAAATTCACGGTTCGATTCACAGTAAACTCTATGACTAAATTTTTATTTTTTATATAATTCCAAGTTCAGGTTTTGAACTTGCAATTTCATTCTAGACTATAAAACTTAAAAACTTGAAATATCAATTAACATACATACATGATAGAGATTATTAGGAAGAAAATAAAATACAAATAGAAGATATATTTACATTTATTTTTAAATGTATATAGTACACATAATAAACAAAATATCTCATACACATACACACACTCATACGTATCCACACATCTCAACGCATCACACGATTTTATTATAAAAATTTTTTGTATTTATT
The DNA here is from genome assembly GCA_030770465.2 of Perdita meconis. Lineage (NCBI taxonomy): Eukaryota > Metazoa > Arthropoda > Insecta > Hymenoptera > Andrenidae > Perdita > Perdita meconis. The sequence goes on from JASKOS020000021.1 coordinate 2,405,513, forward strand.
AGTATCACATTTTTTTGTAATAGCATTCCTGATGAAGCGCGCCTCCCAATGGCAGCGAATTCGGATGAATATTTGTAAAAATATTATATCACGATATATTAATAATAATATAAACCACGTGTGTAAATGGAATGGTTGAAATAGTATACTTCTTAAATCAATTTTATACTTACATATGTGGCTCCTTTGGAATCCCAAATAAACTCAAATTATTCTCCTTCCTATCTTTATTGCAAACGCAACACTTTACGGGCATTGTTTTACTAAATATATTAATGCAATACGCAAAATCAAATCCAACTCAAGCAATCTTTATCCTCAATAAATGAAAAATGGTGTGGTGTAGCTTGGCTTGGCGTGGGTGGCGTCAGCACGCATAACAAAAATTCAAGAAAGGAAATAGGACTTGTCATTTCTGTAAATTATTTCAGTTGCGACTCATCAGATGGCGTTCTAAAAGGAGGTTACAGAACCTTCCACTCTATCTAATCCTCTTTGAGGGAGATCATGCCACCTGGGGGTAATGACGGCGAGGCGCGAAGATTCGAATTCTTTCTCAAAGAACAATTTCTAATGTATCTGTATTTCAGAAACAACTACGATTTAAGATTTGAGAAGGTAGAAGAGCTTCACTCGTGACAAACTTATAAAAACTATAAGCATAGATCTGCGACATATTTGAATGCAAAAAATATGCATATATATTTGCGTGTGTTTTTTATAATTGAAAGGATTACAGCATTTGTATAGGATCCAAAAAATATTCTTATATGCTCAAAAGTTTTTAAAATTGTTTATTTATTGCTAGAAATGTAATTACTTATGCAGCATTTACTAATAATGTTCGACACTGTTTGGATCCGGGTTTACAGAAACATGAAATTAATCATTACTGAAAATAAAAAATAAATAAACATATTTTTCTTACTCCTAACCAATTATAACGTTTAATTTTATTCACTTACTAGAATTGTAGAACCGATGGGATATCATACTCCAGGTTAATTTAACTGGTCGTTCAAGGTCATTTTCTACCAGCGAAACCTCCACAATGAGCTTTTTCCGTCAACACGAAGACTTTAATAAACATATTAGGTCTACTTTCTATCTGTTTTCTATATAGTGCAGAACGAACCAATTCTATCTTTTTCTATTATACAGAACAGAAGAATATAGCAAGTGTTTCACTCTGCACTAGTGCAAGTCAGTGCAGAAATAAAAAAACAGATATAATATTTCACACGGTCACAGAGAAGAGTGAAAGAAGTAGTTGAATTGACCCAGAGTATGACAATAGGAAAGGAGCGAACTACTTGTCAGGCGGTAATGCAACATCTGATATACAATATCACATATCAACAATTTTATTTAGTCTCATTTTATTTAACATACAAGAGCTATTTTTAAACGTGACGCACGACTTTAATATGCATACGTGTTCGCACATATTAAATAATGTCTAGGTTACACTGATATGATTTCGTTACGGTGAAACTGTACAAAGAGCGCGCAAACACCAGACTATTCTCTTCTCGATGCTTTTCGTCGCGGCTCGAGGATCGTTTAGACCTTCGATTTTCCTTCACGCGATTCATTTCGAAATTTCTCCGTGACATCGCGCTTGCGAGCGCACGCGCGTGGCTGTCGCTACTTTGCGCTATTTCTCCCGCTTCCATCCATTCTTTCTCTCGACAACCTCGATTACATGGCTCACAAGAAATCGCGCGCGTCATTTTTACCGTTTTTACTACGAACGAAAGCTTTCTTTCTCCCCGCGCGATCATCTGAAAACGAGTAGGCGGAACCGCGACGAGTCCCGACGAATCCACTCTCTCGTCTAGCAGGACAAGACGCGTTAGCATTTTTTGCACGGAGAAAAAGCAGATTGCCAATTTCGCTAATCGACTTCCTCCGCGTTGGACGATCGCTTCCCAAGCTTCTCCCCGTTCTCTCCTCTGCCCCGCGGATGCGAAACTACCGAAAGTGCGATCGATGTTCAGGGCGATCGGCCGTCGCGTTAGGCCTCATCCAGACACATGCAACATCCAAGACGAACGAACGCAAAGCCGCGTGCAGCTCATATCTCGTCCACAGTTAGTTGCGCTTCAATCCACAAAAATCGACTCTTTTCGAACGTTTCAAGTGCATTCTGCAACGCGCGTTGCACGTGTCTGGACCAGGCCTCAAGGTGCCATTCGACTACGAACATGCGCAGCGCGCAAGATTTATGGGCGAGTGCGTAGCCGTTGAAAATCAGGTCTGTCAAGAGGTTTCGAGGACCGTACGCGTCCCGCCTCTTCGCAATGGAACGGCACCTTTAGGTAAAAAAATGACCGCGCCTCTCGCAATCCCTTTCGTCTCTAATCGTTGTTACTAAATGTCGCTGTCGAGGAAGAATCGTGGCCCGCGTCGGCATCGCGCGTTGCGGGACCATCCGACGAACCTGTCGTCGATACGTATTGTCTCCAAGGTACATGTACACGTACATTACGAAATACAGCCGGCAAATGATCGACGATTATTGTTTAAGGCGAGCGCGCGTGCTTTGAATGCGCGTTCGCGGATCATTTTAGTATAATACTAGGTGATAGTAGACGATAGACGATACACGATAGATTATACGTAAGATATACAGTAAGACGAGAGTGTCACATTGAAAAAATATATGTATGCGTTAATTTAGGAGAGGAGGAACGATAAAGACGAGCTTCGACGAGCGCGTGCGCGCACGTGCGCGAGGCTAACTACGCGTAGATATGTTTAGACAGAGGTTCGTGGCGAATCGGTTAACCGGCTTCGTTTCGCGTTTCTCTACATCGAATTGCGGTGCAACTCGTGCATGCGTGCGCGCACGGCACCATCGAAAGCGAGAGCGTTTCGGAACGCGCGTCACCTCTTTTCATTCCCATCCTGACTTTTGTTACGGAAATCGTTTTGTTCAGAAATTTCTCTGGTTTCCTTCCCGCTTTAGGTATCGTATTTATTATTCTTCCTACCTCTCGTTTCTCACCCACACGCACACACACACACACACTCTCTCTCTTTCTCACACACTCGTTCCGCCTTTCTTACTCTCTGTTTCTCTCTCTTCTTCTCTTTTCCGTTCGTTCAAGATAGGCTATATTACAGAGTGTCGCTATTGTTGCTGCGCGATACATCGCGATGTCGAGTCTAGGAAAGAAACGTTCACATCCAAGTAATTCTCCAACGCCACGGAGGCCGTACGTGTCAAGTAGATTCGCGTATATGTACAAGCAAACGCTGGAAGAAACTGAAGGGTACGCATCGAAACTGTCCTGCTTGGACGCGCTCGAGCCCGAGTCCACCTGAGCGTGCTCCGATTTCGAAAGTAGAATAGTAACGAAACGCAACGAAAATAAATTAAAAACTGTCTAACGAACCGTACAAAAATATACAACTTTTGTTTCCTCGTCTAAAGCGAACATCCTATAAACGTCGGGTCGAAATTTCCATCGTCGACGCGCCTCTCGTCGAGATCCTCGTCCCTCGCGTTCTCAATCTTCACGGCGCGGCGCGGCGCGGCGATTCGAAACGAAAATTATGAATTCCCAAGCGAATTTGATAACGCCGATCTTCTTCTCCGGCGTCGAATATTTTTCAACGCAACACCGGTGATCGGGTCTTCTCTGCGCGATAACTAAACTCGCGGAAGAAAGGCGAAACATAGGAACAGTCTAACAACATAGTTGTCGCGGACTAACTTAGGATTAACTCTAAGCTGTTTTGGCGAACGAGGCACGGCGAAACGCTTTCCTTTCTTTCATTTCCGCGTCGTTTTCCACGAGCGATGCCACGAGTAACGACGTTCCAAGAACAAACTATTGCCTCGGACGCTGATTAGCATTTTCGCAACTCGACGATTTTCTCTTGGAAACGTTTCGCGCGTTCAGGACGTTCTCCCGAAAGTATTCTGCGTCTGTTGAGAACGAAAGAAATCGTGTCGGGTGATCGGTTATACGGAAAAGAAGGTCCTCCATACGGTTCAACGAATAAATAAGATTCCCTAAGAAATAGCGGAGTTCCGTTATCACAACGCGAAACAGCAACGATGGTCCAGAGATCGAGGGAACTAATACTACCATCAAGACACACCTGTCTCCTTCTCTCTCTTCTACGGTTCTCGATTAAGTTAGAATCTACCAACTTTACCATTAGTGTAGGTTTTGCATTTTACCTCGTGGCAATTACGCTAGCTTTTATATTATAATTTACAGATTACAACACGATATCGTATTAAGTTAGGGGATTTCAAGATTGTTGTCAGCAGTCGTGTCACGAGCTTCGTCCTTATTCTCTATCGTATTCTCTGCTAATCGCAACACTGCCTGCTAGTTAGAAATAATACTGAATCTACGCGTGGTATTTTCAGCCGGTCCAGCGGTTCGATTTTCGACCGCATCTTCCTCCGAGTTTATCTCGATCCCTCCCTCGCTCGGAATCGTCGCGGCGTTTTACAACGGAACGATTTTCTCGTTTCGATGCATCGGGGTGTCGTAGACCGGCACGCACTTGTAGTACTGCGAGGCGTAGGGCTGATCCGAGGGCGAGAGTCGTCCGCGGAATCGGCCGCGGACTATGTGGACGATCAGGAAGAGGCAGAGCAGCGCGAGTATGGCGATCAACGTGATCGGCACCGTGCCCCAGCCTCTGGCTCCTTGCTGGCTGCTCGTCTCGTTCCGTTTCAGAGGCTGAAAGCAAACGCGTCGTCAAGCGCCGAGTATCTTTCTCAACCCCGAACCCTCGACGCGGCAACGAAACTCACCGTAATTGGACAGACCGGGCAGCAAGTCCCTGGCTTGGGGGGCAACGGATCGCTGCAAGCCACCGAGCAGATGGTCTCTCGACAGCTGAGCTTGCCTCCGGTCTCGCAGGTGCACGAGGTGCACGAGTTCGGGCGCCAGGTCGATCCTTCCGGATGCGTCTGGTTCAGGTGGTCCATGCAGGAAGCTCGACAGCGGCAGATCTAGGCGGACAATCGTGTTCATCGTTTTTGCTCGGGCGAAAGGAGAAATATGAAAAGCTCACTACGTCTCATTGTAGTTTTTAGGTATGGATTAATGTAAGTTCTATGATTTTAAAAGGTCGCTACGATTCTGCATTCTGCATATTACTAAGTTCTTAACAATTAAAAAAGAATCGTATGCACTTATTACGTTACTGACATGAACAAAAATGAACCTACTGCACGTTTCTTCGAAGTTTATTCTGCTAAATACAGCCGGGAATCCACCAGAAAGCTTGGCTTAGCTCTTGGTGGAAACGGATCCATAAAAATGTATTGAAGCTAATTTTTTTTTTTAACTTAGCATAGCATAGCATAGCTTAGCTTAGCTTTCTGGTGGATTCCCGGCTTAAGCATGAAAACCTTATTCAGCGGCTCGGATAAATTCACTTCGAATAAATTTACTTCGAATAAAAAAATTATTTTTTATATCAACTAACTTCACTTCGAATAAATTATTTTCATGCGAGTCTCGAATAAAGATGAATCATGTTATTGCTATGTGCGGATCACGAGTGGTTCGGATAACGGAGAAAAGTGAAGTTATTTTTTGTTTGATTTTATTTAAACAACTTTTTTGCCCAACTTTGCTCTCAGGCGTGCTTCGGATCTTTTTCGACCCAATCAAACTTTCAACGTGCTATAATAATTTAATCAAGAATATCTTAATATTCTTAATATTCTTGTTCCTTGAATTTGTATTAAGAATTTGTTGTTGATATTCATGGTGATATGCTCGGAACAAAAATTATTATACATCAGTGTTTTTAAGAGGGGCGGGCTAAGGTTAAAAACTTTGAAAGGAAATAGAAAGATTTGAGCGGAAATAGCAGATAAATAGTTAATACTATTAGGAGTTTGATTAAAGGTCCCCCAGTTATCCTTAAAATACGTCTTAATAATGTAATTTCAATTATAATTGTAAGTGCCTTCTGAGGTTCAGTATATTAATGTAAATTAGAGGGTTCTTCCTGCCCGTAAATTAATAAATTAAATTTTCAGTAAAACTTTTCCCTAAGTAATGGATCCTCGAAAAATCGCAATGCATTGTATGTGCTGCGCATGACATCGCGATTTGTCAAAATTGAAAAAACTTTAAAAAATCCTTAGACTTACATTTATATATCCCTAAAAACTACAACAAATCCAAATTTCATAAAAATCTGAGATCGTACTCCAAAAACTGTCCGATTCCGCACACAATGACCAAAAATATACTCACGGGACAGCCGCGTTTGTTCATCTTGTAGCCAGTGGCGCATCGTTTCCTACATCCGACAAGAGACGGACAGCCGGAGTCCGGTCCACGACACTTGCAGAACGTGCAGTCGTTCTCGTCCATGACCAGCCCTCGCTCGCAGTGCAAGTCGCAGTTCACCTCGGGGCAGATCTTCTTGCCGGCCTCGTCGACGAGGACGGTGTCGTTCGTGGGGTCGTCGAACATCGTCGGAGTCTGGCAGGCGCAGACCGAGCAACCGCCTTCGTCTTTGGCGAGCTCGCAGTGGAGCTCGCAGTTCAGGAGATCCGGGCAGATCTTGTCGATCTCGGCGGGCGGATGCTCGGTTACGACGTCGTCCTCCTGGAATCGAAACTGTCGTGGGGATGTCACGGATACATAGGGTGTGGCGCTCGATAGATTCTGTCCGCACGACTACCAATGCATCACCGATGCGACCGATCGCATGCAGATTGCAGATGGAAATCCACGTAGAACCAATTCTAAACGCTTCCAACCGCAGGCGATTGGTTACAGTGCTGATGCATTTGCAACAACGCGGCCGAACTGTCGTCGAGTGGCGGGGGATTCGGTTAGGAAGGTTAATTAAAAATGTACCTTCGGTACAATGCAATCACAGGCGGGGCAATTGTTCTTGTCGTTGACGTAACCGTGCTCGCAGGTCAAGGCGCAAGGCTCCAGGGTGATCGGACATGGTGGTTCCGGCTCGTCCAGCGTTCCGTTCGTCGGCGACGGGCAATGGGGACAACATTCGCCAGGATCCGGAGGGATTGGGTTCTCGCACGATTTGCACATGGTCATCTGGCAGGACGGACCGTCCTCCTCGCAGACGCAGCTCACGCAGTCCGATTCTTGCCATCTTTCACCCAGCTTCTTCGCTTTGCCGCCGTTGAAACACTCCTTCGTCGATTTCGTATCCTCGATCGCCACGGGATTCACCCACGACACAGGATCTGCAATTCATAAGCGTATCGGTAACGTTTTCCCGCCGGGAGGAAGCATCGCGGAATACTAAAAACTGTGATGAAAAAAACAAAAGGGTCGAGGGAAAAGCAAAACATGGATTCGTTTATGTTCGTTATCGATTGCGGAATACCAATTAATCTCGGCGTTGCAAAATGTAAAAGGTTAGTTGACTATGATTTACGTTGAACGGTGCGGCGCGCGCGCGCGCGCGTAATCGCGTTGAGCGCTTCGTTTCCGAAGCGACAACTCTTGACACGAAATCGGTTCTCTTTTATGCGCGGCAGTCGACGTCGTTCGATCGAGTTATCGCTTCGTAATTGCTCCGTAATTTTCTAGAGGCGACGACTCCAGAGGACCTTGATCGCGGGGAACGTCAGTTGACGAATTGCCGCAAACTATCGTACATTTCGACCGTTCGACCGAAAATCCGAACGCGTTTTCTCCCTTCTTATTCAAATCGCTTCCAATTTATCCCGCGAAGCGGTGATTAAACGCTCGATCGGAACACGAAATTCTGCCGGCGGGATTTCGCTCGATTCGCTACGAAATCGGGACGATAACGTTCGAGCGGGTTCGACTCTTGGATTCTGGGACGTTTGCCGGCAAACCGGCACGGCATTGTCTTCCGCGCGGAACAAATCTCGACCGTCTTCTCTCCTTCGAGGAATCGAGAACCGACCAAAAAATCGAGACTCTAATTTTACTCACCGTAGTGGAGGTAGAGCATTCGATTTCCAGCTGAACGCTTCACCAATTTCACACGAAATTTTATTTCCTCTCGCCAGGAACACAAAATTCGGCCGAGCCACGAATGTTTTTGGCTTTCGCTGTGATGTTTATTATTACACGGTACCAACGTTAATTGCGTCGGGAGAGTAATTAAATGACACGCGATCGTAGGAATTTGAAAATTTGCGATAGCTATTATCGGTAATGATGAACGATATTACGACGCAAGCAGAGGCCGGAACCGAGTTTCCTTGTTTTCGAGTTGGAAATTATAACATTTTGGCCGATAATGATTACGGTAATGGAGGAGAGGTTGGCCGTTCGGGCAAAAATCAATACGCGGGTTCGATGAGTCGATCGACTGGCTCCAAGTTGGTCGAGCGCGGAGCGTAATCAAGGACGTTGAGGGACAGCCGCGTCGATAGGGACGGGGATGATCCTCGCCCGGTTAGCAACCGTTTCAATCGCGAACCGCTCGTAATTGTACCCGAGGTGGACGGCGACCGTTATTAAATTTCAAAACGGAGACGCCATTGAGCTCCGATCGTGGTCACGCGCGCGCTCGTGAACGCGGCCGCGAGATAAGAATGGGCTCATTAAAATTCAACAGGTAAATCGAAAGTTTGCGCCGCGCGGGAGTGGCCGCGTCCTCGGTAATTCGAAACTTAAAAGCCTCTTTCTACCACGCCGTGCCGTCCGGGATCACCTCGGGAAGCTTTATCGCTGATTATAATCGAGACGACTCGAATTCGTGATGTTGATAAACCGAGGGACGAGGGAATTTTCAAGGAGAATCTCGGTCGCAGCGCCGGGAAAGCTCAAGACGGAATTCGATCCAGAGGAAAATCGAATGGACCTGGCTGGTTCCCCGTTGCTTCCGTCGAATCGATAGTCGCGAGCTCTGGAAGTCGGATTACGGTGCGAAATCATGCCGGATTCGAAATCCGGAGGGTTCCATGTCGACGCGACGGCGCGCGGAAGCTGCGTTCCCCGGTGCAATTTGGAATTTCCAAGCGCTCGATGGACGACGCGACGGCTCGTCCATCGGCTGTTCGCAACGAAGCGGATTCGGTGGCTTGGAGCGCTCGGCCCGATGGTATCGGCGACGAGTCCAAGCAGCTATAAAAGCGCGACGAACGAACGATGCTGCCTTAACGGATAGCGATTGGAGAGCAGAGAGAAGAGGAGTCGGATCAAGCGGGGCGGTGGAAGAGGACGGCGCGGGAGATAGGAGAGGAGATTCAAGATATCGACCCAACGTAAGGGGCGCATTGCCGGTGGTGCGTTCGTATCGGCCGATAGGAGCGAGCCTCGATTACGACCTTTCGTAATTACCTGAGGGTCTGCAGTCGTAGAGAGGGCAACAGCTATCGGGTGTCTCGCGATCGAGGGCAGCCCTGACTTGAACCGGACGATACCCGAGCGGACAGCTCGCTGGTGGACAGGCCGCGCATTCGCACTCTCCATCTTCCGTTAACGCGGTGTTTTCGGGACACGGGTCGGGCGCTCGGGCGTCTTTCACAGGAAAAACGACACTTTCAACAGGTCTGTCGTGCGTTTTGCCAGAGAATAGCCAGCTACCGTGTCCATTTTCCCCCATTCTTTTGTTCGTCTCAACTTTTGCTCTCACGCGCGCGCTCTCCGCCGCTCGTTCGTCGCGGATCCGCGCGATCACCGCGCGACGGGCAACGAGCTCGATCGTTCGTTCCCCGTCGCGACGGAGATGGATTCGTTGGCCGGATTAGGTCGGAGGGGATCTCTCGAATTTGCTGGCTTTTCGCGGCTCGACGGTCAGAGTGTTCGGTGCTCGAGATCTAGGCGTCTTACCTGAGGGAACGCAGTCGTAGCGGGCGCAACAGCTGCCAGGCGTTTGAGGATCCGCCGCCTTCACTTGAACCGGACGTTGACCCGTCGGGCATCCGGCCGGTGGACAATCCGCCGCGCATTTGCAACCTCCGTTTTCTCCTCGAACGCTGTCCTCTGGGCACTCGGATCCTTCTGTGTCTCCTTTGAACAGAATCATTACATTGCGATTACTCATCGAGAAGGATTTCATTTCATTTCGTTTCGTTTGGTACAATAAACGGGAAGAACCCTTTCAAACTTTACAAGTTCAAGTATACAGAAGATTTGTAATGTGTAGTAAGTTTCTTGGAGAGATTACATTTCGTTACATTATAGTGTCGATTAAGGAGGGATCCCAACCTGAGCGCTATAAAAAAGGCCATTTTTTTAAATTTCTTTACGTAAAAAAGTAGAAATTTGACGAGCTGCCAGTCTTTGACATCGATTCACGCAAAAAAGTGTACCTTGCTGGCCCACCTCACCGCGAAGTTCTAGAAGATTGAAGCATAAAAATTTATGACAGACTTCAAATTATAAAACATTATACAGGGAGTTCCCGTTAAGTTATGCCACCATTTTTTAGGCATTTCCGGTAGTGCAGCTAAAAAATGTTTCAGACAAAAATTTATCAGTACTCGGTCAACTACATGTTCGCATATTCTGAAATCTCAAACAATGCTTTTCACGTAAAAAAGTTAAGGTTACCTTATTTTTAATGTAAGAAATAATTTTTTTTATTAAAATTACGTTTATAGAAATTGATAGAACTGAAAAGTTCAATACAATTTATGTGGCCACTTAGAATTTCCCAAACGAACATTAAGTCTGCGATTGTTCTTCTATCAGCAAGTGTCTTTATGTTAAATTTAGATATGATTGGTTCGTAGTCATGATCTCTTCTGTTGAGAGGTTGACCTATTTTGTATGAAAAGTATCGCAGGAACCGGCATTGAATTCCTTCTAGTAGGTTGCAGAGTTTAAGTAAACAAGGTATCCGAATTATCGATGCGTATTTTAATTGGTGAAGTACAAGTTATTCGTAAAGTAATATTAAAGTTTTGGATTTGTTATTAGAAAAGGAGTCTTGAACGATATTTCGCGATACACAGACGTGGGTGGTACAACTTGCACGGGACGCCGTTGTTAATGGATACGGAGGTACAGAAAATTTATTGCTCTCAGCGAGCGCATCGTTTCTCTAAATAATCGATACGTTTAGCGTAAGTTTGTACACGCGATAGGAAACGGTGCTTCTCCTCGACAAAACATTGTTCCCGGAGGATTCGTCACGCTGACAAGGAGAAATTGCGCGTGCGATTGACAGCAAATTCACCGAATTCGCACGCTAAACGATGTTAACACCTGAATATATAGGCAAATAAATAAAAAAAACTAAGAAACAGTAAAAAGCAAACAGAATGCCTACGGGCGTGACGCGCGTAGACGATTTGGTTGTCCGTTTAGCGCGACTCGTTTTTTCGAAACCACCGCACCGCGGAGAAGCGCCGAGTCAAAGAAATCCGGCGCTTTATTCGCCGACTCAAATTTGCATAGGTCGACGCGCGGCGAAAAGTCCTTGCTCGTCGGAGCGTGTCGCAAATGCAGCTCGGTTTCTGGGATTCTTCGGATCGAGTTGTTTGATCTCGAGTTTGCTTCGGTCCCGTTGGCGTACTCTTCGATTTGATGAAAATCGAGATGAAAAAGGGCGTCTCGTTCCAAGACCATCGGTCGCGAAAGCGCCCGAAGAGAGATCTTCGGATCTTCGAAAGCAACGTTGATAAAAACCGAAGTAGACATTCTATTAGGTCGGAGAGTCTCGGAGGAATAGAACGGAAGAGGAGAAATTGTGGAATGGCACGGTGAAACATCCACGATAATTCCAGGGTGGAAGAGGAACGGGGGGCAGAGACAAGAGGCAGGGGGCAATAGATGGGTTTCAAAGCCGTGCTTGCCATCGTATGCACCGTCGCGGCGTATTCTACTTCGCACAGTACTAACAATAAGTTCATTTGGTATGCAAGGGTTACCACTGTCCAGGAGAGGGCTAATACAATTTCCCGTGAAACGCTCTAGTCGCTCCGGCGACCGTTCCCATCGGTCGATCGCTCGAACCGATACCCTTCTCGCTTGAATTCTGGATAGATTTGTCTCGGTGCTATCCTCGAACGCAGGTTTCTCCCTTCCGGTCGTTTAATTAATTCCAACGCGTAATTTTGCCGTCGGCGTCGTCCGATTTCCGTATCCTGTATCTCCTTCGATCGGAGCGCAACTCGCGACAGCAGCAATCAGCAAACCGCGCGCGAGAAGAGATTCTTCTTCCTTTTTATTCTCCCCTTCGAAGCGAAGGGCGATCGTTGATCGAGCCGCGCGGTTCGACGACAAAAGGTCGTCTGTTGCTTTGGTCGGGTCCTGTTGGCACGGAGAGTTGACTGAACGCGTGCCAGAATCTAGACGCTAAGAGAACGCGGCAACGTGTGTACGCTCTCTTTGCGACGCGACATACATACACTGGGGCTCCTAATTTACGTAGGGCGCGGTTCGAGCCAACATCGCCTTTGCCCGCCACTAATTTTCATCCTTCGCCATCGACATCAAAGCTAATGGTCTCGATGCTATAGGAACACGCGTGTCACCGCCAAATTCTTGACCCATCGAACAGGGCCGCGCGGAAAGCGCGGGCAAAACGCGTCGTTTGTATCTAAATCACGAGAGGCAAACCTTGGTCGCGCACGTACCGAAACCATATAGGCAAACGTTGCGGCCACTCTGTGTCGAAGGGACTAGTTTCACGTTCGATAAACCAATTAAACGGAGGACGAGACTTCTGGATCTCCAGCGATCTTCGAAACCACCAGATCTACGGACGAAGTCGAACTTCGCGGATGAATTCCAAACTTCAAAGTACACCTCCATTCCTGCACATTGAATTCCCGACAGTCTATTAAAAATCTTGGGTTACTATTAATTTCGGACAAAATGTCCCTCAACCCATTATTATTATTAATGATATCACTTTAATTACGCTGATATAGTTTATAACCCTTGCTTAAGCACCCGCTTAGCCACCAGAACTCAAACAATTCATAAGATTCAGTTTTGGAATACATAAATACGATCATATAATTATGTAAAAAAGACGTATTATTATTATTAGTTTGTGCACTGTGGTTTTCTCTGGTTTGCGACTCGAGATTTCTTTCTGTCGAGCGCACAGACGTTTCTGTCGAGCAGCGTGCGTAAAAAAATAGAATATCCGTTGTATAACGGAATTCTTTTAAGCTTATAATCCGCGTTCGATCTTTAAACGACAAAAACTCGAGCTCCCTGCGGGGACACGTACGCCAGGATTATCGATCGAACCTTTCGGGGACAGTAATCGAGCTTCCGGGTAATTGGTTTAACCCTTCGACGTTGTTTCGCTTCGGTTGTTCTGGTTTCCCGAAAAACGAGCAAGTAACAAAACCGTGGCTCCGGTCTCGAACGCGCCCGCATTACGTTTCGCCAGGATTTTTTCGCCGAAAGGGAATGCGGCGAGCGCGGACTAACAAACGCGGCCGGACTTATGGTTTTCAGGAAGGTACGCGGAGTGCACTCGACCCGCAAATGGGTCGCAGCAACATGCTCGTGACGTCGCTGTGCGAAACCCTCTGTCGGGCAAATTACCCATTAACGGAGTCGTGAGAACATTATTTAAATTATTCCTTTTCTCCCTCGTTCCCTGAATTTTTCCAGTACCTCGCAGAGTCCGGTCTCCGGCCGCACGACTCGCCCGTCCGTTGTCACTTTTGTCTCGGCTTCGGACTCGTTTTCGTTTTCTTTTCGGTGATTAAAGCAGTCGTCGTCTCTCCGTTGTTGGCTGCAAAGGTTTTTCAGTCGTTCGAATCAACCCGGTAACACCGAACCGCGTTAACGCGACCGAGAACGATCGTTATAGCAGAGAATTGTCTGGAATAATAGACCTGGCGTGGTTGCGCGTTGCGCTGCGCCGCACGAATTCACGGAAGGTGAAGTCGCGTTTTATTCTGTTTGTCCGTCAAACGCTTTTGAGCCACGTTTTTGTTAGCCAATTGACTGCAACTCGTTTTCATTAACGACGCGACGGGAAACAATCGTTCGAGCGGAAACGCGATGCATGAAAGGCTGCTCTCTCGCTCTCGCCGTTTTCCAACGTCACTTTTATTCGCCAGATTTCATTTTAGTTTTCAAGAGCCAACGAAAGTGAGCGTTCAAATCGAGAGATTTCATAAGGAAGGTTATCAAGGTTCTCTCTTCTTTTTTTTTGGTACTATTTTTAATTGCCGTCAGTGGGCGAATCAGGGGGGACGGTTGATGGGTCGCGGCGGTTGTTAGACAAAAACGCGAAATCGGTTTCCCATTATCCCCCGACCAGCGGGTCGCCCGCTATCCTCTCGGCCTTAATTCAACTTCAATCAATTCGCCTTTATTCGCGAGACATCGACGCGTCATTTCCGCCGCGTCGCGTCCTTCTTTCTCCGCGACTCGCTGCTCCGCGCCGCGCCGCGTCGCACCGGGTCGCTGATGCTCCTCTTAATAAATCAGTTTTATCTGACCGTTTAAATCACCGACGGGAAAATTGCAAACTGTCTGCTGTCAGAATGAAATTACTTAATTCCGCGCGCATCCTTTTCCGTTCCCCTTGCTCTTCTGCCTGCCACGGCTACTCCGTAGCCAAGATTCGATCGAGACCTCAACGGCGATATCTCTCGACGACCAAGAGTCGAGAGGTCCTCGATATTCTTCTCGCGATGAATCACCGACTGGGAAAAATACGTCCTCTCTCCCTGCGCGAGCCCACTTAATTTCACCCGCAACGTTCCGCGATCCTCCCATCAAATGTTTCTTCCTTTCTTTTCTCTCTTTCTTCCGCCGTTCCCGTCGCTCGATCTCTCCATCCTCTTTTTCCTTTCTCCCTGGCGGTAAGGCTGGCAGAGCTTGGTAACTCATTTACAGTAATACATTGGCGAGGAGCGAAGGGTGAGTAAAAGCGAAAAGTACGAGGATTCGAGGGCGGGAGACGCGCGGCGGGCAGAGGATTCGAAGCAACGTCGGCTTCGGAATGACGCGAAAGAGTCAGCCGGTCATTAATTCTTTCCGGGCTTTTGTCTATTCCACCGGTAGCATCCGAGTTGCTAGTTGCGTCTCTCGACGCTCCGCATTGTTCGCGTCCAGGAACGAACTCGCGAGTATTCGCGCCTCGCCCTCCAACCCCGACCCTTTCACCAACCTTTTTTCCTTTTCTACCAGGCGTTTCCCTTTATTTTCCTGCTCGACCAACCTGCAGCTCGCCTCTATATGTATGTCTCGATCAACCGGAAAACCTTTATACGGTCCTGCGACAAAACTGTGCCGGCGAGGCTTGTCCTCAACGTTACAGCACACGCGTTCTCTTTGCGTCGCGTCGCTCGAATCGTTTAAGAATCTACCTTCAAGTCGAGGAGAACACAGAGTTGCGATAGATATCGCGGTTGAAAGGTTCCGGGTGCAAAGAATGCATTCGACTCGAAATCATTAGCCTAATTGAAATCGGATACGCCTGCCATGCGAACCTATTAATCGCGAAAGCTGCTTCGCTATTGGAGGTTCGGCATCATTCGAAATCAACGGGATCAATCGCATACAAGAGCAACGCCATCACCCTACTTAATTCCTCACTCATCATTTCCTAACGGATCAGATGCATCAGAATTTTTCGTCTATCGTCCCCTAGAAACGCATCGATTCAGGAAACCTATAAAAATTAACTTGCAGCCGGTTCCGCTTCCTCTCGAACGCTACTCGTTATTGCATTATCGATTCTTTTTGTCGAAGAAGCGATCAAGACCGTGACCGCGACGTAACTAATCGAATTGTCCAAGATAAAGCAAGGTAACAAGATAAAACAAGGCGAGTCATGTACATTTCTCGATGACACACAGTGAAACGAAACGCCTGTTTTCTTGCATTAAATCTGATTCAATTGTATGTGAATTTGACCATTAGGAAGCATTGACGTTTTCGTCTTTTGCTTGCTCCATCAGTTTAAAAAGTTACCATTGCTTAAATTCTAATACTTTAGAACTTTTCTATGTTTTATAATATATTAAGTACGTTCTTATCCATGATTTTGTACAAAAAGTATTTTTACTATACTTTACTTTTATTATATAACGAACGTATAAAGTCGAAGTCTGCAGCAATTACTACTGCAATAATTGCACTTTGTCCAATGTTGTCCATGGTTTCAAATATCTTTGTTTAATCTTCTATGGGTAAGGTTTTAAAAAGTAAAAGAATTAGCTGCTAAATCTAACCTAAACATTTGGATCCTTTAGAGTCTTTAAAGAGCAAACTTTGGCGAATTTTAATTAATTTTGAATACACATTTTTTGTATATTTATGTTTTTTTGTATTTATAGCCTTAATTAATTACATTTTTAAAATGAAAATTATTCATATTTGGTAATATTTCATAGCATAATCCATAATTATATTAATAAATTTACATACTATTATTCTACGTAATATGATTGATAAATATGCGAATTTTCATAATTAAAGTCTAAATCACTGACAAGTAATTACCATGTCCGGTTATTTTGCTTGCTCGTTCCATTGTGCAACGCGTCGCCGACGAAGGACAAAGTGGTTTAAAGGAAATTTTTAATCGAAATTTTAAAGGAAACGGAAGGAGGAATTAAAAGAATTCGATTATCGCGAAACAAAGTTGTTAGCGCGTTTCCTCAAGAAGAATGTTCCTACACAACAGACTTGGCTCGCTCGAAGCGCGAAGTGTCTGCATTTCCGCAACGAGTTTTTCACTTTCGTAGTCCGATTGCTAATTTCCGCGACCGAGCGACGAAGAAGATTCGCGGATTTCGGGCTCTGCTCCGTTCGCGATCCTCCCGGAGGGATTCTTTCCAGCCGGGAAACATTTCCGCCGGGGCGTCATTACTTGGTTCGCGGTGGCAGTGTTTTGCGTCGAACACCGCCGCGCCGCTTCAAATTCTGTACCGTCGAGTCGGAGCAACTCTTGGAAATGGAATTTCGCTGAAACAAGCGCATCACGAGATGAAACGTACCGCCGGATAACGATATTATTCGCCAGCCGTTCGCCGTCTT
The DNA here is from genome assembly GCA_030770465.2 of Perdita meconis. Classification (NCBI taxonomy): domain Eukaryota; kingdom Metazoa; phylum Arthropoda; class Insecta; order Hymenoptera; family Andrenidae; genus Perdita; species Perdita meconis. Next base: position 2,422,432 of record JASKOS020000021.1, read on the forward strand.
TTCTAATCAACGGCGTTGTGCCGCGCGCGGGCGAAACGCTGTTCGGATGCTCCGCACTTTCTAGTCACGACCTTTTCACGGGGATAAAGTCCGCCACGCGCAAAAGCGAACTCGGCTCGCGTCCGCGTGTTTATATTTACGGGCGAGTTTTTTTACTCCAAGCTTCGTCTCGTTTAACCCTTTTCATTCGGTCTGAAAGAACTCATCAGCCGCGAGAAATAAATCTACCAAGATGCCGGGAAAATCGACGAAAAGAAGACGCGAGAAGCTGCAAGGGTAGATCGTCCACCCTGGACGATCGGAGGTCGAATTCTTACAGCGTTTTCGTCGATCTGAACTCCTTTGAAGATCCGGGAGGAACCAAGAAAGTCATGAGACGTTCGGTCCGTTCATAAATTTTTAAGAGATTCGATTCGCTTTTCGTTATCGCGCCGACGGTGGTAGTAGTACAAGCTGGTGCAAAAAATATCCTGCGCTCCGAACACAGAGTTACGTTACCGATTTGACCGGTCGCATATTTTATGGTCGTTTGTACGTATCGAGACTGAAATACACCGAGTAGTATAGCATCGTCCGTGCACAGACAGGATGCAGGATATCTCGGGATATCTAATAAATACGCGTGACGGACGAACCTGAACGCGGAGAGTTCCGGAGATGAGTGGAGCGGGGCGTAAACTCGACGATGACCAATTTCCGGCGAAAACGATCGATCTAGATCAATGGGACCGAGTCGTCTTTGGCCGGTGTTATCGAGGGTGAACGAGAGCGATTGTTAGTTGCGGCGTGTTGATTTTAATTGATCAAACGAGCCAAACGAAGTGGAATTGGCCGAGAATATTTGATTTCAGAGTGTTCGGAGCACTTCAAGGGCGTAAAGAGGTCGTACGAGCTTTTGTATTTCGGGATTTCTCGTCTACCGGCGGAAACTGTAATCGACGAACGGTGCAACGCGTAATTTCCATGAGAATTTGCCCGAATTAGCCGATCGATCGCCCCACTCTTGTTTTCTTTCTTCAATCTGCGCCCGATCGCCGTATTTCACGATTCACGGAGTTTGGGCAAACGTTACCTCGATGCATAACTTTTCCTCCCACCACTCTTTAGTTTCGCGGATCGCTTACCTATATTTCCCGGAAAACTTCAACGTGCCCGTAATAATACGAAATGCAATTTAAGCTGGTGAACGCGATAACTGACCGAAACCGAGAGGCTATTTCGCCAGGCAGTTCGTTAGCCGTTAATGTGCCTCGTCTGATTCAACACGGGGCCGTTCTACTTAAAGACCGTTCCTCAATCTGCCGCAATATCGAGCGCACCGTGTTTCGAGCGATCCGAAACTCCAAGTTCGCAGAAAACACGGATGTTGTTAATGCGGCGCTGCGGCGAATATCGCGGCCGTAACTGGATTGTCCGAAGGGAACCGGCAAAAGAGGATAGAGACGCGGTGGAAATCTTAAAGGGCTTCGCGTCGAGCGTCGAGCGATGGAAGGAGGCATCGATTGGAAAGGCGACGCGTCTAAACCTAATAAGGTACCGTTTTACGATCGATAAGTCGAGCAGCAACGACAACGAGACCGTTGACGCGACTTTGACGCGGAGGAAGGGAAGCGAGTGATCCAAGAACGGTTCCTGGGTCTCGGGGACTCGGCGAAGACGTTGCCAGTATGCCTAGATCTTGATCCGCGGCGTGCTCTCGGGTGGAAAGCATTAAACCGAGGAAAGAAAAAAGACTGGAACGGGCAACGTTCAGCGACGTGTTCGTTAGGCATGAATAATGTAGTTTCTGGCACGAACGGAGAAAACCGGGGGCGAAAGAGAGAATATAACTGCGGCCGGTGCTCGGCGAACGGTGGAATAAAAGGTAGAAGGGCGGATCGCGGGGAGAGGCTCGGAAAAGGAGGACTTTGATCTTTCGTAACCGTCGAATTTACGTCGGCGAGTTAGCGGATGCCGGTACAAAGGCTGTTGGCGTAGCCTTTCCGTGCCTCACGATCGGTGCTTGAGGTGCGCTGGCAAACACCTTATTTCGTGCATCCTCCGGCAAACTCAATTTGCCGCGGCTGCCGGCTGCCAACGGATCGCCGCCACGCCACGCCGCGCCGCGCCGCGCCGATACCACCGATGCGCGATGCATTCGTCGACCCGCTTTCTTCCACCGCTGCAACGAGAACGTCGTCGCATCATTTCTTGCTTCTCGCGACGCATGATTGCCTCGGAATAATTGGCTGTCGCCGCAACTATTGCTAACATAATTTCCTAGAGACAACGGAATCCACGCAGATCGAGAAGGAACCGCGAAACTGCCGGAAGCGCGACCTCGGCTAAATAAATTAGAGGCGAGAGAATGGAGCAAGTGAATAAGAAGGAAGGATGCGAGGCGGCGGGTTGAAATTTAAAAGCATGATAAACGGTGACGCTTTTACCTAGGAAACAAGAAGGAAGGAACCGACTTTTTCTGGGTAGCCTCTGCAGTCGCTGCGGTTAGTTGTAAAATGCAAATCAAGATCTAACGGAGACGTACGGAGTTCCGTATCGAATACGAGCCGAAGGAGGGCGCGTATGTACGTGCATCCGATACGAGGGTAGCGCAAGCCGGGCAAAGGGCGCGGAGAGGCGTGGAGAGGAGCGGAACGGAGCGGTACGAGGCGGTGCAGAGTTAGACGGAGCGGCGGTGTTTGCATAGCCGCGTCAGCTGGTCCGTTACCGCTGATAGCTACGCCGTAGACATCGCTATAATGGAATGCGTCAGGTTGCCTTTATGTCTTTCGCGATCCCCGAACTATCCGCCTTTCGTCTCTTTCGAGCCGCGGCGGCTTTTCTCCGCCACCGACGCCCCGACCCCGTCGCCTTTTCTACGCGCGTTTCACTAGACTAGATTTCCTCCTCGAGCCACTGGATTAAAACAACGTCGCGTCGCCTTATCGTCGCCCAGGAACTTGCCACCGACTAAACTCTGCCGCTGTTCACCCTGCGCCTCGATGCTCGCATTAATATTTATGGTAAATCGCAGCCGCGCCGGCGAAGCGAACCAATCTGCGATTCCTGTATCCCCGCGTTTTCCGAAATCTGACGCGCTCCACGACTCGCGAGATAATGCACGCGGTACACGACAAGGTTCGCGCGTCATTCACGGGTTACTCGCTGGTAACGAGGCAAGTTTCGCGCGAAGAGCAATCGTCCGAGTCGTGGCATCCCTTTCAAAAAGTTTCGAACGCTCCGTTTCGATGCAATTCTTGACCAAGTTTCACACTTTCCAGACCGAAATACCGTTCCGACAAAATTGCCAGTTAAATTTTAAGACTGCCGTTGCCGTTCCTGTAAAAAGACGAAAGTATTTCGCGTAACGAGATGCGCCGAGATTCGCGATACCCAAACACGCTTTACGCGCGCTGCTCGTGACCGAATTTCAAACTTCTACGAGAGAATCGCGCGCCGATTTCACTTTGACTTGATAGACAACGCGAGGCTGGATTTAGGTCAAGAACGTGACGTTGAAATTATAATTTTTATACCTTTCGCGGTAGCGACTTCAATTTATGGCTACGTACTACGTACGATCTCTCCGGGCTCTGAGAGGGGGGCTTAAGAGGAGGGACCGAGAATGAGGATAAAGTAAAAGGGGAATGAGAAGGAATTAGGGACTAGAACCTCGACGAGCCGAGCAATGGGACTAGTTCCTAATTTCTTTCCAGTTCTTACGAGTTTTTGTGCCTCCCTATAAAGTTAAAATTCGCGTCAAGTTGAACAAAATCGTCGCACAAACTTCGCGAACTTCGTCCTCCGTCGATCTTCTTTTTGCTCCATCACGGTGCTTTTTGAAAACGATCGGCCAGCCGGAAGTACCACGAAAAGACCACCAAATCTCATCCAGTGGCAAGAACGATCGACTGTTCTCCGTACTTCCTTCTAGTTTTATTTTCCGCTCGCGTCCTTTCGAGTAACCGCAGCAGACAATTCAGAAAACGAGTTTCCGTTGCGCTTAAGAACGCGGGAGCGCGGTCCTCGTACAAACGACGAGAGGTCGTTACGCAAAGTAATACGTTCGGAGTTTGTACAAACAAGTCGAAGATCGTCGACCCCTGGAACGCTCGCTTCCGAGCGCACGGAATCCTCGGTTGGTTGATTCCGGAGAACCGTAATCGCTCGGAAGGCTCCCGATTTCCATATCGGCGGTTACGCGCGTTTCGTAGCCGCGCAGCAACTTGCGGTATTTCGTTGTCGTCGTCGTCGTTTCCGCGAGTTTCGCTCGCGATCCGTTCGCGGACGCGGATGCCCGGGGTCAGAAAGTCTAGAAACGAAAGGATGTTCGCATTTCCGTGGGCAGAGAGGCGAAACTGTGCAAGGTGTCAGTCAAAACGGGTGGGCAACGCGCGAGCGAAATACGTGCGGTTATTTCGATTCCGTGCACCCGCTCGTGGTGGAACGAGCCAGGATGTTGGACGTCGGTGGAACGGTGACGCATTAGCGAAGCGTCTCGTCGCAACACCGCATTCCGGTGTTAAACGCACAACGCGGGAGTTTCGGAGCGACAGATGTCCAGCAGTTTGGGGTGAGCTAAGCCCCGGCTGGTCGACTGCGATGGAACCCACGGCCTTTCCAGAGTTTATCAAACACACATCCGACCCCCTCACTCCCATTTCCCGGTTTTCCAGCTTCCCTTCCGCGATATAATTTCCTCGAAAAACGACCGGGTTTTGCGTCACGGGCAAACACTCGGCGGCTGTCGCCGTCTGTTTATTGGAAACGCGCGGAGCTCGAGCGGGTAGACAAAGGAACAAAGTGTGGGTCACGTCCGCGAGAATCACTCGAAAGGGACAGAGCGTAGACAGCCGCGTCGAACGGAGGTTTGCGAGTATTTAACAGTCCTCGCTCGTTCGGGACGTTCGTACGCGGATTTCCCTGACGTCGCGTCGTGCCTGAACGTCGCTGGGAATCGAGGGACTGGAGGAGGAAGAAACGTGCAGGGTTTCGTGGAAGCAACGCAACGTGTCGTCGCTCCTACAGGGATCTTCCTCGAGCGAGTTGCAGCCGCTGGAAGTCCGGGCCGATCCTTTCTTTCCCTCGCTTTGTCGGGTCGACTTTCCGGAGCACGATACGAGCTGGTCCATTCGCTGGGATTAAGTTCTTTCAGCGTGAGAATGTCGGTCACTGAAAGCGCGTCATAAATCTGGACGGCGCGGCGGCGGAGAAAAATGTTGGTAACGCGAGGCCACCGAATATTTGAATTCCAAGGACGCGTACGCGCGGCTAAACGACTCCGTTTTGTCGTCGCGCGACGTCGGCGACGCTAATTCGTCTTGTTCCGGCGAAACGAGTGCGGGGCGAGTTCTACCCGCGCGACGACGCGAGAAAAATGGCAATCCCGAGCTAAGGTAGCGTCTCTGTTTTTCTCCAAGACGAAATTAGTTTTTCTCGAAGGCGAATTTAGACCTCCTTTGTCGCTCGTAAATACAGTCGACTAAATTCGATCTGGAATCCAATTTCCATTGATCTCGAATCATTGGCATACGGTGGGATGCCCATTATTGCCGCGCTATCTTGCCCGCGAAAAGAGGGGTCTTCGTTATTAGGTTTTCCCTTCTGTGTCGCTTCATTCGCGCCTTCCTTCCATTTCCCCTTTTTCCCAGCTCCGTACTCTTGTATGATTTGCTTCGTTCCTTACAGATATCGTACAACTTCGTGATCCTACAAAGCGCCGGGGTTTCCCCGGGAACATGTACAAAAATGGAGTAGAGTTACTCGGAGGTTTGCTTCGCAGCATCACGCCGGTTCAATTAAATCCGATCTGGTAATCCGAGTTGGTCGAATTTCGATCTCGTTTCGAGAGAAACAGAAAAACAGGTCGAGCTACGCTAATCGTATTAAAGAGAGCCGGAAGTTTTTATCTAAACTCGAAACAATAGAAAGCTTTAATGCGAACGTAGACCGTCCCCGCGAAATTATTAGTCGCGGATTATCGTAATCGAGGTTCACGCTTGAAACGCAGCGCATGCAGGGAAAACTGTATCCACTGATTACTTATGTTATTTTCTCTATGCTATATTGTAACTACATTTAAGTTTTGTTCGATATTTTTGTACACTATTGGGACTTTTATCTCATTTAATAATAATAATAATAATAATAAAACGAGACCTCGCGAACTGAAACGAATTGGACTAAACTGTTTCGCGACAGAGCAGGCGACCCCACGCGTCCTCCATTCGTTCATAATTCTTACTGATAAAACATGTATCACGAGTTCCGTAGAAACATTCGCAGAGTCGAGCAAAGTCGATACTTCCGCGCGCTTCTGCTTGAATCGGGTAGGTATCGCGCATAGATCTTTTTCAGTGGCTGAGTCGCGCGTAATGAGCATTCCGCGAAGCTACTCTCCGAACGTAAAATGTTTTACGACTTTACGATCGAAGCTCGTCGATCCCCGCTTGTTCCTTCCTCCTCCCGCGACTCGCGCTCCCCGGGAATCAAATAAAAACTCGATGGCTCGCGTCGTCTCGCGATCGAATCTGGATTACCGGTTCTTCGACGCGGCGTAACCGACGAGGGAGCGTGGAAGCGGTTCACTTTGTAACAACTTTTACAGCGAAAAGATTGGCAATCCCACGAGAGGGTAAAGCGTATCAAGGATACCGCGCGCGCGCGCGCGGCACGGAGTTGGCATTTTTTCTGTGAAATTGGTTCGTTGTCTTACGGGTTTCTTGCCTCGTTTACTTCGTTCGCTCGACGCTCGAATTACGAACCGCTTCCGCGGGAACGAGAATTCTCAACTCGACGAGTTCTCTCCAACTTCTTTCGATTTCATCTTTCGCTCGCGACGAATCCGACGCGCGGATATTTAAACCGACGCGACGCGACGAGTCGAGGCGAAACGACGCTCGCATCGAAGGGTTTCGGCGCAAGATTCTGAGAGCAGACAGACAGCGCGAGGTCGAGGAGCGACGGGAACCGGGAGCCGCGTCTATGATCAAAGGCGTAGAGCAAAACGAGTAATTAAGCGTTTCGTGCATTTCGGCAACGTTGGGTCGTCGGACAGAACAGTGGGTGGCGAAAGGAGTCAAAGGGACGAGAAGGGCTGAAGCGAAAAGCAGCTCGAGGCAGCGGCAGACACGGAACGCTCGAAATTGGCTGGTTAAAGGGAAAGGGAGAGAGGCAGCGCGAACAGAGAATCTGAAAAACTTGATTCGGTAACAGGTAATTTCTTAGGCAGACGCCGCGCGACGACGCAACGCGACGAGACGCGAAGAAAAACGGAAGCGCGAGCGGAACTGTCTTGAAAAAAGCGTCGCGCCTGTCTGTTCGCTGGAACAAAAACGAATTTTCCACGGCGCCCGGGCAAGAAGGAAGGAAGCCGCAGAATAATTCTTTGCGAAACGTACCGAGCGAGCGCCGCGCGGAGAAGAAAGTTCCTCTCGAGAAATATGCTTTCGCGAGCGTGGAATTTTTCCTGGCAGTTAAAAAGCGTCGAGGACGCCGCTGAAAGTCTCTCGACCGAGGACGGCGCGCGCAATATTTTCGTCGCAGCGAGAGAAGAAAGCTTTGGAGAGAAATCGGACACCACCTGTTATAAGCAACGGGGCTGAAATCGAGGTACCCATCGCGCATTGCACGACCTCCGTTCTCCTTATCTCTCGGTTACTCGGTTCGTTTCCTTCGGGCTCCACGTAATTCGTCTTTAACGAGTCTGCACCCTCGCCGCTCCGCTCCGCGCCACGCCGCGCCGCACCGTGTAGAGGCACGGCTCGTCTATCGATTCGTTCGTTACACGGAGAGGGCTGTTAGCTTTTCCTCGCGTCAAAAGGAACTACCCCCCGGGAACAGCGAAGGCACGAACGTGCGGTGCCTAGAGTCGATTCTGTGCTTTATTCCTCGGCGCTGATTCGAAATTAACCGCGATTCTCGTAGTCGCGAGGAGCAGTGGAAAAAAACGAGATTCGTGACTCGGTCGCGAATCATTCGAACCGCTTGGCTTTGTTTCGTTTCAATTTATGCGTTCGACTGGTTCCACGATATTAATTATCGGTCGTGCAATATGCATATCGTATGAAAATTTCAGTGATACGTTTCCTTGCGCGTTAATCATGCGCGTATCGATAGCGACAGGATTTGTCGAGTTCGGATAATACCATTGAATTTAACTCTTTGAAATTTATAATGCGGTACGCATAAAACATTCCCGCGACCTCTGTATAAATCGGGACCGTTATCGAGGAGAATAAATTGCATAAAGTAAATTCGGTTGGTTTGTTGGTCCAACAGTTGATACAGTTAATTAAAAATGGAGTGCCAATAACGTTTCGACTTCTCCAGGAAAGTTTGTCATTTATTCGTAAACTTTGACCTTTTGTGCGGTGTCGAAAGCACCTGATATCGAACTTTTTTCGGAAGCAGAACAATAGGCACCGGGCGGCGGGTGTATGATACGCGTTACGCTGAATCTGACAACGAGATACGGGGTAAAGTAATAACGGTGGTAAATTCACGATAGAGTCATGGAATGATTCGAAGGCAAATGGAATCGTCTCCCAGGGCGAGCGCGATTTCACCTGACGATCGATTGACCGGTCGGTCAATCGTATTAATGTCGGGGTACAAAATCGCCGGCAAAAAGTACATCTTCTCCGGCAATTATCGTAATTGCTTCGGTAATTAAATCGATTTCGATAACGTTACCGCTCGGCCATTGTTCTCCTGCGCGCCATTAGAAATCGATGCGTTCGCGTCGTGGTCGTTATTGGCCCCTTTGATGTCGCGACTCGTTTTCCAACCAAAACCTCTATCCGCGGTGGCTGGTCGATGCGCCGGGCGAAGGGAAAAAAGTCGGATAAAATGTGTCGTTAAAGCAGATAATCGTTGGCAAGAGTTCGCGTTTCGCCGCGATCCGAAAGATCGCGAAAGAAACAAACGATTCCCGATATCGCGAACGGCGCGAGTGGAAAGGGAAAGGAGTTCCGGCGGAAATTCATGGAACGGGCAAGTCGTTGATCTCGAAATGGTTCGTGACGAGGTCGGAACTATCGAGATCGGCTCTCGTTAATACCATTGTTCCGCGAAGCAAAAGCCTCCGTTGACCGCTTCACCTTTGTGCTTTTTCCCTCCGCAGCCGCGCCATCGCCTTTCCTCCAGCTTTTTCCTTCCTGCTTTTATTCCTGCTTTTCTTCCTCGCTGAAGCGTCCGTAATCTTGTTCGAACGAACGCGTGGACGAAGATTTATGGGACTCGCGTTTTCGCGGTACCCACTTTCCCTGGACGTAAACGACTTATCGGCTCTATTGAGAAACGCGTGTTCTTTCTTGAAACCGCTCGCCCGATAACGCGCCTCTCCGCTTTTCTCAAGAGAATTCCCTAGCGTCGAGGAGACCCCGAGTACCTCCATTGTTGCGTCACCGATCAGAATTTAGATCGATTCAGCCGGCAATGCAGTCGCGAGAAGAAGATATCGCGGACAACGAATTCGGGAGAGCCGCGGAGAGATTTCATTTTTTCTCGATGACCCGTCCTGGCAAAGGATAACCGGTCGCGTTTTCGAGCGTCCGGTCCACTCTCCGCCCGACCCTCCGGGGAACAGTAATTAATTTTCGGCGAGGCGATACGGACAACCGATGTAATAGATAAAAACGTCACCGTGTTTCACGGACGGAAAAACGAAAGCGAGTTCGTTAATTCCGTCGAGTCGACTTATCTGGCGCCGTTCTCCCCTCGTTTCGATAATAAAGATCAAACCGTGCTCCGTTTTCGCCACGCCTTTCGCGCTAATGGACTTTTTGCGTTAAGAAGCGAATCGTCGTCTGCGATAAAACGATGTTCGGTAGTTACGAGCTGAGAAATCCTTCCCGTTCGCGACGATTAAAGATATCGTTGCAGGGCGTTGCCTTGTCGCGACGCGGTAAATAAATCGGCTGGCGAAATATCAGCGAACGGATTAACCGCTACTCCTTCGGATCGGATTCCTTCGATTTATCAAACCCGAACGCGTGCAGTTCTCGTTTTTTTATATCGTCGCAGAAGATCGCATTCGTTCGACTGGATTACCCAGAGCTTTTGAAACGGCAGAAAGTGGTCGGAGATAACGCGACCACAGTTTCGTCGAGTTGGACGACTCCGTGACCGGTGTTGAGAAACTTTTCTCCGAGTGTAATGTATCCGCTTGTTGCAATCTCGGGATACACCAAATGTCCCTGACGAGGATGCATCCGTAGAAACGCGCTTAACAGCTCAATCGTCCAGAAGAACATTGCCCATGAAACTTCTTTCTTTTTCGCACGATTAACGATATTAAATTCCCGCGAAACACGTCTATAAAAGCGCGTGGACGTTCCGAAAGCGAGCAAATCTGAAGCAAGACATCAGAACGAAGATAAGAGCGAAGGGGAGGAGGTCGAAGCTCCTCGACTCGACAAAATTTTATTACTACGAGCGGCTGTAACGCGGAACTTGCCCTCCCTTTAATTCACTTTCGCAACACGCTTCCCCGCCGCCTCAGACGTGTATAAATTTGCCCGCGTGTGTGCAATTATGTAAAACTTCCCCGGCCGTGCACGGGAAGCTTCCCGAAATTATTTAGCATCGAAATAGTTCCGCCGCCTTGAGCACCAGTCTTCCGCAACGGCGACAGACTCGTGCGCAGCCAACTTCCGCGTAATTACAGGGCCGAGAGCAAGTTTACCGGTATTAGATTTCTTTGTACATACCGTGAGGGTCTCTCGGATGGAGGCAGTTACCTTTGTCGCGTCTTGCCCTTTCCTGGACACGGACAGCAACGTTCTTCGTGTTTTATCTAGCAATAGCGGACAAGCGCACGAAGGAGGAGCGACGGAACCGCCGGATTGGACTCGGCCGGTTTATGGGCAACCGTTTAGGACAGGTGGTCCATATAACGGGGAGCGTGCCTCTAGGAAAATTAGCGAGGAAGGAGGACCATTACACGGAGAATTATGCGCGTGGTATGCATGGTCGTTAAGCGATTAACTACTGTTTCTGGAAATTAGGAGAACGCGAACGCGGCTGAACCTTCCAGCTCGGAAGTCGAGGAACGGACTCGCGATCGATCCTCCGATCGGTCCGGGATCGCGAAGTCGTCATAAGCGTCGAGTTCGGAAGTTCGTTTTAGGAGTAGAAGTCTCGAGTCCCAGGGAGTAATTGCGCGGAGTAGTTGCCGCGCGCCACTCCTATAAATTACACGGGTCTAGTCAATGTCTCCGGCTTAATCGGGCGAGCCGTGGCGAAGCGATTGATAACAGGAACAACGTCTAATAAAGTTCTCTCCATTAGCGCGCGAGGCGGCGCGATTCCGCTTTCGCCATTAATGTCTCGAAGCCTCAATTACTACGGCGCATCTCGGTCATAAATCACGCGTCTAGCTAGCACGTGTGCCACGCTAATCGAGTAATTAACATTCCGAGTCTCGTTTAATTTGTACGCCGTAGCCCGAGGTGGTGGCGCGCGTTCGCAAACGAGCGCACGCAATCGTTCGGCCAAACTTCCCTCGGAATCTAACCTTTGCCAATCACGAAGCTTCTTCGCCTAGATAATTCGAGCCAAGTGATCGGGATCCGATCGTTACGACCGCCTCTTTCGAAAGCGGACAAAGTAAAATTTATTTTGCGACCCGAAGGGGACGCTACTTCAGGTTTACCTAAGCCATCTCATTTTCCGCGCGGCGGACTCGTTCCCGTCGATGAAGGCGGAGAGCTACGCTCGGCTTCGTTCGCGCCTTTTTTAACGATAGCCCAACAACTCTACCGATAAACAAGTTTACACGTATCGTAGATTCACGATCGCTTAAAATGGAAATCAGAGATGCGGGCTTCTGGAGCAAAGAGAAGCCCAGATCGAAAGTGGTTTCGTCGAGAAATTAACGTACGAGCAATTTGTCGTGATATTGAACGTTGAGCCTTCCGCCTCGGTTGCCTGTCAATGAAGTTCGATTAACTGGGATATTACGCACGAGAGTTACAACCGGTGACCGAAATGGTGCGCTGTTACACCGTCTAGCTTACCAAATTAGAATCGACTAGAATCGTCTTAGAATTGAATCGGGCCAACTCTCCGGTGGAATTTCGCAAAATTAACCAACGCGAGACGAACATTTCCCACGGACGTTTTCGCCCGCTTTCAATTCATTCGGTTCGCGCGTTTTCGAGACCAACGCGCCGTTTGTTTCGCGCGCAGCCGTCGCGAGAGGATTATTCCTAGTAAGTAAAGCGGGCTCGTTGTTTCGACCGAGGACCATCGAACGCCGCTTAACGAAGCAGTCGAGGTCGCGTGGCAAAGGGCGAGAAACGCAATTAAGGGATTTAATCGCGCAAGTTATCGGACCGTCCTCCGCCCGCATCCTCGTTTCCTCTTTGACAGATCTCCCGCAAACGAGCAGCAACTTTCGATAACTCCGCGACGAAGCCGACGAAAATTAGATGAACAATTAGGCGATAGCACGCTATTTCCTTTTTCGAGTTTCCTCGATAGAGAATTTTCTCTCTACTTTTCGCGCGTCTTATTCTCTCGAACGCGTCGACTAGATTCCCGTTTCATTTTACTCTCAAATGAAATTCGCTCAGCTCCGCGAGTATTCCCAAAATACACACGCGACATTGAAAAGGCTTATCGACGACGCGATCTCGTTGAGAGATGTTCGCGAGATAAATGTAACGCGGAAATCGAAGGCAGAGATTGCGGCACGATATTAAATTGAATAAATCGCGTGTGCTAGTTGCCAGAAAGTATCTCTGAAATTCAAACCGCGTAATGGGTTTCGCTCGCGACTCCCGCGAGCTTTTAGGAGGAAGAACGAGCAGAGGAAGCTTGTTCTTCGCTCTGTGGGAATATTTATAACCGTCTCGTACACGAAGACACGACGATCGAAATCTATTTCTCGTCTTAAACGCGTCCCTCGCCTTTCATCCAAAGATAAACCGCCGACTCGCGGAAGAAAATAGTAGAGCCAACATAACTGTGCGTGCATTTCCTCCGGACACGATTTCCATTTTCAACCTTCCTTTTTCTCTTTCCCTTCTTTGTCCGCGAAAAGAGTCGTTCCCTGTGAGATACCTACTCACGTGCATAATGCACGCGGCGTGCGCTATCTGCAAACCGACCAGCTACGCTACGCGCTCCCTTATCGCCCCTCGTGTCCTAGAAATCCTTCCTAATGCATCCTCCTCGCGAACGCCACTCCTACCGTCTGCCGTTACAAACGTTTCTGCTATAACTGTCTTTGGGTGGAGCGGTCGCGCTCTCCCAGCGAAGAAAAACCGCGCGACGTGCCGCCGACGAGCCGCGCGGAGCGAATGTCTCTTTTCCACTGAGAGGTGAGTGAAATTTAATTAAGATCGTTCGAATTACTAAACGAGATCGGTGCCGCGATGAAAGGAACGCGTCGCTTAAAACTCGAAGGTAAACGGCGAAGGGTATCGAGAAATGGAAATGGATTAAGTTTCGCAGCGCGGAACGGCGCGACGCAGCACGACCGAAGGATTCGTGGAACGCGTCGGTCTTGCGAGCTCGTGGAAGTAAACTCGATCCGATTAAAATTACTTGCAGCGACAACGCGATTATCGTTAAGCTAAACGAACCCGGTGCCTCGAGGACCGTGATCCGTCGTAGTTAATCTCGTTCCTATTTACAGTAATCGGAGCACTTTCGAAGGCTGCCGCCTTGGAAGCGCTTAACGCGTTTTAACGTCGAAGCAATACCTGTTTAAACGATCGCGCTGCCAGGCGTCACGCCGCTCTTATAACCGGAACTTCCTCACCTACGAATGGATCTCTGGGGAACGTTTAGAGGGAACATCGTCGTTTCGGGACCGGAAATCCGGGCCACCGAGGTTTCTTACATCTTCCAACGTACGGGAAGATGTAAGCGCTTCTGCGCTAGAGCTTGCGACTTTCGATCGCCGCTCGCGGTTACTCGCGTCGATTTATCCGTTGGGTGGATATTGTTAAGCTTTCGCTGCTCGCAAGCTTCTCATCTTCATATCCAGTGTTGTATAAATATTCGTACATAATTAAAAAGTTGAATGATGCGTTCGCAAGAAATTCTCTCTTAATTTAAATAAATGTCACATTATCAGGTTTAGTCACAAAAAGAATACATTCGTTTTTAACTAAAATATAAATGGATTCTCACTATGTACACTAACCAATGTTAAAGACCTGGGTAATATATTTTCTTCCGATTTATCTTTTTCTAAACACTTCAAATGCATAATATCGCATAGCTACAAATCCCTGAGTCTCATTCAAATTTCTACATCTTGCTAGTAGACACTATGGCTGTCCAATTCTCAAAAAGCTAAGCTTCATGTCTTTATGCAATAGAAGACTGATGATGGACATTATATTTGTAAGCAAAATTACTAAAGGCCTGATTGCATGTCCAATGTCCACCCATCATTCAATCATTCCATGCTCCCGTTGGATGTTTCGGAGTTATTAACTTGTTCTACACAGAAAATCATCGCACAAATTACGGTTTATTTAATTGTGTAAATCGTATGTACCATATATGAATGCCAATCTCATTCATCTGAATGTTAATGTTGATATATTTGGCCAATCTGTATCTACCTCGAAACAATCGTGAAAACAAACCCTATAGTCACTGGTTAATCTGTTTTTATTTTAAGTATTAATTATTATGTATTATTTTGTATCTTCGTTTCTATCTGTTTGTGTTGCGTTATTCTTGTCTTTCATATACCATTTTTCCCGTTTATCCCGTTAATAAAATAAATAAATAAATAAATAATTGCGAGGCGTCCAACGAACCATTAATAATTATTCCTCTGCTTTAATTAATCGACCGTGCAGGGCCTCGAAGAAACTCAATTTCGATTTTGATTAGGCATGCGTTTGCCGGCGAACAACGATTATCGGATTACTTGACATTTTCCATTAGCGGGCCGGTCGACTAGCAACGTCTGAAGCTTATCATCTTGATTCGAGGGGTATCAGTTTTCCCTTCTCTCGAGAATTTAATCTTCTTCGATGGAACGGCGCGCGTATTCCCTTTGTCGGTACCGAGAGCAGAGAATCGAATCGAGTAATAGAGCGATGCGATCGAGTCCGCGAACACTTTTCCCGTTTACCAATACGAGCAATTAATGCTTCGAACGACACTCGTCGATGCAACGCGAAACGCAAAGGAAATTGTTGCATCGCGTCGTTCACGGCGAGCAGATTTCTTCGAAGAAACGAAGCAAGTTTCCGCTGTGTTCTTCAACGAGATCGTCCAGATAGTTTTACGAAACGACACGACGCGCTCGGAATATTCTCCGCTCGCAGTCGTCTCGGTTGACAGGTAAATCCCTGCCGTTCGGAACTCCCTACTTACCTGAAACAAACAAAACAACAGCGAAATTATTAAAGCTTCGCGGTTGAGTGTTTCGCGGGCGCAAAAAAGTCTCGAAGCGAACTTGTAACGAACCCACGAGCGCTCTAACGACGCGGAGATGTAACAAACTTCCGAGTGCTCCGATGGCAAAACGAAAGACGTTTCTCTCGAATTCTCTCGAACGTTCGAACAAATGGTAATACCCGGAACCGGGATAGGGGGTTAAAAGCACGAGAAGTTGCAGCCGGAAAAGCCGGCGAGCAAGAGCGTCAGCCATACGTTTCGTCGATAATGCATATTTCAAGTCGTCGAGCCCTTCGACGGATATGCATCCGTACACGCAACTCTGTCCTCGCGTACGTGTACGTTGGGAAGATGGGTTTGCGAGGTGGGAAACAGGAGGTGCGAGATATCGACCAACGAAATCGAATATTCCCGTGCGAGGCGACCGTCGAGAAGGTCGATACTCAATATGTTTCGAATTACAATAGCGACTCGGTTAATTGACATTACGCTGCATACAAAGCGGAAGCGCTCTCTCGATTAGTAATTTTCTTATCTCCTATAGCCTATTAGTAAACTGTGATTTTAATCCAAGTCCAACCGTGTCCTTATCGCGGACAATTAAGGGTCGGATAATCGGGACTCCACAGTACTAGTAACCACTCTAATAGATACCTGCTCACCCTTGTTAACTGATCAGTACATGACCTGGATTCGTTCGGCAAGAGAAGATTCGAGCGACGCGGCGCATTGTTTTCCAACGGCGAAGGACAAATCGTGGGAAATCGATGGCAGCCGGGAAAACTCGATCGGTGCAGCGGACGAGCGCGCGGTGGAAAATGTTTTCGATCGCAGGGACCGGGAGGGCGATCCGTTGTGTTCGGGTGGGATTTGCGACTGTGCAGATAAAGACGAGAGGATTCGGGTCCGATTCCGCAAAGCGAGGATCCGACGTACCTCGTATTACCTAGCCGGTGGATCGGTGGATCGGTGCTGAGAGCATCGTCAACGACGAGCGCTCTACCCGACGAACATGAACGCGTTAAACTGGGAGAATTCGAACGCGGCGACGCTGCCCGTCGAACAACATCGACGTCGATTACGTCCGAGCTACTACTCCCTCGTCGAGAACATCCGAGGGTATTCCGAAGGCGAACAAGTTTCGCTCTTGGACAACTCTTGTTCTCTTACGAACGAACACTCTGGTCAGTTGTAGAGGCATCGATTGTCCTCGAGGAGCGAGGATTGTCTTCGCTGCAGCTATTGCTGTCGCATTACGCCCGCGTCGACGACCGATCCATTTGTTAGGACCCACTCTTGATCGATGATTGCCGCCAACAACGAAAAGATTTCCGGAGAAAAGAAACGCAGAGTCGGTCTTCTCGAATGCGACGGAAGCATCGAGTCGAGCACAACCGGGAGAATAACTACAAATGACTTAAGAAGCTTTCGAGGAGTGGGTTGTCCAGAGATAAATAACGATCGCGACTCCACCGCGTTCTCCTACTCCTTTTCGTTTTTCTCCCACGAATCCGCTCCACTCTTACCACCGAGTAGCATTTTCTAATCGAGAGGATTCAGCTTTCTGGCTTCTACAAGCAAACGCTAGGAGAATTAAATTCCATGAGCCGAGGTATCTCGTTCACGGATTCGCGGCGAACGCATCCAGGCGTTTCGATAATCCAGCTTTGGAACGTATCGACGCAAGACGGCACAAGGCGCGGAGGATCCGCGGCAGCCGTTGCCGAGCGGACGCGTTTCATCGGAAATCGGATTAGAGGATTCTTGGGTGGTCGTGACACTCGGTGAATCGGCGGATCTCGCTTCCTCCCGTATTACGAAACCACCTTGTTGCGGGTACGTCGCACGCGCGTGACCGCCTGACACGCTTATCCGTAAAAAGGTCCTGCGGCGGAATCGATATTCTTACGCGGCGCGGTTGACTTTCGACCTCGTCGAGGCCGCGCGTAGACAGGCTGCAACGTTTCGATAACAACTCTGTCCGTAATTAGCCTTTATCGCGGTACGTTGGGAGTGAAGAGCGAAGAAAGTGGACGCTCGCGAAATATCGCCAGAAAACGAGGCGCAGCGAGTGTGGAGCTTCGTCGGTTCAAAGTCGCTCGGCTGTTGATAACCGTTCGGCCGTGATGCTGTTAATTTAAACGATTCTGGGTTCGCGTATTCACTTACGCGACATGAAAGAGAACTGCTAAAGAGGCGAAGGAGCAACGATTTGCGCTCGACTTCGAGGTCCTGGGTGCCTCGTTCGACGATGTACCTACTCCACTGCGAAACTTTTTATCGGCAACGCTGTTGTTTAAGCGGAGAAACGCCTCTTAAAGCGGAAGCCCGAGGGAGCTCGAGGAATCGTTATTTCTCACTCCTCTCGCCACTTAGGGGTCCTCTTTTCACGATTAAAAGTGTCGATCGCTAATACGAACTTCTTAGCGTCCTCTCGAATGCAGATGCTCCACCTCTTAGCTATTTTCTCCTTCTGTCGACTCGCCTCGAACTGGATACGCGGTGTCAATTGCGCAGTCGGAGGAGAGAATTCAACTCGAAGTCCTCGTTTCAGCGAACGAGCCGAACGATCGACAGCAGATGCGCTCTATGCAACGAGCATCCAAGGAGGAGAGGCTAATTTTCTGTTAATGCGAAGAGAATGCGATCAGAGTCGATCGGGTTTGTTAAATCGCGTCGACTAATAGATTCAGCAATATCTAAAGGTTCGACCAATATTTGATCAGGAAAATGAAAAGGGAACGCAAGATGCGCGCGCTTCCTCCGGAATCGATACAAATTTTCTTCCTTAATTCGGAGATGGATCAGGCGAAAATGCGTCGCTCATTCTTTCCATTTTCCACTTCGTTTGATTTATATACCTCGCTTAGATGTGTCATCCTCTCCCATCGGCGAGAAGAGACTCAATCATAAAGTTGACAAGATCCCGGAACGCGTCGCGAAACGATCTATTCTCGCGCGTTTACGACGGATAAAATCCAAGGCAAATTGAAGTTGTTATCGATACGAGGAACGCCGCGGTTTCGCGAAACAAATCTAAACCGCGTCGTTCTTCGAAGCTCGATTCACTGAAATTTCCGCAACAAAATAGCCGAACGTCCGCTCGAACATTCTGCGGGTGGACGAGGGCGAGGTTCTAGCGCCTAAACGGCACCGGGGCACGGAGCGAGGAATCGAGGAGCGCGAATTTCAAGGATGCTCGGGATTCGCGCGTCCGTCGTGTCTGTCGACCGCGTGGTCGTACGTTCTCTGATATCCGACATTCTGTCGAGAAGAGAAATGACGCAATCGGGTCGCGGCGAATCGTTGGGGCGATTAACCGAAGTGACTGGAGCGACTGGAGCGACTGGAGCGAGCGGTGGGACTCGGCGGAAGAAGCCGAGTGCCACGGGGGAAATCATGTTGCGTCGCACGCTCCAAGTCTTGTAACTTATTCCGACTATTCTCAGGATTCCATCGCAAGGGAAGAAGAGGCCCTCGGTGGCTACCAGTTAACGTCTCTTCGAGGAGTTCTGACGCGAGGCAAATCGTTCGCTCCGCTTCGTATCTTTCGTCGGTTCGTTTGGGAGTGCCCGAAATTTTCGCGTCCCGAGAGATCTGGCCACTTGACGGATAATTGCAGGCAAGACAGGCGGCAACCTCGCGACTCGATTGAATTTCCTCGATACGCGGCCGATGCGCGCGCGGCCCTCGCCTATTCACCCGCATGTCGCGCTTAATTGGAGAAAATGCTGGGAGATTGTCTCGAACAGCGGAGCAATAAAGCAAAGTTCCGGGCGGAAGCGGAAGATCGCGGACCGCGCTAATATCGAAACTGCGAAGCATTCCAGCGACTGCCCGTTGGGAGCAGGACGCTGTCACGGAACGGAAAACCGAAGAGGAGGCGGAGGAAAGCCGGCTGGTTTGAATAGCTTCGTCAAATAAGTCTGCGGACCGCACGTACCGCTTATATTGGACCTTCCGCTGTTCCCTTCGGTCCCTCGGATGTACCTCGAACAGAATGCGAACTTTTTCGCGAGGCGCTTGTATTTTACCACCGAGGCCCGAGCGTGCGCGTCGAAGCAGAGCTTTGCGCCGAAAAATTCCGTGGCTAGAATTCCCGGCAACCTCGCCCATTCTTTCCCATCTCCCGCGAGAACGGGGGAACGTCTTCCCTCGGCTCCCTCGCCGAAGATATTGCGAGTGTTACGACTCTCGAAATTCTGCGAGCGGACGCACGCTCGATCGATTCGACGGCAACGATCGTCGCGCAAATACCTACGGAATCTCGTGCACGGTCAATTGTTACGGCCGCCTCGGACGATTCTCGAGGCGCGCTTTAAGCGAGTTAATCGTCGAACCGACGATTTCCGCGATACGATAACGGCCTAAGGCTTTTACTACTTCGAGCGTAAACCCGTGCTCGACGCAATCACTGCCGAAGCCTCGAGGAAGGTATCGCCTACGCTCCGTATCGCGGATTATTCGCGGAGATACACCGATTGCGAAGTAAATACGAGGCTGACGCTAATCGCTTTCGTTGTCGCAGCGAAAACTCTGTGACGGTTGTCGGGATAAACGCACGACGCTCCGAGCGACGCCACCTGCTATAAACTACGATAATTCGTCGAAGCGAAGCACCGTATCGCGATGATATTCGACGCGACGCTGGATCGGACTCCTCTCGAGCTTGGCTCTGTAAACGAGGCATTAATGAAAAAGTTAAGGGGTCTCCCGAGTAAAACGTCGACAACAGGAGAGAGAGGAACCGTGACCAGGGCGACGAGGATAAATCTTCGTATCGGCGATTCCGGGCCTCCGAATTGCGAGGGAATGCGTATAATCGAATCGCTCGATGTCCCGCGGCGTAGACCGTCGACTCGATCAATTAAAATAACAATATGCTCAATGGACCGCTTTGCATATAAATTAAAGGGGACATCGTTCGACTGTATCGGCACTTTTCGCGGTTACAACCGACGCTCCCGCGCCGCGTCGCGCACCGCTCGTCTCCCGACCAACAAAATCCCCTCGTTTCCCAGACTACCGCGTGCTGCAAAATTCAAACCGACCGGGTCGAACATGTCGGTTTGAACGGTAACGAGAAGGAGCGGAAAAAAAAGGGACGAGGGAAAATTAGCCAACACTTGGCGCGAAAAAAAACCGGCTTAATGGCAAATTTCCCTTATACGACCTTTTTCCATTGTTTCTCTTCAAATCCTATTTTCGTTAAATTTGCACAGCGCCCGTCCGTCTGTATTTTACACGATCGTTTGCGTACCGTTTGTATCGATTTCCTTGTTTTCCGACTCACCGAGGAAATACCGAGCCGAATTTATGAATGCAAATTATACCGGTGAATAACGTTTTCCCGATCGGCGCGTCGCCATTATCGAAATTTCGAAAATAGGTCCGCGAGAAATCGACCGTGATACTTTTCGGTGTGCGTAGCCGTGGCAACGAGTTTGTGCTCTCCGCGAAAAAACAAACTCGTCCGAAAGAGGAGAGTAGCGCTACAAAATTCGGGGCTGCGTGTTCAGCAACTGCGTTTCGAGTTCGGAAGAATCGCGAGTATCGATCGAAACTCGCGAACGGCACGATAGTCGCGATAGAAGAGACGCGTGCGTTCGACCAGAATGAAAACGTTGCCGCGATTTCGAAGTGCAGGTATTTTTCAAGCGGACAAAGCATACATTGCCGAAGAGGGATGAGCCAATTCTCGGCGGAAGATTGAGTGCCGTTGCGTTTCCTAGTTTCGAGCGAAACCTCCCCTCGTTTCCGGTTACCGTCTCTCAAAATACGGTAGACGAGGTCGGAGCGGACGGATTCGGCGAAGAAACGCGGATGTTTCTCCTTTCCCTCGAGATTCTCCGTCGAACGACGCGGCACGGCGCGGCGTAACGTAAGTAGATCCTCGTCTATCAGTCGTTAGTATCGTTCGAAAAGAGAAGTTTAAGGATCTTATAACGGTGTTGAATCTCGCTGCGGACTTTAACACGGACCATGCAGTTGCTTTGATAGCCACTCTTTTCTTTGCCGTTAGTATCGACGAGTTTTCACGAAACTAGCGAAACTTCCATGGGAAAAAGTCCCGCGGGCGGAACAGGGATAACTCCTCGATAAGTTTGGCCGAAAGCAGGCCGACTCGAGTACATTCTTTTCAAGTTGACGTGCTTGGAGCGGCAAAACGTATCTCGCTTTTAAGCCTGTGCATGGATTATCGAGCACTCGCAATCGGTACTGTGCACCGACTGCCGCCGCGCCACGCCGATCCCGCGATCGCGTGACTCCGCGAGTATCGATCTACCGTAACCAGGGCCGACGACACCGGCGAATAAAGCCAAGATCACGCGTCCCGTCGCGGACCTTTTAAAACTAACTTTCTCGCGATTCCCTCGTAAGGATTACGCGCGTAAGAAGCCAGCAGCTGGAAGCAGGTTGCAATTTATATTCATAAAGAGAACATTGCGAGTGCGCGAGAATTAACCGTAAAGCTACGACATCGGAATAGCGAATGCTCGAGGAGGGAGAAAAAAAAAAAGAAAGAAAAAAAGACTCGCGGTGCGTAACGAGCAATTTCAGGAAGCTAAACGAGAGGAAGCGTGTGCCGAGATCTATAGGGATATGAAAGTCTCGTCGCTGCGACTGGAAAAAGGAGTCATCCAATCTAGTCTCCGATTTCCAGGTTTTTTTCTTTCGTGAGTGCTACGAAGAGCAAGACGGATGACACGGGAGAGAGGAGCGAGTACTCTGCTCATTATCCACCGAAGCCCTACTTATCCATGTATTAATCATACCCCTTGGTGTAGATCTTTCTAGTGTTAAAAATTATAGATCTTGGCTATTAGTTTAAATAACATTTTTTCTAAAATATTTAAAACTCTCTGAAACGTGTAAGAATATTATTATTAATGCACCAAATGGTTTCGTATCAGGCATGTAATTCAGTAAATTCCTTCACTTCTTTTTAATTGTCTTACCAGTTTTCAACTGAATATTTTTCGAAGCAATTCTGACTTATAATTAAATCCTTAACTGACTTACTATTTTTGTATCTATTTGAATTCACAGCAATATGTACATATACCATACACATACTGTGAGTCTTCTCACTTTATTTGTATTGCAAATAGAACAAAAGGAGTCTACGCGTTTATAAATAAATAAACCCCAGAATTTTCTTTGCGGAAGTCCTTCCAGGAATCGTAAATTCGAATTAGCCGGACCGCTTCCACTTACGCGAAGTATCGTTACTGGCCGAGTAATGGTCGATCGCAATTCGCCTCTTCACGCTATAGACTCGCGATCGACTTGGCCAGTAATGACAATTTGTGCGACTGGAGGTCGTCCAGGTAATTCGATTCGCTGCGCCGCGTCGGCGACTTACGATCTCTGCATAGCGTTGGGCCGGTATTGTGCGGATCCTTCGTGAGGGGAATAGGTAATAGGCGTAATCGAGTGCGAAATCGAAGTATTCGTCGCGAATGATGAAGCAAAGCGGGAAAGCAAGAAGATGGGACAGGTGGGCCGCAGCCAGGGTCAGTGTGCCGCGCTGGTCGCGGCGCGGCGGCGACGCGCAGCGCGGCAAGCGGCAACCTGCGCTTCAAGAGACGAGGTCGTGCCTATTCTGGCGATTCGCCAACCACCTTTCGGGAAATCTCTCTAACGGAGAAACTGCGTGTAGCAGTCGGCTGTTTAGCCGACTAAGCCTAGGGTCACACGACTGTCAAAATGTCGTCCGTCGCTACATCTGCCTCATGTTATACTACGACGGACGTTGCGACGGACATAGAAACGGACGATCGACGGATGTCATTTCGAGGCTCGCGTAACCCTAGGCTAACTCGTTCGCTCGTTCGTCCCCGCCTCCGTGCTTTCCCTCATTTTCGCTCACGGCTAATCATTTATAGAGCTTCGAACAGGATCAAACGGTGTTTGCGATACACCGAGTATTCGAGTCGTTGCTCAAACGATACCGTTATCCGTTCATTTATCGCATCGCCTTTTTATATCCGATAACAAATTTCGACGTAGTCGATTCATCGGCCGAGCCAAAGGCGAACGAGGCACGCGAAAAGTGGACGCTTCGATGCCCGAGTGTTCGACGTGTTGCGCAATTATTCAAGAGAACCGAATCCGCCACTAATTACGGAGATGCCCCGCGGCACGCATTAAACAGCCTAGTCAAACGGAGAATCTTCTCGAACGAGGGAGACCCGCGCGAGGAAGTAGTTCGCGTAGCTCGTGGTTCGCAACTCCAGAACAGGAAGGGAAACTCCGGCTCTGGGACGATTAAAAATGAAATTATCCTGAAACTCTTGCCGCTCTCCAACCGCCTGCTGCTCTGGCAATTACAAGAGAAGGGAGGGTTTCAACTCGTAATTTCCTCCGGAGAGGGTACAATTTTGACGGTATCTTTCCAGGAAGCTCGTTACATTAACGAAGCTTTGGATCGAGTTTCGAGGCGCGGCGAGGCGCGGCGCGGCGCGCCGAGACGAGAGGTGAGGAACCGTGGACGTCCAAGTCGGTTGACGAGATCCGTTCGAAACAACAATGTAACGAGGTTTCGGGGATCGGACAGAACCGTAGCAATTAATCGAGGGCGCTTTACCGAACCTCGTCGGAGCTCCTTTCGATTTTCAATTCGCGATGCGTGGCGCGTGGCTCGCAAACCAGTAGCTCCACGAGAGACCGAAGAGCGAAGAGCTGAGAACTCATCCAGTCAGTCCGCCGCATTACAACCATTCGTTGGAATAACACAGTCGGTAATGGATTGCGCCGGGATTGAGTCGGAATAGTCTCTTTGCGGAGCGAGATGTTTCCGGCCCCGTAACCTTCTCGTGTAATCGATGTACCGCCAAGTCCCATCGAGCACTCGTTTTGCGTTTACATTCCCGAAAGGAGGTCCGTACTCGCCTCCCTAGGATTCCACTTCGCCGGGATACATTGACGACTCTCCCGAGACGATCGGATCGCGTTCTTAAACTTTCACTCGTACCGAAAAAGCCGAAAAAGCCGAAAAAGAACGCGTAGTTGCTCTCGAACCGCCCTCGTCCAAGACGAATTCTAATAGGTTCGGTCGGTTGTAGTCCAGAGCAATTTATCTCGCCGGCGCGGCGGAGTCTCGAAGAAGCGGAACGAGCGTCCTTGAGTTAACCTCCGACGAGTCGGCCTCCCTCCTCGCCCTTCGCTCCTCCCGCAGCCTTCGCCACCGTGAACGCGTACACGGACGCTTAGCCGGCTTACCGGGTAATTTGCCAAGAAGATCGATAACCGATAATTTACGCGACGGTTACGCGTCGTCCACGGACGACTCCATCGTCCGCGGGAAGCTGGTTGGTTTCCTCGCGCGGAGCGATCACGTGCGATTACCGCGACGCGAGGACGCCCGCTTCTCGCTCTCGTTTCTCGAATCGTCGAGGCGCTCGGAAAGATCGCAGGATCGACGAACGATGGATGGACGCGCGAAGCTTTCTCGTCCCAGTCCTGCTTACGGTTTTCTCGTTAGTTGTTGATAGAGGCTACCGATCGTTAGCCCATGCCCGTAAGAACGGTAGGGACAGAGGGGACTTAATGGAAAGGTCGAGTAAAAATGAACGACGGACAAACAAGCAGGGAGAGGGAATGAAAGCCTGGATGGGATCGAACCCCTAATGGACCGATATAATAATTACAACGCGGGGAATGTTGGAAAATGGAAATTCGCAAAATAAAGGGCGGGATGATTCGGAGTTTAGATTAGAGATTCTATCGACGGGGATGGATAAAGCCGAGGGGAAGCGAAAGGGGGAGATACAAAAAGGCAAGGAAAATAGAGGGGCGTGGTGGTCGAAGTGGCAATTATTGGGGCCTCCGGGGCAACGGCGCGCATCCTGAAAAGGCGGATCGCGAGAACAGAAGCTGCGAACGAGAGTAGACGCGGAGCAAACTGGTTGCGAGTTGGTAGTGTCGTTCCTTTAATCTCGTCTTAATGAAGATTTAAGTCCTCCTAAAGGATAGGACAAGCCGCAAGGGGAGGTCGGTTGGTTGCTAGCAAGGGCCACGCAGAACGCGCTGGTAGGTAGATTGCCCGAGAACCGGAGGCGAGGAAGATTCGGTTAAGACGTCGTTCTTACTCGAACCGTATTAAGTCGATATCCACCAAGGTGTGTCCCGTTCCTACGCTACGAAGCAGCGCATCCCCCGACCAAATACTGCCGCGAGCGATTTCTGAAATGTCATTAAGAGCCTACCGAGGCGTGACCAATATCCGACGATCCGACCTCTCACCATCCTTCTAACCTTCCCCTCTCCATCCCTATCCTTCCTTCCTCTACACTTTAAGCGCAATCGAGATACACTTCCGGATACGGCATGGTGCGGTGCGGTGCGGCGCGACACGGCAGCCCCGTTTGCGTAAATTTCCAAACAAAAGCGGAGAGGAGCGCGAACAACACAACGCGAAGGCAATACAAATAAACTAGCTCGCCTGTGCGGTGCCTGGTGTCTCGCGCACTCGCCGATAACTAATACGCTCGCAAGAATTTGCATCGGCCACGGTGGACATCTGTGCGTGAAATTTACGAACATTCCTGTACCCACCTTTGTGGTTTTGTTAGTTCATGATATCACCAGCAGCGCGCGTCCCCCGCACCGTGCAATTTTCAAATTTTTAAAACTGATATTTGGACAGTTCGCCGCCTGTCGCGGAGGCATTTGGTTCGTGTAAATGTGCTTCCCGCTCGTGCAAAATAATTGCATAAAATATCGATCGGCTCGCGTTCATTGGAACCCACGAATGGAATTCGCCACGATTAAGGTCGATTAGTTTCTCTTCGAGGACGAATTTTTCCCTTTTCTTTCGTTACAGCTAACCGCCCAATACAAAAAGACAGCTATTGACGCGATAAAAGCGCGAATATCGAGCTGTCGGTGCGGCGGTAAATATAAACGGCGCTGCTTTACAAGGTAAAAGCAACGCGGTGTAAGCAGTAATAGCTTCAGCGCCGGGGTATATTTCCCTTATTATTCGAGAGGTCGTGAATAGGGCAGCTTTCACGTCGTTATTTGCCTCGCGCGCATTCCGATTTTCATCGTAAAAATCACCGTTTGCCATCTCTTCGGGACACTAATATTTATGAAAATACATTTTGGAGTTGCGTCAAGAGGAACTCCCGCCGTAAAATCTGTGCAAGGTGGTTCAGAACACGGATTTGTCGAAGACGTTCTTACGGTGCAAGCTTTTCGAAGCCGTCGCGAGTCTCTGGCTTTTCCCGAGGCACCGACCATCGATTCGAAAAAAATCGATGTAAAATTCTGCGCGCGACGATTGCGATCGACTAATTACCAATAAAATTTCATTTCTACGAGCTTGTAAATTCGAAGCAAGACTACTTAGCTTCGACTGCGGTCCAAAACGGGGTCGACGTAACAATGGAGACGATAAACCGTGGAAACGAAGGTCTCTCGTCGCATTTCTGAATCGGCTTCGCCGCGTTGCACCGCATTCCGAAGGTAACTTACGAACGATAAAACACGTGTTCCCCGCCGAACTGGATGACCAGTGGCGAACGAATTCCGGCCAGGTTCGTGTGAACGAGGAATCATGAGTTTCATGTTTGCGTTATCGATTTTTCAAACTTTCCGCGGCAAGATTTAATCTCTGCGTGTTCGTTTTACCGCACCACGTGCTCGGCCGAGCTTTCGCGGCAGCTTATCGACGTTCGGAGGTTATTAGTTATCGTTAAACTTCATTACCGATGACAGTGGGTGGAATTCAATCGACAGTCGGCGGCTCGCCATCAGTGGTAATGGTCTGCGTCGTGTCGGCCGTCGCTCGACTGGTCGACGTATTCCGCGATTAATGAATCGTGGAAACGTTAGAAGCGTCGCGAGTCTGCCAATCAACGACTACGCGACGGCATTGGCTAATTGGTTCGACTGAAACGCGTGATTTGCGAGACCAAGAAATATGCGCACGAACCGAATAGCGAGTCGCGCGAACGAGCACGATCATCGAGTTTTGTTCTTTCTTTCTTCCTCCAATATTAACGATATCGCGGGGCAATATTGTAGCAACAATGACATTTATGTCATAACGTTTTATCAGGTTCTGTCGCAGAGCGTACATACATTTCGCGCAATTACTACGATTCGTTGCACCGCAGATAATTATGACAACTCGATCGTATGAAATATCGCTATTTGTAGTGACATCCGAGTAACCGTTTTAAACGATAATAACGCCGACGCGTTGCGATTCGCGTTACTTTTGTGCCAGGACTGCGAGCAACCGACCGGATTAATTTCAAATATTTTATGCCAGTACTCTGATATCTTTGTTCGCTCGTCCCGCGATCGTGGCAATTGAAATTATTTCCGTGATCGCTATCGGTCATTTCGTTCGATCGAGATCGCGGCTTCGTCGCCCGAACGGCAAAAAAATGTGAAACGCACGCGTTTCGGCGTCTCTGCTGGTTCGATCGCGCCGTGCTTTGTTTAGGGTCATCGCGTATACACCTTTTGTCGCGTAAGGGTTAATTAACGCGGGGGTGGTCGCGACCGCAGAAGCGCGAGTGCGTTGCAACTGCGGTAATGCGTTTATCCTGCGCAGTGGAACTCTAGACCGGATCTGTACCAAATTGCTGACTACCTGGTCTACTAGCTGAGCGAATAGAGCCCGTAGCCAGTTGCACCGGTGCGTTGGCGCCGTGCCACCGCTCGGCGGACCCTCCGATGAGGCTTTCCCCGTTTATACATGGAAATGCGGTAGTCGTGGACGACACCGCAACGCCGACTTTGCGAAAGAAGTTCCAAGGTTAACGATTTAGATGTCACCTTCCTCGTCGTGATTGTCGCGCCGCTATCGCGAGGAAAATCTCCTTCTGCCAGGACTGCTTTCCCGTATTATGGAAATTATCCCCTGGTCGGACTTATCTCTAAACGTGGCGATCCCTCAAATCATGAAAATTACACAATCGTTAGTTCAGAACGAATTCAGTTTCCGCAAATATTTGATGGAAACTTTGCACGAAGCCTCTCTCCATTGTTTAAAAGGTCCTGCACACGTTCAGTTATATTGACCAATTGTTGTTTGACAATATTATTGTCAATTTATTTCAATACCTTCAATACCGACTGCACACTCTCAAGAGTATTGTCAATACGAATAAATATTGAAATAGTATTATAGTATGCAGTATCGTTAATACCGATAAATATGATTACTAAATAAACTGCCGATGTTTATGCAAATTCATATTTTCAAGGACATAGTAAAAGGAAACGAACTTAGGTAAAAGTGTCTTTTACTTTCTCGATATTATAAAATCTATTTTATTTTTCATATTTCATGTATTTTTGCTTCTATCGACATCTTTATACATTTTAGCACATTATACATTTTGTAGTCGAACAGCACCGAACTCTGGTTATTACAATAGCTTTTGTGTAACTGCCAACAAATTTTGTGATGACATAAACTTTTTCTGTAATTCTCATGTACGTAATTAAGAGTCATTCTACGATAAATTATGTTAATTTTATTACCTTTATCATTATTCTCATTATTTGTACTGTTGTTGTTATTTGAGATTTTTTTCATTATTTATATTCTTGTTATATCCAGATTCTATCTTCCTTTTAATTGTTTTATGTTATCTTTTGTTTACTTATTTTTGTAACATAGATATTACATTATTATTATTATTATTCTACAAACGTCATAAATACATAAATATCCGCAGTTCAATAATTTCTAATGAATAATGTGGTTTTGTATTAGATAATTTAATAAATTTCTTGACTTCTTCAGTTCTCCTGCCAGCTTTTGACAGAATGTTGATCTATTCACTATCATCTTACAGCAGCTTGTCACACTCTCACCTGTTTATAAAATGGACAAATGCGTCTAACGTTTGGGAAACTTACGAGTCATCTCGGATGGTCGGAATTTTCGAAACGATCGAGCGTTTAGGGGACCGGAAAGAGAAATGGCGCGGCGAGTAAAAGTCTGTTTTATGGGGGGAGGAATCTCCTGCGAGCGACAATACTCGGAAATGGTAAACGACCCGAAAACCGGGCCCAGAACTGTAACTTGCAAATCCGTGAACGACGAAAAGAGGGCGGAGAGTCGGGCTCGTAAAGTCGAACCGACACGAACGGCTATCGTTTGCTGAACTCGTCGGCAACGCGTTCTCTGGAAACCGAGCCATTCGATAATCTTCGATCGAAGCACGCCTCGTTCGCCACTGCGTCTTCTTTCTTTATTGCGTCTCCTCCGATAATAATCCATTCCCTCCTGGCCCCGCACGGCAGACGGCGATTCCATTCCGCGCTCGTCCCCTTGTCCCACTTGTTTTAAATTCTCTTGTCTTGCCGTAGAATAAAATCTCCATTATTTAATTACAAGATAGCTGCTGACCCACTTGCAAACGATCGCGGAAAATACACAAAACGGACGAGTTTTCCGGGGTTTCTCGAAATTATGAAATATTATGTGACGAAGACGGATCGCGAATTTATGCATCAATGTTATTCCTCGGAAAGGAGCAGTCTCGCGGACGAAACCGAATCACCGTGTCTCTCTCACTGCTCGAATTCCGTGCGCGGTTCCCATTTCTCGAAAAGATTTCGCGAGGGGGCGGAGCGAGTTTTGAATTAATTAATCGAGGGCGGTTCGAGTTGGGTCGCCAAGAAGGCGCAGGTTTCGCGCAGTTACGGAAACTAATTACTGGATACCTCGTGACGGGCAGGCCGGTGTAAGTTTTCTCGTCGCGAGGATCGAGTTTCGCTGCTGCCGCGCGAACTTTGATAAATTGCGGCCCGTTTGTCTCGGTCCTGTGCTAAAGCAGCTTTACCCCGATTTTGTGTCAATCCGAGGAAGGGTCTCCAACGAGGGGAGTTTGTTGGATCTTTGCGCGAGGGAAGATAAAACGCGTACGTCGTGCGAAATCGAGCGAAAAAGAGTCGGAGTCGGCGAAATCGCGAGCGGAGAAGCAACGCTGACCTCTCGTTCCTCGCCGTCCTCTCGCTCCCTTATAAAAGGATCCATAATTTTGGCTCGGCGACTAAGGAAAGAATGCTCGCGAACGCTCAGCCACCGCCGTCGCCTTCGCTTACACACCAACACCGTGTCATCTAAACAACTTCGCCGCAACAACGTCATCGACATCCAGTGGCTTTACGAGCGAGCTCCCGGCTCTCGAGCTCGAACCCAACAACCTTTACACTTTGTAAAATCCACGAGCACGGCGACTGTCTCACGACCTCGAGCTCGTTGCCTTTGTCTTCGACCCGGTCGTCGAATTCCGTGCCGTTCACCCGCAAAGAAAATAACAAATTAAACGTTCTCGACTCGGAAATTGCGCGCTCCTAACTTACGATCCTTATTAAGCTCCCTGGACGTCGCCCCGCTTTAAGAAATTACGCGAATTCATTTTGTCGCCTCGACGATCGCGCGAATACGTAACCGGTCAGACCTTCGTTTCTGCTTTTAATTAAACGAAAGAATCCGTCGTCTCATGCGTTTCGAAAATTCGCGACTCGTCGGCTGCCGTGACCGGTGAAGAGGGTGCGAGAGGCGAGAGCTTCGACGATGGGTAATAATTAATCGTCTGACGGCGCTCGTTATAATATCATCGTCGGTGTCTCGCCAACCTTTTCCTACCGGGAATAAGTAGTCCTCTGGTGAATATAATTTGATATCGCGAATGCTAAGTATTCTCCCCAGGTTCTATTGGATACGCACTCCAAGCTGAACTTCTCCGACGAACAATTGTCGCAGTCGATCGCTGAAAGGCAACCGACGAATTGTTCTAGTCGATCGCGGAGAAATATTCGAAGAGTTCGCGACAAGACGCGGCGCGGCCCCAAGCTCTGCGCGTCGTTGAAAGCGAGAAGACAAAGTTACGAGGGAAGCGTCTCGAGTTGCTCGACAATTTCTATGCATACGAATGACCAAGGAACCGAGAAGTTTGGCTGTCTGAACGATCCCGCGAGCGCGCAACGAGCAGTCGCGCGATGTTTCGGAATATCATGGACACGATGCTCGAGCGCGTATTTTACATAATTCGTAACACGCAACTTGCGTCAAACGCAGGGAAAGGAAAAATTCCGAGAGTTTCGAATTAGCCCGAAACGTTGTAGCGTCGCGCCCCATCGACGCGACGCAGCACGCAGCGGGATGATCGAACTCGTCGCGGAGAGCTATTAACGCGGATATTCGTGATTATTGGGAAATCGTGAGGAGCGCCGTAATTCACCAAAGCGGCGCGCCGTCCTTCGTACTTGGACACGATCCGAGGACTCGTTTTCTCGTCTAGCGACTCCCAACGATAACAAGCGGTGCTTTTGCGTAACCAAGAAGAATCGGGTCAGTCGCGCGACTTCCCGTCGTCCCACGCTAATCGCCGGCAAGGACGCGTTCGCGGAAAAAGAAACCTTACGTCCTAACATTCCGCCTTCGATCCTCTACAGTTCATTAGAGCGTCCTCGAAACGCGTGCAACTTCTTGCAAAAACTTTTGAACTACCTGCAGAGGATACCGCCGTTGTCGTGGGTTCAACTCTTTGTTGCTATCATTTATTTATTAATTTATTTTACGGGAAAGATAAGAGAATTTCCATTAGGTAGTGCACAAGTTGAAAGATGTATAAAGCATAACATAGAGGACTTAAAAGTTAAAGAGCCACCGAACATATCCAATTATCACATATACGGTTGATTGGATCAAAGTGCGAATACAGGGGAAGAAAGGTCTGAGGGTGTCTAAATCATGCTGTATTAAGAAACAATCCGACACTTCTGCTATTGCTTTCAAGATCTTTACATCATCGGCATATAGTGAAAATGTACAGTGAAGATCTGCAATTATCGCGTAATCTTCCCACGACGAGTATTTCGTAGAAGGAAAAGGGTCGAGGAACGAGAGCAAACGGAGACGAGACGACGGAGAGAAGCTAGAATTCCGGGATGGGAGGAAATCTACGTCGATGACAGCATCAGCAGGGCGTCGTCAAGTGTGTTCCAGCGAGTAGTCCTCGAGCAAGGTGAGCTGAGACGAGGCAAGGCGAGCGAGCGAGAAGGAGGGGGGAGAGAGAGAGAGAGAGAGCAAGGCCTCGTAATAAGCGGGCCACGGTACTCTTGGTCCTTTCAGACACAGCCAACCGTACCGCTGCCTTGCCTTCTGAACGAGGAACGTGTAAATGCGATGTTAAGGGCGGCGCGAATAATAACGTCTGGCCGAGTAGGATCTCGTTTCGGCTCGCGGAAGCGGTCGACGACGAGCCACTGCCGTTGAATAAAACCGCTCATTATTAATACGACGTATTAAGGCCGTGCTCGTTCAACCACCGTACGGAGAAAACTCCGCGGCGGAATAGTTGCAGAAGTTAATCGCGGGGTCCGCGTTGTTTGGCATCGTTCGCGTTGCCCTCTCGAACGTGCCAGAAACATCCGCTCGCTCTCGCCTCGGAATTCGACCGGACAAAAATTCGGGGCGAACGTTTCCCAAGAGTTTCCCTCCCATTATCCGTTTTTCCGAGGGGTCGGCGAAATCCCGCATCAACTTCGAGAATCGCCGGAGATACCTCGAATGCCTCTCACTCCGTTGGGATCGAGCGAGATCCAACGGCGATTCTTTCCCCGTCGACCGACGGAAGTGCCGGCTATTAGTTCGAGCGCGTGAATTACGAGCTAAACGAACCCGTTATTAATACACCGGAGGAATGGCGTGCATTGTACGCTTATTACGCACGCGTTTTCGCAACGTTGCCTCGGATATTTTTGACTCGCGGCGAGGGGGCGAGAAGGCGGGGGCGGAGCCGTGCCCCGCCGCAGATTTCCCGATCGGCAACGGCGTCTCGATTTGACGAGCGAGGGCTTATGAAACGGCTCGATTCATCGCCTAAAATACGATCCACGAGAGCAGAAAATGGACTTCGAGAAGAGTAATCACATCCCCCGGCCGGAACTCCAATCCGTTTTACCCCTTGGTGCTTTTTCGCTGGCGCGGAATCGTGCTAACAGAACCGTGAAACAGGCGTAATTAAAACGAATGTAATTACCGACGCAGACGGACGTCAAGAGGGTAGAAGTCTAGCGCATGCCGTCCTGGTTCTCGCAAGATTTTCGCTCGCGCGTCCGTATCCATACGTGTGCATCGCGATGCAGGACGCGCGAGAGCGCGTGCCCGACGCACGCAGACCTACGTTCGCGCTCTTTTAACCCCTTTAAGCGAGGGTGAATTTCCTGCGGTCCGACGAGTCCCGGGATTATCTCTTCCCTTTGAATATCCGGCGTCCGCCGTCCGCCGTCGGCCGTCTGCGACGTTGCGGACGGGACTCGTGTTTCTGACCGCAAAGCCTGTCCAACCGTCTGTTCGTTTCTATTTCGCGGTGCGTATTTACCTCGAAATTCCTCGCACGAAAAAACAATCCTCGTTACGTCCACCACTTTTCTTTCGTTTCCACAAAGTGAAATCCCATCGCTCGACTCATTTCCCGAACGCATTTTAATTCGCATTCGATACGTCGCTCCCAGCAGCCAAAAGGGAAAATCCGAGCAGTCGGAAGGATGGAGATGCGCCATGTCGGTATTCCGAGAGTCGCATCGTTAGGAATATTCTCGCGTGATTTATTGGTGACGCGAATCCGCGACGTAGAGCCGTTCTTTCAACGGTCTGTGACTCGGCGAGCAGAAGCAGGGCGAGGGAAGAAAAAAGACGGAAGCTCGACGGCGAGAGGAACGGAAAGAGGAACGGGCGGAGCGTAGGCGGTCGGGAAATAGGAAATCTTTTGCTTGGGAGGTCTGCAGCTTCTTCTTTGCACGGTTGTAAAGGCCAACTATTATGAGCAGTCACGGAGAGTGTCTGCGCGTGACTTTTGCACCGTGCGCGTAAACCGTTGAAACGTGAATAACCATGCTGACGCGCTGCGAGAGAACTCGGAGCGGCGCAAACGAGATAATTTCATCGTGGAACAGGGTTACAAAGACGCCAGGAAGAAGCGTCAAATGAGAAAGCTGTCGCGGCAGCTGACGAGCAATTCTTCTCCAATTAAGGAGGAAACGCGAGCCGATTCGATCCTGCGCTCACAGATTCGAGAGACGCGAAAACGTGGACGGATTGTTCAGAGAGAATCGAGCCGGGATGCGTTCACCGAGTCGCCGAGGCGGAAGAACGCAATTAAAGATCGCGGAAAACAATCCGTTCGCGTCGAAAGGCTCGGCGCGGCGCGGCGCGGCGCAGCGAGGGGCCCAGAGACGGCGAACGCGAGCAGAATTTTTCGTACGGCCTTTGTAAAAAGCGAAAAAGCCCAAGGCAGTGCTTCCTTTGATGCGACAACGATGCTTCGTTTCGCACTCGAGGCTACCGTAAACAACGAGCCGACAATACCCGCCTAAAGTAACGAAGTACCTACGTAAATAATGCTTTTAATGAAAGTTCCCGCTCTCGCGAAATATATTCGAGCTGAAGAGGCGCTCCCAAAGCACACGGCCGTTGGGCCAGGGGGGCCCAGGGGGCACTGGGCGCTTTTATCGCGAACCGCGAAGCCCGTGAGCGGATCGAGGCGATGCAGCGGCATCCGCTTGCCGATGCTGTAGCCGCGATTAACGATGGTTACGTAATCTCGTTCAACTGGAAACAAACGACCAGCCAATTAAATCGCTCGCCTGCTTGTTCCAGATATTTCGAAGATACGCGCGCCGCGCCGCGCCACGCCACGCCGTTCGTTTTCGTCTTTCCTGAGTAATTCATGGTCGCGATTCGAGGACGAGTCCTCGTTTCGCGACAAATAGGAGACTTTCGAAATAGATTAACGCCGCGCCATGAGGCAATCGTCCGCGAAACCGTGCTTCCGCCGAGAAGCGTGACCCCTCGCGAGACGATCCTCCCTCCTTATCGTTCGTTGCAATTACTTACGATCGACTCTAAATAACGACTCGAATTGACCTGCTTCTAAGGTTCCTCGGACTCTCAACTAGGGAGGCGATACTCGAAACGTCGTTGGCAGATCATCGAGAGGAAGCGAAAGGAGGAAACGTCTTCGAAAAGCTTAGCCGTGCTATTTGCTAATTGCGAACTATGCTGAAACCTGAAACGTAGTTAAAACAAATCCGGCGCCAGTGTCGTCGGTATTTGCCGATCATAACGTATGCAAATTTTCAGCGAGAATTCCTGCAACGCGTGCTTTAATAAAATATTTGATTAGTGACGTTTCCTTGCATTCTCAAATGTCGACGGTTGCGCGAGTGCGCGGAGCGCGGGCGGGCGTGGGACGTCCGTAAAATTTCGAACTCGTAGCAATCAACAAGTCACGACATTTCCAGCTTGATGGTTTCGAGCGACGCCTAGCTCCCGATTTAGAGTTTTATCTTCCTCGTGAACCGACTTCCAAATTACCTAATAGACGACTCCTTTGCCTTATTTAACGAGTCCGCGCCAAGCATTTTCATCGTCATCATCGTAGCGATGTTTTAAATCTATTTGGCTGTCACAGTTTGTTCAAGCGGCACGTTTGCCAGCTTTTAGTGGCGAAAATATTAAATTCGTAATATTTTATTTTATTTTATTATGTTGTATATTTTATCTATAGTCTATATTTTTTGTATCACCTTATATTTTGTATTTCATACATATTTTGTTTAATTGTACACTAAAGGGTACGAATCACCCGTTAAAAAATTAAATTAAATTTAAATTAAATTAAATAGTTTACTTTTCTGTCCGCGGAATTCGATAACACCTAGATACTTAAAGTCCATCGAAGGAACAAATTGATTTGTTTGCCGATGGCGAGATAACGTTGCTATCGACGTATTTCGATCTATTCGGGTGTACGCTCGCAGCACTGTCTATTAATAGAAGTTGGTGTCAGCTCGAAAAACCGTGCGCGATCGAATCCAGTCGACTCGCGATAAGACGTAATTAGAGACGCGATCCTCGCGTAGCGATTCGCTAAGAGATAATAACTCAGGTGGCCGGACGTTGACGTTCGAGCATCTGGGATGGCAATTGGCCAAACGAAGCGCGCGAGACTATCGAAACGCGGAAACGGAGAAGACGCGGACGAAAACTGTACGCCGTACACCCACGGAGCTCTGGAATCTCTGAAAACGGGGAGAAACGCGGCACGCCGCGAACCACCTTTGCCCGTAACGATAGCTCGTTACTATAAATGGACGTTGTATCGTGTTTTCGAGAAACTACAAGCACTCGTAACTCGATTTCCGCCGTAACTACGGAGGCGTTTCCACGAAACGACGTGGCATCGTTTGATTAGCATTTCAGAAACGACGCTCACCGTTCACGACCGGACAGTTTCGTGTACGACGAGTGTCAATAATCGCGAAGAAACGTTGTCTTTCCGTCGATTCGGACCACTCAATTAAAATTTATGTTAGCGAATCCAAATACTTCATTTCCTCCGTCCAATCGTGACGATAAATTAACCGCTCTATTCTTTCGAAAGTTAAATACGTGGCAAGTTCCGTGATAAAATCAGGGAATACGAGGACATTCGAACGTAGCGAAAAATCGACAGGCGACAAATTCGAGGGAATCGCGGGACTGTATTTCTCGCTCGGTCGGATCAGATAGAACGAGTTCGTTAATTGACGACGATATCTTTGCTCGGTAAGGTATTTTCGCCGGCGCTCGAAAGAGGATCGGTATCGATTTACTCGCGCGAAGTCCTTAGGCGTGACCGATAACGTTCCAACTACGCTAGGTATCGACGTCTCGGATTAAATCGTCGACGCATTCCGATGCACGCGATTCCAACGCGCGACGCGTGGCCTTTCGACGAACGACTGGCCGACTGGCCGACCGACCGACCAACGAGCAAAGTTCAGAGCCGCGATTTCGATGCGGAGGAGAAAAAATTTCTCTTTTTATTCGCGCACGAGCGTGAATATTTCAGTGATATTCTCCTGAGACTGTAACGGACTGCGGAGAGAGAGTGCAGAGTCTCCCGGCCAACGGAAACCGTACGTTTCGGTAAATATTTGCACGGTGGCGTTTCGCGGAGTGTTCTCGCAGTCATCTCCATCCGTCTCCGACTCGCTCTCTGTTCGCGCAATCGCGAGGAGAGCGGCGTGCATCGCGCGCGCGGAATGTTCGTTAGTCGGCATAATGATAAACTCGCATTCCATTCCTGAGCGGCAACTCGCTTCGAGATATCGGCATTCCTGCCGTTCCGGAAGATAACGCGTATCTTGATGCGTGAAACCGACATTTTTTGACGAAAAATACCGCGGCGGTGTTTGCGAACGGGCAACGAATCGCGTTATCAACACGTTACACACGAGTGCGTGCAGCGTGTGATCGCACACAACCACCGAATCGTCCTCCAATTGTCGCCTCGCTTCAACATTTTTCCACTCGCGAACCAGAGCACTGCGATTTTGCCGAAAGGATCGCCGCGCTGTCCTAAAATAACTGATTAGATTACTTGGCCGCGGTATTCGGTCTCACGGTTGGACAACGCGCCTCCGCCGGAGAATCAAACACAAAAGTTGCAAGTTACACGTTCGTTCCATTAGCGTGGACGACCTCCGATCCGCGGGCAAGTTGTTCCGCCAGTTTTCCAGCCGGCTTCCGGTCAGTCGGTTCGTCGGTTGCTCTTATGTACTACGTCGAGCAGGTTGCTCGACCGCTGCGAGGCCCGTCGCCATTCGTGGGGAAACCTCGCAGAAGCGACGATTTGCATAAACGAGGCGGAAGAAAAAGCGATCGCGAGGACCGCCTAACTCGGCCAGGGAAAAATAGCGAGAGTCGAGGGTAAGAAGGGTAATAATCACTCAACAGGTTTTCTCTCGGTGCTTGCCTTCTTCCTCTTCCTCTCGCGCTCTGCGCCGCGCTACGCTGCTCTCTGTCTTGCAGCAACGACTCCGCTCCGAACAGCGCGGCGCGGCGCAGCGTGCCTCGAATAAATTACGATGATATTCGAATGGCGGGTTTTTCGGGCCAGTTAGCCGAGTAGTTGTCGCTCTCACTGACGCTAGACGGGGCGACGGTTTAATTAAACGATCTCTCGATTCCGCGCTCGCCCGTTCGAGATGGCCTCTCGACCGGAAAACGTGCAATTCGTTTCTCGTTGCAGGAATTCAACTGCCAGGATTGTCTGGTCGATTACGACTGGACTGCGGTGGCCGAACCTTTTGACCTCTGGTCGAAGCCAAAGGGCTAAAAACCGACACCGAAAAAAACCTTGAGAGAGCGATATTTTCCGCGATTTATGCATCACGATTTTGTGCCTCGATCATCCGATGCTTCCGACGCTAAACGACAACAGCCACCGTGCAAAGGTACGTGTATTTATTATGCAACGAGCGCGACTAAAATGAAATTTTGCAGCGGGAGAGAGAACTCGAGCGCGGTAAATCGAACATCGGTAAAATAAATGCTGCTTACCGAATTCATTACATCGATATCCGGAACAAACGGTGTTTAATGAATATCGCTAGCTGGTCGACGTTGAAATTGTTCAATCGGGGCGCCTCGCCGCGCCGCACCGCTCCGCGCCGGCGGATTACGATAAATGTGATTAAGCGCTCCAATTATAGCGACCGGTCGATATATTCGATTAATCGGTCAGGTTAAAGTAAACAAGCGCTTAATAGATTTTTGTTCCCGATTGTTCGATTCGAGTGAAATCCCAAAACCGCGTTGACCGGATCATTCTATAATGGTGGCTGGAAAAACAAATGCAAACGCAGCTGGCGATTCGTTAAAAGATGCTCCATTAGCCGACGCTCGAGCGCACCGGCACGACGCAACGCGACGCGACGCGACGCGACGCGGAGCGTGTTCGCGAGCCAGGAAGAAGCCGCGAGGCGCGCTCCTTCCGGAATCCTTGGCTCGTTTTCACTCTCGGAAAGGATTTCCGCTTTATTTCCGGAGGCCACTCTCCGACACCGTCCGACTAATTTACCTACAAAGGTAGCGCGCACGCGTCGTGTCGCGATATCTATTATCGTCGGAGCTCCCTCGTCATTCGCATTGGGTTAACCCCATTACGCTTGTCCTTATTCTTTTTACCAATATATATTAGCTCGCCCCAGGTCCCTTCTCTCCTCGATGAAATATCGAAGCACTCGGAAAACAATTCTGCCGATTACGGAGGACAATTTTCCCGTCGATGCATCAAATCGAAACTGCCGTATCGATGAAATCTTCAACGCGAGAGAAACGTGGGCTGTTCGCTAGCTACTTACATCAATGAACGTGGAACAATGAGCTCCCGGTCACTTACCTGAAACAAAAAGAAAATCCAATTTTATTCATTTATGTATTTATTTTAATTGTACGGAAACTAATTCCATTAGTGTACAATGATAATAAAAGTATTATTCAGAGAGCAACACCAATGTTAAATGGAAATAATATAATATACAGGGTGTAACAAAAATGTTAGAGTTCCTTGAAAGTGGTGATTCCTCGGGTTATTTTAAACAACTTTTTCTTTAGTGAAAATGTTAGGTGGGGCTTTGTTAACGAGTTAGTAACGAAAAACACTGACCAATCGGAGATCGAGTACAGCGGATTAATGATGGCGCGAACGATGGCGGGCCAATACTGGAGCCCGCGCTAACATTCATCCACTGTACTCGCCCCCTTATTGGTCGGTGTTTTTCGTTATTAATTCGTTAATAAAGCTCGTCTTAATATTTTTGCTAAGGAAAAAGTTGTTTAAAATCACCTCAGGAATCACCTCTTTCAAAAAACTACAACATTTTTGTTACACCCTGTATAACTGAATAACACAACAAAAGACATATAACAGCGAAAATATAGCGATAGAACAATAATAATTTATATTTATGTTTATATTTATCTTTATATTTATATGTATATTTATATGCATATTTATATTTATATTTATATTTATAATAAACTTCGAGAATGACGATAGGACAATATAAAACCAAATAACAGAAACAAAGCAGAAAAAAAGAAGAGAAAAATAATATATATATATTACTGATATAATAAAATAAAATAAAACACAAAAAAATATAATTGACAAAAGTGTCAAAAACATGATAAAAATAATAGATAATGAATATTAATCAATATCAAGATAATATCAAGATTTATAAATATATATTATAATATCTTAAGTTAAGGACCGTTTGATCCAATGTTTAAATGTGGATTGTGAGTAGAAAAAAATTAATTTTAACACAGAAATTATTAACGTTCATAGTAATATGAGCGATACAATTATATTGACCATAGAGAGTGCCATGTGTCTCTTGCATGAGAAAAGGAAGACATATTAGGCTAGGTCGAGGTATGTACTTACATATAGTTAAAACAAGATAAGATATCTGGACAATGAATAGTACCGTTGATTACTTTATGCGTAAACAATAAATATAACATAAGACGACGACACTCGAGCGAAGTACGATTGATCTTAAGCATAATTTATATGTGTAATTATGGTCATC
Organism: Perdita meconis; assembly: GCA_030770465.2. Taxonomy (NCBI): domain Eukaryota; kingdom Metazoa; phylum Arthropoda; class Insecta; order Hymenoptera; family Andrenidae; genus Perdita; species Perdita meconis. Next base: position 2,463,199 of record JASKOS020000021.1, read on the forward strand.
ATAAGACATAGAATAACCCGAGGATAGTGAGAGAGTTTAATTTAAATAATTAGGTAAATATTCTTTAGATTTTCCGGGGCACATGACACTGATACACCTACGAGAAATCATTGTTGCCGGCTGATAAAAAAAATGCAGCGGAGGCGACGTTCAGTTTTTTGCAAAATAACGGAAACGCTCGAGACGAATCACATTGCAAGCGATATGTATCTGGTAAACGTCAATCGGTTGTTCGCAACGCGTTCGTGTTTTCCAGAGTATTTTACGCGTTGCGTGATTCGCGAATATTGCGCAACGAGCAGCAGCCAACCGGCGGACTGCTATGAGCGACACGAACAATAAATATTGAAAGGTGAATTGCCGTCGAGGCAACAAACAATGGTGCAACTATTCGAATTCGTGCGTAGGTATATCAGGTTGGTTAGCCGTGGCGGCGCGGCGCGGTGTGCCGTCGCGTCCGGACGAAACGAGATCGAGATTTATCGAAAGCTACGCGGTCGACAAAATTATCCTCCGACTACGTATTTTACCGGGATTTTTTCTTGTTTCGGCAGTCATGCATTCAGACGCTCGCCGCTCGCCGCTCGCCGCTCGGTTCGGCTCGGTTCGGTTCCGTTCCGTTCGACTCGGTCGGACGCAATGATTTAAGGTGGTTACGCAAGCGATTCCGCGATAGCTTGGTGGCCGGTGTCGAGCCGATCGGTTGCAACTGCAAACGCAGCAACGAGGAGGTCGAGCATTCATTTTCCAGCTGCAACACGCGCCGCACTTTGTTATCCGCCTGCGAGGATCCCTCTCGTTTCCTCTTTCCTTCGCCGCTATCCGTTTCAGAACGCATCAGGCTTTCCTCCTGCTGTTTTGCGTTTTTTCTCGCGCTTTCGCGCGCGCGCCAACTGGATTATAAATGTAAACGTCAAAGTTTTACGCGAAAGTTCGCATCTAGTTTACGAGGAACGGACCCGCTACTGTTTCGAAATAAATCCACGGTGTAATCGGACGGTGATGTGAATTTTTTAGACGGTATGTAACGAGGGAGCGTTTAGGGAGCGGCAATGAAACCGAGTTACTCTGTCCGCGAATAATGCGCTGCCGCTTCACGCTTCAATTACACGATATCGTTCAACTGCCGCGAGTTTTTTCAACATTATTGTTACGAAGAAAAATTCGTTCGTCCGTCAATGAAGAACTGTTCGCGAATTTTCCCGGGAACGCACGCGCCACTCGGTCGTTCGCTACGCGTCATCGGTCTTTAAATAAAAAGCAGCTTGTTAGCAGCGATGCGTTTTCGATGGGGGAAGATCGATTCGCGAATGCGACGTCGATGGGTGATATATTTTATTTCGATGATTCAGCTACCGTGGAATTCGAGTGCAACCGAATACGCGTGTTTGCTCTGGATTCGAAACTCGCCTACGCTTGCCTATGTGTATATGTACCTCGTGGAATTTGTTCGTTTCGCGGTTACAAAAAATACGATTAAATAAATTTGCTCGCAAAATACCGACGAGGTTCTCACTTGTGAGACGATGCACAAATTAAATCGTATCCCTCTGAAAATAATGCCAAGGGACGCGAAAAAGATACGAGGATCCCGGTTAAATAAAGTGTTGCGCTACCCATGCGGTTAAACGTACATGGGTATTCATTTCCTCGTATTCCCTTTCGTCCAAAAAATTTCTCACCAAACTCCTTTTATTTCGCGTCGCAACAGGCAAGGTATGTATGGGAAATTTGCATGTAATTAAAAAGTCGTCCGGGTTCCCCCAACAGTGAAGCGTTAAATTTTAACTCGGACAAACGACCTCGTTTAACCTGGCCTTTGCGCTCGCGCGGACTCCCACATTCCTTCGGTTTTTACGTTATCGTTTCTTCTGCGAACGCACGAATAGCGGAGACCGTTGAACCATCTCGCCGAGACACGGTTTTCAAATTAAAGGGAGCCGACGTGCTCGACGGTACTTGATCGAGTTTCTTTCGAGCTCGCAAAGAAAAGCATTCTCTCGATTCTCGCGTGGCACGGACGGCTGGATATTTTTTTCAGCGAAGAGCCCAGCGATCGGCGACCGAGTGGTTTTCGATGCCGCTCAGACACGGGGACGAAGTCGAGCGCGGCGGATCGGAAGAATGCAAGGACGAGAAAAGATCGTCCGGTTCGCGGGAGGTGAGGCTCGTCAGTATTTTTCGCAGTTAGCCGAGCAAAGATTGACATCATCGCCGCGTGCCAGAACGCTGATTCACCGGGAAGAAAGTGCTCGAGTCGATAGTACCGGGAAATGAATTTAAATAGCCGCCTACCGAGCAATTAAGATAATCGAACGAGCACCAAAGCGCAGAAGGAGTTCTTTATTAATTTTTCTAGAAGCCTCCGATGTGCGCCGCGTTGTTCGACGAACAGGCGAATCGCTATCGAGAAGAGTTCTCGCAGCGTAAAGCCTTCCGCGTTCCAACGGGGCCTTTACGACCGATTTCAGCGTAGATGGTACAAATGACTCGAGGGGGAAAAAAAGCGATAGCGGAACGCGCGCTCCCCTCGTTTGTAAATCGGAACGATTAGCTTCGTTCAAAATCCGCGCAGCATCGAATTTATTTTATCGGGACCGAAGCTTTCGGTAGTGCCAAACGTTGTTGCGTCGTTCCAACAGCTACTCGTTTCCCGTCATGCACAAAATTCGAGCTTCCAATTTTTTCCCAGCGACCTCGTTTGAACATCCAGTATTACACACTTTTCAGTAAAAGTGACGCGTGTCACTTCCGCTATTTTTGCATTTATTCGAAACCGAAAAGCTACAATCGCGAAACAGACAACGATGCTATTTAGTTTGCAATATTGAGTCAATATCCCACTTCGATTCGCTCTTTTCACATTTTTCAATAGTATTCGCGTTCCTTACCTTTTCCGCCTCTTTCACCATATTATTTACTCTCGAAATCATACATCGAATTGAAAATATAAAAACGTAGAGCGAACGAACGTGCTCCCGTCGATCGATCGGGCATCCAAAATAAGAAAGCTCGGGAGTTTGAGACGTTTATACCGTTTAATGTAATCAACGTCCAATTGGTCGCAATTTAATTACTATTAACCGAGGTCTACGGTTACCAATATACATAAAAATTTATAACCAGATAACCAAGTATTGAAATAAAGTTGTAAACGTTGCGACCAGGGGCGGACCATTAACTTGGGGGGCTCTGGACTAACACTGTTTGGGGACTTATCTACATTAACCAAAGTTTGGGTTAGTTGTGCCGCCTTATTCGCCATTTTGTCGAAAAACTGTTTCACCGTTTTTTAATTAGAAAAAATTATAGGCAATAGACATTCAAGAACTGTTTTGTTTTATTTGACTCAAATCCAATAGCGTCGAAAACCAATAACTTACACTTTATCTAGGTTCGAAAAAATTTTGTATAATTAATTTTTTTCTTAAATTTTAAATTTGAATTGCTTTTATATTTCTTTTTTTTTTACCGCGAAGAGGGCCCTTTGATTGAATAAGGCCCTGGGGGCTGCAGCCCAAAAAGATCATGCCTAAATCCGCCACTGGTTGCGAGGGATAAACGATGGAAAGACCTGCGAGACACGAGCGCACTCGATGAGACGGTAAATTTCGATGTCGCGCGCAAATTCATTCGCGGGTTTCAATTGTTCTTCGTTTCTCTGCCCCATCGTTTCGATTGTTAATATTTGCTTTCAATTTATCGGAATCCCATTCGGTCGCGTCGCGCCGACCCAGGAATCGATGAAGAAGACAAAAACGCAGAAGTGATAGAATTCGGCTTTTTTTCAACGACGCGTTTCCCGACGAAGAAGTTGGTTGGTCTCCTCTTTCAAATCTCGGTAAGCTCTTTCTCTTCGCACTAGTTCTTTCGTTGCAGCTGCGCGCGAAAAGAATGGAGGGCGTCGATGAAAAAGTACGGTTGTTTCGCCCCTCTCTCGAGGTTCATTCATTTTCCAACATACTCGTCTGCCCTTTTTGTTCGTTGACTGCAACTCCGTCCTTTTCGCGGGGGTTTTCCTGCGTTTCTCTTTGCACTCGAGGGAACGGAATTACATCGTGTTGCCGTTTCCACGAGCGTTCGCGCTTTTTTCCCCAAACCATTTCGGAAAGTTTGAGCCGCGCGCGCGACGTTTCAATGCTCGTCATCGAAAACGCGGTGAGAGGAAAGCGAAGAGAACACCGACGAGATGGCAGTCAGGAAATTGCGACTCGACGCTGCGACGTTGATAACGTGCTCGAGAGTGTTCAAGTCGAGCCGATCGCCTCGCGATTCCAAGCTCGCACGACGTCGTCGGCGATATTCCTAGGAAAATATTCACGAGGAACGCGGACATTGGCGCGAAGACGAGTTGCGGTCGAATTCGCTCCGATCGAAGCGGTCGTCGCCGCGTTCCAGTTTCATTGTCGCCGGCTGCCGGGCATTTATGCCGCTAACGAGCACCGAGCGAAAACGTGCCTCGTTCCAGGCTCGATCTGGATGGCGATCACGATTTCGCAAAGTATCGTTAATGAACGGCAGAGTACATTCCGCGTACGACGTCGTACGCGCCGCTCCACGCTGTGACGTAGACACCAAAATACGCGGCTTGAATTCGTTCATTCACTCTCGAACGTCGAGCGCCGGGCGCCGCGCCGCGCGCTGCTCGTCCTCCACGCTTCTCGATTCTCACTTACGACACGCGCGCACGCACGGTGCCTAAGCACGCACACGCACAGCCGAACGACGTTCATTCATCGCCGCTGCCTCTCGCTCGGACATTTTCCTTCCTTCTTTCTCGTCAACAATTTTTACGCGTTCCGTGAACGCGCGCGGTGCGTCGTTTATCACCGACGAAACGTCGCGTCGCGTCGGTTCAACGCTCCGGGTTAATAAATCGACCACCCTGACGCGATGTCGCCAGAGAAATTTTCTGTAGCCCTGTCATCCGAATTTCCCTCTAATCTCCTATGTGCTAGTAACTAGACTGTATCAGCCGTTTAATACATACATTACTATAACGATACACTTGCGTAACTTGCTTCTATGAATTATTACACTCCTAAGCGATAACAGATAACTCGAGGCCGAATAAATTTTCATGTTTCCGGAAAACCGTGTTCCATCCTCTTTCCTCTTCGACGCGATAAAGACACACAGAGTCACCTAATCGCGGCTGAAATCTGAAGCTTCGGTAATTGGGAAAAGAGTTGGACCGGCGGACTACCTGACGCGACTCGACGTTTCTTTTTTGTCCGAACGGAACAAATCCTGGGTGCACGCGATGATTAAATAATGAATCGAACGCGATACGGTTGATCCTACCGTTTCGACGTTTCTCATGGTGGATTGAACGACGAGGCAGCGCGTGAACGAGGCAAAAATACGTGGGCGAGAAACTAGATTCGATTAGCGTATTTGCGAGTCAATTTTAAGAATCTACGCCTTTGATAAACCAGTTGCCGCGTCTCGGAGAAACGAAAGAGGCGTGTCGGTATACGCGAGTTCTGCGACACCTGGTCCTCGTTATAATGCACGGCCTCGCAATACGAACTCGCGATCGATCGCCGATCGAAATTGTCGCGTCCGGTCGAAACGAAGCGCAGATCTTGTTTGCACTGATACGGTTTATCGAGTGGGGCTCAGCGAGCTGGCAGAGCAGAATGCGCGACGCACAACGCACGACTCTATGGCGAAGGCATCTGGCGAGAAAGACGATATTTAAGTCGAGGTCTAGAGGCATAATTATTACCGATTCGATCGTTAAACGCGATTGAAGCTCCGTCGCTGTAACGAGTGCACTCGCGTCATCGGCCTTCGAACCGATTTATTTCTCTGTCAGCTTCTCCTCGCCGGAACTTTGTCGCGTTGCGTCACTGCTCTTTCTCTTTCCCTGCGCCCTCCGCCTGCCGTCGCGCGCGAGGAGCGACACTTTCGAAGGCTTCGGGGAAACTTTTTTATGCCTCGCCTCCAACTCGCTTACCCCGGGACCCGACATTGACTTAATTCGTAATTTCCTTGCAAACGGGAATGGTACCTTCCTATCCGAGGACGGAGCGTAATTTGGGAAAACGCGCGATGAACGTCGCGAGTCATAGCGGCGAAAGATCGATTGGGAATTTCTCGACGATCCTGAGATATAAAAGAATTTTGCTCGACTCGTACCAAATTCGCGTAGGAATGTTCGTCGAGGCCACGGGGGGAAAGACTTTGAACGCCTGACACGCCGTTGCGTTTCAACCCAACGATCCTCCCCCGCAATTTTCCGTATTTCGGAATATTGAAGCGCTCGTATTCGCGAGAGAGTTCCGCGCCGCGTTTGTTGCTAGATCCGCCGGGAAAATAAAAGACGGTATCGCGATGATTTCTTCGACGCGACAAAAATACTGCATAATCTGCCACACGCGTTGCGAACTCCGCGAACGGCGAACCTTTCAACGTCGATGCCAGCCACGTGTCGCTTTTGTGTCCGCATTTCCCGTGGCAAACAACCACCTCGCTTGTCAAAAACTACGATCCTTTGTAGCTTGCAGTCTTCATCGCGGGATCCACGATGAATTGTTCTCGCATTCGCTCCGCGCAATCTCGTCGCAATCGGCCGAAGATACGGAAAAAAAGGAAAAATCTGTGATTGTCGTCGACGAGACGACTTCTCTTCGCGTCGCGTTTCGAGTTATTATGACTCGAACATTATCATGTCAGAGGAGTAAATTACGTGGTACGCGGATAAGCGATTAGCTACCTTAAGGAAACGGCGACAAGTTGCAGGCGAGTTTCTCAACTGGAACGTAATTTGGTTGACGCTCGTCGACCGACCGATTCGCACCGCGCAAAGGAAACCACGAATAACGTTCAATGTTATCCCGCGTTCTTCGAATACCGAAGCCCTTAGGGAGGAAGAGAGCATCCGCCGACAGATTGAGAGGTTTCCTCGGCAGAGACTCGAGTACGGTGTGCTTTCTACCTTCTAGAAGCACGAGTTTTCGCGTTTCTCTCGTCGAAATTCGACAAGATACGCCCCGCCACGAGACCTCAGCAATTTCCTTCGCAACGAAATCACCCGATCGAGCATCAGAGAAGAATTTTTCAAGGAACCGATTGATTGTTTCGAAACGAGCGAAGATCAGGAAGTTGGTGTTGGTGCGAGTCCTTCGCCGAAGGACTACCGAGAGCAAGTTCCGATTGCTCGTTAGAACCTTTCAAACTGTACGGCGCAGCGGGGTGCATCGATTCGATCGACCAATTAATGACGCCCGTCGATTCGCAGGAGCGCGAACGAAGACAGATAGGAGAAACGAACCCCGCCGCGGTGGTGCTTTAAATCCGCAATTCTTGCTAAGCCGGACGTGGTTCGTTTAAACGCATATCGATAATCCTTTCTGTCTGATCCGCGGGCGGTTGCAAAGGTGTAAAAGCGTTACGTTCGTCTTTTGCGCGAACATCGAGCAATTCACCGTCCCCGCGTTCCGCGCTCGTTTGCGAGAACTTGATTCGCGTTGTTCGGGATTAGAATTACTGCGAATCCATTCGCGGTAATTCTAGTTGCAGGCGAGACTCCCTGAAGAATACTTTCCTCGTCGATTTCATAATTGTGCCGTTACGTTTCTCGCTGCGAATTATTACACGCGTCGGTCCGAAGGCGCGGCAGACAATTTTCAAAATCGTAAAATGAATTGTCGCCTCCGTCGAGAAGCAACAAGAGGGCGCGACGAGTAAACCAGAGTCGTGGCATTCGACAATACGGCGTACGCCTTCGACGAGTTTCGTTCGCGACGATACTTGGATCGAGAGAGATCCTTGACCCAGATATAACCCACGGTTCTTTTTCAATATTTATCCAGGTGGAGAAGACTCGAGCGACGAAATCCAGAATCCAGTTTCGGCGACGATTCGATTACCGGTATCGGTCGCAAACATCAAACAGGAATTACATCTTGTCGAAGGGACGAATTACCGAGAGCGAGGATATCGAAACTGTTTCGACGCCGCGGCGCGTTTTTAGGAACGAAGGAGGAAACACATAGCCCGGGCACGCACGAGCGCACAAAATACGTCCGTCGCAACGCACGTCATTTTCGACGGACGTACGGCCTCCGCTGGGCGCACACGAGGGTTAAGCGATGTGCGTTGAGTTCGAGCATTGCTAATGATGCGACGCGCGTTTTTGAAATACACCGGAGTGTATGAGAGTCGTCACACAGCAACGTGCGTCAGTTTCAATGGACGTTGCAACGTGCGTTAATGTAAACAAATGAATTAATCAATAAATTCGGTCGATAAATGTTCAAAAATAATAGTTATCACTAATTAATTAAGAATAAAAGGGCTTAGATAGAGTTTAGATATTTCAAATATTAGAATATTAAGGGGATAAGGGAGTTAATTTGAAAGAGAAGGCCTATTTAAATCGAAAAACTGACAATACTCATAATATTTCATTAATTAATAACAATAGTTATTAACCATTTATAAAAAACGACGAGTGCGATTGTTATTAACAATACAGAAAGCAAAAATTAATGAAAATAGGGTGGTAATAATTAGTTTATTGAAAATATAGTTTTCTGGAAAATTGAATTAAACTGGTGACTTTCAAGTAACCGTCAACCTCTGGGTATAAGTAGAGCAGGGGGTCGTGAAATTATTTAGTCTGCGGCGATCCGCCGCCGGGAGCGGATCGCCTTCGCGGGCCTCCCTGGGTTACGCGGGTGCCTGGGGGACATCCGGAGGAACTGGGGTGGACCAAGCGACCATGGATGGACACCGAGTGGACATGGCTGACCATGAGTGACCACTGGTCATCGGGGGAGTTGTTAATGCCGCTTGCAGCGGATCGCTTCAGCTGGCCTCTGGGACCTTCCAGGACCATCGCGGCCATCATAATGGACATCCAGTGGACATAAAAAATCTCACAGTTTGATGTCCACTGGATGTCCATTATGATGGCCGCGATGGTCCTGGAAGGTCCCAGAGGCCAGCTGAAGCGTGTATTTCAAAAACGCGCGTTGCATCGGCCGCAACGCTCAAACCCAACGCACATCGCTTAACCCTCGTGTGCGCCTAGCGGAGGCTGTACGTCCGTCGAAACTAACGTGCGTTGCGACGGACGTATTTTGTGCGCTCGTGTGACTCGTGTGCACCCGGGCTTAATCGAATTTTTCGCGAGGAACAACTCCCTGTCCGCGAACGCTAAGAGCTTTTCCTCTGGTTCGTCGAGCTTGCCAGGGAAGTTTGGCCGGTGGTTTTCGATGGGGGATAAAACTTTTCGCGGCATCGGTTCCAAGGGGCCAACGAGACTAACGGAGACAGACTCGTTAAACCGAGATCAGCTTTCCGTTTCTACTTCTTCCGGATGTAGGTGTGTATATGTATACGATTGCTGGCCCGTTCTCCTTTTTCGGAGTTTTTCTCCTCTCAGTCTTCTATTGACGCAATACCAACGAGTTTCTGCTTTCGACTCTTCCGTTACCTTTCGCCTCCTCTATCCGCTCCAAACTTTTCAACTCAACGAGTCTAGATCCGGAGATTCTCCGAAAGTTAACGTCCACCGGTAAAGATTCGGACACGCGATCGAACCGGCGCGGCGCGGCGATCTTTCCGAGATTTTAACTCGCGAACAATGAACACTCTTTTCACTAGAAACGCGGCGTTCACCTTTGTTCCGGCGTAAAAAAATTGCTTCCATCGCGTCGAGAAAGAGGTAGATGGAAGCTATCGCGTTAATCCGTTATCGGGCTGTCGTTGAACAATTATTAATTCTGGCGAAATCCATGAAGCCGATTTCGAGCGAACGGTTCGATATTAATTTCCTCCTTCGATAGCGACACCGCGCACTTAACGACGCGCATTCGTCTCTGTTCAACCGAAGCGTTTCGATCCGATATTAATTATAATTTTAAATGGCCGAGCGCTGCGTTCCAGTTTCCCGCGGTATCCTTATTAACGTCAATCCCCACGGCTCTCGTCGAGGAGAAAACACATGGAAACGCGCAGAGTCGAATTCGGGGCGTAACAGCGGGCCAACGACTCGAGCTATAATTTCGTTCGGTCGAGGCAAACAATGCAATTAGCATCGGCCAGAGACGATGCGTCTGCCTCGCGGTATAACGTATGTATTTCAGTGAGAAACGAGTATCGAGACGCCTTCTGGCTATGAAAAAGTAACGTGCCAAGGGGGCTGACTGTCGGGACGCGAAAATAGCAAAGTACGCGGGCTTTTAACGAGCACCAGAAATCATCGGCGTCTGGGATGACGTAGAGGAAATATTTCAAGAATGATGCGACTATTGCTTGAGGCGCGAGTTAATAATAGACGCGTGTTTCGGCTGGACGGGAATCCTATGCACCTTACTTAGCCGCCGTTTTCCACCGTCGACTCTCCTCTCGTGGACATATCCGAAATGGTCAACTAGTCGGAAACCTGTCCAACTCGAAACAAAGACGGGGAAAGCGGTCGTACAATGCAAACGCAATTCGGTTAACGCCATAAGAGATTAAGCGCGCGACCTTTTCATTGAAATTTTTATCCTTTGTCGAGGCACGCTTTGCACGGAATTTCATCAAACGCGGTGCAAGTTTCAAAGGACTCGCTCGAACGCAATCGCGTTTCGTGCTTTCAAAAACGTGCCGAACATTGCCAGTAAAAATGGGCTTGAGCAAATCTATACAGGGACGACAATAACTTCAATGGAATCAGCGTAGACTTTCGGTTCCGCTTCGCGGGAAAGAAGAGATGGAGAGGAAGAGAGTGGCGAGCAGATGGGCGAGGAACGCAGCGAAGAAGGATAAGTTTGCGTGTTTTGCTTGGCGTCTATTTCCGTCTGGTATGCTCGCGTAACCACCCGTTTTAATCGTGTAGCCACTAATAGACGTAGCATATATGCATACGCTAAAAACACAGAGCCGATCAGCTGAGCGAGCCAGAGAGCTTATTCGTCGGGCGCCGAGCTGTTCGCCGTCTGCCGTCTGTCGCCGTCTGACGTCTAAACCGTCGTCGTTTTTCTTTTTCACCCTCGTTCCCGCGTTTTCTACGCGTTCCGCCGATGAATGGTCCGGAACACAATGGGTCGGACCAGCGCCGAGACCGCGCCGCGGCGGGAGCGCGATTTAACGCGCGCGACGCTTCCTCGCTTCGTTGCTCGTTGATCATGTTTCTTCCGTAAATCGAATTGGACGCGATTCGATTCGCGTTTTTTCTACCGTTTTCAGCTTCGCGCGACCGATTCTTGCGACTCGATACACGGGAGGAGAAGCGTCTGCGAAGGAAGGCGAGCGCCTCGTAATTTATTAGATTAATCCCAGGTGCGAGCGTACGAGAATTCCGCTTTAGACGGAGAAAAGAGGGGAAATACGGTTGCAAAGGAGCGAAGGCGTTGCGACTGGTTTACGATTATCCGACGAGTAGAATTCATTAGAGAACCCATGCGGCGCGCGCAGTTATCAGTCTGTCGCGGAATTACTTTCGGATTAATCCGACGCGGTCGGAATTACGCGGGTCCGTGTAATACCGCGTGCAAACAGAATGGTTAGGGAGGCAAGGGGCCGTTTCCTTCCCTTCCCGGGGAATACGACGCGACGCGACGGCTTAAAACACTTTCCCTCCGGCGACGTTCCGCTCAGGAACGGTTTTTATCCGCGCGGAGGATTCACGACGAAAGACAGAAATCAGTATTAACGGGGTAGCGAGCAAGGTGGTTTTTCGTCCCGTGCGCGCGAGAGCCACCGCCATCGATGAATATAATCTCGGCTGAGCCACTTCGGCTTTCTCTTCCGGTGCATGCCGGAATAGCGTTGCGATGCGCGGAAAGCGAAGAAATGAAACGACGCGAGGAAGCCTCGGGGAACACCGAGTACGCGGAAAAATGGGGATTAGTCTCGAAAGCCGGGGAAAAATTCTGTCGAGTTTTCTCCCTCGGAAGGAGTTTCCGAAGCGTCGATCCATTATCGCATTGATCTAGCCAAAGAGCATTTTCAAAGCTGCGACCGACTTTAAAGCAACTCTTGCCGTGCATTCCATTATTTTCCCTACTTTCCTTCTTCCCCTTCGCATGCCCACCTTTTACCACCGGTTCCAATCGCGCGAGCGTGTTCGCGTTTCTCGAAATACGCTTCGGCGAACTTTTTCCGAAGCGACGCGACGTTCGTGAAAACGCTTAATCGATCGGTAAACGAAAGATTGCGTCGCGCGCAAGAAGCAGCGTCAACGATACTCGAGTCGCGCTCGACGACAAATTGTAAATATGTAAATGGTAATCGATCTCTTGTCATCATCGATCAAAACCGCTGTCTCCGCATCGTCGATAAATTGAACAATACGCTTCGTCGTTAGTTAGCCCGGATGATAAACTCGGCGAGCGGAGGGCGCGATCGATCGACGTCGAAAAATATTATACGACTCGCGAAGACCGATACGTCGATCGTGACCATCCAACAATAGTTGCGCCGCATTCCCGCCGCCACGCCGCAGCTTTCCGGTTCGTTTAATGAACGAATTAACGCGTCGACGTTTACGTTAACGACGACGAGCAAATATTTAGTTCTCCGGCGTACGTATAGTAATAGCCCCGTCGCGTCGCGTCGACCAGCGAGCTGGGTTAACGGCACGATTTCGATAGTGTTCTCATCGCAATGCGCCAACATTTGCAAGAGCGGACAGCATGTAAATAGTTAAAGGATTATGCGTTTCGAGCGGAGATTAAATCTCTTCGCGTGGAAAAAGGACACATCGCATCGCGATGAAATGTTACGGTTCAGTGCCGGCTCATACGATTGGCTCGCGCGCGATCCTCCCGGCGTCCATTCTTTTGACGTTGTTCGATACCAATCGGGCGATGCGACGCCGACGTTGCTAAACGTATTCCGTATCGAAATTGCACGGTTTCGGATGCAAAAAAAAAAAAAATTGAGGGGTTAAAAAAAACGAGGAAGCAAAAATAAATGAAACGTTTTACGGACTGTGTAACCTGGTTTATAGAGACGAGAGTCCTCGAAGAGTACCAAACAGAAATCGCGGCTCGTTTGCCTCTTGCACAGCGGTTTTACGACCGGCTTCCGCTCTTGCCCGGCAAAAGGCACGTCTTTAAGTATAATTAGGTAAATCGCGTCCGAAGTAATTGCGAGGAAGTAGCGGCAACTCGCAAAACTCCAGCCTGAGAGACCGAGATAAGGCTCCGGTCGCCCATTTTTCAATGTTTCACGAGTTCCTGCTAGGTGGACGATCGATCGCTTCGCGATCGCGCGTGGCTCGTGCCTAGATTCCGTCTGAAATTCGCAAGGAAAACACGGGTCGCTATTAATCTGCCAGCATATAATATATCCGTATTAATTACGTGTAACGCGGACGTAATTAAATCTCGTTAATTAGCGCCGCCGCGCAGTGGGCCCAACTTTTCGCCTCCGAGCGTTTCCACTTCAACCAAATTTTTAATAGAATAAATCTTGGTATGCACCAAAATGTATTAGTCGATCCGGTGCGGTGCTTATTATTCCTCGGTTTGCGCATTGTTCGTTGTTCGGACAATCCTCCGTTACGTCGAAATTCACGGGAATGATTAGTTAATTAATCGCGGGGAAGCGCAAACGAAACTATGGTGGACACGCATTGTCATATTAGACTCGGTTAAAAAAATCTTGAGCGCGATGCATCGCGCCTCGCGGCTGGTTTCGATGCCGTGCATCGCCCAAAATAATTTCCCCCGCATTACGCAAGGATTACATACTCGGTCATCTCGCGCGTCAGTTGCCGAGTTCGGGTCCGTTCCCCGTGTTTCGAGCGTCGGAACGCCAGGAATTCGCGTCCTAAGGAGTAGGTGTACGTGCAGGAGGAACGATGGAAGGAGAATAGTACAGATGTAATTTACCTTCATTAGAAAACGGTCGGGAGAGTATTATCTCATAAAGAGGTCGAGAGCAAACCGCCGAGTAATGCGACTGAATCTTAATTAGAAAATTCATTTCAGGCGTCGACGGTGGCTCGACGTCCTCGGAATTTCAGGCATTCTTGTTACGCTCAGTCTCCTTTCCATCTTTTCCTTCCGCCGCGCCACCCAACTCGAGTTTTTCCACTCGCTTTCCGATACGTTCAACGACCGTCCGTCATTGTATTTTAAGGCCAGCTAGCCTTGAATATACAACGCGGATAAAGTCAACCGTAAAATTCGCAAGAAGGTTTGCCTCGCGATCCGAGAGAGTCGGTTCTCGTTCCATTTTCCCTCTCGCTTCGGACTTTTTTCGCTCCTCTTACGCAATCTTCTGGTTTGCATTACGAAATCAATGCGAGCATCTCCGACTCTCCCCAGTAACTGTCTTCCTCTCTTCACCCTCGATTCCCCTCGGTTCCATTTATCTTCGGCTGCACTTTAAGCAAGCGTAATTAATGGATCGCCCGGCCGAACACGATCAAGCGGCACGAAAACGTCGAAAAAACGTGTCTCGAAAATTTTTGCGACACGCGAAACCGGTCCGTTTTAATTAGGTTGTAAGATCGTCGAGCACGGACAAATGATTGATCCCTCCCGGGAACCGTTACCCGATCCGCGTCCTCGATAATTAAAAGCGTGAACGACGATCTCAATAGCGATTGAATTCGCGTACGCTTCGTTTCAGCGAAAGCTTCGTCTCGCTAGCTGGAAGGTCTAGTCGTCCAGCAACGCAGGGTTAAATAGCTTCAATTTTCTGAAGTCCAACGTCCGCATACTTGTCGAAACTGACCCGTTTACGAGCGAAACGCGTGGGGATGTCTGCGATGCATCGATCAATACAACGCTTTAAGAACCAAAAAGCAGGCGACCGGTTGCTCACGAAAATTTAATCGTGGATATTAGAATCGCACGAGCTACGACGGGAAACGACGGTTATTTATAGAGCGGCTCAATAAACGGAGCTAACGATTTCGGCTAAAACTCTTTCCTACCTCGAATACGTTCGATGAAAAGGAGACCGAAGAATCGAATCCATAATTAAGCTTATACAAGGTTTAAGGTTATGGACGATAAGCCCGATAATCTGTTGCTCCAGCCATCCGCTCCGGCTGTATCGCGCTTTAATATAAATGTTGACCGTGTTATTAAGTAAGTAGGTAGATACATGGACCACGGGGATCGTGAGCTCGCCCCTTAATCTCTCTCGATTTTCCATGGAACGAGAATCGAATCGATGCGATGTAGCCACCTACCGGACGTAAAATGTCTTGCATCTTTTATGCGGTCCTCCGATCGAACGTAATAGCCGGTCGAACACGGACGTGTCGCGTTTTGCCTCTGCAAAAATTCTAACGAGCCTCGTTTTTCCCTTGGTAAAAATTCTCCTCTAGACGCAGGAACACGCCTGCAATTAAGGGTAATTGTCCTGAATGAACGACGTACTTTGGCATTTACATATTCGGGAGTGTTCTTTGATTCAGCACGGCTGACCTTAATTCACGTTCTTGCGATCGCAGAAGGAGACGACGTTCGCCGTGGCGCCACGCCGCGCCGCGCCGCGGTCGATCGCGTTCCTCCGGTCAGCGCCTACAATCGACTCGAAAGCATTCTTCCCATGCTACCGCGAACGCTTCTGCAATCTGACCAATTGCGCGTACTTAGAGGCGCGTGGAAACGATTCTAGCCGCTGTCAGCTGCACCCGATCGGTTAGATCGAAGACACATCGGAGAACGTGCCGCGGTAGCTTTCGGCGCGGCGCGTCGCCGCGACGTTACGTCACCGATATTAAAAGAAAAGTCGCGTGTTTACGTCGCAGACCGCAGCAAAGTTTTCACCTGCCTCGCTCGTCCTTCGGCATCCTTAAAATCGCATGCAGGTAGGATGACGTCAGACGGCTGCAAGCAAACCGGTTGTTGGCCGAACGAAAACCGCTAGCCGCGACCTCGACTCGCCACCAAACGCGCCGCAACCTTATACGATCTTGCTCGATCCACCGAGCTCCCGCGATGCATCCGTGAACTTCCAACCTTTGCATTCGGATGCGATCCGAGCCATCGCGGAATCGTAACCGCACGACCGATCGATACCCAAAGAATCGCGCGGGGATCCTGCTACGAAGATGCTTGCCAATACGCTCTCGGTTAATATGAACCTACGTCATACCATCGTAACCGCAGGGGAAATTCCAAAGTTCGACGATGACTTTAAACGTCTTCAACCTTGAGACATTCAGTCAACAAATTGTAATGGGTCAATTCGGAAGAAGAGAATTGGCATTCGGTATTAGAAGTTGCCACCGATCCCCGGAGGAAAACGCTTAGGAAAGAAAATTTTTATTAACGAACAGGAGGAAAAGTTTTTTACGAACGAAACGTAATCCAGCACGAGATGGCTCGTTCGTTCGATTTGTGCTCGTTACGGTTCGTCACGCGTGCAGATAGAACGCAGAGGCCGTGGTATTGGATCGGAAGCATCATCCCGCCCCACGTACAAACCATTAATCTTTGCCCACTGTTTATCCGTCTTCTGTTTAATTTCCCCTTTTTGACGTGCCCATTTCCTGACCGTAGACGCGACGCGACGCGACGGCGACGCAACGCGGCGGCACCTCTGCTCTATCTGACGGCCTATCTCGTCAGAAACACCGGAAAAGCAAGGAACGAGGAACGGGAGAGCTGCTAACGGAATCTTTCGCTCATCGTCGCGTCGACCGTTCCCATCGATTTCCCGCCAGGTCCCAACTTGGAGGATCTCGAGTCGAAATCTAGATCGATCGCGCAATCTTTAATAGAAAATCAATGACGGAGCGCGAGAGAAACCTTTGCGTTTTTCAGAACCAGCGGACGGGGAGCTTCGACGTAGGCGATTTGCCAAAAATCCCATCGTAGACGGAATATTTGAGGAGCTGTCGACAGTTTCGCGTCCGACGTTGCTTCCGCGAACGCGCCACCGACAAAATATTGTCCGAGTTGGATTTGCGATGCTAGGCTGGACGGGAATGCATCGAATCCCCTTCCAAATTAACGGAGGAAAACCCGTGTAAAAACCAGATACGAGGGAGAAGCGAAACGAATTGGAATTTCGATTGGTCTAGCGGAACGAATGTCTTCGCAATTAGATAATGACACGATGTAATGAGCAAACAGCTGCGAAACTCGTGCGATGCCGAGAGAGAAGAACGATCCCGCGAGGCAACTGCCGGGCGAAATCGGGTCAATTAGAAAAACGACTCGATCGTGCGACGCAAAAAACCGACGCGACGCCCGAAACTTTACGCAAGCTATCGTAGGTTATACTACTTGCGGTACGATTCCGACTCGCGAAACAAAAGTTCCGGAATTTCTTTTACCGAAACGGAGAGATTCGCTTCGGTTCGCAGATACAAACGATTGCATCTCCTCGTTCATCGACGTTCCAACTTTCATCGAGCGGAAAGTTTCCCTCGCGGTAAGACTTGCGCAAAAATCGTTTCCAAGTTTCGAACGTTCGTTTCTAGATATAGGTAAATGTCGAGACGAGCGAGGAAACGATAATTCTCTTTGTCCGGGGGAGTGCTCGATGAAAATCGCGAGCGAGCAGACAGGAGGACGGGCGGACGGGCGAATTTCGACGAGGAAAAAGATTGAAACAGCTCCATGGGGGAATAGTTTCTCTGACACGGCGGTGTGTTCCAATTTGCGCGTTCTAATGCAAAGTTGTGTGCACCGGTGTACGCACGCGATGCATAATGCAGCAGCCCGTGCACTTTCGCGACGCACTCGCGAAACACGTCGCGCGTTCAGGATTTAACAAAAGTCGCTGGTCGAGCAGCGCTGTCTGATCATCGCCGACCCAATCCCCTGTGACACTTGCGAAAAGCGCGCCTAGAAGGGACTTTGACAAACGTTTTCGCGCGAAATCGGCGTGACGGTCCGATTCGCGTGGCGCGTTCGAGAGAAGAGAACGCGCTCGCACGATCGATACGTAAAAATAAACCTTCCAGAGTGGCGGTGGCGTGACGACGCACCAGCCTCGAAGAGCGCGCGACCAGAACCAGTATTCCGAAGCAAAAGGACGAGAAATTATAAGGCGCGCACAAAGGTCGGAAGTACAAAGTAAACTACCAAGAAGAAAGTTGCGGGAGGAAAGCGAGAGGCGGCTTTCGGCCGTGTCACGTCGCACAGAAGAAACTTATGTAGAAAGTTAGGACGAAAAAGTTAACGCTCCGGAGAGTAGTTGGGTTCATGAAAGTCAAGTCGTACATAAGTGCAATAGCGAAAATGTAAGCGCTCCGCGACAGCTACTCGTCCGCGCTGATACCTTTTAAAAAGGAAAACTTTTGGATTCGCAGACGCGAAGACACAGAGACGGGACAACTTTTATTAAACGGGTCGGGGAGAAGTACGATCGAAGCGAAGACGCGGCTCGCACGGGCAATCGCCACGGTCAAGAGGGTTAATCGCGAGGCAAAGAACGCGAGCCTTGACCCACTAATTCCGAGGCAAGTGTCAATTTCGATTCGATGCGAGCACGTGAGCGTCGCGGGAGCCGCGCCTTCGACTCCTGTGCTTCGCCGCCGAATCGGGGGGTTGCGTCGTTCTGTTGATAAGCAAATCGAGGCTTCGTCCCGAGGTAACAATGCCTTCGCCTCGTGTCGCCTTCTTGGCTGATCGTTACCGCCTGCTCGACTGGCCCAGCTTCGGTGCTCGAGCTCTCGAATTCGCGGTATCTCGATGTATTTACATCCAGGGTACGCGGCGATAATCCGCATCGAATCGACTAAAAATCAATAACGGTCCCCGCGGTACCGGATAATGCAGACGTCTCTCGAACCTTATCTCTTTCACGACCGATAAATTCTATCCGCGATAGACTTTGTTAGCATGCACAGTGATAGCCCGATGACGTCATCGCGTGATTATTTCTCGGGTCGGCAACACGGCCACCGAACACGGTCCATCCACCGACGACTAAGTTATCAACGTTAATGCGTTATACTCGAGTTCGTAATCCCGATTAATAGTGAGCATCGATAAGCGCCGCGGTCAAAGGGAGATGAGCTGCGCCCTGCGCCTCGCCAAAGGCGAAGGAGAGACGAAACAAGATCCCCGGCGCGGCGCTGCGAAAACGTGAACCACTGCCTAACAGAAATTTATACTTTTTTAATACGATTCGACGCGGCGCACCACCGCGCAGCATTAGCCTAATCAGCATTGCAACAAGAACATCGGCGGACGAATTATCGACTATCGAATTTGCTCTCAAACAACAAGGATTCCACGATTTCAATCGTGCCCGTATTTTCCACCGATGGGATTCGTAAATTATTTTCACCCCCTACTCCAGTCGAGCGGTCGTTTTAATACCGGCGAGGTGACGGCGAAAATACGATAGTCCGATCGTCGATAGGCGAGCCGAATTTTTATTTGATTCCCGTTCGGGCGAACGTTACGGTTACGTCGCGTTCGACGGAACAACGTCGAAAACCTCGAGCGTGCACTGTTCTCGAAACGTGCTGCACACTCAAACCGCCGACGGAGAAGCCATAGCGTCGACTCGCGTTGCTCGACGATGCGTGTCGCTAGTCCGTCGAGTGGTAACACGAGAACGCAACTCGCCGGAGTTGGATCTAAGTTGCTGGTGCAACACATTCCCATCATTCCTGCCAGAAGATATCGTGTGTCTAGCGCTTCATTGTTTCCACGGTGAGACGCGCGCGCGTCGAAACGCTTTGCGGAAATTACGCTCGCCACCCGCCACCGTCTCGTCCTCGACCGCTAAATTAACATTTTTACCCGTCCGATTAACTCCCGCGGAACTTGTCACTCATTTTTTGCTACGAACTCTTCTCCCTCGCGGAAACACCCTTTCCCTTCGTCGTTTCTTATCTCTGCGCCTCGATTCGGCTTCTTAGTCGCTCCCTCGGCCCTAACAATCCTCCTCGTTCCCGCCCTTCTCACAATACATTCCCGTTTCCCTCCTTCGTCACGATGATTTTGTACACCGAAAATTACTTCGTCGCTGAAAAACAGCAGCGGTCGTACAAAGGAAAAAACATCGTTAATGTTAGACGAACCGTAAATTCGTTGCAGAGTTAAGTTGGTTTGTTAGCCGAAGAGGATAATAACGGCTTCGTAGGCAGCTCTTTTTGGAATAGCGTGCGTTTAATCCGATTTGGTTGCTACATTCAAACGATCGATATCGTGTTTTTGAGCGGCGCGGCGCTGCCTCGTCGGGCGACGTTCCACCGTTCGAACGCGAAGAGTAATAAACGCTCGGTCCGATTTGACCGCAATTACCGCGTTCAACGATTGCGTTAGATCGCGCTTTATCGAATTAATGTATGAACGAATCGCGCAACGTCCCGACAAAAACGATATTTCCGCGCGTTATTAATGCGATTAAGCGCGACTCTGCCAATCTCTGCCCGATTTTCGAACGCGTCCGCCGTGCGAAGATTTCGCGTCGCTCCATCGCCGCACGGCTCCGCGGCCCGAAAACGCGATCAAATTTGCGTAATTATTCTTTCGCGAACGGGAGAAAACGATGGGGAAAAAAAAGAACGATGAAGAGAAGTTTAACGAGCCGCGGCACGTGCATCGTGACTTGGGAAAATGCAACGTCAGGGCGACATTCTGTCGACGAGTTCGTATTTGTTCGGAGATCGATATTCGAATGACACCGTGTCAAGGTGGCAAGGCTGCAATCGACGTTGCTTCGTCTCGTTTCCGCGCGATTCAATACACGACCTCGAAAACCTTCGACAGCGGTTCTTGCATCTCTATCCGCGCAAACGGAGAGGACAGCCGTCGTTTTTCGAACGCTTATACGTCGACGGACGCTCGACGCGAAATAATCCGGGTCGAAAAGACCGGAAGGGGAAAGAAAGGGAGGGACAAGCGCTGTCAGGAAAGTTTTGCGGTCGCAGTTATTTCATCGCGGCTCCCGCGTTCGATTTACAATACCCATTCGATTGCTCCGATTGACGCGTTATGAGATTTTAAAGCGATCGGTTCCCGCACGAAACAAAGCTCTCGATTCCATTCCGCGCTGCGTTTCGAATATAACTTAACTACCTTTTGAAGAGATCGCATTTCGGAAATTCGCGTAGAGTACGCGAGGGGAAGAAATCGGGAAAAGGGAAAGAAGCGGGGCGAAGAAAGTCAGGGGAGAGGAGAGAGAAAGGGGAGAAAAGGTCGACTTTATCGCGACTTTCGAATCGAAGGAGGCAGTTTGTTGCGCGTGAATTTACTGCCCGGGTCCCGTTGACTATCGCCCGTCGAGAGATGATATCTCCATTCCCAGGCGTATCCTTTCCGACGGAACGGGACGGCAAAGCACTTTGCGTGACAAGAACGATGCCGGTCGGTCCGCCTATCGTTCTTCTTCCTCGTTAAAGCCTTTTATTTCTTCCTTCCTCCACCCGGAAGTGCCGTGCGCGACGAATCGAGTTCGATGGCTCGCGATTAGCCACCGCAGCCCAAGAATATTTCTTTTCGCGTTCGTTTGACCTAGCTAGCGCGCGTCGACAGGTCCACGTGTCAGACATGTTTTGTCACGTATGTATTTTCAATAATTAATAACTTAAATTTGTATTGAGCAGCACGGTTTTGTCCCTGGTCAATCTGTAGTTACAAATCTTACAACTTTTTGCGGATATATATCTCTTGCTCTTGATCGAAACGTCCAAGTAGATGCGATTTACACTGATTTTAGTAAAGCTTTCGACACTGTTCATCATACTGTACTAATATCTAAGCTTGCTAAACTTGGTATTCGTGGAAATCTTTTACAATGGATCGAAATCTACTTAACAAATCGTACTGCTAAAACTAGATTTAACAACGTATTCTCTGATCCTATCTATATCACTTCTGGTGTTCCTCAAGGTTCCCATCTTGGTCCTTTACTTTTCCTGCTTTTCATAAATGATATCTCTGAGATTTTCTGCCACAGTGAATGCTTACTATTCGCAGATGATCTCAAACTTTTCTGCAAAATCAATTCCGAACTGGATGCATTACAGTTGCAATCTGACTTAAAACGCCTTGAATCTTGGTGTCTAACAAATAAGCTGTCTCTTAACATAAACATCAAGTTTATTACACGTTCTCCGCAACGAATTTAAATTTTGTAATATCCGATAAAACCAAATTTAGTTATAAGTACATATATTTTTACCAAATTTTTAAGTATAGCGTGCGTCCTCTCGTTGTTATAACAAGTGTATTATTGTATATAAAAAGGGGCCCTCCCGTACAGAAATAAATAAATAAATGAATAAATAAATAAATAAATAAACTTACTAACGAAACCTCAAACGCAATTTTTGGCCCATAGAATCTGCCCTTAAAATGGCTGACACACGTTACCGAACACTCTGTATGAACCGACCCGACCTCGACCCCGAACTGCCTCTGCCTTTCTCCTGGATACGAATTCGCTACAAATCGCGGCACACTCTTCGAGCGCTGGTTTAACGATGCCCCGCGACGACGTTTGCGGAGTAAGCAAGAAGGCCGATGAAAGACGGATCAACGATAAGGATGACTCCGTCTATTGTCGCAGAAAGTCGAGCTCCGGCGGACGAAGAACCAATTCTCATGTACGGCAAAGGAAAATAGGGTTCGTCATTCCGTCGGATCGTTAAGTCTACCCCCGTTATCTTCCCCTTTTTACCTTCCCACCCGTCTGAACCGCGCGTCTCCCTTTGAGCGGAGAAAAACTTTTTCCACGTTACTCGCCGCTCCGTCGAATCTTGGCTCCTCGCACGCGCGTGCCTCGACGAAACCGCCTGCGCGCAATATCCTTCAAAAGTCGGTGGGGGTTCGCTTAATTTTATTTTACGAGGCCAAACTTCGTGTAAGTCGCTCAACGAAACAGGATCATCGGCGGTACGTCAAGGTTGTCTTGTCGACACGCCTTCGCCGAAAATTATTCGGCAAGAGGTTGGAACCTATCGATATATCGAACCGCGTTCCGCGCCTGTCGCGTCGGCCTCCTGGTACATACATGAATCGCGAGAAACGCAATCGATTTGAGCGCACGCGGTTATGTTAAGGATGATGAATAGACGGCTCGCGGCTGACAGAATGGTGTCTATAGGGGAATCAGGTGTCAAGGCTGTGGTTTATTTGTGCTCAAGGATTTGTGTCCGAGATGCTTTTTGTCCATTGTCCGCTATAAATCAACGCGAAACTCTTATGCGCCGCTTTACGATTCACGACTAGAACGAGCGCACGTAACGGACAATTCCCTTTGTTGCCGCCACAATGCTAGTAATTGATGCAGCAAATCGGGGGAAGGCGTGCTTTTGTATCCTTTGCTGAACAACATAAATATTAATATAACCGCACGATACAAGATATTAAATAAAAAAACAGAAAGAAAAAACGATAACGGAGAAGGCACGAATTGAAAGCGGACGCAAGAAACTTGATTAAATAAATTAATGGTTACAACGACTCTCTCGTTTGCATGGGGTACAATTTCATAATCGTCGCGTTCATTGCACGCGTCCAGCAGCCATTAAAAAGAATCTTCGCGGATTTGATTTCTTTTGGAAATGGACGGCACTAAGCACACACGGTCAACGGAAGAAATGACTCAGCTGTGAGTGTTGGCTTATATTAAACCTTCATTTTATGCAAAGCAGTCAGGGTATTACGTAACTCCTGGCTGTTATTTTCCAGCGTCAATTAAAAATTTAATAAACGCCTCGATGCTGGCGACGTAATTAAACATTTTAACGAACAGAGAACACTAGACAGAGTTTCGTTGCAACCTGATCCTTCGATACTTAATTGCATCATCTGGAAATAGCAACATAATTAAGGAAACGGACGGTCAATGGTCTTTTTTTACGTGGAACGGACTCGATCGCGAATCGCGAAAAATCGTCCGCAATTACGGAACGCGGACGTATTTGGGCCACGGGTAAACGCTAATTAAAAAGCAAACGACAATAGGAGGGAGCGGTCGAGCGGGGAAACGAACGGAAGACAAATGAAAAGGAACGCGATCGATGAGCCGCGGGAAACAACGCCGCAGCCTCATCGGGAAACGTCGTTCGCATTCCGCGAATCCACGCTGTCGATGCTACAGTGCCGGGTTTCCTTTTGTGGCTCGCATTCCGTTCTGAGAAGGAACACGACGCGACGCGACAAATCATGACGATCGCGATCGTGGCGAGCATTTTTAACGACTCTCTTTCTGTTCTTTCACTTTCGTTTCGATCGGTTCAAAGTGTTCGAACGGTGTACGACGCGATGCAAAGCGACGCGCCATTCTGTCCACTGTCTAATTGCATCCGAATCATCCGAAACAACGGCCTACCGACGAATCTCTGTCGACGCGTTTCGAATGCAGCGAAAACGAACCTCGCGATAACGAACGGCCCGTCGATAAGCACGAGTATCGACGAGGAGCATTTCCAAGGACGAGAAACGGTGAGACTGTGAGACGATCATCGATCCGTTGACCCACGATTCCAACTTCGGAGACTGTCGACGGTCTTATTCGAAAATCGAGACGAACACGGCACATGCTTTGGCATGATTTATGCTAACGCGTATAGAGGTCAGTTATTTAAAAGACCGACACTATAAATCGCGAAACTGCCGACTGCTTCCCAAAGTACCGTCGTTCCGTACTGACACAGAACCAACTATTCGTGGCAGTTATAACGCCGTGCAAGACTGCTAGTATCAGGATTTCTGACATCACGAAACTTTTCACATTTTCCTCGTCGGTCTTTTATCTTCCCCGACTATTCGCAATAAAACCGGTGTCCCGATTCGCGAGGTCTATGCAGCATGTACGCGCGGACGAACTCGCGATCGCTTGGAAACTTCGCGATCCCCGTCGAGCTTTCAACCGATTTACATCATCCACCGGCGAGAGAAACCGGATTTCGGTGAACCGATTGAGCGCCAACGGAATTCCGTGAACGTGGCAACCGGAAACAGAGGGATTCCGAGAAAAGGACGCGAGCAAACGTTTCCACTGTCCCTAGGAAAATAACGAGTATATATGATCGACGATGCGCGACGCGAGCAAAGCTTCGCGTGGCGCGTTTATACGATCGTAAAAGGGTCGAAATGCGATTTTCGTCCGATGTAACGAGAGCTTACGCGAACGAATACCGACACCGAGCGCTTCCGAGGTGCAACGGCAGCAGCTCGCTAACAAGCAGGTCAGATTTAATGGTCCTGCCTGCTGACGGATGTTTAAACGCGCATTAAATGCAACCACGCGATGGGAAGACAGTCCCGCGCTTCCACGGCAAACACGGCTCTCAGCAGCGGCGAGACGTCGACGGATCTGCGCAGGACTGATAAATGGGAAAATAGTGTTCGTTTTCGACGAGTTTCGATAGACGACATAGGGTGTTGTTTCCCCATTAAAACAAAAGAAAAAAAAAATTCCGTAAAAGATGCACGGCCACGATGCGAGGCGATAGAGGTTTTAATCGAGCGCACACCCGTTTCCTCGCTCGGTTTTTAGCGAATTACTCAACCGTTGTAAATAGTTAATTGCAGATTCAGAGCACACGCGAGTGATCCCGAATCCACGTAATCGTCGAGTCGATAACGATCGACGCGAAATCGTCGATGGAATTTTAAACCGTCGCGCCGACGAAATGCCACTCGATGCGCTTCTACGTATGTGTGGAACCTTGCGCGCGCGAGTTACGTAAGTTCGATTGCTGTATCGACACCCTATCGGATGTCGTCGCGCGAAACGAATTAGGGGCAATTCGATTAGTTTTCTCCGCGAAGGAAGCTCGCAACCTTATGATCTCGTTTTACAGCCAGAGCTTGGCATGCGACGGGGATGCGAGAGCTCGCAGTTTCGAGCCTTTACGGCGTATCAAACGTGGCGCGGCAAACAGTCTCGCGAAGGAAACCTCAACCCTACCGTGTACCGTGCACGATAACCCGGCTCTGACATCTTATAGCCGTTAAGATACCGAGTTTCTCCAAGACTCGTCAGCATTGTGCAACTGCAAGCATTAATCCGATTCGCATCCGTCCACTAATTAACTTATCGTGGCTGACAGTTGAACGGCAAGCTGGTCGAGAGACACGATGCTGCGGCTGTGTCCCTGCGCTCGAATCTCGTTTCGCGCGATAAAACGGAGAGAACGCGAACGTCTTCTCACGGAGCACGCGTGTGTTCGCCACGTAACACGTTACTCGCACGTTATTGAACGGCCCCCAACTCTGTGCGCTTCTGGTAAACGAGACTTACATCAGACTAACGACTGTTTGAATTTGTCAGAATCGCGGTTCAGATAACGCCAAACTTCGCCGCAAGTGCGCGGCGATCCCTGGAACACGGCAAAACGTCCGGAGAACCCGAGACGATCGTTAGCGCGGCACGATGAAAACGTTACACAATTACGCGCGGTGACCGGTCGAGATTTATCGCGACAACTCGATCCAACTTTTCCCCTTACGCGACTTCAAGCCACTCCGTGCGATTCCGCGGGACCTCTTTTCAATAGCCGGCCAGAAACTTCTGCGAACGTTTTTCGAAAAAGATTCCCGCCAGTTCGTGCGTCCCGCTCATAACTCGTCCGCGCCAATCTCTCTTCCCTTTTCCCAGCGTTCGCACGCCGCGCCGCACCGCACCGCGCCAAACCAAGCCAAGCCAAGCCAAGCCAAGCCCGTCTCTTCTCCTCCACGGGAATTCTTTTATTTTCATCCTAAATTGATTCACGGTCCAACCCGATCTCCTTTTCTCTCTTTTCTCGTACGTAAGCTGCAAAGTTTCCCAGTGCTTGAGTTATAGCCATCTCTAAGTCACCGACGACTACAGCCAAGAATTTTCCTTCGAGTTTCCCTTCCACCGTCTCTTCCGTTCCTCGTATCTTCTTGCTTGATCCACGCTCGGCGGGAGGTATTTTTCAAAGTCAAGATGCTGACCCTGCGATATCCGCGCGAGCGCGACCTTTTTCCGAAAAGCGGACGCAATTTTTCGATTTCTACCGGGTTAATTCGGAACACGGCGGAAAGCCGACTCGAGATCTACTCCGTTTCCGTTCCCATGAGCGCGAACGTCAACTGCGTTCCGAGACTAAGCGAAATCCGAAACCCGCTCTCAACGTTATCGGACTTTGTCTCGACGACGACGACGGAACTAAACACTCCTCGCGCGGTTGATCCACTCGCCACGGACAATTCGCGGAGAACGGAGACCGTGGTAAAGATAAAGGTGACAGCAAACGCGAAAATATTTTTATACCTTGCATACCTGTAGACTTGGCTAATGAACGGACTGTCGCCACAAGCCTCGAGCGAACTCCTATCTCGAACGGAATAATAGCGACGCGACGGTAAAAACGAAGCCGATGACTAGGTAAGAGGAGTTTAATTTACGCGCTCCGTGGGGATCTAGCGCGGCGTTATTTTTATAAACGCACGGTCGAGCGATTCCGCCGCCGCGTCGTGAATTTTTTTTTTTTTTTTTTTTTGTTGGCGAAAGTCCGAACGCGAGGACAAGGATGTATCGCCCCTCTGGTCGGTCGCCGCGCTAAAAACGCGGTCAATTTACATGGTGCCGTTGAGTAATGGCTGTTTGGTAACTCTCGTTTCGCTAGACGAACGACCGTGAAAATCGAATGATTTATTCTAATTCGGATGCATATCGACCGAGCGGAAGCCGATTGAGGACGTTCGTCAAGCGTCGACCAATAAAAAATACGATATCAATTAAACCAGATTACACTTCGCCGGATTAATTTGTCGGCTAATTAGTCCCAGCAAAAACTCGCTCTTTCGACAACCGGCGAATCGATAAAATGACACCGAGAATTTCATTAATCGTGAGACAAATTGCCTGCGAAACTGGCAGTTCAACTTTAAAACACATTGCGCTTTTGCATCGCGACCTCGTGTCGCCGTGCAACCGACTTACCCTGCGGAACTGTAACGAGCACTGCAACTGACATAATTACGAAAAGGAGGAAGACGTGATAGCAATACCGATTTACCCGGTGCTCCACTACCCTCTCTGTTCTCAATCAACGTGCCACGATGAAAGGGTGTATCGAATATTAAATACGCGAAACAAGATTTACCGCGATGTCCGCCGCTACGCGATAGATTTTTAGTTCCTCGCATTCATTTGAACTACCTTCGAAAAATGAAATCTTCCTTTCTACTCGCGTTCGCCAGAAAAATCCCTCCGTAGCTCGCATTAGAGTCGCGAAAGTAAACGGCCTTAAAACAGCGTCCGACATCCTTAAAAGGACGTCGCGGCACCGTGTGCCCCTGCGCGAGACCCATAAATCACAATTTAATTTCTTTTTATAAAGCAGTCGCGATCGCGATCTGTCGTGGACGCGCAATTAATCTTAGTTTATCTAGCGTTTTTGAAAGACACGGGCACCAACCGAATTAACTTTGCGTTGCTCGCTGCCGCTCGTATACAAAACTCAACATTAAATTAAGCCGCGTAACTTTGTAACGAAAGATCTTTGTGCTTCGTGCGTCGCATCCGAGGACCGAGGACCGAGAGTAGTTTACGCGAAAGCCGGAAGAGAGCGAATCTCGAAATAATCGAGAGAATAAATCGAGTGTTAGGAAAGCGCAATAAACGTGAAAGGACTCACCGATAGCGAAACAGAAGATCAAGAACGCAGCTATTCCAGACACTCGCATGGTGGATTTCATCTCTGGAACACTCGCGTTGGAAGCGATTCCCTCTCGTCACCTCATAACAGGCCGTCTCATCGACTAAACTCGCGATCGTCTCTCGCGCGTCTTTCAGCGAACCGCCATTATATCCCACCAACGACCAACTGATAATTAACACTCTTTCACCGCTACTACAAACAGCCTGTGTTCGCTAATAACTTTGTTCGACGAGTTTTTCCTCCTCGCTTTGGTCGCTTTTTCCCAGCTACTCGCGGCAACCGCGCTCGCGATGCCTTTTTGCGAGCAACTCGTCGAGCGCGAATCTTCGACGAAAAACCCGTCAAAGGATCCGCGGTATTTTTTTCCTCGAAGCTGGAGAAAAGAGCGATTGCGTCTGTTCGAGCGCGCGCAAGATGATCTTTTCTTTTCTTCCTCCCGTCGAGAGGAGCTCTTCTTACCGCTCCTGTCGACACTGCAGCAACGCTTCGACGCTTCTGGCTGCCTCGACCGTGCAATAATCACTTATCGTCGTGCCTTTAACGATCATTCACTCGCTCCTCCTGTTCGACTTCCATCCGAACGTTCCTTCCGTCGTTTCCTTCGGACCTCTTCTCGGATCTTTGCCGTTGTCGAACCGTTTCTCCTCGACGCTGTCCCACGCTTCCACGGGACGTTCTCAGCAATTCTAGTAATTAATAGACTGCTCGATCGATAATCGCTTTTCCAAGCCAGTGCGCTCCCTCAAAGTTCTTCGGGACGGGATCTATCGTCTCGTCGATTGAAACTTTGTTATCAGAGAAATTGCTCGTTCGAACCGCGACATAATCTTAGACCCGGCCGCCGCTCGCTTCGTAAAATTGTTCCTTTTTCCGAGGACGAAATGTCGAACACGGTTCGATTATTTTAGGACGCGCAGCCTGGACAAAATTAGCGTATACCAATTGCGAATTCGCGCTGCTCGTAATTAAGGAACTTGCTAGTTGATAATTCCTTTTCTGTGAGACCTCGATTATCTGCTCTTTGATGTCCTCGTTTCCTTTTCGACTGCTCCTTCGCTCGATTCTTCTCCTCCGCTCTCTCTTTAGTTAGCGTCCTGCGTGGTTATTACCTAACAAAGTTGGTGGGATACGGTTTGATAAATAGATCAGAATTTTGAGGACGAGGCGTCGATATTGCCGGTGCCTTTCGGTTAGGTGACAAAGGGTCGATTAGACGACCCTCCCGAACCTTAATTAACGTAACGGAACCACGGGCTATGTTCCCGTTTTCCCTAGACTTTTGAAATTTCCCCGATATTTTCCGATAAAAGCGATCCCTCGACGACGAAACGATGCTACAAGTTAGAATGGGGTAGAGGGACGGGTTCGCTTATGCCCCCGCGTCACTCGAGTCTCGCAAATGCCTATCTCTCTGCGTTACGTTGATACATCGTCCCGATAAATTAGTTATCTTAATTGCAATCTGATCGAAGCATGCACCGCGAAACCAAACAAAGGTTACAGGCTATTACCGTGATATCGTCTTGATGCCGAGTCACGTTCTTCCCTTCCGCTGTTTGTCGTAAACAAAGTGACTCTATCGATCTGGTTCGGGCTCGCGATCCGGTAGGCTTCTCGCCGGGAAAGATTTGGAATCGTTGCCGCGCGGAGCCGGTCGCGAGAGAAATTGAAAGGTGGCTCGTGTAACGGTGCGCGTGAGAAATCTCCGCTCGCGTCCGTACAGAAAATTCGCGAAATACGTTTATCGCGCGATCGAGGAAATATATAGTTTCCTCCGCGCGAAACGGTATTCGAAACAAAGTTCGTTTCGAATTACCCTTCGACGGTGCAACGTAACGCGTTCGCAAGCGCTTTGTGTTATTGCAGGAAGAATGTCATTACACTGCACCGATCTTTTTACAGTGACGAGGCGCGATACGATAACCTTGAATCGCTGATACGCGTTTCGGTCAAGAAATGAAACGAATTGCACGCCTGCCGTTCGTGGATCTTAATTATTTTATCGGGACCGATCGTAGCAGTTAACCGGTCTTAAAGGCAGCGGCGAGATTTACTCCCGAGCGAAATCTTCAAATCCAAAATTTATCTTTACAACTCAAACGTGCTTTATCGCGCGAAACGATACATGGCGCCAACTCGAGTAAGCGTCCGTGTAATATAATTCAGGTGCACGTTTAAACGTGGTCACCTTATCGCGCGCTATCTGAAATTAGGTCGCGCGTATCAATCTTTATGCGCATCGCTCAAACGTCCCCGTGTGTCCCGGAATTCGCGGCTTCCCGAAACCGTTTTATTCCATGACGACACCGGTTTTATGACTCACTGTTTCGTGGAAACCGCGTCGCGCAGCGACCAAGGAAAACCGCGACGCGCCTCCTCGTTTCGATTGTTGCACCTCCAAGATTTCTATCGGCATTCATTTGCATTTGCCCGTTATAAATTCCGTCGCGTCGTCGATCTATTCACGGCGGCGCGGCGAATCTATTTGTCCCGAACGAAACAACTGTCGCTCGAGTGTCGCACAAAGTATGTCGTGCCGTGCTGACTGACTCTTGCGACTCTAAAACAGCCATTCAATCCGGTCGTCGAATTAGTATCTACGCGCTAATTTAGCGAAACTGTCGTACGTGACTCAACTAACAAACCCCCTCCCTCTGTGCGACGGCGTGGCACGGCGGCGTCGCGTCGCTCCAAGCCTTTCGAACGCCTCCGAGCGCGCTGCCAAAGAGTCATTCACCAATTCGGAAACAGTCTCGAGCGACGATGCAAGCGAGTCCGCGTGCTCGACCTTTGACATCGAAAAAAAGAGGAAAAAGAGGCGACGATCGATCGGGAATCTGGGAATCTGGTCGACTGCGATCGCGAGGAAAAATGAAAACATACCACCCGCGTGTTCGCCAGCTTTTAGGCAACGTTTCTCCCTTCCTGTGCAAACGGTACACACAGACACGCTGATACGTGTGTCTAAGGATCGACGACTCGAGTTAAAAAGTAGAGGCTGTACAAATTTACTCTGCGCTTTCACGGGGCACATCTACTACTCTTTCCCGTTGCCGAGTATCCCGAAACGAAACGAAGCGACGAACTCGTTTCGCTGTTCCTCTCTGCAACGATATCGCAAACAGTTTCAACCCGTCGCATCGTCTCCGTCTTGCCGCGTCCTTCGTCCACGCATATCGCGCTAAAATATTCGACATCGCGCTATAACAAATCCTACGTGGAGTGGAAAGGATAAAACGGGAGCGGTGTTTTTTCAGCGATGCCGGCATTCGACCGAGCCCTGAACGAACGGCAAGACTACCTAGTCGTCGACCAGATCGCTGACATCACCACCCGTATTACATTAGCCTACGTAAACGTTTGCACGCGTGCACGCACGCAAATACGCGTGCGCGCGCGCCGAGCACCTCCGTTTTTACGGTATCGCGAGCAGTTCGCTTTTTGTTGCAGAGGAACCGTGCCGAGGCACGGAGGAAAAAAAAAGCGCGCTCAAGTGAGGCAATTCAGTAAACCCCCAAGATACATATGTGATTTTTAGAGATTTTTTACGAAGACTTGATAAAAATTTCGGAAACTTTTAGGGTATTTTTGTTTACATTTTGAAATATAAAAGAAATTTTGTTTCCTTTTGTACGTTCCTCGTTTTCTGTGGAGTATAGGGCGTTTTGGGATTGTTCCGCAACAAAAAACCAAGTAGATTTGTCTTTTTAATAAAATTCCACATCGGAAGAACCCAAGTCGGTTGAGAAAATGTGCAAAATTAGTAATATTAGAGCAGATAAATTACTTGTATGCACAATCGAGATCACTTAGTGTGTCTAAAGCTTTCCTTCCATATAGCTTCTCATTTAATTTTATTAACGCTGATCCTGTAAACCGTATACGTACTGTACCGAATGCGTTTCGTTTGTCTTTGGACCTTTTTGGATGTAATATTAACTCTTTCAAAAATTCTGTTCTTCAACTTTCATAGATGTAGGTAACACGTTCGTTGCCTTACACTCTCTTTGTTTCTACGCAATGTATGAAATATTTGTTGAGTTATACTGCACGGCAATGAACGCCATTGATTCCGAAGTCATGGAAAACGATCTTAATAACTCTGCAGAAAACAGACATACAAAAGTAAATTCCCTAATGTAAAAAAAAAAAATGCCCTGCAAATTTCAAAAACTTCCATCAAGCCAATACTTCATAAAAAATCTCTGAACATTCTTAGGGGTTTATTTGAGTCTCCACCTTTAAGTCTAATCCGGTGTTTGCGCTCGTCTGTAAAAAGGACTCGTCAAACTTGACACCGACACGATCGGGATTCTCGGTGCGGGCGACCTAGGGAACCTCTTGGGAGTTCGAAGCTCGACAATCGGTGATAAGACCCACTGGACACGGAGGAAGAGCGAGAGACAGCGAAGCGAGGCGAGGCGATAGACGCGAGTTATTTGGATAAATGTGCTGGGAAGGACGTTTGGACGGACGAGGAGGAAAGGAAATCTCGAGCGTGCAGTGTCTATTCCCAGAGGAAGATCTCGGCGACGTTCTCAGCCCCGCACTAGGCAGTATGAGCGTCTAAGCACGTTCGCTAAACAGCCAGATACGTTCACCAGATAGGAGATACTTATGGCACTTCGGGGTATGAACTCGTGACCGTAGAGTCCCTGCAGGATATAGTCAGCCGCCCCTCTAGACCGCTCGCCTCGGGCCTGGATATATTCCACGGTATAACGGGTATCTCTCCCGACGCGAACGAAGGAACTGCTTTCTAGAATTGAAACCCGGAATTTCCTATACGCGCCAATGATTTTTCTCGCCCCCGCCCAATTTAGTTTTTCTTTGAAACTTCAACCCCGTGAATGCCAAGCTCCCAGAATATTCTACGACCGAGTATCATCGCGGCGGCTTCGTAATAATTTACCGCGAATATTGTAGTGCAATCTAAATATTTTCTCTATATTCAGTGACTCGCATCGCAGGAAATGGCGGAAATATCGACCTAATATAATTCAGTCGCGTATTCGCGATGGAAGTTCGCCGGGACAGAGCTTCGCCTACAGTTCACCGGTGCTCAAAGGGTTAATGCTTCTCTCGAAACTCGGAATCCGTGGGACGTACCCCAATTCGTCGATCGAATTTTACGATCGCGACGATCAACTTTATCTCGAACCCTTGATTGCTGCTCGACCCGAGAGCACCGTATTTAAGAGCGGAATGGATAATCGCGGAGAAAAATCTGATAACTCTTTGAAACCTCTACAGTGCCGATTTCAGCTCAAACTCTCGAAAACTTGCAAACTATCGGCAAACGCGTTAGTAAGGTCTCGACCGAGACTTCTCAAGAGGGATAATGACTACTCTCGTTAGGGAAACGCGGTGGAATATAACGAATGTCTCCCTCGGCACGGATAGCTCGTAAATAGAAGCCGCGCGAACGCAGTATCCACCAGAGGATCCCTTTTCTTTATTAAATACGCGATTCATTGAATTCTGATCGTTCGAAAGCCCGAATTCCCGCGTCCGCCACGCCGCGACAATTTCAAATGCTAATTGGAAATTTAGATAAGCATATTTATGGGAGCAGAGATTCGTATCTGGCTTGGCCGGTACGACCGAAACACGATCGTACAATTAGACCATCTCGTTAGTCTATTTCAATGAGCATTCGAAGGAATCCATCGAAGGTTCACGAAAACGATCGCGTTTCTAACGTAATTCGATTCTTCGAGATATCGCGTGATCTCTCTCGTTACATCACGAACTTCTAACGAAGACAGAGAACGCAGAGACACGCGGCTACATACACCAGAGCGAGTTTAGAACCGACCGAAATCCCAGGTTCGCGTATTCCCGAGCGACTGTGCGCGCGACCTATCATATCGACAAATTAGCAACGAGCATTAGTTCTAATTCGATGGGATTAATGACACTTAGTTGGCGAATCGATTCGCACTCTCGCCGTGTGCCGTGTGCGCGGACACGCGCGCGCCGACAATCGGTAAGCGAGAAGTCCGGCGCGCGGTGGTTTCCCCGCAAACTAGCGGTCGTGAATCGTCGATCACGGATTTCGTGTGAACAGACTGGAATCGTCAGGCACGAATGGCTCTGGTTTGGTTCCGGAAACTTGCCAGGCGAGAGAGAGATGAGTGAGAGAGAGCGAGAGAGAGAGAGAGAAAGAGACAGAGAGATGGGACAACGACATCGTCGACTGATCTCGTTAGAATCTGCGGCTTGCAAGAGGCGGGGCTACACGAGCGTGCTGCACTCTTCGCGAACCCTGGAATCTGACCGACGCGATGACTTTCATCGATAAGGATCCTCGCCCGGTGAATTTCTCCAAGCTCGAATCGCCCTAAAATCTATCGCTATCCGATCGTTAGTTTTCCTGTCGAAACGGATTCGGAAGCGTCGACGAGCAACGGACGCATCCGAACGTTCGATCCAATTTGCGCGTTCGGTATTCTCGTCGGCAAAGGGATCCACGGAAGAAGAACGCGACGGAAATCGCCGACGAAGGTCTGCGCGGAATGCAAAGGGCAACGTATGGCATCTGATAAGCTGGAAATCTCCGGAGCACGATTCGACGTTCGTCTTAATCAACTCGGAGTATCGGATGCGGAGGATGAAACGCGCGAAGTCGTCTGCTCAAGCGGAGCGATGCGGGAAAGAAGAGACGCGCAGAAATGAAAAGCGACCGAGCGTAAAGATTGTTCCTGGTTTCGCGTTATCGAGGACGACGGTTTTCTGAAAATGAATCCGAAGCGCGCCGAGCAAATGGAATTCAGTTAATTCCAGTAATCGAAAATCCGAAATACCGTGCTTCATCGTTCCCGGCATTACTCCCGGCATTTATTTCGCGGAGAAACGCCTCCAGCCGCGGATACAGTAACCGGCGCAGTTCGGTAATCGGTCAGTGTATGTACAAAGCCGGTTAATATTTACGGCCTATTTTATCGCTAATGCGTGGCGAGCTGACGCAATCGATCGAACCGCAATGGAAACGGAGTCGAAGTGCAACCACCTTTTTAGCTTTTGCGACGAGTCGCGACAATAACTCGTTAACATTTCTTCCCGACGAGTTTCCTCCTTGTCGATCGACGACGAACCATCGATATCCCACCGATAAATCAAACTCGACGCGACGCGTTGAGTTTTCTCGAGTACCAACCACCACCTGGCGAACCTGTTATTTCCCTGTTTGATTCTGCGGTAACCCGGCACGTTGCCCGGTCCGGCGCGATCTCCGATTGTTAAAAATTCGCAACCGGTCATGAATTTTCATGAAAATCACGCCGGAGCGTCGAAGGCCGACGCGTAAAAATGCGAAATCCCTCGTTACGCGACACTCGGGAAATTTCAATCGTCCATTACGGCAAATGGGAGACGCGGCTTGTCGCGGTTGAATTATTGATTCAAAGTGATCGTTATCCGCGTGCACGAGCGCGAATAGTCGGTTTCCTCGTGCAAAGTGCCGTTATTGGAGTTCCGACCGCACGCACCTACATATTCGTTCGTTCGCCTGTGCACTGTACAGTACTGTACACGGATCTAACGAGCACGTGTGCGCAGAACTGCACAAACGTACATTGTACTCGCGTCGCCTTTTCAACCGTCGACCAACCCGCATCTTCGAGCTGGTCAACCTTCGACCGACGTCTGTGCGGATCTCGATGACGCCCCTTTTGTCAGTGGAAACGTCCCTGTTGCTGACAGACCGCGCGGATCGCGAGTATATCGGCTATTTTCACCGGGCGCTTTACAGATTTTTATCGAGCAGACGTTCCAATAGTTTGACAGCGACAGAGTTCGAAGGTTCGCGGGCGACCCACGCAACCGCCCACCTCCAACCGATTGAATTTTCATTCTCGACGCTGACAAAAATTCCATCGTCATAAACGGAAGCTACACCATGCGACTTAATCGATATCTGCTCCGCGATACGATCGTCCGGCTTTATCGCGCTCTCCCTAATTTATTTCGAATCATCCTCGATAACGCTCGAATTCGTGCTCTCCTCGTGATTGCTCGCCGCTGCCATTTACCAGAAAAAATGGTTCGTTTCGGTGGAACGCAAGCTACTTTGAAAATCACGATAACCTTGTGTTTGATGGAACGTTACCGATCAGCCCGGAAACGTGAAAATTTTGCCGCTTAATCGCGCTTTATCTCCGAGTGGTAAGATAAACGGGAGGTCGCGCACTTCTGCGTTTGTGACAGTCTGGTCGTTTTCCTATTACTCGCCAGCGATAAAATTACACGAACCTCCGTGCTTCGTTCCGATTTCAGGTCGTGAAACACCGACTCGCTCGGAAAGCGAACCTCGCAGATGCGACGTTTTATTTTCGCCCGACAACCGATCGCGCGATTCTTCCTTTAGAGATTTCTCTTTATTCAACGCGTAAATAGACTTTGACGAATTTCCCGATGTATCGGTCCAAGTCTTCAAACCGATTCGAGATCCAATCGATCGTCATACCGATTCGGCGGTAGAAGGATCGAAAAATCGGGGATGCATTTGCTTCGAAAGCCGACTTGGCAAGAGGCTCGATGGCTGACATTCTTAAAACGGTGACGCATCGCGATAAGATAAGCGACGCGCGAATAAATCTCACCTCCTCAATTTGCTTTCGCTTCTCCGATGCGAGAAATACAGCGGAAAAGAAACCAGACACGAATTAAATTGCTCGCTGAAAACTGGAGTCGATAAATTACAATATTTAGAATACCCGCTGTTCCTCCGAAATTTCACTTTGCGTTTCGAACGTACACCAACGAATCGACGCGTATTTTTAAGTCGTTTTCAAATAAACACGCGCGTCCAAATTTAGGAGAGAATAAAGGTGCTCGCCGAACGAATCCTGCGAAAGGTTTCGTTTTCCTTCGGTTCTCACGATCGCGTTGCGCTGTTTCGTAATCGATGTTAACGCGAGCACCTGGTAGGTTGAACGTTGCTCGAAATATCCGGCCGTGACGTTAAATCGATGCCACGTGCCTCGCGAACTTTCGAACCAAAATACTAACTAGCCTGCCAGCCCGACCTAAGGCAACCTCGAGGCGCGTGTCTCTCTGCCTCTTTGCGCGTTTAAATCTGTCGCCGTGGCGAACGGGTCTTTTATTGCGCCGCCCCGCGCCGCGCCGCGCCGCGCCGCAACGCACCGCGTCGTTCGAGCCGTCGCGATAATTGTCACGCGCCACTTTGCGCCGCGCTCGTCGTTTACACAGCTCAACGTGCGGCTGCATGAAAATTACGCTAACGCGTTCTAATTATTGCCTGGAGTTCTCGGAACAGCCAAATAATTCGCTCACAGTCGACTGTCAGCCCGTCCCCCGCCTCAAAACGACCAAGAGTCGAGCGCTATCTCTCCTACGCAACGACCGCGCTCCATTTGCATACCGCCGCCGAAATCGTTTCCAAGATAATGCGAGAGACGG
Organism: Perdita meconis; assembly: GCA_030770465.2. Taxonomy (NCBI): domain Eukaryota; kingdom Metazoa; phylum Arthropoda; class Insecta; order Hymenoptera; family Andrenidae; genus Perdita; species Perdita meconis. The sequence continues at coordinate 2,501,141 of JASKOS020000021.1, forward strand.
CCGCGGCCGCGAAATTTTACCGAGCGGAGCGGCTCGTTACGTTTCTCAAAGACACGGTAGACGGCGAAGGCCGTGCTCTCGAGAGCACGACCTGCACGGCCCTGTCTCCCTCTCCGCCTCTCTATCAGTCAGTTAGCTCTGACCGCCACCTGTGGCTTTGCCGGTCTTTCACGGTCGCCGGCGATTCCTCAGAATTCTAGGCTCGAAAAAACCACGAGCAACGAGCCTTCGAGCCGGGCCGCGCCGCGCCGCGCCGCGCGCTGTGCTTAACGCGTCTCGTGAAAAATAAACGTCAACTACGCCGCGATAAGCGGAACGGTCCCCAAGGTCAGCCCTGAAATTCCAGTTCTGTTCCAGACCGCCGATATATCGGAGTGACACGGCGCGACGCAACTGCGCGAGGAGGGGGATTAAAATTACACGCGCGAAGATATTCAGCCAGAGCACGATGGAGTTCCCGACTCGTTCCAAACACCTACTCCCTCCCTGTGTTTACATATCACCGCTATACCAGTCCGCAGAAAAAAACCAACTCGATGACCTTGATCTACGTGAGCGCAACACTGTCCTTCCGACGCTGCTCGCCGGCGCGGCGTTCATTTCCACCGAACATAACCGAAAGGCACCGACAACGTCCTGTTTCCCTGTCAGACTTTCAGTACTTACAGAAAACATCCTCGGTGCAAAGTCGAAGCGACCGAAAGCCACGGGATTCCGCGTCGTAGCGATCTTTACGCGCGAAATGTCACAACTCGAGGATGTTGCTCGAACGGTGCACAGAGTCCCGCGTCGGTTAGACTATCCCTCGATTTACGGAATGAGTGGACCGAGGTGGATTATTCGGAAGACACGGGAGTTCCGAAATCGCGAACAAATCGGTGACACTTTCGAACGCGAACGCGCCGTTATCGCCACGTCGAAACCACTGGCAACCGAAACTCACGCGAGGCGCGAGCGAAACTGACTCGAGCCGTGACTCGGCCGCCGGTTTTATACGAGTGACTGGTTTCTCCCCGACGCGAGCGACGGTCACGGTGCGTGTACACGCACTCCAGAGAGAGAAGGCACCAAACTCTATACCTGCGAGTCTCCTCTGCTTCCACGTTCGCTCGCTCCTTCGCTCTTACTTGACTCTTTGCTACCAAACTGTCACGATTTCTGTACAATTATCAACTGTATTTACAAAATTTACATCTATTCTACTTGAAGCTCCATTCTACGTATTTTGTGGAGTTTAAAAAAATTCGATTCCTATTTTAGTTTTGCTTCATTTTGAAACTTGATGTTTAGAGAATATGCTCATGAAATCCGAAGGCGAAATTCCGAAAAGTGGCTGAGATACGGGCATTTAAGTATAGGTATACAGGCTTAAACGGCTTAATGTTGGTATTTTAATCGCGTTTTTCTCGAAATGATGTTTCTCGGGTTTTTGGAAATAATTGAAAGAATTACGTAATGCACAGTAAAGTTTTAACTTGTGGTTATAAAGTAGATTAACATTTTTTAGATATTAACAATACTTTTCGTCTAACCCTGCTATGGCTTTTGAGTCTGTTATGTCTGAAATATGCTCTTTTTTTCCTTCAAATAACTGTTCTAATTTTAATAGAAATATAAGAAAGTTAATATTAATGTCTGCAGTTCGTTGTGTCTTGACATTATAGAAAATGTCATTTTACACATTTATAATAAAGAGTTAATAATTGAAGCGTTGGATGGAGAAAGTCACATAGACTAAAACGCAATGTAAAGTTTTAAAGATGACATTATTTATTATTTAATGGGAAATAATGTAATTATTAAACCGTGGATTCTATATGCATTTATGACAATACTAAGAATGTATAACATCTACGAGACTGTTAACACACGCTAAAATACACAAAATATCGAAAATATAACTCAAGTAACAATATTCAAAACGATAAACATACTATTATTCAAGTTTCAGTTTTTTATTCACATTTGTAAAAGCTTGATTCCTTATAAAAATCTGTAGACTACATTCAATTATTATCCCTGAATTTAATAACATAACATCCATTAAGCAATATTGTAATGAAAACTTGATGTTGTTGATTTTTCAACGCCTCAATTGAAATTCTAATAAATAAGATTCTTATGAGAAAGTAACAGAGTTAAACCATAAAAAGAAACATCACAAAATGGAATTATTGTTTTACGAAGCTGCCATTTCATAACCACCATTGATAAATTAAAAATTCTAGTCCACATATGTAATATATGTTTTGCTGAAACTCAGTTCTCAAACACGTTGTCAAAGTTTATGGGTTGAGATCTGAAACACCCTTGTAATATTTTTTGTTTAGCACGTTGCTATGAACGCATACAACGAACTATTGATATAATTTCTAGGATTAAGGAATTTAATGACTAACAACAACAGACTCGGATTCTTCTCAAAACGAGATCAAACAAAAAAGACTTATGGGTCGATACAGAGCGGAAGAACCCGTAACGATATCGCGTAGTATCGCGAAGACATTACCCGCTTGCCCGACTTCGAATCGCATTCGAAAGTCAATTCTAAGCGCTTCGGAGCCCCTTTCAGGGTTTAATCGGGAAGATTGATACTCGCCGGTGTTCTGACACGGCGGTCGATTAATCGCGTGACTCGAAGCGATACTACCGGCTGGAAGAAATCTATTTGCAGGACAATAGGGATCGGAGGATAGATAGCGACGACTGGCTAGATTAATTTTTGATTGTGTAACGCCGCGTAATCGTTTCTCCTTATTCGCCGTCGACGCAACTGCCCCGCGGTTTTATCTCCGGTCGCGTGCAAACGATCGGAGGAGCTCGCGCGTAAGGTGAAAGTTACCAAACCGCGGGAGGATCGTTTTATTTTGAATACGACGAAAACCAAGCCTTCCACGTCGCGGCACGTGAGTCATCCTCGACGCTATCGGGTAGGCGAGCTCGACGACCCTGAGTACCCGTAACTTTATTTCTGTCCTTCATCGGCAGAATTTCGCGTGAATTTCCGTTGCCTCGCGAGTTTCGATCGACGGAACTTCTTTCGCGATTTGGGTCCTTTGAACCTTCGCCTCGTATCGGGTCGACGAGGAAAAGAGGGAAAGAACTTTATGAGTATTTAGAGGGTGGAACGGCGCAACACGACCGACCGGTTTATTAGAAATTCTACTGTTTACTAGTAAATAGTAGGCGATTTATAGAAGGAAGAGGTATTCCCTACTTGACCCTGTTTCTCGAGAACATGCTCCCGCCCTCCTTTCGCCTCTCCCTATACTACTGCTTTCTAGAAATCATCCTGGAGGTAAGAAGAGAGCGAATCCATATCCTCGGCTCGACAGAGACAGATCCCGCCGCTGCCGCCAGGATCCTCGCGAAGATCTCGAGTCCTCGTACTCCGAGTCGACTCGACTCGAGTCGTAAGATAACGCGCGTCACAGCCCTCCAAAGGCGCCGAGTTTACTCACGGAAAATTGCCTTGGCGTGCACCGAGAGAGCTAGTAAGTGCGACGAGCGCACTCATACACACAAGCCATCTAGCCGCGTCTCTCTGTGTACCTACGAAAACGAGAACCGCCAAGATACGTGTATTTAACAAATACTAGTCGCGCGTTAGGTCGAGTCGATCCTCGATCGGCAATCACCGTGGTGAAGAAAAACCAGTTAAAGTCGATTTACACTACTACGACACGTACCGACACGTACCGGCAACGGCCAAACCGTCACCAACGCGACAAAACATTAAAACATAGATTTTAGATGGGACTGTCTCCTCTATAGGGCATCGATCTTCACGTTCCGTCAGCGGAACGTAGCAGCAACGACCGACGACGACGTTTTCATTAATAACGTAAACGGCCGAAAACGAATGTCACGAAATCGTGTAAGTCACAGCAACTCTTTTTCTTGTAAAGCTACGGTTACAGTGGACGCGATTTCGCGCGAAAAATCGCGGTGTCGCACGCAAACAAAATATATAGATAATACATAGACATACAGTACATCGCGATTTTCGCGCAAAATCGCGTTTACTGTAACCGCGACCTAAAGCGTTGTTGGATTAGTGCCCGCGACAGGAGCTCGTGTCTGTTCCAGCTCCAAAAGTTGCCCCGACGATTCCAAAGTGCGAAGACCCGCACTACCGGTTGACCTCGCTTTGTTCGCCCCTCGACGCGGTATCCCAACGACTCGACGTCATAATTGCTCTTTTCGGCGAAATTATTCAGCCCCGAAATAACACTTCAGCGGGGCGAACGCGCACAAAGTGCCGCTAGTCGCTCGCTCCGATACATCGGTAGGTACCATGAAACTTTAAAATATCCGGCTGAAATACAACCGAGAGCTCGCAGACGCTCCGAGTATAATTTAGGATTTAGTCTGGACCGCAACGTAGACCGTGACTTTAACTCGCATCCTCCGGAAACCTATCTTCCATCAGAGGGGAGGGGTGCTTCGAGGGACGCGTCTAAGGTGGTCGAGACGCCGCGCCGCGCCGCCGATTTTCCTCTGTTACCGGCCCTGCCGCCGCATCCACGGATGGAAATTGTTTTTCGATCTCGCGAGGGGCGAGGAACCGATGAAACTTTCAACGCAACATCTCCCGTCTTTCCGTTGAACTTCAATAAAACAGGAGTAAACTCCTAACGGGATGCGCACTTTCAACCACCTTGCCAACCGTCTAGCGCTCTTCTCGAAAGCGCGATTATTCTTTCATACGTCGAAACACGCGAATAAATTTCGCGGAAGAAATTTTGATACCGCGAGCTCCACTCGAATACAGAGGCTAAGCCCCGTTAACCTCGAGCCGGTTCCAAGTTTCCACGTTTCTCCGGCGAACCAAGAGTCAAAGATGATCACCTCCTTGTTCTCGAATGAAAACTTTCTTTCGCGACGCGAGTCTCAATTCTCTTCTGACCGAGCAACGAATACAGAGAAGCCACTGAAAAATCCCATCCAAAGTTCTTGCTTTAAAACTTCGCAATGAGGAACTAATTACAAGTTAATCGATTTCCCGCGCTCTATTCGTTCGTTAGTGGCCTATTGATTAGTATGTATTTGCCTGCTTACACCGTTAAGAACAATAGTGCTACTGAAGCGATATGCATTGTAAATTATAATTGAATAGAGGAAATCAATCCATAGTCTACAAAATTGTCATTAATATTTTAAAAGTGCGATTGTTGATTGTTAATTGGGAGTAAAGTGAAATTCATTTTGAAAAAGAACTTATTTGGAGGTAAAAATTTTAGAAGTTTTAATGTTTTCAATTATTTTACTAAAACAGTTATAAAAAATAAGTGTAAAACTATGCGCGAAATTGTTATTAACAATATATGTATCAATATATGTATATTAACAATATATGGAAAATATCATTTTTAACACGAAAACTTCAATTTTTCGTGAATTACTCAATACCGTAATTTTGAACAACCGTTGATGGTTTGATTAACTGTTGATCTCGATCGTATAAATAGCCGCGAAGATTGATGGATCTCTCAGTTCCCGGCAGGACGCCACCGGGAGTGGATCGTCTTCGGGAACCTCCCAGGACATCCCGGGTGGCCAAGGGACCTGAGATGGACACCGACTGCCATTGGGGGGACATTAAGTGGACATCGCTGACCAGGAATGACCACTGGTCATCGTGGACAGCAAGGAACCAGGAGGTTCCGCCGATCATTTTGGGCCTTCCAATGGCCATTCTGATCATCTTGGACATAGTTGATCAGGAATGACCACTCTTATCGAAGGGGTTAAATCGCTCATGCGATTCATTTTATACTGTTGTGTTCGAAAGGGTAGGATCGCTCGTGTGATTCCTTCTACTTTGTTCTCTTCGAAGGGTTAGGATCACTCGTGTGATTCCTTCTACTTTGTTCTCTTCGAAGGGTTAGAATCAGTCTTGTGATTCTCTCTACGTTGTCTTCGAAGGGATAGCATCACTTCATATCCTTCATATAATCTCTCGCCTCGTTTCATGTCTTAACCACTTAATTACCCCTAGTTAAGTAGGCCCTACTAGTCTACTAATGAATTTCATTTTTATCCTTAGCATTCACGTCGACACGAAGAGAGAATATTAGAACACATCGTACGAAGACATCGCACCCACCGCAGGATTTACTCTAAGATTCGTTTAAGTTTAGTCTAAGACACTTAGACTTAAGTATTTAGTGTAATACTCGATGTGAAAACTGCCAGGTAATCATTCTTTAACTTTCTTTGCTCGCTAATTCGCTCCTTATCTCCGATGAGGAGATCACCTCTGCTTCTATTGATAGAAGCAAGTGATCGGCTGTGGAATCGGCATCGATGGGTCAGTCCATCCCTTGGGAGAGCGGTCGAGGGAAAAGTGTCTCGGACGTAGGGGGCTGCGTGGTAACACGTATCTGCCTGCGGAAATCTCACGGGGGCAGCCCTGTAAGCCTCTGCGGTCAGTCGTCCAGAATCAGGTCCACGCTTGCGTGGTTCCTGTGATGGGCGCAGGGAGCGTGGTCTGTTCTCGTGAGGTGCCGATCACTTTCCTCTTTACTGCGATCCCGAGGTGGTAGGATCTGCACCATCGAATGCCGATTTCGCAGTTGTGTCGTGGTAGAGTCTCTTTTCTCACTTCCTCGTAATGATTACTTGGCAGTTGTTTAATTTAAAGAACCGAGGAGCTGGATGGAACATTGATTTCATCCATCTCTGAGGTTCACTTAGTTTAAGGTTTACAATCTAAGTTTTAGCTTAAGATTTCTGTAAGGGGAGATCGATGGAACTTTGATTCCATCTATCTCTTCGCGGGTCTCCACTCGCAGCAACCTCCACGCGGTGAGACCTGGGCAATCGGTTATAACCGAGCTAATTGGCTGCGATAAATTTAAAAGCTTCGTCATTAGTTAGATTTAAGAGTAGATTAAGTAAAGAGTAAAGTTAAGAGTAGATATAGTAAAATGGAATATAACTTGAAAATAAAATGATAATATAATACACATATCATTGACTATTTCTGTATGTTTTACGGTACAGTAAAACTTTGTTTATATGAACGAAATTTTTGTAATATCTGGTCATATGAATTTTATTCTCTTATTAAACATTATTAAACGTTATGGAAGTATTGTGACGTTATTATATATTTAGATGCAAACGTTTCGTGGAATCCTATTAACTAAGTAAAAATCATAGTTAATGGCGAGGATTAAGAGGATTTGTCTTCCGACAGGTTTATATAAACGGAGTTCCACTATAGTTTTTCTGTTAAAAACTATTTAAGCAAACAGCAGAGAACACTGACTCACTTTTGAAATTTTAGATCGATAACACAGTTTGATTTGAGAGTAAAACCTCATTAAACGCGCGGTGTATTTAATACCTCGTCGGTTCACGTAGCAACCGATACGTTTTGTTGATACACGTGCGTTGGTTTCAAACTATAAGAAAGTTGTGTAGAGTACTGTAGAGTGTTCGCTACGACGCGATCGCTGACCGCGGCTGAGGAAAACAATGGTAGAACTCGAAGCGTGCATATTCATACAATTCCCAAAATAGACGGTTAATAGTTAGTATAGGTAATCGTTTAAGCTCTTTATCGTGCGAAACGATAGCAGCGTTACATTATCGTGCGCGGTTCGAAACGCAGACAGCAAGATAACAACAATATTGGAATGTTCAAGTTCCCTTTTTGTTGTAAACAAGACGATTCCAAAGGTTGGTCAAGAAAGAGTACGACTAGAATGAAAATTCTATTGCGAGAAATATCGAGCGTACAACGCGCGCGCTTATATAGAATTCCCACAATTCGCCCGGTATCCGTACTACTCGAGTAATTCCGGATTATCGGATGTCTCGCAATATCGAGTAATACCGTTCGAAATAGGCCAAGATGGTTTTTGTGTTTCGGGCAAATTGCATCGTTCCGTCGATCGCGAATTACGATCGGCCCGATACTCTATGGCGCACTGAATATTTATGCGACTCGAAAGAGGCGGTAGGATCCGATCATTTTTGGTCGGTCGCCGAGGCATAATGAATAAACTGTGGTTCGGGAGAGAAATCCAGGAGGGAGAGAGATTTAAAGTCCGGATGTTTATATTCCACGTAGGTTTACGCAACACAGACGCGCACGAGTAGCTCGCAGGAGCGGCACGTGTACGAAATTCAAAGGTACCTCGGTTCTCGTGTCGACCAATGCGGTTGCACCGTTTTCCATAGAACATTTGCGAACGGGCGTCGATTTACAAAGCTAACCCGTGGCGGTCGGCTGACTAGTATTTTACTTTGTGATTTTGAAAACCGCAACAGGCTCGACGACTTTCAACTTCACCAGCCGCGCGCCGCGAGTTCTACAGCGAACACGATATTTCGCTGATCGAATCTACCCGCGTCTGCTGCTGTTCCCCGCAAATATCGCATCCATACAAACTTGCAACCCGTGCAAAGGGCAATCTATTATCGATTCGCATTTCGTGCAGGCTTCCGCTATAATCAAACCTACCCACCGAAAGGATTAAAATAGCCCGAACCCCGCACTCCCATTTCCTTTTATGTCGAAGGGAACAATGATAGCCGGTGGAGCAAATTTTTGCAAACCTATCGAATCGTATCCTCCGATTCGGGACACATTTTAGGATACGTTATTTCGGCAGGCACCTTTCGAAGAGAGAACAAGGATCACTAAGGAATTTATTCTTGAAGGGTTACATACACCCAGACAGTACAGGAATACGAAACAAAGAGGTGTCAGGTTCATACCTTGAAGTCTGAATTTAGCGAAAATATAGAGGAACGGTTGTTGCCACGCAACAGGCCAACGCGGCAAGACGGTCAAAGAAACGCGCCGGAAATCAATTACGCCCGAAGAGAAAAATTCTTTGAACCTAACTCTCTACGTATTCGCCAGTCCGAAGAATGAGCCACATTTCTGTCTCTTCAATAGAAAGTCGAGCTTGCAAGAAAGTTCCCTTTCTCGCGTCCTTGCGAGTCAGCGCGGCGACCGGCGCGGCGTACGTAGACTCGTTGATTTCCACCATACGTGATAAGGGCAATCGATCGCGAGTATTTTCGAGATCCATGTGCCCCGCGCCGGAACAACGGAATAGATCCAAACTCCTGCTCTTTATCTTATTTCTCGTGTAAGGACGTCCAAGTGGATTGTCTTGTTTTCCGCATCGACGGAAAACTTGATTTCGTCCTCTGAACGGAAAACTCCACCGTCGCCAAAAAGAAACGCGAATTCTCCGACGACTTATAAAGTCCGAGTACGTTGTTTCGTTTCGCGCAGAGAAGGACGTCGTTCTATCGAAATATTTTTCGTAGCCTCGTTACCGTGGAGCTTCCTGAATTTTCAGGATTTAATTGCTGACCGATGGGAGTTACAAGCGGATAAAACACGCGACGCTAGTTTTTCGAGATTATTCAAGGACGATAACCCGTAGGGGAAGTAACCGCGGAATTCGCAGGCGAGCGAAGCTTCCGCTGCGAAGCGTGAAACTACGCGGAGGCACGCGAAGTACTTGAAAATGGTTTAGCAAGTGCAGGCAACTTTGGCAGTGAACCACGTCGACACCGTCCGGTCCAGTCGGCACGATATCCCGCCGTCCCCTCGACGCTTCCTCCTCCGATCGCTAATCGCGAGCACACGCTCGCCTCGCTCGTAAACGCTCGAGACGATTTTTATTCGCCGACCGACGACGCGTTGTCGAAACGACGGAGGCGGAGCGGAACACGCGGAAAGCTTTAAAGTTGTCGGACGCGCGAGATAAGCGACGACTTAATCGAGTTTCCCAGAAACGAAGAGCCACTCGCGAGAGGCGAAAAGAACGCGCGCGGAACTATTTACGACTTTCGCAAAAAGTACGCGAAACGAGGGAAGAGCGCGACGGACAAGAAGAATTTGAAATATTTACGTCTGACGCGCACAGCGCTTTTAGATAAGGACGTTTACTCGTGAAACACTTGCACGACATCAGTAAACAGAATGTACTCCGACGCGAGTCTCGACGCGGCTCTCGCGAGCGTATCCGGTTATTCGGCGTCGCGAATTGCAAGCATAAACTCCGAGAGGATCGTCTCCTTTCTTCCCTCGACGATTCCCAGGCGACGCGACGCGGCGACCGTTAGACGAGCAACTACGACTCTGATTGCTGAAAACTATCAACTCGGACGTCGTTCGAAAACAATTTTTCATAGTCGACGCCGCGCGTCGCATCGGTGGCTAACGCTTCCGAGGAACAAACAAAAGTTTCCCGCGCGCCGCGCGCGTTCTCTCCGTTGAAAACAAACACCGGCGACGCTGCGAATCACGGAACACGATAGGTAGGATTTCTCGGGAGGTTAGGGAAAGCGGATTCGCGAGCCCAGTCGGGTCATAGGAAGGATCAGGTCGAATGGATGCTCTCAGTGATTACATTTGCAAGTCAAACGAGCCAGTCGAGAAGATGGTGTGTATACATACTTATATACATACAAAGGACAGCCATCAGAAAAGGGTCAAAGGGCCAGGCGGATGAAAAAAACGGGGGATATCGGTCGAAAGAAGTTACGCGCCGCCTCGGAGAGCGTTTGAAACGATCGCGTGGATAGCTGGAACTCGGAGCGGTGGGAGCAGAAAGAAACAGGAGAGACGAGGGTAGGAGGGAGCTTCATTTCGCGAGAAGGTGAAATGGGGTATGGAAAACGAAGCGAATCGTCGAAGAGAATGTGTCATTGCTTCTCCCTCTATCTCGCTCGGTTTTCCTCGGCTCTCCTTCCCCCCACAATCTCCTAGGATTCATGAAAAAGAAAGGAGAGTCGACGAGTAAGTAGGTGCGGGGCTTCGAGGGGGAGAAGATTGAGGAAAAAGTAGAAAAAGGAGGGAGGATAGGCGGAGGAGCCGTCAGAGACGGAAAGCGGGAATAGCGGGCAAAACGACTTGGTAGGTTTATCCCGGACTAGCTTCATTTTCAACCCTCGTCTGAATATAAAAGACAATTTAATTATAGGGGGATTTTCAAAGGCGAGTCGGCCGGTTCCTTCTTCCTCGCTCCTCGTTTCCTCGCCCGTTCTTTTATCCCTTTATCCGTCGACTCCGGATATCTCGTAAAGTGGAGCCGGAGACGCACGCATCTACATGCTCAACGCGCGCAGCGTAAAAGTTGAAAGAGAGAATCGCGCGGAGATTACGCCTAAGCCGAAGCTTTCCGTATGTTTACTCCTATGATCATTTTTTCATCGTTGTTCTCGTTTAATGCGAAAAAAAGGCAAAGCGGTTCCGACTCGCGCGACTCGCCACGCTTTGATCCGCAAAAGGGAGGACGAATTACGCGCGAAGACGCTCGCGCGCGCGGAAGCTCGTTTCATCAAGCTCCCTCGGCGCGAGACCGAGATAATTCAGGCCGGACGAGGGTGGCCGCAAAAGCGTTTCTAGAAGATTATGTCTGCTCGATGTAACCGCGCGGTCGTTTCTGCGAGGAAAGGAGGAAAGGAAGAAACGCGTTCGCGCGATACGCGTTTCACTCAAAAATGTTCCGCGGCGCGTCGTGTCGTCGTCGTCTCGTTTCGATGAAATTTTCATCCGAAGCTGTAACGGTTCTACAAGCCGCGACGAGGTAACATTTGCGCAAAAACCGAGGCAACGTTAGCTCGCGGAAAAGCCAAGTAAATTATGGGCAAAGTTGCCGCGCGCTGCGAAACGTTAGTTGTTTCATCGGGGCTTGTAAATCAAACGAAGGTAAATACGTCCGGCAGGAAACCGAGCGAAATAGAATTAAATGCATTCAATATAATTTGCACGGTGTTTGTTCGCGTTGAAAGAGCATCGGTAACGCGTTTTAAATCCACGCCTCTGTAATTCACTCACGACTTGACCCATTTTTCGCCTCTGAATCGCGCATAATCCCCGCGTGTTTTCTTTTCCGCTGAAACCAACGCGCATAGGTGGCATTGATATACACGCCGGCTCTGGTAATTCAATTAACGCCCTGCTGAAACGTTCGTTTATCACGCGGACACAGAGTAAGCAAAATTTGAACGAAACCCGGCACCCGACTCGCTCCGAACGCTCTGTCGCGTTTCTTTCGCTTTTTCTCCGCTCCGTTGGAGCAGACGTTTGTTTCGTTCGCGTTCGACGCGACCACGCTCGAGCTAAGCACGAAAATACACGGCCGTAGTCGCTGATCGCTTAATAAACGACGCGGCCAGCCATAAATTTGATCGAACGACAGCGATCGCGCATCGCGCGTCCCGCGTATCGCGGAAGACGCAACAGATGTCAGATTAATGAGAAATAAGCGGTATTCGCCGCGATGAAACCGTACTCGTTTAAATCAACGCAAAACTCTTTTTATAAAATAATAAATATGTTCCGTGAAAATGGAAATCAATCGCGTAAACTCGATGGTTCAGAATCCGGCTATAATGGCGATAATTAACAAATACACGGTGCGCGACGTTACGCATCGTTAGGTCGGTGTTTACGTTGCAAATCGCGCTGGATAAACGATGCGTCGCATCGCGTCGCACAGGTTTCGCGTTGCCGTTTCACGTTTTCGCGATGCGTATCGTTAAAGGACTAAAGTTACCGCAGACGCGTTTCGTTTAACTTTCACGCAATCGTTCTCTGGTAACGTATCGCGATCCCATCGCAAAGTCCACGCACGGAAAGAGACCGAGCGGACGATTAAATAGACGAAAACGATTCGCGACATCATTCTACCCCGCCTGATGGATGTAAGAGCCAGCGAATCAAAAGCTCGCAAGCTCCTTTATTCGCGATCGCACCTATTTCACCTCCGTTTGTTCGCATCGACAAACATCGCCGATCCTGGTAGAAAGGTGGCCCGCCATTTATATCTCTGGAAATCCTAGGAAAAGCTCCGAACAGAGTTCGGTCGAGTGAGTGCGCGCGAGCTGCGCGAATCAAGTTCCATGGTAAATCACTGCGACGCCGAAACAATGAGCATTATTAAATATTTGGCATAGATAGAGCGTCGGCCAGGATCAAGAGACGCACGGGCGAAGGAATGGGGCCGAGGGAGACCGGGGATGTAGCTAGAATGGTCGTAGTGCCATTTACATATAAATTGCTCGCCTAAAATCATACTCGCGTTTAATTTTCCGCTTCCAAGCCGACTATACGCCTGCACACTCGGTCGCCTTTCTACCCGCTTTGGCGCTTTTAAATTGGCGTAACATATCTGTCCGTTCTGATCGCGTTTAAATCACTCCGCCGGCGTATAATTTCAAGTTAGTCCGAAATTACCAGATGGCTGTTCAAATGGAAATTCTACCGGCCGCCGCGCCGAGCCGCGTCGCGCCGGCCACGGATTTTATTCTCACAAGCCGTGACGTGTGCAAGTAAAAATATGCGCGCAAAACCGATGAGTGTAACGACCCGATAAGATAAGAAACGTTTATACTCCTCGTTTCAACGAAGGCAGCCATGTAAATGAGACGATCGCGGAGTCGTCGGACTGCGACGAGCTCCTCTTTCTTTCGCGTTCCCTCGGTCTCTGCGACTCTTGCACGACTGCGCGACTCCCTCTCGTCTACGGCTCTATTTGCACGAAGGACAATTACGCGTCCTCGAGAACGCAGTCCCTCCATTCTGCGCGCGGAGCAGAGAATTTCGAATAAATGATTATGAATCTCCGCGGTAAAGAACGGTTGGCTCGCGTTTCGAAAAAGAATGAGAGAAACGAGAGTAAACGAGAAAAACAACGTTTCGGAGTAACGTCGGACGGTAAGTTTCGAGTTTTCCTCGCGGTCGTCGGTAAAAGGACAAAAATTGCGATTTAGGAGAGGAGCAGACGGCAAATTACGCGGAACAGCCGGCAGACAATGTCTGGACGAATCCCCGGGGATTGTGGCGGAATGATCAAACCTGCCCTTACGCGTTCGCGGAAACTGCAGCAAGGCCCCCAGCTCTGCTTGTATATTTCATATTTTACGATGTGTACGCAGGTCCATCGCGAGGGCAAATAGAGAATAAAGAGAAGGGGAGACGGCAGACGAGCAGAAAGAGAAGTTGGAACTTTCTGCGGTGCGTTTCGCTCGGGGCGAACCGTGCACGGTGCATCAGCCGAGCGTTTACGTAAATCGCGCAACGAAGAGAGGCTCGCCGATGCGATGGTTCGTACCGCCGCGCCGCGTCGCGTCGCGTCGGCGAATAGTCATTTTAATGATTCTACGCGCGCGGTTCGTGGTAACTGGTAACGCAACGCCGCGCCGCGTCGTCGTAAAATATCCGTTTCGAGGGATTATTTCTAACATAATTATGAATATGCGAGAGCTCGAATACTTACATCTCGGTGAAGTAGTACGAGAAATGAATAGAACGGTCCGTGACCACGGTGGATTTTCGTCGTAATTCACAGGGAGAAGCCGGCGTGCCGCGCCGGTGCAACGGCCATCCACTTTGTACCTATAAGGAACACGACAATTCATAGGATCCCCGGCGCGGCTGAAGCGGATTCAACCGAGCTGAATCGGATCTGAGACGAGTGTTCTGTTGCCGCTGCGGCTTCCTGCATTAGCACATGTGCTAAAATCCATGCGGCGCCAGCATTTCGGACAGCTACTTCGGATGTATGAGAGAAAGCCCGGTCTGAGAGAATCCGCGAGGGTCGGGCTAAGGTTCGAGTTCCTCATGAACTTGCATCCGTAAGCTCGCGTACCGGAATTCGAGGGGTATCAGCCTGTTCCGGTCAGCCACTTGGGATCTTTAACCCTTTCGATGCTATAGCCATCGACGAAAGTTATCGTAATCGCTCTTGATGCGCGGCATTGGATAATTGGATCGGATCGATAACCCCAAATTCCACACCGCGCATTGGTCGGATGAAATTATAATTCGCCATTGTCTTGGAATACGTTCATGCTTCTTTAATCGTTCGCGCGCATGTAAACTAGAAAACAGCTATCACATTGCACGGGTTTTATTTTTAATGTCGCTCGCTCAGTTTATTGCTTGACCCAATTAATTCCGGCGTTCGGAATTTATCGGTGAAACGTCGCTCGCGCAATTCGAAATCTCATTTCAGATTTATTACGTTCGAACGTTTACAACTAAATTCGTGTACGAAGCATTATACGTGAAAACGAATGGTGGAAAGTGGAATCGCTCAGCCACGCGTTACACAAATCGCATCGTGCGGTTGAAAAGACCCGCGGATACGGACGATACACTGGGGAGTATTCAACGTTGGAAATCGTTTGCGGGGGCGCGTATCGCGAGGGTTTCAAATTCGTCGAACCTTTTCTTTGTTTTAAACGGTGTACGGTAAATAGAATAATAAATAATGCAACGGTTCTGAGTTCTAAGCGGGCGAAAAGATTTCGGAGAGAGAAAAAAGGGTTTTGCGCGAAATTTACGATGCGATGCCGTAGTATTCGAACGATCGAGGATAAAACGAAAACGTCGAAGACGGAATCGATAACTACGAGTCCCTTGGGGAGAAGTCTTAGTATTCGATGCGTGAAATCGTCGAGGCAACAAATTATCAACGACAGGCTGGAAAAAACCTGACGAACGCTGGCGAAATAACAATAATCAGGAAGCCACGGTGCAAGAAAAAAAGGGAAGGACTCGGCGAGGTTTGCCTTTTGGCGGACGTTATCACAATTGAATTTCCAAATGTCTAGAACGGGCAGACAGAAGAGGATGAGAAAGACGGCGAGCCCTCTGGCTGCTCCATCGTTATTTATGTCCTCGACGTACAGCGCGGCACAGCCATTTTCGATATACAATAGAAATTTGTTCTCGCGACGTGTCGGACGACTCGGACAGAAAAGGAATGAAAGAAATCGAAGAAGGTTCGAAGCCTCGCGCCAAAACGTTCCCGAGTTCCACGGAGTCTCGGGACCGTGAAAAGTGTTTTGGATCTTGGCCGAAGTCTTCATATACCGGGTCAAAGAGAACAGGGAGAAAACATACCGAGGTCAGATTGATTGCTCCTTTCACCCCCGGCGCTTCAAGGCCGAGCTACAGATATATTCGCGATGCGGACAAGCGCAATTCGTGACCCGAAATCAAATCCCATGCCGCCTTCGATTCCGATCTACCCGCGATCCGAATTCCCCGTGCCCCGCTAATTGGACGTCAAAGATTCGAGAACGAAATCGGTGCAATTCGCGCGAGCGTATCACGTCGATCGCTCAACTTCCGTCTCCCTTTTCTCCCTCCTCCTACGTGAAATTGCGAGTACACTGCGACGATCCATGTGTGTAATTACGCCTATAAAAGTAAGCTATTTGGTATACAGCGATCGAGCGGACTAGTTCGACGCGTTCACCTTGGTAATCGACTAACCAATTAACCGGAGCTATCGAGACTTCGCACTTTAAATTCGATCCCGCGTCGCGCCGCGCCGCGCTACACCGGCGAATTCGTTTTATACGATTCACCATAAATTGATTCGACTACAAAGCCTCTGCCGCAGTGTGGCGAATATTACCGCTGGGAATGGGATTACGGGCATGTACCGAAAGAGGTTTCCTTCGAGGGACTCAAATACGAATAAGGACGTCGCGTCCTTTTCGCTTCCGTAGACCACTGCGAGTCGTGAAAGTAATACGAACGAAAACTTGGACTAGAAAACCGGACTGTAATTGAAAATTATTATAATACTTTTTAAAACTTACTTAGAGAGTACCCATTGACTGTGACAATTGATTTTGTAATTGACATTGTCTATGTATTGAAAATAATTTTAGTTCAAATAAAAATCTTATTTTCCAAATGAAGCTGTTGAACTGCTAGAACGCTGTTCGGTGAGTCGAGTCAACGAAAGCCGGGAAAATTCGTGAACGTGAAATTTCGCATCTATTCGGAAGATATCGGCGCGGCGACTCGACATTCCGCTCTATTTCTTGCAAATTATTTCGCGCGGAAGGGGAAAAGGAAATCGGAAACGTGGCATACATTAAGTGTCGCAAGGGTCCTTTAGTCCTTTGAGTATTCCCACTTCCACTGTCTCAGGATCGCTTTGAAATTTACTTTTACTTGCAAATACCTGACCTATCTTCCTTCGCACCATTCTCATCACGAAGCTTTAGCTCGGATTTAGTCGGTGTAACCGTCGCCGTTTGGTCAAAGCGTTCGTTTAAAACCTCGGCCATTAATTGAATTCGTTAGATTATCAACTTCTAATCTACTTTCGCAGCCAGAGAAAAGTTGTATTATAGCGGAGCGATGACGGGAGAATTTTACACGGACAAAAGATTAGAGCAAAACCGAAACATGAAAAGGTTGAACTTCTTAGTTAAAAGTTTGAAAACGATGCCAGCTCGTGCATGCACTCGTCCGCTAGAGCTAGAAACGAGATTCGTTGATCTCCGGCAGCGGCAGCTTTATTTCGTAAACGTCCAGCACCGTTGTTTCAGTGAGGATTAACGGCGTGACACCTTTTGAAATCCAACGCGAAACCCCGAGTCTTTGCCCCTTTTCTCCGTTACGTGTAATTCCATTTGGCGCTATTAACCAGCAAGATGGTCTTCTCGCAGCTAAGGGAGTAACTTTTTAACGAATGCTTTCATCGGACTCTTCCAGTCGGTACTTTGTCCCCGGCTTGTCGCACTTTAGATTCGTTTCCCTTGGACAACCGGTCGCTTTATGAAGTACTTGAATTTCCCTCGAGACCGGTATCACGATACAGACACCACGTCACTAGTCGCGCTCTTTAAATTACTTTCCAGAATACACCGCCAACTTTCGCACTCCGTTAAATTGACGACAGGTTATCCATTTCTTTTTACGAGACGCAGAACGAGAGGAATAGCGAGCGAAAGGGAGAGGGAGGGAGAGAGGAAGAGAGAGGAGAGAGAAAGGACGAAAAAAAACACGAGGGAAAGGTGGAAAGAAGGAGCTGAAACGAGAGGGAAGAAAATTAATTTCTATAAGAAACGAGCCTCGACCGAAGAAAAGGGTAAACCGATTCCACAACTAACACCTTTAATTGAACTTCTTGGGTTACCGTAAAGTTCCTACCCCGTCCCGTCGTTTGGAACTGCAAATAAATTTTTAATGAAATTAATACCTGTAAGGAAAGTATTTCGTCGAAGGAACGTAAATTAATCCTTGGCCAGCGACACACTTCAGACTTTCCGAGCGGTTTTCAACTTTCGAAATTCGCTTACGCCCGGAACGATTTTTTAATAGAAAGCTTCGTTTCATTTAACTCCGATATCCCCGGGTATAAACTTTGTTTTTATCGATATTCCGTCGGCTCGGTTTCGGTTTTTTCTTGTTTTTTCAATCGAAAGCGCGAAGGAACTTTCATCGCGAGAACAGTGCCACAGGCAACGTTTCGTCGCACGCCGCACCGTTGCAATTTCTATTTCGCTGCGTCCGACTGGAACCGTCTTTTCTTCCCCCTTTGTGTCCCTTCACGGCCGTCCCTGATAAGAAGGGTCGTTGCCATGAAACTCGGAACAATCTATTCGTTTTATCGGCGCAAATATGCTCAGCCTCCGCAACCATACACCCTCTTTCTTCTTACTTCCTTCCTTCCTTCCTTCCTGTCCTTCTTCCTTTCTTTCCAGATCCCCTGTCGTAACAGGAAAAGCGCCAATTCGACGATTCCAGTGGGCATCTCCTACACGCGCGTTCTCTATACGCTCGCATTTACAGATAACCAAAGGCGCGTGCCGACAGCGAAGAATCTGCTATTTTCTACAACCCGAAATTTGTCCGTGCGGCAAGGGAGACGCTGCTAACAACGACGGAAATGAAATTCGTAACCGGTTGCGTTTGCGTTACAAGAGAAGTTGCCGGTCTCCCCTGCGAAGGAAAGAACAGGAACGATTCGAAATAACGTAGTGGACTGTTGGTGAAAAGCGAGAGGCGAGGGAACTGTCAAACTACTATCGACTGCAGAAACTCCAGGCATTCCGGAAGTCCGTAAAACCGTGAAGACGTTCCGTGGACTTCCACATATTTGTTAAGAACACGAAACTGGAAAAAGACGCCGAGCGCCGCGCCGCGCCGCACCGATCCGGGATTGTATTTCCTCGACGATTCACCGGCTGCGTTTGGAGTCGCGATACTAACGAGTTGCAAAGCTACGCAATAATAACACGGGGCTTCTTTGAAGGAAGCGGAGACGAAAGTTCGGAACTCCTCGTTGCGGTCGGGTGTACGTTTCCGAGAGGAACCTCGGGGAGATATTCTGATTTTGCAATTACTCAAAAGAATTCCATTCTGGCGAGGAGCATCTGATAAAGGAGACGTCGTTCGAGTTAACAAAGATGCGGAACAAAAGCCCCTCCTGTATAATTACCGTCTAATTTTCTTGAAATGCTTCGGATTTCTTAATTGAGGTTACTCCTCGCGACGCGATCTCCGGATCCAACTTTTAATCAAGGATGAAGTTAATCTTTCTGACATTTCAGTCAGGAATTTCTCAATTCTCAGGCAATTATATCGGAGGGGGAAGTATCTGAGATTCGACGAGGAGATTCTACATTCGACGACCGAAGCTCGAACACTGACGAACCAATCTGACTGGATCGATTCGATACCGCAGACGCACAGGAATTTTCATCCAATTCTAACGAATAACTGCATTCAATCGAGATGGTGTCGTCAATATAGAACGCCGGCAATTTTTCATTAAAATCTCTACTCTTCTTGCATTTTTGATTAGACATTTTTATCAGATGTCTTGTTCGAAAATATCGAATACGCGCTTTATCTTCATTATTTCTCTATGACGTGTGATAAAATGATAACCGTAATTATTCTCCTATTATTAAATTGTTCAACTTATCGCGTCTGGATAAGCGTAGAGTCATGATTGAGCATCTGTTAAGTGCTACCTGAACTAGAATTAATTAAATTGCTGAAAAATTAACAGCTGAAGTATTCAAATTAGCTAAATTTTTTTAACATTTTACAATACGAAATACAAGAAAAAAGCAAAGAAAAATGATGAATCTAGTTTTGGTGCTAAAAAGTGTACGAGCCTGTTAATATATGTCAAAATATACAAAATATCAAAAATATAATGCAAGTTACAACGTTTAGACAATTAAACATACTGTGATTCAAGCTCCAATTCTTTATATGTGCTTGTAAAATTTCATTTTGCATAAAAATCCGCAGTCTACTTATTACACTCTGATTAATATGAAATTGTTTAACTCTATTGAATGTATACTAGGGGGCTTCGACCAGTAAAGTATTAAGTGAGTGAATTCCAATGTTATCTAATAAATAAATAAATAAATTTGCAACACTGATAAATGACGAATGGCGAGTTTTCGCTTTCTAGCGAGACACAAGTCGGTGAAATTCGGTGAAAATGCTCGACACGATGTCCCAAGGTGGCACGGTCGCATACGTTACGAGGTACACGGAATTTCTTTTGTTACTAGAGCCGGTTCCCGGTGAAGTTTCGTCCTTTCTCGCGGCGCCTCGCCTCGCCGCGCCGCGCCGCGCCGACTGTAATGTGCCGCGTGAAACAGGCTAACGTGTCCCGCCTAAAAAGGGAAGTTCTTATCGCCTCGGCATTGTGTTGCCCTTTCGTTCTTGTTTCGCAAAAGGCGAACCTCGCCCGCCTACCAAATTGAATTAAGTTCCTCGCGCGCCCGCCGGATCTCAAGTGCCGTCTGGTTGACCCTCGCGACTCCTTTTCCCTTCACTGTCTCTTTGAGTAATTCAATTCCTCGCTTATGCGAGTCAACCATCTCCCCCGATACCGTCTATTCGCCTTCAGTCGACCGACTCCGTTTATTCGCCGCGTCCTGCTCACGCCACCGAAAACTAACCGGATTACCGGTCCTTTTTCTTTTTACGCGACGGAAAACGTGTCCGATGGTTCGCGCCGATAACACCGGTAATTAGGACCACTATATCCCCGCTTCATGTCGCAAACTACCAACAACGCAGATACCGTTTCACCCTTTTACTTTTTCCCTTTCCTGCT
Source organism: Perdita meconis (assembly GCA_030770465.2). NCBI lineage: Eukaryota > Metazoa > Arthropoda > Insecta > Hymenoptera > Andrenidae > Perdita > Perdita meconis. The sequence goes on from JASKOS020000021.1 coordinate 2,522,023, forward strand.
TCTGCTCTTTCGATTCTAATTGGAAGCAAACACGCCCACAAACGCTCGACGCTTTCGAGAGCAAAGCCATAAAACATAAGTCCCGCTAAATAAAATCACATTCGATTCGCTTTCAATCTTCCTTTGCATATCATTTACTCAACGATTCCAACAACACTGAATTCCTTGTTCGAAAGCTCGATTTAATTTATACAACTGCGACGATACCGCGACTACTTGTATTATGTCGTAAACACGATTGTTTTTCATTTTGTAAAACCGTTTTATCGTACGCGCCTATCTTTTCCCGTAACTCTGAATGCTTTTTCATGATTATCAAAAACGGAATAGGATGCAGTATTAACAAGCGGGAAATAACCGGTTCGCATCGACGATATTAATAACTGTCGATCGATGTGTAGAAATAGGGGGAAAAATGGGGAAAAAGTTTCGTGTTCCAACGTAAAAGGAAAACAAGATTTCCTCGCAAATAAATTTCCATTTATCATTATCGTAACAATACGTACGTCCTGGACCAGAAATTGATACTACAGAAAATATCGAGCAACTTTCGTATGTAGGAATATTCAAATGAAAATCGACACGAGAGTTTGGTCGCACTCCAAGCAAATGGGCACATCATTTTTCAACGTTATTAACAACGAGATAACGATAACCGCGAAGCAAATTAACGGAGAACAAAACGAAGCAATTAATGCAACAATAATAATAATAAAATCGAATTAATTAACCGCGATCGAAAAAGGAGGATCGCGCATTGGGTAAAAAGAGTCGGAAGGAAATGAGAGATACGACGCAGTTCGTTAACGAAACCTAGGTGCACCCGCGTAATTTCACTTTAATCCCTTAAACTCGATCGTCGACGAATACTAAACACACTCAATTAAAACTCCCACCGAGAACTTTCGAAATTGACTAAAAGTGACTCACCTTCAACGTCGTCGGCCGCCGCGTCTCCGGAATTAAAGAGGTCATCTGAAACAGGAGTTTGTCAGCATTAACTCGAAGAACTCTGTCTTCGCCGAGGAAGATGTTCGTAGGAAATCAATTAATAGCTATTTTCCGCCCTCTTTACAGTGACTCATTAAATTGCGTGTAGCGACGATCGCGTAAACAACCCTCGCAATTAAACAGAGCGAACAGACGCTTCAACGCGCGTGCACTTATCCATTATCCGCGCAGAATTTTACGGGCGCATCGGGTTATGGTTATGGGTCGTGGTCGAGCGACTAAATGTTTCACTTATTCCATCATATTTCGTTGCGCAAATACTCGAATGGATTGCGTACAGAGAGGCTAATATAGTAAGTAAATTTTACGCAACATCGAGACGGATCCTAAACAAACCCAAAGTCATCCGGATACATCGACCACAGCATCCTCGAGCTAATCTTCCTCAGACAACCATCGCGGTATTTGCCGTTAATATTTGCGAACACGTAATTGCTCTTTGCTTTAATCAATCCTTTGTTCGGTCTACGTGCTCCAAGAATTTTGACGGTCTCCTTCGGAATTATTTAGTAAATTACGGGAGCGCGCCTCGCGAAAACGGGAATATGTATAGCGTTATTAAACGGTTTAAGCTGCCCTTTCATTCCATGATAATTTCGTTTAACGATATCCCCGTATAAGGCTCCGGGTTGTGTACACTTGTACTCTATCCCGATCGCGTCTTCGAAAGGGATTAAATTGAATCTCGCGATCAATAAAGCGTTCGTGTAACGACCCAATTATCAAGTTATTGGTCGTTCAAGTGTATAAAAGGAGATACCCTGCGAACGTGCCCTGAGCTCACGGTAAAACCTATCTTTGCGACCTTCCACACGGTTACGAAAATCAGTATCACCGCTCCCGAAGGCAGCTCGATTACGGCTGACAAACATAAACGCGCGGGATCCGATTTCCCTCGCGAACAAAGTCGCTGCGGACCGATATACCGCCTAGAAAAAAGGGCTCTACCAAGTATTTGCACAACCTTGCAAGCCTAGCGTTTCCGGTACAGCAAGACGTCGTCGCGACATTTCCAATCGTCGATTGGAAGAAGCGATCGGATACGAAACGTGAGCGGGATAGTTATGTACGAAAACGAGCCTAAGAAATTCCTAAGGGTGCGAGACACAGGAGGATCCCTCAAGCCGGGACGCAAACGGTTTCCCTTCGATCAGTTCTCCATTTTCCTGACGTGGCTTTTTTGCCCTCACCTTCGAGCTTAGCTTTTATCTCGGCGAACAACTTCGGAAATGTTTTCTTTCCACCCGATCCTTTTGTTCAAATAAAAAACTTTCGGTCTTCGCGCGAGCGCCGCCGCACGAAGGAAAATCTCGGCTGGGTAAATTTCACAAGAAAAAGTATTTGGAAGTATTTCTAGACTTTGGATAAACGGTGACGTATAACAATCCAACGAAATTTCGATTTCCATTGTAAGAATAACGAATACCGAGCACGCACGAAATGCAAACTGTAAAGGCAGTCGGTTTCATCGAAAATTATACATTCCTTTCCGATTCAGTTACAAACACATTTTTAATTATTTTTTTAAAGCTTATAATGTAAATAAACAGTATATTAAAGGACAAGTCTCTATTTTAACTTATGTCTTTGTAATTAAATGGGAAGCGAATACATCATTTTTGTAAAAAATTTTCTTTTTACTTCTCTTTTGTTTAAAACGGTTTATTCCCGTAAACAATACCTATGCATCGATCAGTTTCATAGTTAGTTAGTGCATAGAACCGCGAAACTTGACGTCAAACTACATCAGGAAATGAAACCGAAGCAATAGACTAATATAAACTGAAACTAAAGTTGTTATAAAGTCGATAAACCGACGGTTGTCGAGTTCATAGTCGAAACACGTGTTTTCCCTTGCACAATTAGAAAAGGTATTAAATTGTTGTTAGTAACGCGGAAGCACGAACCTCGTATAATTTAGATGATTCCGATGGAAACTAACTCTATTATTCCCTTCGATTTTACGAACCTATTCACCCGCACAAATATTTGCGAAACGATCGTTATGGCATCAAAAAAGTGATTATTGAAGTACGTTACAGTTTGAAATTTTCCGTAAATTGAAAAGCCGTTTTAATAAAAATCCAATGAAACGCGTATCAGCTTTAGGTACGTATCGCGCGTTCATTTATTTCATTATTCCTTTCCCGTAATAATTTCCCTCTGGCCTAAAATATCGTCCGTCTACGGATATTCATCATTATATTTCGTGTGTAAATGGTGGCTTCCCGTTGACTAGATTGCCAGCGAGATATCCGCTTATTCTTAATGAAGAGAAATTCTATGAAAATGCGACCCGCGCTGCGCGGCTGGATTTGTGACGCGAGAAAAAGTAGCAACGAATAGTCGGCCGGAAATTTATAAATACGTAAAACCAAGGGAGAGAAAGGAGCTTGGCGTTCCCGAGAGACAGGCGTAGGGTAACGCTAGGAAAAAAAAAAAATAGTTGGACGATTTTGAAGCTAAAAGTTACCGCCGAAAAACAAACCGAAGCAAACTTCCGTCGTCCGTTTCTTTGTAACCTCCCTTTGGCTGGACTTTGAAATTTTAGTCGTGTGCTTAACTCCGCAAAGGAACAATCCGTCTGGTCCCTACCTTTAAAGTACGTACACGATTAAACTTTTCCCGACGAATCGAATTTAACTTTCTGCACCGACGGAGGTAACTACTTTTGTTACTCGCTCACTAACAACTTCGTTACACGTTCAACGCCCAAGTATGCTAGGATAGACTGCTGAAAGTTTACTTCGATGAAAAGACGAGTTAACTATCGATTCTACACAACCACTCGAAACCCTCTTCCGACCATAATCATCGTGAACTTATTCGATAACCGATGCCCACGATGCCCACGATGCCCACCACGCTAGAATAATTCAAGGCGATAGAATTATTCGAGCCTCGATTTCTTCCGCGCTGCATGCGAAGCCATATTATCGTTGGTCGATCGCAGCTGATGCCACGTTCTCTTCTCTCTTACCATTATATAACATGGCATAACGGGCCGCGATAACAAGATGTTTCGTCATAATCTCGAGTTAAGCGCATTCGCCGTTACTAACCTACCTCAAGGCTAAAAACTGTAGATAATGTTTTTCCCGTGATGTTCGTATCATCGATTACCTTACTCCCGGCAGCATTGTTACTGTTAGAGGTTGTATAGCTGTCGCGGAAGATTCAGTGTGACTGTTCGTTGTTGAGGCCGACGCGACGCGACGCGACGCAGCGCGGCGAGGCGCGCGGCACGGTTATATTCGGCGATTTTAATCAAGAACAAAGCAGCGAAAAGAATGCGAATTACGTCACGGAACATAGCTCGAGTTTTCTTCTTTTTCTCATTAACGCGGCCGTGTATCCCCCGCTGCCCCGCCTTCCTGACCTTTCGTTTTTCTTAGTCGCCATTGTTCTTCCTTTTGCTACTATTTATGTTTTCTTTTCATTAACGGGCTACTGCCGCAGTTTCGTTATTTTAACTCCGGTTCTTCTCCCACGTACTTCATTCACATTAATGATTCTCGTTTTCTTTCTTCCGTCAACGTTTTATCGCCGGAACGAAATACCTGAAAAACCAGCCGCGCCGGTGCCGAGGCACACGTGTGCGCCAGCCAATTAAATAATCCCGAGAATATTTGGCTCTGCTGATGAAACAACTCGGTACAAATACCGACAGACTGTCAAATTGTTGTGCCCAGACGTAATTAAAAAGAATGGGAACGCTGGACAGGGATGTACCGTATTTGCACGGCAATTCTTATTTACTTTTTTTCGAACGTTCGTGTAATACAAATAGCGCGCCAGAATAGGAACGTGCCTATCGCGAGATTATTCGCCTTCCACTAGGAAATTCCTATTTTCCTGTTATGTATAATATCGATCCAATTTCATGAATGGCAATGGCAAATTCCTTTTTTTACTGCGTTGAAATCACCGTGCGTTCATCACTTACGGTATAATTTCGAAACGTAACTGTTATTTCAACAATTCTTTATATTCACGATTTGTCCTCGAAATTATTGTCGATATAAATTTATTTGCTATATTGTATAAACGATTGAATGGAATTTAAAAACGGTTGTAAAAATATCAATTCTTTTTCCACAAAATGCTCTTCAACGGCAGAATTTTAATTAATTATTACAATTCATCTGCGAATACAGCGTTAAGAATGTTCGGATACATTTCCAGATTTGTTGCCAAATCTACTTACGTTGACCCTATGAACAAAGCCATCAATGAAGTTAACACCCACATCGAAAGTATTGATCTATTTTCCATCTCCCTAAACGAATTTTGTAAGATGCTAAGAACGCAAAGTTTTAATGCGCAAACTGTTGCAGGTTAGGAGACTCACATCGAGTTTTTTTTATATATATTTACCAGGGGTGTGCGAGATCCTAATTGGGACGGGAATTTTTCTCGGGATCGGGACGAAATCCCGAAAATTTCGGAATCCCGAAAATATCTGTGATTCCAGACATTCAAGCTTTAAATTTTCAAACATTGAGCAGTAGAAGAATGATCTCAGATATTGTATTTGTATATAAGGTACTGAGAGGAGACATACGCTGTCCCTCTATTCTTAACCTTTTTTCATACACGTTAATACTCGAAATATAAGGAATCACCCTCTATTATACACTCTACCTCATCGCACATCTTATGATTATTATAGCTGTATAAATCGAATATGTAACCTCGCCAACTCTGTTAATAATAATATTGACTTATTCAGTCAGTCTCTTGAATCCTTAAGATGCTGCCTACGACGTATTATTTAATTTAATTATGATTTACTAGTATCACGCGTTTCTACTTTTCGTTTTTTCTTTTCTTTTGTATTTTGTACCAAAAGGTTTTTTGCCCGTAAATAAAATAAAAATAAAAATAAAATAAATTTTGAAGTTTCTCCATACTTCCAATAATTACGAGAATCCGAAAGCCATTGTGTTCTCGAAGATTACATATCTTATTAGACGGGAAAATTTTCAAGAATAACGACACTTTCGGGAATTCCAAATATTATTCTATATCTCGTACACTGTCGAGAATCCCGAACATTTTTGGGATCCCGTATATTCTCGGGAATCCCGAATCATCTCGGGATCCCGCACATACTCGAGAATCCCGAATATTCTCGGGAATCCCGCACACCCCTGATATTTATATAAAATCTAATTCTTTCTGTAAACTAAAGGGTGCTCCTGTAAATAAATATTATTATTATTATTATTATTATTAGTAATAATATTTCTCGTTCACGAGAATAATGCGTTCAGAGATAATTGTCTATTCTATGACGCACATGCGGTGACCATGGAATAATCGTTGAAACGGAATCGATGGAAATCGGGGAATAATAGTGCGAGAAAAGTGACGGCGAACTTACCGTAGTCTATTTTCGCGTCCAAATTGAGCTTGCATTCGTGTCGCGTGGAGTAAACGTAAGGCCGTGGCTCGTCCGGACACCAAAGCACCGGCGGTCCGCAAACGCATTTTCCGTTCGACACTGTATTTCCGTCCTCCCCGGTCACTCCCTCAGAAACCAAGTTGCATCCGGGATCCGACATTATCGGCCCGCGCGGACAATGCCTTCGCCATCTGCCCGGAATCTCTGAAAAAGAAAAAACCGCGTAAGCACGAGCCGAAGTTATGGCAAATGGCGATTCTTCTTTTTGCGAGGAACAAAAAAAAAAAAAAAATTGGAGGAACGCGATGAAAATCTGGTCCAGTTGCCTGTGATATGTTTTTTTTACGCTATGCCAATGTTATAAAAACTACGAAACTGCGAACAGTACGTCGATTGAATTCGACAATGAATTTTCTATCGAGTTCCTCTGATTCAGTTATTTACCACTAACGCAGCTCGAATTCCATCATTTATTCCATGAATTTGCGTTCTTCTGTGTATACAAGACCGCACAATTAATTGCGAACAATCCAACAATATCAATTATCGAGCATATTTTTTGCTGAACTGAAATAATGCGCGAACCTTGGAATGATCCCAAAATTCGCTGCGAATCTTTTCATTAGCGTCAATTTGTCGAGATTTCCCTCGACCCGCTGTCGCTTTGACAGCCACGGCATGGTATTTCTCTTAAAACAATAAAAAAAAAAGAGAAAAAAAAGAGTACGCGGCGAACTGGGCGAGTGGGAGCCTGAAGAAAATACAGAACCGTCGGACGTTTGAAGTGAATTCTCGTGGGACGCGTGGCTTGCATCGATACGAGAAAGTCCGTGCAATTACGCGGTTGCTAACATCGGTAAACAGGACAGGTACAATATATGTCAGATCGGACTAGGGCTTCTATCGTACCCGAGAGAATATAATGCGGTTTCCTAACGATACTCGGTGCGCGCTCTAACGACAAATTCCGATTCAATTACAAGCGGCGTGCAAAACTGAATAGCGATCCCGGCGAGAACAACGCACAACGCATCGCGTCGCGCCGGTTAAGACATGCCGCAATTTCGACGAGGAACCGTGAACCGATCGAATTATCGTGTACGCGTCGACCGAACGACTCAGAAAATTGACCCTCGTCGTTGGCGCGCCACGAGGAAAGAAATAAGAAGAACGAAGTTATTTGTTACAAAAGCAGATGTAACTTTGCTATAACCAACCTCGAACCAGAGATACCCGAGCAGCTTTCCTCCCACCCTCTCTTCCTCTTCCATCCCTGCTCCCACCCACCATCGTTCCCGTTTCCACCCCCGCGCCGGTCCCGGCTGGTCGATCGATAACTTTAATAATCCACAGTCGAGCGCCCCAGAAATCGAATTTGCCGATCGGTTTACCGATCGACCTTCCGCGCCGAACCAAACCCTAAACGCGAATTCATTTCGAGTTAATGGTCTGAATGCGCTTCCGGCTAATTGGCCGTGGTTCGCCGAGTACATACCAAGAGAGTGAACGCTCTCGACTGAACCGCCTTTCGATCAAGAAAATCCCACGCAAACTTGTCTCGACACGGAAACTGCGCAAAATTACGACGACCGTCTTCGTCGCGAGTTGTAACGACGCGACGCATCGTACGAAATCGTTTCCCTTCGAAAACGAACTACGTAATTTGCTTTCCCTTGCCCGGGTTCGTCGTGGCAACAGGAAATCTGAGAAGCCCGTGTAAATCGAATTATAAAGCGGCAGCTACACCGCGTTAAATCCGAAAAGGAACATTTTAGCGCGCTTGACAGCGCGTCGAGTCTGCCATTTATGAATACGATGGTGCTCCAAACGAGTTATGCGCGTTTCGCGCTTTGCAATAAATGCCTCGATTTTTATTTCGTTTCAAATACACCGTGAACGGAGGCAACTCGTAGAAATTGCGCCTCGTGCCGAGCGTTCGACCGGCTATATTAAATTTTTGATTCCGCCGTTGTAGGTGCTACGGAATCGAATGGGGTTCGCGCGCGCGGCGCGGCGCGGCGCGGCGCGGTGCGGAGCGAGCGCTGGATGGAAAAATTCTCATAGAAATATTACAAAACTTTATTGCGAACGCGCATTATCTCCGGCCGAACTTTGTTATCGGCGCGTTCGCTATCGCGTCGCGAAAAATCAATAGTCGAATGGATCGTGTTCGCTCGAGCCGATTTGCCTCGAGCGAAATATTCGCAACACGTTGCGGTTCGGCCGTAGAACCACGTTGCGAGACAACGGAACACGGTGTCCCGGCTACCAAGTAAATGGCGTTATGAAAAATAACGGCTCTGCCAGACGCTAAGTAAATTACACGCGGGAAACGAGAGGCGACTTAATCAGTCCGTGCACGTTTGCCCGGAATCGTGTCGCGGAATTATCTGGTGACGGGAAACGCGAAACCACCTGCGCGCGGCCTACGGATTTTTCGCGAGTTCGACCGCGAGCGTAACGCGACGAGGGAAAAAGCGCGACATCGAAATGCATCGTCCAAGCCTGACGGCTGTTTGTTTTCCGACCCGACGCACCCATCCGTAACAATTAAACGAACCGGAAACTAAAACTATGCTTTCTCATTACCTGTCGCGCGAACGATGATCGATGACCCGGGATAATTATGATCTACGTTCATCACTGCCCCCGCATATTATTTGACAGCGCACTAAAGACAATTTCGTCGAGCCTTCGATACCGATTCACTCGGCAGGCTATAAATTATTTATGCAAAGAGCCGGGAAGTTTCATTCGTTCCCATATATTTTCGGACCTCGATAAAGTTGAAAAATCGGGGTAACCCGCGCGATCTCGCTCCGGAATACCGAAGTCGTGCGATATCTCTTCACGATACAAAGTGATACTAAAAAATCTAAGATCGACTCGATCAAAGGTTGTCGGAACTTTCCTGAATCGCAAATTGGAACCAACCGGCGCTCGATCCGCGCCTTGTTCTTGCGATTACATTGTTCAACGAAATCTCCGAAGTCGAGTTTCCAGAAATCTAACGAGAAAAACCAAGTTAAACAACTTGTAATGGGATGGATGTTAAGAAATTCACGAATCTGTACCGGCGTTCGCGAAATCGATGGAAACGATAGGAATCGGGTGGCCAAATTAAATCCAGATCTAGTTTCGGGTCGTTTCGCGAAAGGTTGTTTATGAATCGATACATAGATAGAGCAGAGAGGAAGAGAGCGAAGGCAAAATATTCGCTAAATGACGATGAAAATGGGTCGATTCTTCGTCGGAATACATAGAACCAACCAGTTTCATTCGATGCGTACGAACAACCCTCGCGCAGATCATGAATGTTTCAGAAGCACCGTTCTCATAGAGGGTATACGTTTTATTTGAAAATCCCTGTTTTTCCAAGCGCCGAAGAGAGAACGGGCCGAAAGAAAGCGAGCTTGTTTCTACAGTATACGTAATATATGATACTCGAGAAAATTATGGTAAATTCAACGAACGGCAAACGACACGGCAAACCGCGCCGCGCCGACGAAAACTTCACCCAAGAACGACCGTTTTCGCGCGTATTAACCAATTCCCGGCGTAAATCCGTACGAGGATGATTCGTGCAAAAGCGAGTTCAAAGTTACGGCGACTACGTGGAAAAGATTTGAGAGACTTTGACTGCGCGGTTTTAACGTCGAGCCTAATTTCCCCGGAAGTTTCAAAGTTATTCTCTTTCGCGAACAGCCGTAGTGCATCCTAATTAACCTCTCAAATTGAATTTCGCGCACTACTTAAGTCGCTTTAACGGTCACCGCGTAGTCAAACACGACTGCTTCGGCATGTTACTCTCCTTCGGTTCAAAGCATCGCGCAAACACCTGGGCTCGGGGTGTGCGCTAAAATATGCGCAAGTTCGAAACAATAAAACTGCAATCAAAAAGAAGGAAATTGTGTTTGAGGCTCCGTTGGTGAGTTATTAAACCTGCTACGTTCCTCTTAAAACTTTTAATTTATAAGAACATTAATTATTACCACATAATTCATATACGCGATGAAATTTCGCTAAAATGTTAACCAACAACGAACGTTGCTAGTAATAGTAATTTCTTTATATTCTTTTTGAAATTGAATCATTTTTTGATTAAAATACTTTGATATGGTCTCATTTTCAGTATGGGATCAACAATTTGGTCTTCCTATTTTAAAAACCATTGTAGCAAAATTGAAAGAGTGCAGTATAAATTCTCGAGATTAATAGCTCTTAAATCTGGATCTCACACCCTCTTCCAGTGTCATAATTATATACCATGGTTGTCCAAATTCGGTTTGTTGACTTTTGAAAAGAGAAGAATAATGGCAGAGATAATTTTTACGTATAATGTTCTTAATACCAGGTTAAATTGTTCTATTCAATTTTGTATTTATACCAATCTACAGTAAGGTTACCAACCCGTTTATTTTAATAATAATAATACATAAAATGCATGATTGGATCAAAAAAGTCCCGAAGGCCGCAGTTGGATTAACTGTTCCGAATCCGTGCGAAAACTGTCCGACTGAGAGCACCTATTCTACTGTTCCTGCGTGGTCAGACACTAGCATAAGCATAAGTTACGCTACATGATAGATTAATTGTCTGACGCAAGGGACTCATGCTACTGTCTGATCACGCAGCGGCAGTGAAATAAGTCCCTCGCGTCAGACAATTAATAACTCGCTAACGAAGCCTCGAGCGTAATTTCCTCGTTCCCGATTTTCGCTTCATTTCGTCGACGCGTAGAAGCCCATAAAATCCCCGACACTCCGCATATACAAACCACTACAGTATACTCTTCCGTAACAAATTGAAAAGTATCATTTACTCGCGTCTTGTTCCGCCTCGATCGGCATCCTATCAGACTCGAAATCCCCAAATCCGTCCGATGCATCGAGGTCACGCCGCTCGCGTCCATCGGCGTTACAGCCGCGCGTATCGCTCGCTTTGAATCTCCTGTCTCATAGCGAATCGCGCGACGTCACAAATCGCGCGCCTCGTGCCGCGTCTCGTCGTTCGGCGAGGCAACGGCCCGATATCCTCGAGTACCCGGTCCGCGCTGACGTATTCGCTCACTATTACGGTAACTGCTACGGTTACCGGTGTAATAACACAGCTTGCTCAGGTCCCAACGGCTCACGCGAAATAAAGCAAGTAATCGATTGCAGCCGTACACAGACCGACAGACTCTACCTATACACCGCGGCGGATACCGGATACACGACGAATCCTTTGGCTTAACTACTCTCTGCCGCGCACACGTGAACCTCCAAATATATTTGCGCGCTTTCCTACGAAGCTGCCGTGCCACGAATAATAGCGATATCTGCGTTAGTTACCGTACCGGCCATCTTGCGGTCGCGTTTTCGAAACCGCCGTTTGGTTCAAACCGCGCCCGTCTGCGTAAGTCTACCGATTTTCTCTGCCGCGACAGAGTCTTTTGTCGGACTTTTACCGATCGTTTTAACGAGGCAAGTATCACTCGCGTAATATTGCAAACGACAAGTTGCAACGCGAACCGGAAACAGATCGGCAATTGTTGTTTTCCTGGTTTACGATTACGTCGATGCGTCGAACGATTCCAGTATTTATCTCCTATCGGCAATATCGAATTTTTCAGCGTTATTAGCAACATATTCTCGTTTGATTCTAATAGTAAAATACATCGGTATAAAGCTGCGTTTCTTTCCCTGTGTCGCGCTCGCGTCGAACCACAGATATTTATACGAGCGTTTATAGAAACTCATTTATAGAATTTCCACCTCCTTTGAGTCGCGGTGACACACAATGATAACGCGGTTCTAACGGGGCGGTGGTTCCTACCCGTTTTCACACGCCGCTGGTGGGAAAGGAGGATAGTTGAATTTCTTTTGCGGCACACCGACGCAGGAAAATACATTCGATCCGGCGAGGGAGAAGGCAGTGTATTGGAGTTGGTACGAGTCGAGCCGAATCGCAATCGGGTGATCTATGAGCTTTCGTGCTCGTGTATTCGGTCGCATAGAATTCGTAGAGTAAGGTGCATGGTTAGTGGTAGGTGGCTGTAGATACTTGTAGGCGAAACGTTGCATAGGAATGCCATCCAGCAGCGCGGCGCTCGGTTACAGGCCGTTTTCAAGATTTGTTACTTGACGTTGAGAAACTGGGGCTCCTAGCTTACGTTCACATATATACTCGGTGAGGCCAGGGGTTCTGGCCAACAATCGTCGACTGTGAAGTATATACGCGGATCAAGGAATTGCCTGCAACGGTTTTTCCCGGTTGAAAATGCAACCCAATCACGTGCTTTTGTTAATCTCGGTACACGGTTTACCTTCGTTAACCGGGCACAATCGACTCGAGTAAGAATAAAGAAAAACAATAGCGTAGCTCATTCTACCAATTACCATCGTCGTGATTTCGACGTTAATCACGAGAATCGATTCTTTTAGAAAACCGAAATGAAAAAATCGATTCATATATCGTGAATATATTGTGTCATTCAGAAATTTTGTAGCGCTTTCAAATTCCTATTTTTCGAAAATCAAATTTTTCTAGGAAAAGAACCATAAAATCGACTGACTCGTTATTGTTTTTTTAAATTCATTTTTTAACGTTTCAAAAATGTAAACTTGAAAACGCTACGAACTTTCCGAACAATCTAATTGTATATCTGGTATATAACATATGTATTTTATAGATTTTATTTTTGACTGTAGTGCGTTGGGCAAATAAAAGTATATTATTTATTATACATATATTTATATATAATCAGTAGTTAAGACAGTTTTGAGCCGACGTAAAGACAAAAAAAATGTAGTTACACTTGGAATGTGACAAAAAATATTTTTTTATCCTACCTGCACCGAAAGTTGTATGCCCGTAGATCGTGCGCAAAGTGGTCCATTCCCGTACTAGGACAGAAAAGTAACATTCTAGGGCGAAAAGGAACATCCTAGGGCGGAAAAGTAATACATCACCGTCCTAATAGAGAATACTGTGTATAAGAATTTTCGTGACGGTTTTTGGTCTCGCTTTGCACCCTCCCTACGTGCGCATATAATCACGCACTTTCGGTCCAGGTAGGACAAAAAACATCGTTTGCAACGCGGACGCAAGGGTATTGCTACTCGTGCTAGTTGCATAGCTCTCACCTTCGGCTCGGACTGCGAACTAGCTCTCATGAGCGTAGCGTACTGTGCGCCCTTGATACACAATGTGCTATTGTTTACTCTGAATGAATGGGTGATAATCAGCTTTCATTACTGATTAAGATAGTATCAACTGTAGACAGTAATTTGAAATTCTAAATAATAACGTTAAAAAACAGCAGTAAGAAAATAATCGATTCACAGAAAAATCGAAGAACAGAACATCGGTTCGAAAGATCGATCTTTCGATTAAATCTTTCAATTAAAAGAACCGATTTTCTGATCAATCGAATCGGAATCGAACATCCTTATACATATGTATAGTTGCAGGTAGCTTTTAACGCTCACCGCGGTAAATGCACGTACACTGACGCGAAAGTATACCGAAGGCACGATAGAATCGCGCGGAGAATGCACTCCGTTTTTCAACCGGATAAATCGGTAGCATTTGTCGCGTTTCGAGCGCATCCGTCGCGACCAGCAGATTTCCGCGCCTCTGCTCCGCCGCGGTTCGGAAAGACGCGACGACAATCCGAAACACGGTAAAAGGTGTGCATAAAATCTGAATATTTTGGCGCGTGAGAGTCGCCGGCATTTCCACTCGAGCGACTCGTATTTTTACGCGGCATAAGTACACGAACGTGCGTCTGCATTACTCCCTGTGTAAATCTATATAAAGTGTAAACGTAATACACAGAACGCGTGCATCCGCGCAAAGTAAACTCGGCGCAGGCCGACGCAAACTACTGTTTATACCGTGGACTACTGCGCTCGCTGATATTCCGCGTGCGGAGTGCAAACCTATATGCGCCCTCCGCACACCAGCGTATCCGTCGTTCGAAATGGACTATTCTTGGTTTATTTGATTCGAAACGAGCTTACCCGTATGACCGTCGAGCTCCCGCGCCCCGACCGAATCCTGCTTCCGACCGCAGACCAGCTATTACGCGAACCCTTGCGATTTTATTGCGCCCCTACAGGAAATCGAATATCCGACGATAATACGCATCGCCGCGACTCTCTACTCCGATCCCACGAAATAATGGACCGCCGCCTCCCCAAAACAATTCCACCAAAAATTTAGACGCGTTCTCTTTTATTCCTCGGCCTTTCAACGTCATTTGATATTTTAAAAAGATACGTCGGCCTCGCGCACGAATTGTGAGAGGTTAAAAACGAAACGCATTTTAACGAATGCCCCCCCCCCCCCCCTCGCCCCTTCTTTCAACTTCACACCGCGCTCAACGTTATTACGTTATCGCGATATTATCGTGGCCAGTGGTCCGTAATTCGAGTAGGTAAAATTCCAACGCATTTTGGACCAGTTCGCGAGAAAAACGGCCCACTTCGCATTTGAATAATATCCCCTGGCGTAAAACCAAGCTTAACGCGCACGCTCCTTTTCTTTTCTTTTTTTTTCACCTGCTCGACTCAACTTCATAATTACTCGCTAACAGACACGAGACCACATTTCAAAATAGAAACACGCGGGTTTCATATCCGTCCCTCGAGTAAATTCCGCGCGAGCTTCGACTGTCTCGAAAGAATTCCTCAGTCATAGAAAAGTGACGCGTTCGCTGATACACGGACCGCCGCTCCACTCCGCGCCGTGCCGCAGGTCGGTCGCAAAGGCTGCGACCAAGTATGCAGCATGTATCGCGACGCGCCAGTCAATGAAGTATGTAAACGGGCTTCCCTAAACGCTCCCCGTCTCTTTTATGAATATTTAAAGAAAGCGTGTCGCGCGGGGCTGCAAATGCAATCGTTCCAAACGACGCAGCGGAACATAATGCATTTCGCGGGGGACGAGAGTTCGCGTAATATCAAAACACGAGTGCGCGCCGAGCGAAAAATACTCGGCGGCAAGCGCAGAAAAGTTTAAACGCGTTCGACATTCAGGACGATCCAGTCGCGCGCGAATCACTTTCGTCATTCTTTTAACGTCGGCTAAGTCGTGCATCCGCGGAAAGGGTTCCGCTCTCGAAAAGCGAGCCATCCTCGTTCCGCGGCTGTCGCGCAAAGCGTGTGTATAGCCCAGAAACCTGTGCTCGCGGGGCAAACGAGCGCGTCTCTCCTCCTCGATGTCGAATCGAGGACAAGGAATTTTTTTCGCGAAAACGCGCAGAATCGTGCGTCGATGTAAACGAATAACGATCACGGGTATTCGTTCGACAACGGCGAAGGAGCATGACACGCGAGGGCAACGAGAAACACGAAGATTTCGCGTGCTTTCACCCGACGCCCGACTGTTTCACCTACATTTCGACCCGATTCAGAGACGTTCCGCCGCGCCGCGCCGCGCAGCCGAGGGTTGATTTGAGTTACCCGTTCCGGACGCGGCCGTTTTTAGGTCAATAACTTTTGTCGATGCAACTATCGTCTTTTGCCCGATCGAAGTCGACGTCGTCCTTAAAACAAACTTCAACGATCTTTAATTTCCTGGAACAAAGGTAAAAGAACGAGTCCGTTGACGCAGGAACGAGATAACGTCGACGCTTTTTCTCCCCGCGCCACACTTGAGACAGCCTTAACGAACGTTTAGAACGAGCGAAGCTTCAGTTCCATGGAAAGCGCAGACCTCGGATGTAATAATCGAAAATCAGCGATCTCTCGCCTCGCACGCGCGCTCCTCCGATTCTTTCAGATTCTTTCACGCGATGCCGAATAATTATGATTACGCTTTTGAAAAGCATCCGACAAAACACGATTCCGTGAGGCCGTTCCATTAAGTGCGATCCAGAATGAGGAGACGCGCGATGCCACGCGAGATACGATTCAGCGAGCATACTGCGAATTCACGCGAGTCTTCGTCGTTGTATCGCGATGCCAGTTTTTCAATGGATTTCTCGCCGTTACCGTTCGTAAAAACGCGACGGTTCGTCCCGATTTTTGATCAAATTACATCGAGTTTCATCTTTCCACGGTGATTATTGGTTTCTCCGGAAGCCTCGAACGAAATTAATTGCGATCCGCGAACTAGAATCCTCGCAGATGCCGCGACAACGTTTGCAAACTCCCCTCCCCCCTGTCTTTATAACTTCAGAAATTTCATATAATTTTCCATGACGCTTCAGCGAGCCGGTCGCGCGGTAACCCGACGAGCCTAAAAGACGAGGTCAATGCGCATTCCGGAGCAACAAATTGTTACTTTAATTATATCGTTCCAGGACTTCGCTTTTCGGGAAATATCGCTAGTAACGGTAGACATATTTATGAAAATCGACGCCGCCGTCCATATATTATTCCATTCTTGCGTATACCACTTCGTTAATATGTTCGCATAAATTAAATAGGTAATCATACGCGACCGCATAATGCCATCCATCGCATAAGCGACTAACGCGAACCGTGTTTTATTCAAATCAGCTTTAATTTTGCTCAAATCACGCGCACTAACCAACATCATTTTCATTCACGAATCGCGAGCTAATCTAAAAGCCCTACTTTTCCTATTGAACCTCAACCTCGAATTTGAATCGATAAAAGCAAAGTTTTTCGTTGGAAACCCGGCGAGCGAATAACATCGATTACATTATAATATAAATATATTTCGGGACTTGCACGGATCACAATTTGTATGGAGATACGACTAAGTGTGCTGTAGTACAGGATTGAGATAGTTAATGATTAATGAGACAGTGTTACTGGTTACCCTTACGAATGAGATTCGAGTGCTTGCACATTTTTGAAGAGCTGTAAGTATGATTTTTTTGGAAAGCAGCGGCGAGATAGAAATTATCAGACTAACAACATGATTCATATCTGATGGTTATCTAACATTTTTATCGAAAAATCGTTGTTTGCAGGAACATTTGGAAAGCAACCGCAAGCGTTGCGATTAATTTATTGCGTAAACGTTGCATCACGGATGACTGAGAATCTCACCTTACCCATAAAAGGGTAAGACGTGCCCGTGTTGGTTAATCGAGCTCGATATCACTTTGCGACCATGCAAACGATGCGTACACGCCATTATGCATATGTGTACGTACACACAGGATAGCTGGTTCGCGCAGATAGTGTTACGGTCAATATTTCACCGCAAGATCGCTCCGGGCGTGCATATAATTTCATTTTTAATCCGCAATCCGTACGAAAAGAACTCGTACAGAGCCGTAGTCTATTATAAGACGGACCAAAGATTTGTAGAGTGTCAAAAGACTACAGATATTAGAAAATTGTTATCATTAGATAATGTTCCTAAAATGACAATGTGTCAGAGAAGAGAATCCCAAAATTATGAATGCTACTGACGGTAGATAATAATGTGTTATCAAGAGAATAGAAATAGATAATATTGGTCTTTTTACGGCTAAATCGTATACTATGACACTGGCGTACATTAAAAAAGAATCTTTCTACCGACTACTAGTTGGTCGCGCGAATTAAATTATTCGTGAAAAGCCTTGCCGCGTTTGTGCAGTCACCACGGGGCGACCAAACACGCGAAAATATGTCTGTAGAGGAAGAGCGGCAAAAAGGTTGAATCGAGTCGTCTCGATAAAATGCTGCAGTCAATTTTCCTTCCATATTCTCTACCCCATTCGCTCCGCCCACTCAATAATGGTACGATACGCTGACAGACTCGATAATATCGTTGAACCGAAGCGTAACGCGAAAGAGGATGAAAAACATTTTCAATAGCCTAGCTACAGCTACGTAAAGTACTGTTTGAAATAAAATCTATTTAAAACGATGTTCGTACGATATCCGAGCGTACTTCGGCGAAGTCCGTGTCCGCCCCGAGATCAAATTTCATGTATGCCGCGCTAGACTGATATCGTTCGCGTAAGCGGAATAACGTCGCTTCTGTCGGAACAAGACGAAGATATTCTTCGTCGAGAGGAAACGAGCACGGCCACTATATTTGTCGCGAGTACCGGCTGATTCCGATGAATTTACATCGTCGGCGCATCAGCCAAAAACCGATAATGCCGGTGGTTAACGGATTTAGATACGGTTTCCCGCCAACCCCCGACCGACGGAACCTCCAAAAGGCAATAACGTCATTATGAGCAGCGACGGGGAAATGGCCCGTAAATGTTCAGATATCACCCGCCGTTCCCCTTCTTCGCAGCCACCTTTTTTTCTTGTTCGCGCCGGGATCGTAGAGATAGACTCGTCTCGTTTCAATGGACCCCAGACCGCGTTCTACCGCGTCTTACCGCAAGATAACGATCGCATCCCCTTTTACGCCTCGCTGTTTGTTTGCCGACCCAAACGTTTCCTTCGCCCGATAAGCCGCCTTTATCAGTGAATACTGCCTCGAAAAAAAAAAAAAATAGCACCCCTGACGAAAGATCTCGGGGTCCGAAATTACGCGAATCCCTCGAGGAACCGCGCGCTGACGAATTACGTGCACGGGGTATTGGAGGGATCTCGATTTCGTGAAATCGTTCGATTTCCATTTTATTTCGTACGGCCGTTCGAAATCGAATGAGAGAACGCGCCACTAACTGCGAGCTCCTATCGGAGATGTTTCGATCTCGTTGCAAGGACGGAGAAAAAGCGAGCGGCCGGCGAATGAAATATTACCCGGGATCGCAGGACCGATCTAGGGAATAAGTTTCGACCGCGTCAAGCTGGACGAGTTGCGCGAAACGCGTTCGCGAATCGCCCAAGTAAATCACCGGTTAATTGAGTTCCGCGTTATACAAATCGGAGTAATAAACATCGATTATATTCGCCGCGAGCCCCAGAGTATGTTGAACTACGCGCAGCCCCCAATATTAGCCAATTTATAAGTGTAATCGTTTGCGGGCGTAGCTTACTCGCGACACGAATAAACTCGTACGCGTGATATTCATTCGAGCGAGATTTTTTGCTCCCGAATGGTAAACAAACCCGTGTCTGAGCTGTGTTCGGATGTAACATAACTTTCTGGACGCATTTTTCGCGGCACGGGCCAGTTTTACGAGTTTCCCAGAACGATTTCCGATAGAGTCGAATATAACGTTCCGCCTGCTATAATTAGAGTAACGCCATGGCTAATCAACTTGCAAGCGACGTTCGCGCGAGGCGCGAGTCGCTCGTTCCTTCGGCGTGGTTCATTTTTATTACGCTCATGCGCCTGCGGAAGCGTTTTTTTTTTTTAGTGGAAGCACGGCAATGTAAATATAAAGAAGCTAAACTAATTTGTCTGCCCCCGTGTCCCCAGTCCCCATATAACGACCTCTTGCGTTCGAGCAACGATATTCCATGAATACTGAGTACCTGAGCTTCCACGTCAAGTAGTAGTGCATATGCATCGGCTTAAATTCCACGGGCGTATGCATATCCTCGGCCGGAGTGTGTTCAGCTCTTTTCTTAAACGTTTTCCAGCCGGTTCTTTGCGCAAACCGCTCAGCTGGCTTTTCCACGGAATTGATTTAGAACTTTTTCAAAGGTTGCATCCAAGTCGAACGCCGACCGATTCTTGTGTCGAAAACGCTTCGCCACTACACGATGGCAACATAATATAGTGTAGGAAAATTTTGAAAAATGAAAATGGGTAGACTTAGCAACGCGCACAGCCTTCGAACGGCGTTCGATTTTCCGAAGTTTCCTTTCCAGGGATTACACCCACCTCTCTTTTTATATCTCGCGGCGCGTAAAATACCGTATAAAAGTCTGCGTTTCTTATTTGAAACGGGGGATACGTACGTGTACGTTCTTATACCCGTGGAGGTAACAACTTGTGGCTCGCCGATTTCATTTTTTGTTTATAACGCGAACTTTACGACGAACTTTCTGTCGGTAAAACGAACAAATCCTATACGGCAAGGTAACCTGATTTCGGTTTAACCTTCTCTCTCCGAATTTCTCCTTTATTTGTTGGCCGTCGAATTATTCGGTAAACCGTGGGATAAAATTTCAGACTTCCGAGAGTTCAGAACAGAGAGTACAAATAATTCCCTGCGGCTCAATTTGCATTCGAACACGTATCGCCCGAAAGAATCGATGATAAGAAAATTCGGACCGATCGTAATATCGAACAGCGAGGAACGAAAATCAAATAGTTGGACCGCATTCTCTGCCCTTCTCGTCGGCGTTTTACGTATAAAAGGGGATAGACGCAATTCACGGGCTACGAGGAAATTGAATCACGGTAATTCAATTACCTGCCACTTTAAGATAATAATGAGAAGATGGTGTGAGTAATTAGTAGCGAAGCGTTCACGAGCTCTTGGATCACGAATCTCGAGAGCGTTTAGTCGTGGAAGAGAAGAGATTTCGAAACCAACTACTTCTCTAGTTTCTTTTACAGTCCAGCCGAAAAAAACTCTTTCGTCGAGTTTCCAATTATCATACACCGAGATTTCCAATTCCGTCGAACGGTTCAACGATGAACGCGTTGTTTACCAGCAACTTGTTTTACTTACGAACAGTTGCATCGCGTTTACGCTAAATGGGAGATGAAATGGACTCGGTCGGTTGTAGCAATAAGTATCGCAGGGGAAATAAACACAACAAGTAGTATCAAAACGAGAGGTTTTACGCGCACGAATAAAACAGAGCATCCTCAACAGCCAGTAATAATAATACGCAGAGGAGTCTAGAGGTGAAAGCAACATTTTTTGCGCTTGGTCTAATTGCCAATTACCTATTAGAGATACAAAAAAACGAATTACGCCATAAGTAAATACGCTCCTTGGCCTATCATTTGACGCAGATTAAACCTTATACGATAAATACTCGAAGAATTATGGCAGTTACGACGCACTTCCCGAGCTGATCTCACGTAGAACTCAAAAATTGTTTGCTTTTTTTTCCAGGTCGAAAATTGGAGGAGAAATCTTTCCGGCAGTGGAGATTTCTTCCTCGTCATTTACGGAGCTATAGCTCAGCTATTTTGTATCAAAAAACATTTTTCAAAAATTATAGTCATACTTCAAAGTATGCATAATAATGACCATGAAACAGATTTTGAATTGCATTCACTATCTTCGCTAAAAAAATTCTCAAAATTGGATTCCTTTTTTTTGTCTTTGATCATATAATCTCTCATTTGACAAACTGGCATCTAAGGTTTGGTATAAGATCCTTGTATAAGATGAATAGGATAAACTTAATATACAATTTCTTCTTCTTTTCTTGTTACTTTCACCCTGCCGTGCCATTATGTTTGTCCCCAGTCTTCCCTAGACATCTCGCATACTTTGTTACTGTCTCAAGGGCTAAAAAAATTCCTAATAAATAGATTGCGGATATTTATGCATTAATAAGAATGTTTACAGAT
Source organism: Perdita meconis (assembly GCA_030770465.2). NCBI lineage: Eukaryota > Metazoa > Arthropoda > Insecta > Hymenoptera > Andrenidae > Perdita > Perdita meconis. The sequence continues at coordinate 2,543,783 of JASKOS020000021.1, forward strand.
CCAGAAATACATGGAATACCTACAATAAAATACATTTTATAATATTTACAAGGTGAAAGACAGTTTTATTTAAGTTACTTTTTCTTTACTATGCTCTTAAAAATATGAATTTGCATAAACATCCACTGTCTACTAATAAACATCAAAGGTTGAATGATTTAGCCCTTTAGTCTTTCCTTTCGCCAGCTGTTTACCCACGATCAACATTATCATGCGACTAGATTACCAATCGACTGCCGAGTTTAAACAATGTGCGAGTTGTTGTTGCAGAGAATTGGCCGAATGCCACAGAAATATCGACAGGTAACCTTCGTCCGTGCAAGAGCGTTAATAAAATCTGGAATTCCAAACAGATCGTTACAATGTTTTCGACAAACACTATAGCACGAAATTGGAGACACGATTCTGCGAACGCTAAGTTTCGCTTGAAAATTATAACGACCAACGTCGTGCAGTACGCTAATGCTTTCGTACAATTTCGAGCACCTCAACTTTTCTCCTCCTGTTCGAGCACCTCTAAAGGGCTAACCTCTTTCTCCTCTCGAGCGAAATCCACGGGTCTTTTCCCGGAGTTTTCTTATATTATCGTAGCTTTTCCCTCGAACACGAGAAACGAAGTAATAACGACGCGACGCGGAGTTGCCGCGGAAAAATTGTTCAATTAAATTCGCGGACGAAGCAAGTCTCGTTCGCTTCCCTCGAGCCCGCAGTCACGACTCTGCTTGTTCAAAGTGTTAAAAACTTTTGAAGAAAGGACTGGCTGGAGATTCGAACAAGAAAATAAAAAGGAAACGTTCGGCTAGCCCGGCGGAAAACTGGATCATCGATGGCGACAGAAACTCGGGCAAAACAGCTTTTCCGTGGATTTTTCTGCAAAAATTAATTTTTAGCATCGCGTGTAGAATTTCCAGACAAATATTTTTCTATCCGCGACAGTTTTCAACGCGCGTTTGTCAAACTACATCCAACTAAATACGAGTTGACGGAAGATGAAGCGAACCATAAAAATATTTTATTCAACATCTTCGTTTTTTCATTTTATTTTGAATTTTGTTTGAATGAAATATTGACTATCTGTTTCCAGGTACAAGTTGCTGTGTCCTAGAAATATATTGTCCGAACTAGGCGTCATCTATTGTTGGATTCCGGGTGTGGAATTGAGTACAACGCTTTTAATAAAAGTCTAATTAGAGGTTTATTCAACTGGCGTTGCGATGTCTTACAAGAATCTGGCGTCGAGCTTTTCAGAATCGATACACACTATACATATGTGTGAAAATGACGTGGAAAAGATCGACGAAGGGACTAGCAAAGAGGCAAAGATATATGGCGACTAAAGCTGCTCTGCAAATTATTCAGAGAGAAGTGACTAACGATGCGCTGGCGTTTACGGAAGATCAAATACTAACTGACATGTGTCTAACACTATAACCGCTTTAGAGAAATTTTATCGGAATCGACAGAGGTCAGTTTCCGAGTGTCCTTTCTGGGAAAACGGCGAGTAATATTTCTGCTAACTGTCCTGTGATTACCACTGTCCTCGGCAAAATACTATTATTATCTGCTGTATCGATTTTTACGACCGCTAAAGGTCATCCCCTCGCGAACATCGTCCCAACGCGATCGCCAAACAAGAGTACTTTTCTTCTCCTTGTTTAGCTATCGCGAAAGCAATTATTCATAATACATTTGCTACGTGTCAATAATACCGACGAACCCCTCGTTTCCTCTTCGCGGGACACGCTCACGGTTGAGTTAACCCATTATGTTTAACAGCGCTTTATAACGTTATAAAACATACGTATCGAAGAGCAGGACAAAATTGCATTGCTGTGTCACAAAAGCGAACGCAGGCGTTATCATTCTCGATCTCGCTATCGTTAAACGCTAACGTCGCGTCGGTGCATTAATGCCATCGATGAAACGATCATTGCGCTGTTTATGTAGGATTATTGATGATTGTACGGCGTTTTAAGAAAAAAAGAAAACGGGGAAACGAACGAGTATGCAAGAAATATCGTCGGTGTGAATTGATGATAGGAAATTTTCAAGGGGCGGGCCACGTTATTAATCACCGGAGCTCCTTTACGTAATTATCGATTCGTTTGTGTCTCGCGGCACCGTTATTCTACTTTTAATCGGTTCGATTATACGGTATATTGTCTCTCCGAAACTTTGCCAACTTGAAAAGTATCGGTAAAAGAAGTAGAACCGTACTTACTCGTGCAGACTCCCTCGTCCACTTCCCGAGTGTTTGGCAGCAGATTTTTGATCACGCATTGCAGACCGTCGGCGCAGCTTCCGGAGAAACCGAACAGGCCGCCGCATGGCTCGCCTTCCACGCGAGCGCACACCTTGCAACATCTGAAAACAATTCGGAACATTATTCTTACAACCGTGAATCAATCTTTCGTGGAACGGCGCGCGTTACCCGCTACAATTCATCAAATTGTATATAAATGAACGCGAGTTTTCCCACCGTGCCGTCTTCTTTGTCGTTATGAAAACGAGTTCGAGCGCAATAAAGCTACCAGGAGTAAACAACGTTCCAGCCGGAAGATTATGCTTCCGTTGCGAGTATTAACAAATCGAGCACAGAAACCGGAAGTGCGAACGGAGAAAGATAGGCGCGAGTCGCGCTATTTACAAAAACTTCCCAACAACTGCAAGCAACTTTGTTGCCCTGTCTGGCCACAGGATTCAAGGGAATCGATTCCCTTATAATTACCTTTTCCTCGCACAACGAATGCCGTGCCAAACAAAACTCACTTCCCTTAATTTTTAACCAAATCGTTATAAAATTACGAAGACTGTATCGGAAACCTATGTAATTCCGAAAGTACAGAAGCTCCAGAAAGTATTGGCACACCCAGTTTTTTGTAATATATAACTGTATTGCGAAGAATATTTAATTGCAAAATTAATTCATCGTTATCTTAATAAATGCAAACTAAGTTTATTTTTTTCGAAGACTCAATGAAATGTTATAAATTATAAAAGAAAAATAAAAATTGAATGGCCATGTAAGTATTGGCACAGTTCTAATTTTAATAGAAAGCTTCCCATTATGTTACAAAATTAATATTTAATATTTGCACGACATACACCTTCCACAATATTACATGCCCCTTGCCGTGTTTAAACGTTGATCGCACATTTTTTTCATCAAGCTCTGTATTCTGTATTGGCTTTTCTCCACACAAATCTTCGTTCATCGAATCCACAAATATTAAATTTCCTCTCATAGGAAAATATAACCGGAATGTTTCCAAAATTCTATTGATTCTTTTAGATATTTTTTCGCAAATTCTAGGCGTTTCAATCTGTTAACTTCATTTATAAAGGGCTTCTTCCTTGTCATTTTGCTGTATATTTTAGTCGCATTTAATACATTTCGTACAGTTTGTGCGCTAACACGCCTGGCATTGATGCAATGTCAGGGAACAAACTCTGTACGCTTGAAAATTGATTTTTTTTTTACTTCTTAAATAATTTCACGCTGTTCTTTAACGCTAATATAAGTTTCTTTGGTCGTCCTAAACGTGACTTTTTTTGTACTATCAGTTTCTTCATATTTTTTAACTATACCACGTATTGTTATGAAACGCAAATTTAACTTTTCGTCAATTTTTCCATAACTAATACCTCCTTTTCGTAAAAAAATAACTTTGTTTCTTACAGACGCAAAATGTTCGCTACTTTTACCAGACATGTCTCCACTACTGACAATGAATAGAAACACAGAATACATTCACTGTTATGGTCAGCACAGCAATGAAAATCTGTCTTCTTAATACCATCAAATACACAAAAGTTATCGGAATCATAACTGTGCACTGTGCCAACACTTTTTAAGCCATTAAATTTTTGTTTTACATTCACAATTTCTTTATAATATATGTTACGAGTCTTTATAATATGTTACCACGTGGATGGTAGACATGTTACTTTCTGGAGCCACTGTATATTTGTATTTCTTTCGCGACCATACACCTCGAATTTCCTTGGAGCATCGCGAGGAAGGCACAATATGCTCAAACTACACAGCGGCACCTAATCCGAATACCAGGAAAGAACAGCGGATTCGGCAAGAACGTTGCATGCTAAACATTTTCCAATAAATTTCCAATACACTAGCAGTCGTATAGCTTCGTTTCCTATTTCTCCTGCTGTTTCTAGATCGCGCATCATCGTTCTCATTCGTGGAAACGGCGCGTGCCTTTACGCCATAGATTGCTATAGGCCAAGAGAACGAGTTCGGGTTCCGCGCGCTACTCGAGTCGATTGAATTCGTTGAAACTCGTTGGTGCGATATTTTTCGAAACGCAACGCGAAAGGAAACGCGAAAAGAAAGAATCTTTACGGACAGAATTTTGCCTGTTATCCGTTACAATTAGCGACGTCTTTCAACGGTGAAACGTTGTTCGCGTGCTTGCAACGGATAATGCTACTGGAAACGTGAGACAGGCTTTTTCGAGTCGAAGCTCACGAACGAGCTCGGGAAACGGTGCAAAGCTCAAAGCTTTGAACGCGTTTACGCGATTCCAGGAGGCCGTTAGGCGGGCCGCGATTAAACTGCTCGTTGCATTGCCACAAAAGTGGTTAAATTGTCCGGACCACGAACGCTCGAACAACGCCGGAAAAAAATCGTGTCACTGTGAAATGGAAACTGAACCGTCCCCAGATCGAAATTTCCTCGCGGCGAAAGAACCGACGTCGACGCTCGACGCGATGATTCTCGGAATTGGACGCGCAATTACCAACTGACTGTCTTATCGAGTGACGCGGGAGTCGTGAAAATGCATTCGTCGCGACCGACACGACGAACTGCCGCGGAGAACCGGAGCGACGGAGGAACGAGGAAATAAAACGGAAGCGGTTCCTTTACTAACGGCTTGCTGCGATGCTATCGCAATGGAAGGTCGGATGTTGCCGATCTCGCGAAGGGTCCAAGTCCGCTTTCGAAAGGGGAGGATTTGACTGTCGTAAAATATTTACCCTGCGCGAAATCCGCGAACGGCACTCTATTCGTCGAGATAACTCCTCAACCAGCCCCTCTACCCCCTATCTTTCCTAGCTTCGACTGACTTGACTCTCTCTCTCTCTCTCTAGCGGACTTTCCAACAATTCTTTGCCGCGATAAACGGTACGTACACCTATTGAATTTGAAAAGGTCCTGCGGGGGAGAACGGTATAACTGCTTCTGAGAATTCTTCCCGCTCCGTTTTCAATCTTTCCCCCCGCCATCGCGGAAATTCAATAATTCCGGTGCCTCGGAACGAGCATACGATACTGCCATAGTCTATCTTCGACGCACCTAACGACGCGAAATCCGAACCGATCGCGGGAAACCATGAGATCGAACCGCTAAGAGACGACGTAATCCATCGTCAATTGATTCCTTCCTCTTCCATGGTTCCTCTATTGTCGCCGAACCGGAGTAAAATATGTTAAACGCGGACGCAGCAACAAACCAGCCGATCCGGCGCGCAAACAAGAAACGGTATAAAATTTCGACGAGCCTCGCCTTTTGTTCGTTCCTAGTTTGAATGTACAGGCTTCGCTTCATCATGCCCTATTTTTCATCGGCACGCCACTAATACCGGAACGAAATTCGCCGGCGGCGCTTGGACAAAGAGCGCTGCGCAACAAAGAACGGAATTTTTTGTTCTTCGCGAAAAAAAGGGGACGAGAGTCCTTATTGTACCATAGATTTTAATTGCTCGCAATTCCCTGATATGATTACAGTACACGCGAGAAGCATCGGACTTTCTAAAAAGGAACAAAGATGCGCCTCCGCTTATGAAAATCCGTCCTTTGCTCGAAAGAACTCGGCCAACTAGAATCGCCTCGATCGCCACGAGATAGAGACAAAATTTCAAACGAGGTCAAATTAAAAACGCTACGTCGAGTATAAATGAACCGCTGCATGCCCCATATACGATTACGAAAACAGGGTCCCGTATCATTCTAAATCTCGGATTCCGTCGAGTCATTTTTTCGCGACAGGCCATTCGGCGCTGCGCGGCGCGGCGTTCTATTTTTCGTTCGATTCGCGTTGTGCCTAATCAAATTAAAATCAACGAAAGGCACCTTCAGCCTCTTACAAGGACCAAGAGCACACCTTTCGACGAGTGTGAAAGACGGAGGAACACGGTTTCAGCGAGTATATGTAGGTACACGCGCGTTTTCGCCAGGCACGTCGACGGGAGCGAACTAGTTTCGAGTATTTGCGGTCAAAACGATGTTACCGCACAATACTGGAACTTTGTTGCGTCGTTGGCGTCCACGCTCGCATCATTCAATAGCACCGACGCATTATCGCGCGTTTATCGCCTTCAAACGCGAGTACCGAACTGAGAGTTGAAGGAACGCGTGTTTTGCGCCAAAACACATTTTTCAGGATTAAACAGTCAATGTTTGTAAGTGATCGGAGGACAAACAGTGAAGAGGCTTTACATAATTCTGTTTCTACGATAAAAATCCGTATTTATAAACTAAAAGGCTGAAAGAAAGAACCAAAAACGATTAAAAATATAACGGTTACGTCTAGTTGCACAAAAAGCTGTCGTCTCAAACGGTGGACATGCTAACTGATTCATCCTTTGTTCACATATCCCAAATAATATTATTTATCGACTCACAGAGGCTTGTCGAAATAAATTGAATCATTGTTGGATAACAATAACAAATGTACGGCATTTTTATTAGTAAACAAGCAATAAGATTTTACAATAACCATCATTTTATAAGAATAAGTTACGATGTTTGTTAGTTATTCATTAAAAGGGGCCACATACTTATATGTATGAACGGCAGTGTACCATCACAGCAAAGGAAACTGGCTTTAAACAGTTTTTGTATATTATGCTTTCAATAATATGTGTCCTGAATTTGCATGCGTGAAACATTATAAGAAAATTCGTATTTCTAACGCAGTTGTCGATGGTAGAATCATGGTAGGTACATGATAGAGTCAGAGTGTGAAATATTATTTTATTGTAAATCTAAATAACGAAATAATTGCAAGAAAAATCAAATAACACGTAGTCAGATAAAATAATATATTATATTAACGATTTTTTTTCAAATAATTTATTCGGATAATGCCCGAGCCTGGTTGAGACTCCTGGTATATGACCCCTGAAACCAGCCGATAAGAGCGCGGCGAAATCGGTGGTAGAAACAAGAGTAAACTGATTTCTTGCGCAACGATGAACTCAAGCTTTAGAATACGTTTCTGACTGCAACCAAGGAACAGTCGAAAGAGGGACACGCAGCTCTCGTTTCCTTTCCTCGATCCAGAACTAATTAGCGCAGAAGTTATTAAAACTACCTGGTGCGTTGCGTGTACGTCGAGGAGACCGTTCCGTCTCCGCAAAAGGCAATTTTCTGGAAGACGGGTTGCCAGGGAAAAGAGAAACTGGCGCAGCTTACCTACAGGGGTCCCAGGTGAGGCCTCCGGGGCAATCCTCGTCCGTGAGAATGTCACACTCGAGAGGCGAGCACACACACGAAAGAGCCCTCGCGACCGCGACCGAGAGTACCACGATGCCCCCCAGCAACAGCAACGAGGCCCTCATTTTTCTCCACCCTTTCGATCTACGTGTCCTTTATCTCGTCCGTTCTTTTGTTTTCCCGGTAGCCACGAGGAAGGTTCGCGAGATCGTGCGCGGCGCTCAATTCATCGCTCAATTCATCGCGGAACGACTCGCACTACCGTGGCACCCCAAGTTCCGATTCACCACCTGTACACTGCGACACGTGTTCCTACCGTTCGTCAGGACGCGATCCGACTACGCTACGAGGGGACACGACTCTCCGAGTTCGTCCTTGTTTTTGTCGCCTCGATGAATCGTCGCGCTACAAACCACTAAACAAACGACCCCTTCGCCTCGCTACGAACATTCAACGACCGCTGCGCCGATCGCGGCTCCAAATGCGTCCGGCACGATCCCTTAACGAGCCACGTAACCGTGGCGCGTCGCGTCGTGAACAGAAGTTTCGTCGCGCGGAAAAGTAAACGAGAAAGTTAAACCGGTCAACGAGATACGCGATAATTTATCTGGTCGCTTTTGGAAAGGGACGACGAGCGCCGTCGATCGAGGAATCCGTTCGAGAGACGGACGAAGCCCGTTCGCGTGCGACGTATACGCGTTAGAAAGTTTGATAGAGGTTTAGTTACAGCCCCACGGTTAAATTACAAGGGCAGTCCGCGCGCGAGTGCAGGGAAGAACCACCGTGACGCATATATTCGCCGCAACATGCTCCAATTTCGTAGAGTCGTATTAAATGCGAGGATACTTGTAACGTGCAGGATGTGCACTCCGTACTCTCGTCAGAGGGTACGTCGCGTCGCCGCGTTCCCGTCCGTGAATATATTTCCCGACGGATGCATCCACGATAACAAGAATCGCGACGTCCATGCATTATGAAAACATGCGCGCACCGCACCAGCCGAATGAAATATTCGCAAACTTGCTCGACCCGTTTCTATGGTCGGATACGTTTCCCGAATTTACCGTGGTTTCTTTTTCTTTTCCGCGGTGCTACGACGCGCTCCTCTCGACTCTCGACCCGCGAGATCCCTACGAAAACGGAACAACGATACGGAACTGACGACCGACGATCGTGTTCGATCGGTTCGTCGAGCGGTAATCTCGTGAGGTCGCGAGGCGAAATCGCAAGCGACGCACGCGAAGGATCACGATTTCATCGCGTGTCGTTCGCGCGAAAGGACGAGTTCGGCGGCGCGGTGAAGGAAAGGGTCGTGTGAAACGTTATTGTATTCTCGGTCGGTGTGCTGCTAAATGCGAAACGTTTCCGAGAGGAAATAAACATATTTACAAGAACGTTCGTAGCGTAGGATCGCATAGTAATCCTGACGAAAGCGCGGTTTCCTCGGGGCCAGAGCTGCGCTTTTCACGCTCGCAGCAACATCGTGCACAGCGGCGCGACGCTTGTAAACGCTTCCCGAACCCGAAACGAGTACGCGATGCGCTCAATGTTCAAGATGAACGTGCACTGGCTGACGCCGAGCGTCTACGCCGCGACGTCGGCCGCCTCGACGCTCCGCGTCGGCGCTCTGACGCCAGGCGCCTACCTTTTGCCTTCCCTTTCTTTCCCCATGGACCCTTTATTCAACCGCGATTATTCTACACTCTACACCTTCGACCACAGAACGTATCCATCCTTCAATTACTTCTCTTAAGGAGGTACATACATGCCTTTGCCTGCGTGACAGAAAGGTTACTTGCTTGAAAATTTATTTAAAACAAAAACGCTCCTCCATGAATTAGCCCTTTTTACGGGAACAAATAAACACATTGTTAACTAAATGAAAAAATTATGAAAGTTGTATACTACACCGTATGGCTGACACTGAAAGTACAAACACAACTGCACTGTTAGCACTCTGCACGATGGCTCTGTCAATCTACTATTTTCTCATGTCAAACCACATTTTTCATTTCTTCATTTTTCAGGATTTTATTCATTAATGAAGAGACAAACTTTCATGTAAAATGCCACATTTTTCATTTTAATGTTAAACCAGACTGAATCTTTATTAAGTGCGAGTTTCATTTTCTAAATATTGTAAAAGATATTATATTTTTAATATTTTATTATACTTTTATATTTTTGGGCATCCTTATAAGTTTTTTTCATTTTTAAATTGCCATAAATGCATAAACATCCGAAGTCTAGTTGTAACTTTGTGAATTTATTTATATTAAAAATTCAGCCTTGAACACATTGTAGCTAATACACCAAAATTTAATAAACTATCCAATTTTTTACCAAACCACTGTGGAAATACTAATGACGATGATGATTAGACAACGGATTTTATATGCATTTATGGCACTGCTAAGTATGCAAAAAACCTACGAGGCTTTTAACATTTGCCAAAATATACAAAATATCAAAAATTTTACTCAAGGTAGAATGTTTAGAACATTAAGCGTACTGTTTTTCAATTTCCAATTCGTTATTTGTGCTTACAAAAATTTTATTTTGCATAAAGATCCACTGTCTGATGATGATGATCAGACATTGTAATTATATATATTTGTAGTGAAAATAATTTGTTCCATCATATTGATTCACATAGAAAATTTAATTTCACAGTGTCAAAGTCAGTGTAATGAATTTAAAAGATCATACTCTTGTACTGCTTTTAAATATTTGAGGCCTTAAAAATATCCCCTTAAAATATTACAATAAAATTCAAATAAATAACAATGTTACAAAGGTTTTTGTGTGTATAACGCAACGTCCTAAACTTTTCATGCCAAAGTTCAAAAGCATTTATCTCTAAATAATATTTTTCAAACTAGGTGACAGCATAATTCCATTAATATTCATCCGTTTTACGTACAATTTTATACCGTAGTTAGATGATTAGTTTCTTTGCAACATTAAAAGAAATACTAAATATTTTACTTATTTTCGGATCTTTCGTCACAAATCAATACTTTTGTAAATCAACAAAAACTATTGCATACAAAACCCTATAAATCATCTGCGTGCAGATTGCCAGCAAATTGACAGCAAATCTATTTCCAAATCCATCAGAAAGGCGTCAGAAAGCGATCAGATCATGCCAGCAGGACCTAATCGGTTTCTGTCACCAATCTGCCAACTGTCCTGTACATGACAGATCTGGGATTTCAAGATCCTTTTTTTTTTTTTTCCTCTGAGCTCCCATTAGAATGTTGAATGAAGCTCCCAAACAATTACACGATTCAAATGTTATTTAAAGTGGCCAAATGAATAACGCTAACTATTAGATCCCTAATAAAAAAAATCGTCACTTACATTTATGCTACTGCTAGACTATGAATCGACTATTTGGACTAGAAATCGTGCGCTTCTACTTGCAAGATTATGACGGAGAATTCACTCGACTGATCAAAGTTTGTCCGCACTCCGCACGCGACATCTTTGTTTGGATATACATGGTAACCGACTGCAAAGTTTGTTACTCGAGATGAACATAAAATATTGCCGGTACCGCCTCGAGATATTTCTTGCCTGAGACGAACTAAATTACCGGCTTGTTTTGATGGATACGAAGCTCTGTGTAAAAAGAGAAAGTATACTGTCTAACGTCAGCCAATATCTCGAGGATGAACCAGCATCAGTTGCCAACGTTCTTACAGCCAGTTACAGCCACTAACTGTAACAAATGTATCCTGACATCTCTCTCCGCCGATGCCGCTCACCCTTTCTATCTTGCCCTCTGGAGAACAATTTTTCTCTCTTACGTGTTACAAACTGTAATTTGCTCCTAATGCCTATGAAACGTCGACCCCGAATAAACGTAAGTACGGTTTTACTTTTCGCAACGGCAACGTGGAAATTCGTATCTTTACGAAATCTAGCATACCGAACACTAGCGCATTCTATGGTTTCCTATGAAATACATGTAAACGTTTTCTTTCTCTTTCTATCTAGCCACGATATACGTTGGAAAAGGTTTACTGTTTACATACACAATCTGAAGGATTCAGAACGGTTCTCGAGCTATATGTACAGTGTAAAGCGTTACTCTTTAAAATAACATACGTGTGTACGCTTTAGTTTCATAAACGATGTCCTTCAATTGCGTTTACAAACTTAACTTACTCCGTTATTGCGTAACGAACACACATGCGACCATTTTAAGTTTGAAACGAAATATGCGTAGAAATGATACGTACCTTGCGTGATTGCATTGCGGGGAAAATAATCTGCACTTTGAAAAGAAGTCAGCACCTTTTTTTTAATTGCACAAGAATATCTTTTCGTAAAACGTACGATTGCAAGCTACGCGACATACGAATGTTCTGCGCGGGAAACTTACGGCAGTACTGCCAACTTCAATTTTTTTTTTATTCCTTTCCGAGTCTCGTCTTTTATGAGGATTCGCAATATTTCGACCAATCAACGATTACAACGTGATTTATAAATGCGTGCGCGGTAATGTAAACCAGAGCTTTCAACGGTATGTGACGGTATGTTTTAGGTTATCTGCCGTTTAATGTTTATATGGTTTATAGTAAACTCAACGCCGTGTAATAAGCAAGATACATGACATCGAAATGTTAAATTTGTTAGGATGTAAGGTATTTTAATTATCTCGCGAAAGATTTGTAATGATTCAAATAAATTAATACAGTGAAAATGGAAGTACCCGCGATAGAAACTTTACCGTAAGTGACTACTATATATTTCATTTTATTATTTAACAATAAATCCGAATAATCTTTCTTCTACGTTAATCTTTATTATTAAAAATTGTTAAACTGTTTGCCACAGTTACTGTAAAGAATTATGGTTTCTAATATCGGATACGGTATGTCGGTGTGAAAAACAACTTGTCGAGGATGAAATTAAAAAGGAAACGAAACTTCTCAAAGAAGGTCTTTTGTTTTTCAAACCGTATACGGAAGCGTCTCTCCAAAATATTCCCAAAAATGATCCTTCCCCACGAATGCACGAGTTAATTAGTAAACTGGCTCCGCTTTTGGTAAGTCGTATAGTTTATAGATTTACCATTTTGTAATGTATAATTAACGTTGATCTATTGTTGTTTCTTCAGAATTTGGATGCAACAATCACGTGGGATTTAGTCTGCAACTTTATAAAGTATGAATATCGTAATTGCACAGAAACCTTTGCGTCTCAACTTATAGATTTCACTTCGATGAAAGCATTGATCGACGACATTTGGAATTTTTACTACTCCGAAAGAATGACTCTGATAAAGTGCCTTAAACTTATGGTCGAATATAAAGACAAAGAACATCGGTATCAAAAGGAATTTGCAAACTTTTTCAACGATGTATTATTTGGAACATTATTAGAATCTGTACGTAAACAAATAGAAATGTTGAAGACGGTAAATCCACCTGTACGATCTCAATTGTGTACAGAGGAATACTTGCACAGGCTATACAATAGCAGTCTGATTGAAATGCGAGAGCTGCTTCATATACTAACAGTTATTATTCACAATATACATATTGCTGACACTGAATTTATGAAATTGTATGAAAGCGTCGGGGTAAGTTCTGCCTCAAAGGAATAAATTTAATTACAATAATTTGTTGCTGTCTGATAACATAAAATAATATTACAGGGAGAACCAAGGCGATTGGCAAGTACAAAAAGTCACGAGGATAAAAAAGCAATTGCAAGAAAAATCAAAGATATACAACTTAGTCAAGCGGCTTTATTTTTAGTGGCGTTAGACGTCAGAAAACAGTAAGTTTTTCATAGTTATCTAATTTAGAACCTTCTGACATTAAAATCGTATGGTTTTTACAGCGTTGACATGACAGACTGGATAAAAAACGTAAGAAACACCATGCAAGAAACATTTGAACATAAGTGCATTCGCGATAATCTCCCTCAAGATAGTCCATTATTTTTATTATGGATGTTAGCTAACTATGCCATAGATCCTGAAAACATAAACACGTTAAATCGATTCAGACCATTTGGTATCAAAGCTATACAGCTCAACGTTTTCCATTATTTGCAAGACTTGGTAGACAGCGAAATGGTTTGCGAGAAAACTCATTATGCTGAAATTGTACACAGTAGCGTATACAATCTTCTTACCTTGGTATGCGCTTTCGTTGACGAAGATAAACTGAGCGCATTGAATGGTATTTTCGATGCTGTTGCTGCCACGATTCAATTTCCTGAAACAGCAGCGCGATTTTGGGACGAACGCGACGACGGCTTGTGGTTAATTTACAAATTTGCATCCGAACAATTTCCATACGAATTTGATCCATTAACGAACATTGCTATTGGATTAGCGAATGCGTCTAAATCGAGTGCAGAAAAAATTGCAACAGAACTGGATAATCTGCAATCCTTGACACTGGAGATGCCACGACAACGGAACCCTAACAAACCGCTCAAACCTTACGAACAAGAATGCGTGATACATAAAAACTCGTACACAATATCTGAAGATTGTCCGCGTGAAAATGTACGAATATTGTCCAACGAACGCGAAGTGGTAATATTCCGACAGAAGGCAAGCTACTGGGACGCTTTGCATCACAAAATGGAACAAATTTTTTCTCAAGCGGGCGGTGGGATTATGAACATCAACGAGATGACTAAAAATCTACCGGAGAACGTTTCGCAAGGCTTGAAACTACTGAAGACGTTAATTAAATATATTGGAATACCCCAAAGTATGGTTATTCCAACCGAATTGAGTTTTGAAATTATCAACAGATTTTCTTATCCAGTATTACCCGAGGAGAAAATGTATATATACAAAATAGTCGCCGCGTGCATTAGTATTTCGTCCGAACTAGTGCCTGAGTATCCTGAAGAAATACTTTCACGAATGCGCGCAGGCGTTTATCCAAGGTTCAACAACCGATATCAAAAGTCATTAGACTTCGCGGAAGCGGTTTCCTTCGATGGTGGTATAATCGCGTCCTGGCTATCGGCTATAGAAACGATCTCTCACTCTTATCCAATTTTGAATGCATATTTAGATATATTATCCCAATATTTGATCAGGAAGTACAACGAAGAAGCTTTGTACACAGTAGAAATACCTGGAATGGTATTTCTGTTGCAGGGTGTATTACCGAAATTGGATTCCTGGTATTTCGATTCGGACGCGGAAAGGACCGATCTATGGTTGAAGAGTATGTTTTGTCTTCACAGAGCGCTCGAATCTAGCCTAGCGAAAGAAGATATACGCAATGAATTGCAGCTCGTTGTCGCGTACAGTTTGCTATACTTGGAACCTAGACACGCTTTGCTCAAATTAATTCGCACCGGTGAACGTACTTTACATAACAAAATGATGGCGGAAACGGACTGGATTCGTGGGAAAGGATTCAAGGCGATTAAGAGCGTTCAATTAGCCTTATCTGTAGTGAATAGACTATTGATATTCAGAAAATCATTAGGTTTAGGAGATAGATCACCCCTGGAAGCTGCGCTGTACTCTTCGCCACGCGTACCAAATAGTCTCTTAATAGTACCTACTATCGTTAATTATCTCTACGTTTGGTTTAGCCCACCTTTACAAGCAATGGCGGTCAGATTACTAAAGAAGTTTGCCGAAGGATCGTCCATGTCTTTACTCGTTTGCATGGGTATGGATGGAACTGCTATACGAGAGACCTTTGCGTCGCGAAGAGGATTGATGTCGCCGACTTGCGTCGCAGATGTTAAAGTAGCGATTCTCGAACTGGTTGCGGTTTGCCTAGAAAAGCAACCCGGTCTGACGGAAGCACTTTTCAACATCGTACATCCTGCAGAATGTAAACGAATATTCCCTCGATCGGTGGAAGAATTTTTCACGGAAGGATGCAGACAGTTTCTAGTAAAATACTTGAATCGAATTTACAAGAAGGAAGACATCGTGTGCGACAAATTATACAATAGCACCATGGCGTTGCTTCGAGCGATGTGGTATCATAGAAACGAGATTCTTGTGAATTTTTTCCGGAAACGAGAGAAATTTTGGACCCATCTGTTCGCTCCGCTCTTCAGAGAATTAGTGCCCGGTGCGAAAGGTTATTCTCACTTACTGGACATAATCACTTTGGAATTATTTAAGAGCTCCGTTTTGGAAGATGATTTTTCTAAAAACCTGAGAAAACTTTTGGACAAATCAAAGGATTACTGGAAGAAGTTGGCGTTGTATATACTTAACGACGCGCATACGAATAACGAAGAGCTGAGTACCCACGAAAAGCCAGATATCACTGTCGTTGATTCACTGTACGAAATTAACTTAGAGTCGTGGTACAATTTCATCGTTACCCTAACGGACGAAAGAATCGCAACGAATTATCCTGTGAACGTGCTACAAGCGCAACTAATAACGCAGCGATCCTTGGAATCGTTGCTGGAACGAGTAAAACAATCCCACGACATCTCCAGCCGTAAAGTTACGATGTTATTAGCTTCTCTGTCCCTTCGATGCATCACCTCGTGGAAACAAATGTGCGTCGACGATTCGAGGATCTTTAAGACCGGATTAACGCAACTGATGCAAGAGATCGCGCAAGCTTATCGTAGCTACGGGAAATCCTTGCGCCAGACTCTGATCTCCTTGCTCCTTGGGTGCACGCAGTGCGTGAAGAGCACGCTGCGCGAGGACGCGGTGAATCTCGAATACCTTTTGGCGCATTCGTGCACGATCGCAACGAGCGAATTGGAGGAGTTGAAAGAAGCCGCCGTTCAATTGGAGAAGCGCAAACAGCAGCAGCCGATCGAACGAGTGGTGGACGAGAAGGGCACTATCAGCAGCGTGACCGCGCAAAAATCCGTCGACGAAAAAAACGCGGAGACTCTTCGCGGGATCCGGGAGAGTTTGCCAGCCACTTTAGCCGTATCGATGGTTACGCAGCTGCTGCGTTCCTTCGTGGAGCGAAGTTCGCTCTCAAAGTATCAACGGAAGTTCAGCTGCGTGCAACTTCGACAAATGATTCCCGAATTGATGACGTGCATCGGTATCACTTTACAGAAATATCCGTATCTACGTTTCAGTATCGCCGCCCTTAACTTGCTCAACCTAATAATACGCTCTCCGTACACTCTACATCCGATCAGCGAAAACGACATCGCGAAGCTGTGGCTGAGCTTAATTCCACCGGCTGACATCGGGAACAGTATGCTGGACTCGTTGTACGACGATTGCTCGAACGGGAAATGGCGATGCCAGGATTGGTGGCCACTGTATACTCTCGGTCTCGAGTTCCTGATAGGACTCGTCACCAGGGAAACACCCACGCTCCACATAAAGTCTATCATAATGTTCTTGAACTCTCACGAATATCAACTAATGGTCGCATCGACTTTACTAAGGCATACAGCTGATCTTGGTGCCGCCGACTTGGTACAGTCTCTCGTTGCTCTCATCCACATTATGGCGACGCAGCCGTACGTTTGGAATGCGATACAGTCGAACGTTTGCGAAACTTTGATCAAATGTTTGTATCTCGCGTACGACAATACCGTGAATCTATTGCTGCGACCGCGAATTCTCAAGTTTATCATAGACGGCATCAGCGTGGAGAGCGCCGAAGAACTGGAATCCTGCGACAAGAGATCCCCGAGCGGTGAACTGAAGCTGTTGGTGAACAAGCTGATCGTAATAAACACTACCTGCGCCCTGAGCTTCGTTCGCTTCTCGCCTAGATTGAACACTCTCGTGGACACCATATACACGCAAGATTTCTGGTACACGCCGATGGCGGAGATGAACTTTGGACCGCCTCAAATGAGCATGAGTTCCGGCCCACAATTGACGTATGGCACCATCATCAGCTCGACTCAGTTATTCACGCAAGCGCTTCACGCGCGGCACCAGCCGGTAAGCTCTTCGTCTGTTTCGTTTGCGGGGCAACCGGACAAAGCGGATTCCGCGAAGAAGGAATGGGAACACGCGGTGCCAGATGATCGACGAATGCACTCGAGCAAAGATCTGAGAAGAATCATTCACGCCGCTTCCGGTTCGGCTTCTAGGTCGTCCTCCAACGTGGGAGGAGAATTTTTGGTGTACGTCAGTGGACTCGACGTCACCGTTCCGCTACTAAGCAGTCCGAGACTCGTCAGGCGACCTTACGATCCTCTCATCTGCGAGAACACCATACTTTCGAGGGCGACGGCTTTGACGAGCGGAAGACACGTGGCGAAAGGAGGCAGCGGAACGCTGGCTGGGAACGGCAGTCCTGTTGTAACCAAATATCAGAAGTTCACCGATCCGTGGTTCGAATCTATGGACGAGAATAATACGCGCCTGGCGCTTGAGATTAATCTCGTATTGATACTGTGCCAAGCCTTAGAAGGAGTTAGAAGCCCAAGGATCGCGCTTCGAGATCGTCAGCTAATAGCCCGCGAAACGGTCACGGAATTGGGAGTGTTCTTCGACTTTCTCGAACATCGAGGTACACCCGACAACTGGCCGGTCGAGGGATCGTTGATCAACGCCGATTCCAAAAGCGTCAGGACGATCGAGCAAACGGTGGACCCGACTCAAACTGTTTTACCCGCGAGACTCAAGGAAAATAGAAGGGGGAATCTTGAGGAGAATGTCTTTACTACAGGAAGGTTTACGACCAATGTTAGTAGCGTGCAGTTTTTACCTTTAATGGGAAAATTATTAAAAGCTGTTGTAGAATCGCTGGATTTAACTCAGTATCGATAACGATGAATTTATTTTGAAATAGGAAACGTATGCGTGTTTTAATTTGAAGGAAAACATTTAAAAAAAAGGCGGTAATGTACAAAAGAAATAAAGAATTATAATTATTTGGTGTACGTTGGAATTCATAATAAAGTTACGATTTTTATTATAATCTTCCGTTTTTGATAAAGCAACGAATCGAGGATACGCGATTACGAGATTTTAAACATACTTTGAATTTGAAAAATAAATTTATCGATGATCTGATTGATCGTTATCGTTCATTTGTAATGTTACTCGATGCTTCGCGTGTCCTCGACGAGTATTTACTTATAAAGAAACAAGCAAGATTTCAGCAAATTTAATTTGACTACTCCGAACGGTCACCGAAATCTTATTTCTTCAGGTCTATGAACTGCATAGTGAAATTACGCTTTTGTACAGATAGTATCAGCAGACACGTGCTAGGACAATATTACGATTATCTTTTATAAAGTTGCGCCCGGCGCTACAGTTCTGTGATCGTAATTTATCATTTGCTCGCTTCGATAACACTTAAATATTTATTATAGATCTGAAAACGCGAATTGCTTCGAATAATTTAAACTCATATTTCTCCATAAACTTCGTCTACGGTAACGATAGAATAGTTATTGGAAAGTGGAAAGCAGAAAATGGAAAAAGCTATACTGATTCGCGTTCACGTGCCACTTACCATTCTACTGCTTCTTTTTTTATCACTTCTTTTCAATTAACGCACTTTAATACCTATCCTTCTCATCCGGCGAAAGGACGCTCCTCTCGCCGTTACCCGCTCGATAGTCATATTTACGTTACGGTATAAAAATATAATTCGTGATATTAACGAATATTATATATTACGACGATAGTGATGGTGTGAGTGTCGAATTAATCGTATCGCGTAAAGAAATTTCACGTTTTTCAGGGTGAAAATTCGCAGGTCGCATTCGACGCTAAGGAGGCAAGTGAGGTAAAATGTTCTCTGGCGAAGGTGTGTCATGCGAATCATTGTTTCTTGGTGTCACTCGCGAATGGTAGAAGTTGTTGGAGGCGACAGAGGTGACGATAGAGCTAGTTGTAACTGTACTTGTAATTCCAACGGCCGCGGCCGTAACCATCGGTGCGGGGCTGGGGGTCGTCGCGTTGATGGTGATCGTCGTGACGATAGAAGAAGTAGAGTGAGTCCTGGATGTCAAGGTTGGCCAGGTGTGCGGGTTGACACAGCTGGAGTCGGACGGCGTGCAATCCGAGTTTCGAGTCAACGGAGTACAATACGCAGGCGTTGACAATGTCGTTGGCACCGAACCTGAAGGCGACACGGTGGCGGTCGACGTCAGTGGCGGTGGAGGCGGAGGCGGTGGTGGCGGTGGCGCCGGCGTCGGTCCGTTCAAATCTGCCAAGGGGTCAACTGCAGGACCGTCCCATTGTTCCGTGGATTTCGTTTCGTCGTTATTCGCAGTATTCGTAGTGGGTCTTTGTCGCTTGGCGTCACCGTACAATAAACAATGAACATTCGGTGAGCTGCTACGATCGCGAACGCCCTCTTGCTCCTCCAGGAATCGGTCCATATAGTCCCTGCTTACGATTCAATGATCTTGTCATACTTCAAGTTTTCAATCATAATACAGAAAGTCTATTTTATGTCACAAAATATTTTACGTCATATCTATAATTGTAACTAAAAGAAAAAAAAAAAAAGAAACTTCTCTTCTGAAAATATTATTCTGTTTAGAGAACATATAGAGAAAATACTCACGTGATACCAGGGTGTAAAGCATATTTCTTCTTTTCTAAGCGAGCTTTGTACGTAAATATATCGTGACGTTCCGTTTTCTTCCACAGATAATAAAATTGCACTAGTTCCCCAACAGATCGTGTTCTGACCTTGAAAGAAAAATAATATAAGTATCATAAACTATTATTAGTAATTTCTTTTTAATGAGGAACTTCTTTTTTCTTGTACTTTGTATATGTTTTTGATATACTTTTATAAATACAGTTGGATCAACCGCAATTCCACCTGTATTTTCGAGTGAATTCAACTGAAAAAATTATGTAATTTGATAAAAGTATATCAAAAACATGTACAGAGTTTCGGGTTGATTAAGTTTACAGTTTTTTTTTTCCATTTAAAAAATACCAAAAAATCAATTTTCGACTAAGGAAAAAAAAACTTCCCCTTAGTAACTCAAATTATCGCACCATAATTACCTTGTTTTTTTGTATAAGATGAAAATCTTTCCCGTAACTTCGCAATCCAGATTCAAAATTGTGACATTCTTCTTCCGACCAAAGGCTAACCGCATCCGTCGGTAGTACAACGTTCATTCTTCGTCTTCTCAACGCTTCTTCGAGATTGTAGCCACATTGTAACAATAGATATAAAGCTTGCTCGTCGTCTCTGATATGAGATCCTGTCGGAAGAGAACCGCCTTTCACAGCGGGTAGTTGTGCTCGTTCCAAAAACTCCTCCGTCTCTTCTTCGGGTATATGACTGGGATCCCATAGCATTTTGTCCTCGTTTTCATAAGGTAAAGCGTCGTCGTAGCGACAAAGACCTTCTGGTATAGCTGCTTGGTAATCGCTACCGACCATGATTGTCTTCTTCCATTCTTCTTCGTCCGGGCTGTAATCGCAGTCATCTTCTTCCTCTTCGCTCTGCGGACGTGAAACGCTTCTCAGCAGCCTCGATGTGCCGCTACCAATGCTGCCAGTAACTATTCCATCCTCTCCTCCGTCTACCGTGCTACCTCCGGCGCTGCTCTCTACTCCGGTGACAGTATTATCGTCCGTTGTACAACTAACCAATCCAGTGATACTACTGCACTTGGTGGTGCCGGTATTTCCCATCGTCATGGTTGTCCTTGCATTTTCGTTAGTACCGCACCCGTCGATCATAGAGCATTCTTCGGCTTCGCCTTCTTCGTCGTCGTCGTCGTCCTCGTGAATTCTGTGCCGTCTAGTATTCTCTCCAGTAGCTACGCCACTGGCGTTACTTCCTTTCATTCCCGATCCTGATACCAACGACTTCGAATCTTTCCCTTTTACCAACATCTCCGTGTAAAATTGCTTCAAATCCGGCTCGTTACTGGGCGCATCCGTTTCGTCGTCATCGTCATCGTCATCCGCATCATTGTCACCCTTATCCGAATACTGCCCTTCAACCTCTGGATCACCGCTTCCAGATGGAATTAACATTCGATCAGAACTATTCGAATTCTCTGTCGATGGATCCCCGTATCCATACATCGCAAGCAGATCTTTTAGTGGCATATCACCTTCCTGAAAGAAGACAAGAACACAAATGATCATCAAGCCGGTTAGAACGAATAGACTAAACATACGAATCTCACTACGAGAACGCACTTTGAGTCCAAAGTGTTGCAGAAACTTATCATAATTGTAATTATTTATGGGCTTGATTTTTTCATTTCACAGGCTTGATCCTAGAATAGTTGGGATCAGAATCTTGTTACAAAGTGAACATCGTACATATTAAATACTTAGCTCATACACCGCAGAATTGTACCTTTTGTAAGTTGGACAACTCGTTGTGAGAATCTTCACTACCTTCTAAAGCTTCTTCTTCGTCTAACGTCCGTTCATCATCAAAATCATTTACCATCATTTCCGTAGCTGGACCCATATCATAATCTCGATCTGCCCTATAAAATATTACAAACTGACGAATATATTTATATTTTTAAGCAGTGTCGTTGAACATACAACAACTATCAATATCTATGTATGCATACTAACATGTTTATGCGTCTCCCAATAATTGGAATAGAAACATATCACGTAGATACTGGTATTACGTATCTAGTATATGCATCCAGCAACGCGTGCCATCACAATGTTGAAGGAGGTTGTTTTAGGATTACCTGCATTGCAGATTCTGTTTGATTTAAATTTCGTTAAGTAAGTACATCTTTCACGAAAACATAGAAGGTATAGTATGCAATTTATGACGCATATCTAACCTTAAATATTCAAGACATTAGTGGAGAACTTGCAGTCACGATAACAACTCGTGCCTCAAAGAACAATGCGATACAAATAATATGTGTCTCAAAGTCTTTAATTACAAACACTTCATATTGTACCGAATTTCACTGCACTTCACCACGAATCTGAATTCAATGTCATACATTTTCACAGAGGACGATCAATTCTTCAACACCACAGTTTTCTGATATATCCAACATCTTTTTAAGGCACAATTTTAACCGATGAAAGTACCATTGCAATCGTGTTAATTGAAAGAGCACAAAGTTGTTATAAACTCCAAAGAAATAAGCCGAAACACACACGATCCATTATTTATATTCGTCAAATGTATCATTACGTACGCTACTGTGGCATTCTAAGAAGCGGGAAATTCATGGTGCTTATTGTAACTTGATTGTAACGACCAATCCCAAACGTTAAAAATTCTATAGGAAGCATTTCATTATTGGCCAAAGAACATGTTTTCCTAAATAAATCATTTTCTTACAATCATTGTAAAGCTGCCTTAAAATATTTTAGGTTTTGAATAATTTTTGACATTCAAAGTATGTAGAATAATAATAACAAAAAAAAGTACTTATACATTTTAATTATACATGTAATAAGTGTTTGTACTATTTTTAAACATGCACACAAATATATTTTATAATTATATAAACATATATAAGATGTGAAGTGGTGTTAATAACGCGTTATACTGTAGTTACATATACTTTCATGCATGTAGATTGTTCTTCAATTAACTACAGTAAAAGTATATATTGTATAAAATATATCCCTTTGTATAATATAGTATCGCGTAAAAAAGTACATAATTCACTGTATAGTACAGTAGTAAAACTGAGTAAAACTGCTTTCACTACTTTTAAACTTCCAATATGCTGTCCTTTCAAATAAGACACAATTACTTCAGAAAGAAATTGGTAAGTAAATTCACATCTATTTACAAATAACACCGAGTTTTAATCGTAAGTTTACGTTTTAGATTAATCATGGAAAAGTGCAATTAATAATAAAAGTACCAAGGTAAACAATGTTCTATGTCTAACATAAGTAACAAAATATTTTGTTCCTATTGAATATTTTGATTGATTGTAGAAGTACAGCAGCCAAACAAAATGAGGAATATCAATATATCAAGAGGAGTAAAACTCCTACGATGCACTTCCAACGGTCTCTGCCTCGTTTGCCTATCCCTAAACTAAACGATACGTGCGCAAGATACATAAATGCCCAAAAACCAATATTATCTAAAGAACAATTTGAAAAAACTACATCTTATGTCAATGAATTTATGGCTAAAGATGGTGTTAACTTACATCAACAACTTCTTGAAAAAGATGCTAAAAATCTTCATACTAGCTATATCAGTGATCTTTGGTTTGACATGTATTTAAAAGACCGTAAGCCTTTACCCATCAATTACAATCCTTTCATAGTTTTTGTACCAGAACATAATTCGTTATACAATGTGCAATTAGTAAAAGCTACAAATCTTATGATATCGTCCTTAAGGTTTATGAAATCGCTAAAGGAGAATGTCTTACCACCCGAAGTGTATCATCTAAATCCTAAAAAATCTGATACCGATGTGTTTCGTACATTTACAAGATTGTTGCCATCTCGATTCAGCTGGTACGGAGCTTATTTGTTTAAGGTAACGTGAGATTGTTTTCTTTAAGATGAAAATAATTTCTTGACATCATAAAAACTAAAATTACTATTTTTAGGCTTTTCCATTAGATATGTCGCAATATCACAACCTATTTAATTCAACAAGAATACCAAAAGTAAACAAAGATGAAATTTATCAAGATAAGTCTGCACGGCATGTAGTTGTAATGAGAAAAGGACGCTTCTACTCCTTTGACGTGTTGGATGAAAATAACTATATTCTTGAGCCAAAGACTATAGCAATTTGTTTGAAGTCTATTTTGGATGATAATAGACCAGCTAATGAAAATCCAATTGGAATACTAACTACGTCGGAGCGTAATTTATGGGCTAATACGAGAACGCATTTATCACAAATTGGTAATCAAGAATTTTTACAAAAAATAGATTCTGCTATATTATTAATGGTATTGGACGACGAGAACATTGGTATAGACTATAACAAATTGATTGCGACGTATCTCCATGCGGACGGAACTAATAGGTGGTTTGACAAATCATTTTCTTTGATTGTCACGCAAGATGGATATGCCGGATTAAACTTTGAACACTCGTGGGGCGATGGAGTAGCTGTTCTAAGGTTTTTCAATGTAAGTAGCAGTAAAGTTTAGAAACAACAAACTAAACAACTATTTAACAATATTTACTTCATCAGGACATAAAGGATGACGTATCAAAACAGCCAAGGTTACATCCAAATGATATTTATTATATGAAGGGAGAAGGAGATGTTAAGGAACTTGAATTTGTTGTAGATGATAAAGTAAAGGATATTATTAATACAGAAAGAAAGAAGTATGAGGAATGGACAAAACGATTGAGTATTGATCACATAATATTTGATGAATTTGGTAAAAATCAATGCAAAAAATTTGGAGTGAGTCCTGACGCGATTATGCAATTGGCTTTTCAGTTAGCCCTATATTATCAGAAAGGTTGTGCAGTTCCGACATATGAATCTTGTAGTACAGCTGCATTTAAACATGGACGAACAGAAACCATTAGGTCTTGCACAATGGAAACAAAAACAACTTGCGAAGTTTTGACTCAAACTAATAGTAAATTATCAACGTCCGAATTGAAACAATTAATAATTAACTGTAGTAACGTCCACAACGAGCTCACTAAAAATGCTGCTATGGGTAATCATGAAATAATTATTGAACTATGTTCCCTCTTTGCAAAAAAAAACCTTAAGGAGCTAACGTGAAGAATCTTTTAATTATCTTATTTACAGGACAAGGATTCGATAGACATTTGTTTACATTAAAGAAAATGTCGGAGTTTTCGAATTCTCCTAAACCAGGCATTTTCGAAGATTCAGCATACGAGTATATAAACAATAATATTTTGTCTACGTCCACACTTTCAAGTCCAGCTGTATTTGCTGGTGGATTTGGACCAGTAGTACCAAATGGATATGGGATTGGGTAAGATATGCATTACCCTTGTTGTCTTTATACAAGCAATCACATTTATAACATATTCATTCAACATTCAGGTACATGATTCAAGATAATAGACTGGGAGCTATTGTAACAAGTTATAACGATCATTGCAATTCTAACGAATACGTAATGTGTTTGGGACAGGCATTCAAATGTCTTCATGATACATTAGCTAACAAATTATAATAATACTATTTTGTATTTGTAACTGGTATTCGCTTATACTGAATCCTGGTGAGTATATAATGTTATATTTACAAGAATTTTTATAGTTATCGATTATGTATATGATCA
The DNA here is from genome assembly GCA_030770465.2 of Perdita meconis. NCBI lineage: Eukaryota > Metazoa > Arthropoda > Insecta > Hymenoptera > Andrenidae > Perdita > Perdita meconis. The sequence continues at coordinate 2,569,397 of JASKOS020000021.1, forward strand.
TCAATTTTTTATACAACGTTAAACCAAGATTTTATACTATTATTAAATGAATAAAGAACTATTTTCATGTTATATGTTGTTAAATGAATTCTCTAGATAAATAAGATTACATGTATTATATTTTACATATGCGTAATACATACAGGTAAATATGATGTAATACTTCTTTTCACTTAGTACATTTTTATGTTGAGAAACATATATACATTAGTTGCGTTCGAACGAGAGCGCTATAACGCACTCAAAAATACCATAAACAGAAACGGTATTACAGTAATAACTCTTATGCTACTAGAAAGTTATTTATACATATGGTTTATACAGAGATCACGATATTCAAAACTCATGAGTTTCAACAGTTATTTAAATTAAATTCTATGCATATATCAAAATTATGTTTGTTCGTTAGGGACAATGTACTGACCTTGTATGACGAAATATATTTTACATTGTTTTCAACAAAAAATTATTCTACATTTTCTTTTTCTATATATATTTCTTCTTGTTTTAACAATCACTGAACATGGAATGAAATATTGTGATTTCAAAGATACCTTTACAATTATTTATAGTACTATTTGATAAATTTATACTTTGTTTCCCATTTTCACTTTAGATGTCTAAAAAACAAAACAATTTGTTAACATTTAGAAAGAAAACATCGTACGTACCTATTATGTATTGTAAACCAACTTACCATATAAATGCCAACAATTAGACCAAAAAGCCCAATAGCAGAACCAAAGATTTCAACTATGAGAATCTTGACGAACAGAGCAGAATTGGCTGCATCAGAAAGAGCCGCTCCAGAACCTACAATACCAACGGAAATACCACAAAACAAATTGACAAGACCAACGGCTAAACCAGCACCGAACATTAAATATCCAGCTAGCCAATTCTGATTGCGAACATCTTCTTTTATAGCAGCCTCGCTATAAGAAAATTCGTCCAGCATTCCAGACAAAACAATGGCAGTGATCAAGCCATAAATGGCTACAGCTTCGCAAAATATTACAGAAATTAAATTTTTTGTCTTAATCCTCGGAGCTTTCACACCACCGCCGACAATCGACACTCCCGTTGTATGAATTCCTCTGAAATCAATTGTTTCTTTCACCTTTTTATTTTTCAAACAAATATAATAATCGTAACGGTCTGTGATACTTACAGTGCGGCACCAACCACGGATAAAGCTACTGCAAGTCCAATACCCAAGGTTGCCCACATATATGGGGATGTGCCATCTAAAAACCTTCAATCGCTCCTTTTCAGTAATATACTTATACATTAGGTAATGAATGAATATTTTTCTACTCACCATGCTACGCTAACGCGTTCTCCTTTCCCGGTAAATAGATGATACAAAACTGTAAAATGATTATGAAATAAATGAATTGTAAAATGAATAAGAGGAATATAAATACAATAACAGATGTCTTAACGCGAATCGATATTATATTAACTGCTTTAAATTAACAGTAATAAGCTGCGTTTTCGTTCAGGAGAGAAAGTAAATATTAATATACATAAGTATAAAATAATACCTAGCACTAGAATTGTAGCAGAAGCAGTAGTCGCGAAAGTAGTGCCCAAAACGTATCTCATTGTGCCGATATAAATTTTGTCGTTACGTATATTATACACGACAAACGTAGAAACGCAGGTGAATTAATGTTTCTATGAATCTAAAGCATAAGTGAACTGTAGAAACTTGTGATACTTTAAAGGAAGAATATTTCACGTAAGAATTGAAAGAAGAGCACTCACACCCGTACTTGTCATGTGACGTCTAATACCATAGACTAGGTAAAGAAGTAGATTTATCACCTAGTATATTTTTATTTGTGACCTTGAGAGTCACTATTTTTATTTAGAGAGATGCTCTCTCTATATTTTTATTATTCGGTATATATTTCATATAAATAAAATAAAAACTGTTTATTTATATTTTTATTTGCAATCGAACAGTCTACAACTATACAGGGTGTAACAAAAATGTTGCAGTTCCTTGAAACGGGTAATTCCTGAGGTGATTTTAAACAACTTTTTCCTTAGCGAAAATGTTAGGTGGGGCTTTGTTAACGGGTTATTAACGAAAAACGCCGACCAATAGAAGCACGAATACAGTGGATGAATTTCAGCGCGGCTCTAGCTGTAAGTAGTATTGGCCCGCCATCGTCAGCGCCATCATTAATCCCCTGTACCCGCTCTCTGATTGGGCGGTGCTTTTCGTTAATAACTCGTTAATAAAACCTCACCTAATATTTTCGTTAATTGTTTAAAATCACCTCAGGAATCACCCCTTTCAAGGAACTGCATCATTTTTGTTACACCCTGTATATATATATATTACATTTCAGTTCGAGATACATTGAATATTATAAAAATTTGTTTATTTCTTATTAATAATTTATACGTATAAAAATTGAATATTCACAAATCTTATACATACAAATTTTAGCAACATTCTGAAAGCAGAATGTGTTCTATCTGGTTACTTGCTGGTAACACTTGGATGTGTTTCTGTCAGCAAAATTTGAGCAGCATATGTGATCATATAGATATGTATAGTATGCATACACATACATAGTAATCATTAGTAATTCGGTAATAATCGTTTACATCGTTTACGCTCCGTCCTTGTCCTTACTTTCCTACGTCCATGATTCAACGGTTTCGCAACGGTTGCGGAGCAAAACATTTATAAAATTAATATAAACAAATCATGTATTCTCTCGAAGATGGTAAGTTTTACTCAAAACTTTTCAAGAAGCTTGTAACATAACCTCTACATGTCATATAAACTCTAATCTTTCAGCGTATAAATTCTATTACCATGAAAAAGATAATTTTTTTTAATTATCTCCTAAACAACAATAATTTTCTCGTATCCCTTTTGCTATTTACAATTTACTTAATAGAAAAAAACCTATTAAAACAGTGTTAACCTAAAACTAATTCAAAATTAAAAAATTATTTGATCTAAGATTATCTTGTCTCATAATTTCATTTAGTATAATTTATTATTCTTGTACTTTTAATATTTAGAAATAAACCAAACCAAATCTATTATTTATATTCGCAACTAATTTAAATCCTTTTAGATCAATATGACGACGAAGATGCAGAGGAAATTTCGTCAAAACTGTGGCAAGAAGCTTGCTGGATCGTCATTAACGCTTACTTTGATGAAAAAGGTCTTGTACGACAACAACTGGACAGTTTCGATGAATTTATCGAAATGTCTGTCCAAAGAATCGTCGAGGATTCTCCGCAAATCGATTTACAGGCAGAGGCGCAGCACACATCAGGCGAAATCGAAAACCCAGTTAGACACTTGTTAAAGTTCGAACAGATCTACTTATCAAAGCCAACGCATTGGGAAAAAGACGGAGCTCCGTCTCCCATGATGCCAAACGAAGCCAGACTTCGAAACTTAACGTACTCTGCTCCGTTATATGTAGATATAACCAAAACAATCGTAAAGGATGGCGAAGATCCCATCGAAACGCAGCATCAGAAAACATTCATAGGCAAAATCCCAATCATGTTGCGATCCAAATACTGTTTACTTGCCGGTTTGTCCGATCGTGACTTAACAGAATTAAACGAATGTCCTTTGGATCCAGGTGGTTATTTTATAATTAACGGATCGGAGAAAGTGCTCATCGCACAGGAGAAAATGGCAACGAATACAGTTTACGTCTTCAGCATGAAGGACGGCAAATACGCTTACAAATCAGAAATTCGCTCCTGCTTGGAGCACAGTTCGCGTCCCACTTCTACTTTATGGATTAACATGATGGCGAAGAGCGGAGCGAGCATAAAAAAATCTGCAATTGGCCAGCGCATCATCGCGATCATCCCGTATATCAAACAGGAAATCCCAATCATGATTGTTTTCCGTGCTTTAGGTTTCGTAGCGGATCGCGATATTCTGGAACACATTATATACGACTTCGATGACCCGGAAATGATGGAAATGGTGAAACCTTCTTTAGACGAGGCCTTCGTTATACAGGAACAAAACGTAGCCCTGAATTTCATTGGAACCAGAGGTGCAAGGCCTGGAGTAACGAAAGAAAAACGTATAAAATACGCGAGAGAAATTTTACAGAAGGAGATGCTTCCACACGTAGGAATCAGCGACTTCTGCGAAACGAAGAAAGCTTATTTCCTGGGCTATATGGTGCACCGATTGTTGTCCGCGTCTCTTGGCAGAAGAGAACTGGATGATCGAGATCACTATGGTAACAAGAGACTAGATTTAGCTGGTCCGTTGTTAGCATTTTTATTCAGAGGATTGTTTAAAAATCTGATGAAAGAGGTTCGATTGTACGCGCAGAAGTTCATAGATCGAGGAAAAGATTTCAACTTGGAGCTTGCGATAAAGACGAAGATTATCACTGATGGTTTGAGGTATTCCCTTGCTACGGGAAACTGGGGAGACCAGAAGAAGGCTCACCAAGCCAGAGCCGGTGTATCGCAAGTGTTAAACAGGTTAACGTTTGCCTCTACGCTTTCCCATTTGAGAAGAGTGAATTCCCCCATCGGAAGAGATGGCAAGCTAGCCAAACCTCGTCAGCTGCACAACACGCTGTGGGGAATGCTGTGCCCTGCGGAAACCCCGGAAGGAGCTGCCGTAGGTTTAGTAAAAAACCTGGCGTTGATGGCTTACATCAGCGTCGGATCTCAGCCTTCCCCTATCCTGGAATTCTTGGAGGAGTGGTCCATGGAAAACCTGGAGGAAATCGCGCCGAGTGCGATCGCCGACGCGACGAAGATCTTCGTCAACGGCTGCTGGGTCGGCATTCACAGGGATCCGGACCAATTGATGGCTACGCTGCGTAAACTGAGACGTCAGATGGATATCATTGTATCGGAAGTCTCTATGATCCGAGATATCAGAGATCGAGAGATCAGGATCTATACCGACGCAGGCAGGATCAGTAGGCCTTTGTTAATTGTCGAAGGACAGAATCTATTACTGAAGAAACGACACATAGATATGTTAAAAGAAAGAGATTATAATAACGATGGCTGGCAGGAACTAGTCGGCAGTGGCGTAGTCGAATACATTGACACTCTCGAAGAAGAAACTGTGATGATCGCTATGTCGCCAGAGGATTTGAGACAGGAAAAGGAATACGCTTATTGTACGACGTACACGCATTGCGAAATTCATCCTGCGATGATTTTAGGAGTCTGCGCTTCGATCATTCCATTTCCTGATCATAATCAGAGTCCAAGGAACACGTACCAAAGCGCCATGGGGAAACAAGCTATGGGAGTTTATATTACGAATTTTCATGTCAGGATGGATACTTTGGCTCACGTGCTCTATTATCCACATAAACCTTTGGTTACTACCAGGTCTATGGAGTATCTCAGATTCCGTGAATTGCCGGCTGGGATTAATAGTATTGTTGCTATTTTGTGTTACACTGGTTATAATCAAGAAGATAGCGTTATTCTGAATGCCAGCGCCGTGGAAAGAGGCTTCTTTAGGTCTGTGTTCTATAGATCGTATAAAGATTCGGAGTCGAAGAGGATTGGCGATCAGGAGGAACAGTTTGAGAAACCTACGCGTCAGACTTGTCAAGGAATGCGTAATGCTATTTATGATAAGCTGGATGATGATGGAATTATTGCTCCGGGGATTCGGGTGTCTGGGGACGATGTTGTTATAGGAAAAACTATTACTCTTCCAGAAGCTGATGATGAGGTATCTATTTTATAATTACAATTGAGGTCATTTGGAGGAAGTTAAAGAACTCAAAATTTATTTGGAATTATATTTGAGTTCTTTTGTTGTGTCAATTGCTGAAAGAGATCGTTTAGTATTTGTTTTGATGTAGAACGTAAATTTGATTTTTGAAATTTTGTTTTTAAGCTTTTAGTTTCAACTTTTCAAGCTTCAACGTTTTGAGTTTTAGAATTTCAAATTTCACACTTTCAAGTTTTCAATTTTGACCTTCTAAGCTTCAAGCTTTAACTTACTCATAAATCTAATTTCTTGTCCACATTTCTAGCTGGATAGCACAACGAAGCGTTTCACAAAACGAGACGCATCCACGTTCCTACGTAACAGCGAAACTGGTATCGTGGATCAAGTGATGTTGACTCTAAACAGCGAGGGCTACAAATTCTGTAAAATAAGAGTACGCAGTGTTCGTATTCCACAAATCGGTGATAAATTCGCCTCGCGTCACGGTCAAAAAGGTACTTGCGGAATTCAGTACAGACAGGAAGATATGCCATTTTCTTGTGAAGGTCTTACGCCTGATATAATAATCAATCCTCACGCTATTCCCTCGCGTATGACTATTGGTCACTTGATCGAGTGTATCCAAGGAAAAGTATCGGCGAATAAAGGTAATTATTTCAAGGTTTGCTCATCAATTTCGAATGCATTGAAATTCTCAAAATGATCTTCTTCCCAGGTGAAATTGGTGATGCAACGCCTTTTAATGATGCTGTGAACGTGCAAAAGATTTCCACGCTTTTGCAAGAATACGGATACCAATTAAGAGGCAACGAAGTTATGTATAATGGTCATACCGGTCGCAAAATCAATGCGCAAGTCTTCTTAGGCCCAACTTACTACCAGCGCTTGAAACACATGGTAGACGATAAAATTCACAGCAGAGCTCGAGGCCCGGTACAGATTTTGGTGAGACAGCCGATGGAAGGAAGGGCGAGGTAAATTGCAATTTTTCTTATTACATTTTTAATTAGAATTGTGAATTACACGAAGTTTCTGCCTTTGTCACATTTAGGGATGGAGGTTTACGGTTTGGCGAGATGGAACGCGATTGCCAGATTTCCCACGGAGCTGCACAATTTTTGAGAGAGCGTTTGTTCGAAGTTTCGGATCCGTATCGAATTCATATATGTAACTTTTGCGGTTTGATCGCGATAGCAAATTTGAGGAACAACACGTTCGAATGCAAAGGGTGTAAAAACAAGACGCAGATATCTCAGGTTAGACTACCGTACGCTGCGAAATTACTTTTCCAGGAACTTATGGCTATGAATATTGCACCTCGGTTGATGGTAGCGTGAAGATTAGTATTAGTAGTTTTTATATTTATTAATCCTTTTATATTACGTGTATATATATATATATAACATAAAATTAAAAAAAAAAATGATTCCATACTATTAGAAATAGTTAATTAGTGTATGCAGAGGTTTTTTGCTGTAAGTGACACAAATAAATCCATTATTTACGAAGTAATAGTTTCATCATGGACTGATATAAATAAATAACTCGTGATTAGTATATTTTAGCAATCATTTTATAATTATCCAAAAGTTAATCAATTTCCAAGATAGATAGATAAAGTTATCGATAAACCTCTCGAGCAAGGTTTTGTGAAATGTAATGTTTTGCAGTATTGTGATGGACCCCAAAACTTTATCTTGCAAGTTTCTAAAGTCCACCGCGTCTAATCTTATGTCAAACGATTGCGCTCCAACTCTCATGGGCTTCACCTGCGAGAATCATTAATGAATTGCAACGTAATTTTCATTGAAGTATTCGTTTTACCAAAGTTTAAAACTCTGAACATTTCTGTCGCACAAAACTGTGCATAAATTGTACCTCAATGTTAATGAATTGAACTTCTCTCCTCGTCACAGGCGACATTTCATGAGTGTCGCTCTTGTGAACAATCAAAACGGTATTGCTTTGATGCGAAACCATAATTCTATAAGGCATAACTTTGATTATCTAGTTGTCTGTTACAACGATAGATGTTACACTGTTTGTGGTAATTATAGTTTTACCTATTCTAAAACAGAGTTTTGATTATTTTTACTATCAACAATATTTTAGCAAATGTTCTGAGTTGAATTTGTAACCTTCTGTATTTTAAATTAATATTGGAAGCCTCCGCAGTCCACAATACGTTATTATTATTACTACTGTTACAATAAACGGCGAGATTCTTTGCTATAGGATATCTGGCCCAATTGTTCATCGACCAAATCGAAATTTCACACAGCATATAGACAAGTAAAAGCATAGAGCAAGCGAGAAACGTGGACCACAGATTTTTGTCGTCTATTAACAATTTGACGGTTTCTACGTCACTAAATAGAATTAAACCGAAAGCATAACCTGAATAAAAGTATAACTCGTGTATTTTAACGTTATAAACAATTATTATTATCAGAAAATGATGTTTAATTTACCGAATGGAAGTATGGAATGTATAATCAACGTAATTATACTTCTCCTTATGTGGTACTGAACGAAATGTTCGTTTTCACTACCTAACCAATTCGAAAATATATTTTTGACTGTCAATCCAGCTGAAACGAATTCCGTCGGTGAATATACGATGCATGATCCTGACATCCCAAGTGTAAAAGAAAAAAGCAGACATCTTTTGCCACGCGTTTGCGAATTTTAATATTCACTGTTTTTTACAGGGACTGAATACTTTTTATCTGAAATATTCTTGGTAAATACGATTTGAATTGTCGCTATAACATGCTGATGCATGGAACATGTTTATTAGATGATAGATTGTAAATACTGGCTACTATTGCGCGATCTTCTGGCAAAAGTTTACTGGAGTAAAAGGATTTCTTGAAAACAATACGGAATACGTAAAGCTAACAATCACAACAACTTTTTTCACCAATTCTAATTCGTTACCAATTCGCATGAAAATGGATTATTGGTAATTGGTATTTATTTCTCTTTTGAGTATAGAACGCAAAGGGCTTTCTTATTCCCAAAATACGGCGTTTTAAAATAAATAAGTGTGACAACTTTTTAGAAATGGATATCTTATTTATATAGAAGTATTATTATTCACTGCAACTGACTGCAATCATATAAAACTGCAATTCAAAGCTGCAATCAGTTGCAATTCTCCGAATCACTCCGAATTGCATGCTCTTATATTGTACTCTTCGTTTGCAGGAGCGTATTTATAGATATCGGAACCCCCCTATATATTTTCTAATACAGGAAAATACATATAAAAACGAATAAATTCATAATAACATAATAAATAAAACTATATTATTAAAAGATCGTAACATTTTCGTTTCCAAAAACAAATACTGAATCATCACTGATTAATTACTTTTTTCTAAAACGAGAATTTTAAACAAAACGCACTATATCCCGGCGCTAAATCTCTGACATCTAATTTTAGTATTCGTCACAGCTCATTCGTTTCGTGTCTTGTATCAACGATAAAAGTCCGAACACTAATGTTGTATAGATTACATTGCAATTCATTGTTATTATCAACAACATAAGATGTCTTTTATAGAAGGGTAAGCAGAAAATAAAATATTACGAAATATGTATAAAAGATATAGTCGATAATACATTTGATCTATGACAATTAATGATGAAAATAGATTCGTCGTACACATTTTATTACCGGAAAACTCCAAATCGAATCATTCGGCTGGAGTAACATTTTAGCGCGTATATAATGCACAGAAATGAGAAATTGCTCGAACTATGTAGATATTTCAGGTCATGTAGGTAAATTTAGAGACCTAAATAAAGGTTTGTCGTCTGGTTCCACAGTCGTTCGCGTTATACGACAATCGTTAGATCAATTCTCTTATGGATAAATAAATCGGTACTTGTTGCGATCGAACACATAACGTTGCATGCAAACGATTATATAATCAAATATACGGATATCCGGTGTAGTCGGTTGAATTAACAGGCATGTTTCATTTGCTTGAAAATTTTTCGCAGGTGTGTTAAGTTCAGCGAATTTTGTAAAACCGCTTACAATGTTGCAAATGCAGAACCGTTTGCGAATCGTTTAAAAGAACCGTCTGTGAACGGAGATAGGGAGGAAATTATAAAGATTCTCATGGAGATACCCTATATAGAGAACGTAAAAATTGTCGAATCGTACATTGGTAAGGACGATGTCAAAGCGGCAGAGCTTTACGGTAAAAATCGCAACACGATTACCGAGAATGGAGTTGCGCACGAGGGAGAGAGTAGAATTAGTATCCTTACCAAAACGCTGTTTACGGCCAGTGTAACTAATAGATTGTTTCTGGATGCGCTTTTGGATTGCGCAAAATATTATTATAGTTCAAAGGCTTTCGCGAATTGCCTGAAATATTGCGAGTGCATGCTAGCGCTTCCTGTAAACTTTTACGATAAGACTACCGAAAGTAAGAACGATTTCTTGGAGCGTAGAAAAACATGCATGCATTTAGAGAGCGAGTGTTTAAAAAAGTTAAAGGTATCGTCTTCTCGAAGCAGAAAGCAGCATAGGAAACACAACGCGAACGAAGCATTCTTCTCGAAGAAAGTGCCATTCGGGAGCGATGCTACGACAATACCGGTTGTCGATGGAAAACGGCACGCTATGCTTCAAAGTTGTTCCGATGCTGTAGCCTTGCAGTTCGACGAAAAACGAGGTCGGCACCTTGTAGCCACCAGAAACATCAAAGCGGGAACTGTACTTATTGTCGATCGACCGTTCGCTTTTAGTACAAATGAAGAAGCACTCGATACCAATTGTTTGCATTGCCATGCTAGTCTAGTGTTGAACAGCAGTGTTAAAATTCCTTGTCGTTCTTGTCGAACGGTTAGTAACGTCAATAATTTTCCGTTTCGTTTACTCTTCCGCGATTTTCTTGACAAATATATTGTTTATTCATTGTTCGTAAGTCACTTCAACTTCTACAGGTAACTTTTTGCTCGGAAAAGTGTCGCAGGGAAGCATGGCTAACGTATCACCGATACGAATGTTCCATATTTAATGCTCTTTATGAGGATGATTCCGAACAAACGCAACGACAAGTGTCGTACTTGTCATTAGTCTATAGGATGACAATTGCAGGATCTTTGGGTACAAACGCTGGAATGAGTAATAACGACAACGATGACGCGGGAGAAGATAAAATTCCATTTCTGAACGACGATTTTCTTCGATATCATGTCGCGAATGTAAATAAAACGCGCAGCGAATTAGGAATCAGCGAGGTCTACGATCCTTTCGATTATCGTACTGTGTTAGAATTAGAAACTAATCGTACGAAATTCGAACCCAACATAAACATTATTCGCGCAATCGAAGCAATCTTTTTAGCAAAATGTTTCACTTATGTCTTGAGTAAAATGGATATTGTTTGTTTGAAGAATACGTTCCTCTCCTTGGCTGTAGCAATGTTGCACCATTTGCAAGCTGTTAATTGCAACGCTTACGAGATTGTGGAAAACGTGTACGATAAGAAAGCACACGTATGGGAACCGAGACACGTCGGCGGGGCAGTGTATCCATCGGTCAGCCTCGTGAATCATGGCTGTTATCCGAACGTCGTTCGACATACTTATCCGTCAGGTAAAAGGAATGTGCTTTTCATAAACGATGGCAACAATTCTGTACGTATCAAACGTTACATTCGCAGGTATGGTTGTGGTAAGAACGTTACGCTTTATCGGTAAAGGTACCGAGATTCTTGACTGTTATGGACCACATTTCCTCAGCGAAGGAAAATTACAGAGACGCGAGTATTTGTGGAAAAAATACCGTTTTCTGTGCGCGTGCGAAGCTTGTACACAAAATTGGCAATACCCATTGCCTGAAGCAATGAATTACAAGTGCAGAGCATGCTCAAAAATTATTGGCATAATTAATTTAAACGAAAGAGATACCCAAAACGTACTGAAAAGACAGTGCGATAACTGTAACGATAAAATTGATTACAAAAAGAGAAACAATCAGTTTCGAAATTCAATTGAGAAAAGATTAAATGCGATTTCGAAAATGTACGAAGGCCACTACGGACAGGCTTTGCCGCAGTTGCTTGAACACATACACTTTATTGAAAAAATGTTTACTGCACCCAACATCGAAACTATCAAAACACAACAGTGTATCATTCAATGTTACAATCAATTTGGTTGTACTTCTCAATAACAATATGGTAACAAACTTGTCATACACATACGTGTGTGTATTGTATATGTATGCATATATGTATGTTTAGAAATTACATGGTTTTAAATTTATATCACAAAGTATTACAAAAAAACAAAATTTATTATCATAATTTTCATATTAAATACTATTCGTTTTTTCGATTCTTACGAGCAGTGCAAAACTTTACAAAAAGGAAGAAAGTAAAAAAAAAAAACTGTCTTTTACCTCCGCGTGTAAACTTAATCGAGACGGTTTTCGAAATTCATTTCTAGCACGAGCACAGTTGGTATTAATGAGAATACTTTCATCCTTTAATATGCCAACGTTTACTGTAAATGCAGGTATTGATGTATTGTGTTCCTTTACGTTTCAAATACGAAACTAAAATGCGGAAATGCGAAAATCTTAAACACTGAGACACTGCTTGCACGAAGAATAAATTATATACAGTAGTTCGACGTACATCTAACTTCATTCGCTGATTTATCTAACTAAAATGCCAAAGTGTCTATATTTAACTATAATTTAATAGTGTAAATATTTTACAAATTTGGTTACCACATGTGCGTCTCTCGAATTTCGCTAATAATGTGACCGGCTTGTGTTAGTGCCTGAAACAACGAAATATATATGTAGGTACTAACATTCAAACAAAGTATTTTACGTAGAAGAAAAAGATAATACCTTTAGCATATCTGCTGCTTCTTTGCGTCTTACCGCAACGTGTTCACTTTCGTTTAAGAGTACCTCAGCGTGATCTGATTTGTACAAATGAGTTACAAGTTCGCTTTGTAAATTATCTTTGACATAGTTGACTAGGAAATGCATGACGGCTTTTGGTACGCTATCCTGTATAGACTTTCGTACGATATAAAAGTATGATTTTATTAATCTCTCTGTAAAGTAAATCGTTTTTATGAGTAAATAAAGCAAAGCATTGTTCCAGTTAAGTTTTTTTTTTGTTCCTACCGATAACATCACAGTCTCGTTGCTCTCGTTCGCTAAGTTTGCGAGATGTTTGCATTGGTATCTCCGGGAGTAAGTTCACAACAGACATCGAGTTTATCGAATTCGGATGAGGAGAGCTGCTATTCTCACGATTTCGTACAGGCGATCCATCGATCGAGCTGCTTGAATCAGCTCGAGGTAATAAATTACTTAACAGCCAATGATTCTGATGTCCTTGTGGGTCCTTGTTCTGCTCGAAAACAGACGGCACTTCGACTTGACAATTCATTGATTGCATATTCTGTTAGGGATATGTTACGTGTTTAGTTACACGACACTTTAGACAATTTGGCAAATAGATATTTTTAGAATGTTATAGGTTTTTTTTGCGGTAAAAACAAAAAGGGATTTACTTTTATCATTTACGAAAGTGTTGTAAGGAAATAATTAGTTACTGAAATCGAACTATTTACTTTTTTCTAATAATCACTTACTGTGTCATTCGGAATTATAGTATTTGGTGAATTTGTAGATTGAAGTCTTCGGTTATGTTTTACGTGGTCTGTATCAGAATTTTTTAATAAAGACGATACGAGCGCAGCGTCTTTATGAAAATCTGGATGCTTGGTATTAACGTAAGCCAGTTCTATAGCAACCAAATTTTCAACCATGTGATTAGTAGGTGGGAGACGTCGACGCAATAAGTGCGTTACAACATCGACGATACGCTCATGTAACTTTGGAAAACGTAACATCTCTTGTTGTACTTCGGTACCGCAATGTTGTATAATTCTTTGCATTTCTTCGTGCACGAGTTCCACGCATCGTAACGAAGGTTCTTCCAGTCTTCGAATTTGACGTTTGACCAACAATTCAAAAGAAACCTCTGGCACAAATAGGGCAGGTCTAGGACCAGTTGCATTTCGAATCGCCGTTAAAATGTCCATTTTGGTCAGACCCGCCAGCGGGTGAATAGAATCGAGCGTTTTGCCGAACGTCTCGTGAAAAATATAACAAATTCGAGCACCGCCACATAATTCCGTTGTCTCTATGTTTCTGGCCGTTCCTTCGATCGTGGAACAATAGCTACTTGCGAATTTCGTAATAATTTGGAGTAACGTCTGGCTTTTGTCGCTAACATCATCCCCGTACGAATTAAGTAGCGTTTGAAATTGTGAAACCATTACATTCACTCTCGTCTGTTTTCAAAAAATATAAGTTCTACCGAATTATGTTCATTTTAGTTTCCTCTAGCTATTTTATGGTAAATTATTTGTATTCACGATCAGCGCCATTACCTTTAACTCTGGAAGGCAATCCCGAATATGATGCATGAGTAACCGGTTTAAAGTCTTGGCCAAATAGGGAGTTCCATTTCTGTTAGCCAAAGTAGGGTATTTGCGCTGTAAGAACGCAGCTTCGTCCTTTAACGCCTCTTGAATACTTTTATTGTTCATTATGTCTTGCTGGGAACGATTAACCACTCCGATAATTCCCAATTTCACAGGAATGACTCGGCCGCACAGTATATCTATAGCGTCTGTTCCTAAAGGGGAGCAAAATGGAATTATTAATTTTAAACAGTCTTTTAATAAAACGATCATTTTAAGCAGTACGCTTACCAGCATCCATAAGGTCTAACTTAGTCACAACAGCTAAAGTACGTCTGCCATCTGGGTCTACGTCTTTACTCAGTTTTAAACTCTCACTCGTAGCCATGTCTGTGTTGGCAGTGACAACAGCTAATATAATGGAGTTAGGATTACATATATATTTTAACACAAGTTGGCGTATTTGTATCTCAATGTCTTCGGGTTGATCACCAACCGGTACTTTAGTGATACCAGGGAGATCTATGAGCGTTAGATTGACCACAGACGACGAATAAATTTTTAAATTAATTGGTTCTGGGCAAATTCCTTTATTATGTCCAGCCATGCGATCTGTTTCACCTTCTATTTCTTTACGAATATCATCAAAATTTGTATAAATTTTATTTTTTGTATGTAAAAATGTGCCCCACTCTTCCAAATCCAACGTTCCGCTTTCTGCATTTCTATGCTCGTGATCATCCTTTGCCGCATAGATCAGTTGCAGTATCAGTGGACGGCGAGTAACTATACCAGTACCTCGTGGTAAACAAGATCGACCAACCAAACTTTCAATTACAGACGATTTACCTGAGCTCTAAAAAAGAAATTAATGTTTACATTGTTGATTAAAATTTTAAATAATAGTACAAATTATTGTAAATTATTCGATATATTTGTTAAAATGTAGTTTAGACGTAATTTAAACTAATATGAATCACGGACCTAATGAACGCAATAGTATTGATGACCAATTAGACGAGTTCATCGAAAGAAAAAAATTTTAACGGTAATTGTATTTACAACAGTTTATACGAATTCTCTTTGAATGCTAATTTAAAAATATTAACTGACCTGAGTACCCAGCACGACAATTTGAGGTAATTGTATAGCGTCAGCGCCGACAGTATTAAATACATCTTGTAATTTATTTATTACAGGTATCAAAGCTTCCATCGTAGAATAAGCGCAAGGTAAATCGATCGAGACAGTTACGCGGTACGAACCGGTGTAAAATGATCTTTCGTTATAGATACACCTGTAATTACATGCGTCGTCAATAAGACTAAAATGTTTTCCGAACAAACTGCGACCTTTTACAAGCGTTGCCTCAATCCGTACTGATTTTTAGCGTACTAATAAATTCCGTTAAAATCACTGCAAGAATTCTGCACCTGCTGCTCCCAACCACCCTTTTCCTTGCTTCATAGTGGTTCACACGCGTGCGCGTTCAATGCATATTTAACGAACGAATGTACCACGAATTACATAAATTTAAGATAACATTTTTATAGTTCAAAACGTGACAGCTTTTTATCACAAAAGTCGTAATTTTCGCAGTGACGAATAAGCTGCTAAAAGACTTATTTGTAAATTGAGCGCATCGTTTTTGCTTATATGTATCCAATCGATAATTGTTTCAATACGCGAAATACACTTTTTGAGAAAAGGATAAAATTAAAACAACTTGGTGTAATTGTGATGATATGATATACTGCGACTTTATGAAAACGTGCCAAAATGACCTGCACAATGGAGAACATGGAGAAGAAGGAAATGGCGCTGTTATCAGAGAACGGTTGGAGTCCGCAGTCTATGCTCAGTAGATCGTCATCACTCGTATCACTCGTGTGACAGTTGATCGTAGAGCGGGGGTCGGCCGATCACCCGCTCAACTGCGCTCAACATTCTAAAGATTTTGCGACATTGATTAACACGGGATGGGTGACTCCTTGGACGGCTCCGGGGAACCGTCCCCGGAGTCTCAGATCGTCATAGTTGTAGGATATGGAGAATTTGCAAATTATTTAAAAAAGGTTGTAATGGTCCTTCTACCCGACGAAGATGTAGTACCACCCACGTTCGGTTCTGCTCTCGAGGACAAAAGCAACCAGGAATCTATTAGGAAATTCTTGGGCGATTCGCAGGTGTGGGCGCTTTACATTCAAAGAAGTTCCAGTAAAGGTACGTAAGCCGATGATTCACAACAAATCGTCCAGACGGACCGTTGCTGCGAGTTTTGCACTCTGCCCTTCTGCGATATCCTCCATTGCGGTCTTGATACAACGGTACATTGAGCCGCGGCAACAGGAAACGTACTGTGAAAATTAATGCGATGTTTGCCGTTCGATGCATTAACGTTTCTTTCAATTATGACTCATACTTCAATATAATCGATCCGCGCAACAAATGTATTACGTTTGTGTTTCTTGATATTTTTCATTGATATATCGCTACTTATCGCAAAGATCTGCCGGTGCGCAATGTTTCGTAAACTAAGATGTTTTAATTTTTATAATTATATTAATTATTAAATTTTCTTTTGCTGATCCAGTAACAGAAAAATCTGAATGGTTTAATTATTCAATATTATTACATCTATAATATTCATTTTTTAAAAGAAATATTAAAAACTTTTTGAATTTTTAAAGAACATGTTTGATTTAATTCTTCACGTATTTTCAATTATTCCAATTAATCTTTAATATTTTAAATTGATCAATACATTTTATACTGTTTCAGAGGAAGATACCAATGAAGCGGACGAAGAAAAGGAGAATAATGTTTTCTATATATCTAACGAGATACATTTTACTAGTCCTAAAATGGCCTCCTTAGTTTTAACGAAGCGTGCTGCAGTTGTTGAAGCTGACAAATCTATTCACTCTCAGTTACGTGTAGTTACATTCTCGGATGGTCCACCTTATGAAACGTTACATGCTATAAGTAAAACTATGGCTCCATATTTTAAAAGCTACGTGAAGGGAACAGGCCGCGCGGATAGAGACGGCGATAAAATGGCACCATCCGTTGAAAAGAAAATAGCAGAACTTGAGATGGGTTTATTGCATTTGCAACAAAATATAGATATACCTGAAATTTCGTTGCAAATTCATCCGGTTGTTGCACAAATAATTAAACAATGCGCCGAAGAAAATCGTAAACCAAAAGTAGCAGACTTTGGTGACAAAGTTGAGGATTCTACGTTCCTCAACCAATTGCAGAATGGTGTCAACAGATGGATAAAGGAGATACAAAAGGTAATCAATTTTATTGCATTTGTTTTTATATATTTCACGTATTATTATTAATTTTTCTCCAGGTAACCAAACTAAATCGTGATCCAGAATCGGGTACTGCCCTTCAAGAAATTTCGTTTTGGTTGAACTTGGAAAGGGCGTTACACAGAATACATGAAAAACGAGAAAGTATAGAAATTTCTCTAACCCTGGACATACTCAAACACGGCAAGAGATTCCACGCGACAGTTAGTTTCGATACAGACACCGGTCTGCAACAAGCTTTAGCTATTGTCAATGATTACAATCCATTGATGAAAGACTTTCCAATCAATGATTTGTTATCCGCGACGGAACTTGAAAGAATACGAACTAGCGTGCAACAAATTTTCATGCACTTGCGAAAAATTAGGAGCACCAAGTATCCTATACATAGGACATTAAAATTGATGGAAGCCATCTCCAGAGATTTAGGGCAACAGCTTCTAAAAGTATTAGGTACCAGAAGATTAATGCACATTCCATTTGATGAGTTTGAGAAAGTTATGGCACAGTGTTTTGATGTATTCATCACGTGGGATGACGAATACGAAAAATTAACTGGGCTATTAAGAGATCTTCTTAAGAAGAAACGCGACGAGCATATGAAAATGGTATGGAGAGTTTCACCGTCGCATAAAAAATTACAAACCAGAATGGAACACATGCGACATTTCCGACGGCAACACGAACAACTCAGGACGGTGATTGTTCGCGTACTGCGACCTACTATTCGTCAAAATAACAATAACACCGCGATGGAGAATGCTGATAATGATAACGTAAAGGTTGAATTTGCTTTGGACGCGGCAGATGCAAATGCCATCAGTGAAGTAAATTTAGCATACGAAAATGTGAAAGAAATCGATTGTCTCGATATTACCAAGGAAGGTGTTGAATCGTGGAAAGCTGCAGTCCACAGGTACGAAGAACGTATCGAAAGGGTTGAAGCAAGAATCACAGCTCATCTCCGAGATCAATTAGGTACTGCGAAGAACGCGAATGAAATGTTTCGAATTTTTTCGCGATTTAATGCGCTTTTTGTGAGACCACATATTCGAGGCGCTATTAGGGAATATCAGACACAACTGATACAAAGAGTAAAAGATGATATCGAAGCTTTGCACGAGAAGTTCAAGGTAAATTGTATTAATATTATGCATTAACAAATGTGGGATAATTGATGTTTTTTGTTTTTTTTTTTTTAAATGCAGGTTCAATACGTACAAAGTAAATGCTGCAGAATGAGCATAGTCAGAGATTTACCACCAGTTGCTGGTTCTATTATATGGGTTAAACAAATAGATTATCAACTAACGATGTACTTAAAACGAGTGGAAGATGTATTAGGTAAATATTAAAAGGATTCTCCAAATTAGTACAAAGTTCTTATTCGTGTTTCTGTATTAGGAAAAGGATGGGAAAGTCATATCGAGGGTCAAAAGTTAAAAGCGGATGGAGACAGTTTCCGTATGAAGCTATCAACTCAAGAAATCTTTGATGACTGGGCGCGCAAAGTACAGCAAAGAAATCTTGGTGTAACTGGGAGAATTTTCACAATAGAAAATGTACGATCACGAACGGGACGTGGCAATGTATTAAAATTGAAGGTCAACTTTCTTCCTGAAATCATCACGTTGTCAAAAGAAGTGAGAAACTTGAGGAACCTCGGTTTTCGGGTACCATTACCGATTGTGAATAAAGCTCACCAGGCTAATCAACTGTATCCATTTGCAATCAGCTTGATCGAAAGTATCAGGACTTACGAGAGGACACTCGAGAAGGTAACGTTTTCTTCAATTTTGTTATGTGATTCCATAATTTTCAAGTTGATGCAAGATTTTTTAAAAATTTTCTCAAAATAGCAACGATATTTTATTTTCTGAATGTTTTCACGCTACAACTAACACTTTTAGAAAGTTCAAAACTTTGCAATTTTGAATAAAGAAATAGAAAACAATAGGGAATAGAGCCAGGTTAAAGGTACATGTTAGTGACAGTGATATTTCTAATTCCTTGGATCTCCAATATTTTTAGCTTACCAATCGGAGTCCTCACTGCCCCGCACTGAAGGTAGTCATAAATGATGCTTTCAGGACTTATGCATCTTGCCTCTTTTGCAAATTATTATTGTATGCCTGCTTAGCATTTTGTAGAAAAATGTGTTGTACTGTATAATGATACAATTTTTATTTTAATGAAGCGAATATTTAAAAAAATTTAGTATAAATTTGTACTCGAGAATGAGTAGGCGAATCACGAGGATGTGCGGGAACCCAAAAGACTCTGGCTGCTTTTCAGTTTCAGTAACAAACTTTTTCAGTTCTTTGCATTTTAGAAGTTTTTCAATTCATTGATCTTATTAAAATTTCACAAAATATTACCGATTCTTTTCTGCACTAAAATACTTCATTCTAAACGATTTGGAAAATATGACTATCCGCACATTCAAAGTTGCTTGTAAACAATCTTGTATTCCAACATCTTTATCAAAATGATCATACAGTTTTTTAGCATTGGCTATGACTATGTAAAACTTTTGTTTGCATTTTCGTATGTACTTACATTATTGAATGATAAATCGTACTTTATGTCGTACAAATGTATTGGTATTATTGACAATATAGGTTTTTGTTTTTGTATTTTACAATGTATTTTACAATTCGTATTTCTTCCTAGATCGAGGATAAGGCCAGTATTATACCTTTGGTTGCTGGAATGCGTAACGACGTTCTAGGACTTATTGCAGAGGTAAGCAGTAATTATTAATTATGGCATTACTAACAAATTAACATTTCAATTGCGTTCATCTAGGGAATTGGCCTAATTTGGGAAAGTTATAAATTAGGTATCTACGTGCAACGACTTTCCGAAGCTGTTGTTTCGTTTCAAGAAAAAGTGGAAGATCTTGTGGTAGTCGAGGAACAGTTGGACGTGGATGTTCGTTCTCTCGAAACGTGCCCCTATTCAGCAAATACTTTTGCCGATATACTGTCGAAAATTCAGAAAGCAGTTGACGAGTTATCGTTGAAAAATTATTCCAATTTGAACATCTGGGTATCTAGACTGGACGAAGAAGTAGAAAAGAATTTAGCAGCCAGACTAGAAGCTGGAATAAAAGCGTGGACAGATGCGCTCACCGGTCAAAAGAAGGAAGTGGATTTCAGTATGGACACAGACGCGCCTTCTCAACCGACTCACAAACCTGGGGGCGATCCAAAGATTCAGAACCAGATTCACGAGGTTCGCATAACTAATCAGACTATGTATTTATATCCAAGCATCGAGGATGCTAGATTTCAAATAATGCAGCAATTGTTTGCGTGGCAAGCGATTGTCACCTCGCAAGTTCGACTTCAAAGTTCAAGATATCAAGTAGGTTTAGATAAGCCCGAATCAGGAACTTACAGAAATCTACTTACCAAATTACCTGGTGGGAAACAACCTCTGGAAGCAGCGTACGAAGCAGTTGAATCTAAGATGAAGGATGTTGCCGATTACGTAGATCAGTGGTTACGTTATCAGGCTTTGTGGGATTTACAACCAGATAATCTGTACGGAAAATTGGGAGAAAACATCAACTTATGGATGAAATGTTTGAACGATATCAAGAAGACCAGAACTACGTTCGATACGTCGGATACCAG
This sequence comes from Perdita meconis, assembly GCA_030770465.2. Taxonomy (NCBI): domain Eukaryota; kingdom Metazoa; phylum Arthropoda; class Insecta; order Hymenoptera; family Andrenidae; genus Perdita; species Perdita meconis. The sequence goes on from JASKOS020000021.1 coordinate 2,590,573, forward strand.
ACGCGAATTCGGTCCTGTCATCATTGATTTTGCGAAAGTCCAGAGCAAAGTATCGTTGAAGTATGATTCCTGGCACAAGGAGACTTTGGGTAAATTCGGAACTCTTCTCGGCAATGAAATGGCAAGCTTCCATGCTCAGGTATCGAAATCTAGAAGCGATTTGGAACAACAATCGATCGAAGCTGCTAGCACTTCTGACGCAGTCGGATTCATAACTTACGTTCAATGTTTGAAACGTAAAATGAAAGCTTGGGAAAAGCAGGTCGACATATACCGCGATGGTCAAAGGATATTGGAACGTCAAAGGTTCCAGTTTCCATCCTCGTGGCTTCACGTGGATAACATAGAGGGCGAATGGAGTGCGTTCAACGAAATAATCAAGAGGAAAGATACGAGCATACAGTCTCAGGTTGCGTCGTTACAAATGAAGATCGTCGCTGAAGATAAGGCGGTTGAAATAAGGACCGTCGATTTCTTGAGCGATTGGGAGAGGGGCAAACCAGTCGAGGGTCATTTGCGGCCAGAGGATGCGTTGCAACAGCTGCAATTGTTCGAGAGTAAATTTACTAGATTGAAGGAAGAACGGGATAATGTAGCAAAAGCTAAGGAAGCGTTAGAGTTGCAAGAGCCGGGAGGAGTATCCACAAGTGAAGACAGAATGCAAGTAGTTTTCGAGGAACTGCAAGATTTGAAGGGAGTCTGGTCGGAATTGTCAAAGGTATGGGCCCAAATCGACGAAACCCGCGAGAAGCCTTGGCTTTCGGTTCAGCCAAGAAAATTGCGTCAACAGTTAGACACGATGATGGCACAGTTGAAAGAGCTACCGGCTAGACTCAGGCAGTACTCTTCGTACGAATATGTCAAGAAGATGCTGCAGAGTTATACAAAAGTTAATATGTTAATTGTTGAATTAAAATCTGACGCTTTGAAGGAGAGGCATTGGAAACAATTGACAAAGCAACTTCGAGTGAATTGGGTATTAAGCGAACTCACCCTTGGTCAAGTTTGGGACGTGAATTTGCAGAAAAACGAAGGAATAGTTAAGGACATTATCCTCGTTGCACAGGGTGAAATGGCATTGGAGGAATTCCTGAAACAAGTCCGTGAATCCTGGCAAATGTACGAACTGGACTTGATAAATTATCAAAATAAATGTAAATTGATTCGCGGTTGGGACGATCTCTTCAACAAAGTTAAAGAACACATTAACTCTGTAGCCGCTATGAAACTGTCACCTTACTACAAAGTGTTCGAAGAAGAAGCACTAACTTGGGAAGAAAAGCTAAATAGAATTAACGCGTTGTTCGATGTATGGATAGACGTTCAGAGACGTTGGGTGTACTTGGAGGGAATCTTCTCGGGAAGTGCCGATATTAAAACCTTATTGCCTGTTGAAACGTCACGATTCCAAAGTATCAGTTCCGAATTTCTCGGTTTAATGAAGAAAGTATCGAAATCGCCAATGGTTATGGACGTCTTGAATATTCCTGGTGTGCAAAGAGCTCTTGAACGTTTAGCCGATTTACTTGGAAAGATACAGAAAGCTTTGGGAGAGTATCTCGAGAGGGAACGTACATCGTTTCCCCGATTTTACTTCGTGGGCGATGAGGATTTGCTGGAAATTATTGGTAACAGCAAAAATATTGCGAGATTGCAAAAACACTTCAAAAAGATGTTTGCTGGCGTAGCAGCCATTCTCTTGAACGAAGACAATACAGTTATTACTGGTATAGCCTCTCGCGAAGGCGAGGAGGTACTCTTTCAGAATCCAGTGTCTACCGTTGATCATCCCAAAATCAACGAATGGTTGACTCTCGTAGAAAAAGAAATGAGAGTGACGCTAGCGTCGAGTTTAATGAGAGCGGTGCAAGATATCAAACAGTTCAAAGATGGTAATATTAATGCTCAAGCGTTCTTGACATGGTGCGATAATTATCAAGCTCAAATAATAGTTTTGGCTGCACAAATTTTATGGTCAGAAGACGTCGAAGCAGCTCTGCACGAAGCGCAAACCGATCCGAGTAAGAATCCTTTGGAAAGAGTATTGCTTCAAGTCGAAGGCACGTTGAATGTCTTGGCAGATTCTGTTCTTCAGGAACAGCCTGCTTTAAGGCGGAAGAAGTTGGAACATCTTATTAACGAATTTGTACATAAACGTACAGTGACGAGACGGTTAATCGCAAATAAAGTGTCTAATCCAAAAGCGTTCGAATGGTTATGCGAAATGAGATTCTATTTTGATCCAAGGCAAACCGAAGTTTTGCAGCAACTTACGATACACATGGCAAATGCTAAATTCTATTACGGATTTGAATACTTGGGAGTGCAAGATAGGTTAGTTCAGACACCATTAACAGATAGATGCTACTTAACGATGACCCAAGCTTTGGAAGCCCGCCTCGGAGGTTCTCCGTTTGGTCCAGCTGGAACCGGAAAAACTGAATCCGTGAAAGCTTTAGGTCATCAGCTAGGTAGATTTGTCTTGGTGTTCAATTGCGACGAAACCTTCGACTTTCAGGTGACTAAACATAATATTGCGGTTGATACTGGCTACAATAAGTTTCGATAACGTTTATTTTTATTTTCTGTAGGCCATGGGGCGTATATTTGTTGGTCTCTGTCAAGTTGGAGCGTGGGGTTGCTTCGATGAATTTAATCGTTTGGAGGAACGCATGCTTTCGGCTGTCTCTCAGCAAGTGCAAACTATCCAAGAAGCATTGAAAAGCCAAATGGAAGGGAAGAAAGAAGGAATGCTTTGCGTGGAATTAGTCGGCAAGCAAGTCAAAGTATCTACCGATATGGCGATCTTCATTACGATGAATCCAGGCTATGCTGGACGATCGAATCTTCCTGATAACTTGAAGAAGCTATTTAGGTCATTAGCCATGACCACACCTGACCGACAATTAATAGCCGAAGTTATGCTTTTCAGTCAAGGATTCAGATCAGCCGAAAAACTTGCGTGTAAAATTGTACCATTCTTTAAGTAAGGTTTTACAACTTCATTGAATATTTTTCCTTTGTAAGAGATGTATAATTATATTCCATTGTTTTAGATTGTGCGATGAACAGCTTTCTAATCAATCTCATTATGACTTTGGTCTTCGAGCACTCAAATCCGTACTTATATCCGCGGGCAATGTAAAACGTGATCGCATACAAAAGATTAAAGAAGGTATGCAGAATCGTAGCGAAACCATTATCGGTGAGGCTTCGATAGCTGAAAATTTACCGGAGCAAGAGATCCTCATTCAATCCGTTTGCGAAACGATGGTACCGAAGTTAGTCGCTGAAGATATTCCGTTGTTGTTCAGTTTACTCAACGATGTATTCCCGAATGTAAACTACACTCGTGCCGAGATGAAAGGTAATCACGCAAATTATACTTTACGCTACAGATAATTCGTTTGTTTTACGCATGAATTTAATATTCGCAGGGTTGAAAGATCAGATCAGGAAGGTATGCATGGAAGAATATCTCGTATGCGGCGAAGGCGATGAGCAAGGAGGAGCTTGGCAAGAAAAGGTAACGAAACATTTTAATATCGGTCACTGTAAATATTCATCGTTGCATCGTTTTCTCATCCCATTAAAAATAGTAGCATGAGACAGTAGTAAATTGAATAAAATGAGGTAAATTGTTTGACGGTTCCTCTCAAAGTTTTTCTTCTTTTTTTTAATAAAAATATGTAACACGATATAGATATAATGTTTTTTCAATTCTTAAACTGTTTATCATATGCACTCTCAGGAAATGGTCGGTGAGACCTGGGTAGAAAAGGTAAGAGCAAAGCAAAGAACTGTGATTCGTTTCGCATGATCTGCGTTTTTTAATTTCATAGATGATATCCTGTCTCGTAAATCGGCATGATTATCATTTCGTTTTTGCTTCGGTGATTGTCGAAGATAATAATATGCGTCTGTTGTGTAGGTACTTCAACTTTATCAAATCTGTAACCTCAATCATGGACTGATGATGGTTGGACCCAGCGGTTCTGGTAAAACAACGGCATGGAAAGTGCTACTGAAAGCTTTGGAAAGATTCGAAGGAGTGGAAGGTGTTGCTCACGTGATTGATCCTAAAGCCATTAGTAAAGAAACACTGTATGGTGTACTGGATCCGAATACTCGCGAATGGACAGATGGTCTTTTTACGCACATTCTCCGAAAAATTATTGACAACGTGAGAGGAGAGATCAATAAGCGACAGTGGATCATATTCGACGGTGATGTTGATCCAGAATGGGTTGAGAACTTAAACTCCGTACTAGACGACAATAAACTGCTCACGCTACCAAATGGCGAACGTTTAAGTTTGCCACCAAACGTGAGAGTCATGTTCGAAGTACAAGATTTGAAGTACGCCACGTTGGCTACGGTCTCGCGTTGCGGAATGGTTTGGTTCTCCGAAGATGTGCTCTCCACGGAAATGATATTTGAGAATTATATGTTACGTGTGAAAAATATTCCTCTCGAGGATGGAGAGGAAGATAATCTCGGGAAAAAGGCAACGGAAAAGGAGGATACTATATCGCCTGCCTTGTCGGTGCAGCGAGAGGTTGCCAGCATTTTGCAGAGCTACTTCGCTCCGGACGGATTGGTAGTGAGATGCTTAGAGTATGCTATGAAGCAAGAACATATAATGGACTTTACGCGTTTGCGAGCATTGAGCTCGCTTTTCTCCATGCTGAACCAATCCGTGCGCAACGTTCTACAGTACAATCATACTCACACAGACTTTCCTTTGCCAAGCGAACAGTTGGAACGTTACATGCCAAAATGTCTAGTATATGCATTACTCTGGAGTTTTGCCGGAGATGCAAAACTGAAAGTTAGATCCGATTTGGGAGATTTCATTAGGTCGATCACGACTATACCCTTACCGACGCAGAGTAATATTCCTATCATAGATTTCGAAGTTAGTATTCACGGCGAATGGTCACCATGGAGCAACAAAGTTCCACAGATCGAAGTGGAAACGCATAAGGTCGCTAGTCCTGACATCGTAGTACCTACTTTGGACACTGTGAGACATGAGAGTTTACTTTACACGTGGTTGGCAGAGCATAAACCCATAGGTAATGTCGTCTTTTCGGAAATAGTTGCGAAACATTCTACGGAAACATGCGTGATACAAATATTTTTATTTTTACAGTGCTTTGTGGACCACCCGGATCTGGTAAAACCATGACCCTCTTTTCCGCCTTACGAGCTTTACCCGATATGGAAGTTGTTGGTCTCAACTTTTCATCAGCCACTACTCCTGAGCTATTACTCAAAACTTTCGACCATTATTGCGAATATCGTAAGACACCCAATGGCGTTGTATTGTCTCCCGTGCAATTGGGCAAGTGGTTGATTCTGTTTTGCGACGAGATCAATTTACCCGATATGGATAACTACGGGACGCAACGTGTTATCTCGTTCCTGAGACAGCTGGTTGAACATAAGGGCTTCTATCGAACCAGCGATCAAGCATGGGTTAGCTTGGAAAGAATTCAGTTTGTGGGTGCTTGTAATCCTCCGACAGATCCAGGCAGAAAACCTCTTAGTCACAGATTCTTGCGACACGTTCCAGTTATTTATGTCGACTATCCAGGAGAAACCTCTTTAAAACAAATTTATGGTACATTCACGCGCGCCATGCTCAGGTAAAGATAATACTTTTATTTGATTGTAATAATATGATTGACTTATCAGCGATACGTAATTTGTGTATGAAACATATGATCGTAGATTAACTCCGTCGTTGAGGGGTTACGCGGAACCCTTGACCAATGCGATGGTCGAATTTTATCTAGCTTCGCAAGAAAGATTTACTCAAGACATGCAACCGCATTACGTTTACTCTCCGCGTGAGATGACACGATGGGTGCGCGGAATTTGCGAAGCGATCAGGCCTCTCGATAATCTATCTGTCGAAGGCTTAGTACGCCTATGGGCGCACGAGGCTCTTCGTCTCTTCCAAGATAGACTGGTGGAGGACTCGGACAGAGCTTGGACCAATAAAAATATAGATACGGTCGCTATGAAACACTTTATGGGCGTTGACAAGGAGAAATCTTTGGCTAGGCCTATATTGTATAGCAATTGGTTGTCGAAGGATTACGTGCCAGTCAATAGACAGGAGTTACGGGATTACGTTAGAGCAAGATTGAAAGTATTCTACGAGGAAGAGTTGGACGTACCTTTGGTACTTTTCGACGAAGTCCTCGAACATGTTCTACGGATTGACAGAATTTTCCGACAGCCTCAGGGACATTTATTGCTCATTGGTGTTTCTGGCGCTGGTAAGACAACTCTGTCTAGATTCGTTGCGTGGATGAATGGCTTATCTATTTTCCAAATAAAGGTATCAATTTTGTTGCTATTCTGCTCTATTGGATAAAATCTTCGAATTAAATCTAACGCGCGTATTCGTTCATTTATAATGCGAATAGGTACACAACAAATATACTGGTGAGGACTTTGACGAAGATTTGCGACAAGTTCTGCGACGTTCCGGTTGCAAAGACGAAAAGATAGCATTCATTCTCGACGAATCTAACGTTTTGGATTCTGGTTTCCTCGAGCGTATGAACACGTTGCTCGCAAACGGAGAAGTACCTGGATTGTTTGAAGGTGACGAGTATACAACGCTTATGACGCAGTGTAAGGAAGGAGCGCAGCGCGAAGGACTCATGCTGGATTCCAACGAAGAGCTCTACAAGTGGTTCACTGGTCAAGTGATGAAAAACCTGCACGTTGTATTTACGATGAACCCTAGCACAGACGGTCTCAAAGATCGAGCCGCAACGTCGCCGGCGTTGTTCAACAGATGCGTATTGAATTGGTTCGGCGATTGGTCGGACAACGCGCTCTTCCAAGTTGGAAAGGAGTTCACTAATCGCGTAGATTTGGAAAGACCCACGTGGAAGTCTCCAGACTTCTTCCCATCTGTTTGCTCTTTGATTCCGGCGCAGCCTTCGCACAGAGACGCTGTTATAAACGCTTGCGTTTACGTGCATCAGACATTACACAAAGCGAACGCGAGGCTTGCGAAACGGGGAAGTAGAACCATGGCGATCACTCCTCGCCATTACTTGGATTTCATCAATCATTTTGTCAAATTGTATCAAGAAAAGAGAAGCGACTTGGAAGAGCAACAATTACATTTGAATGTCGGTTTGAGCAAAATCGCAGAGACCGTGGAACAAGTGGAGGAAATGCAAAAGAGTTTGGCCATCAAATCTCAAGTAAGACACTTATTGTTTCGTGAAAGCGTTTCTTCTCGCGCAACAGTTCTTTTCTCTCACGCTCATCATTTGTGTAGGAACTGCATGCAAAGAACGAAGCTGCGAATGCCAAACTACGGCAAATGGTTAAAGATCAGCAAGAAGCGGAAAAAAAGAAGGTGCAGAGCCAGGAGATTCAGCAACAATTGGCAATACAAACAGTTGCCATTAATCAGAAGAGGGACGATGTTATGGCTGACTTAGCATTGGTCGAACCAGCTGTCGTCGACGCACAGAACGGTACGTATCATTCGTTTACTAAGCATTTGAATTATCGCGACTGCAATCGTCGCTCGGTTGTTACAATTTGAACACGTCGATACCTCGTGTCGCATGTTGTGCTGAATCGTTTACAATGAGTGTAGCTGTCAAGGGGATTAAGCGCCAGTATCTAGTTGAAATTCGATCAATGGCCAATCCTCCGAGTATCGTAAAGGTGGCTTTAGAGTCGATATGCCTGTTACTTGAGGAGAATGCTACCGATTGGAAACAAATTCGTGCCGTCATTATGAAGGATAGCTTCATACCAACCATCGTCAACTTCAACACGGAGGACATCACGTAAGGAAACAATTATTCAGGGCCTGCTGAATGTTCATCAACTCGTGTGGGAACTTACCGAGGCAGAGACGATTCTATAACCGCTTGACGATACATGTGTCTCTTGGCTGAATACAACCAGCACACTCACTCGCGTATACTTACGCTCTTATAAAAACAAAAGTTTGTTACACCGATCAAAAAATGTTTGATACGTTGCAATTGGAATAAATGTTTCCCTTCGAACCATTATAAGAACGTAACATGATACGCAAATACCATATCACAATGTATATAAAATATTGATCGTGTCTTTTTGATCTGTAACTTTTTATAGGACAGCTGAAATGATGCGCAACCTGTCCCGCGGAGCTTGTTTCTTGCATAACTTTTGTTATAACTTTTCTAATTGCACATGCCTGCACTATGTTATTTCTCTGTACTATAAAAAATCGTTTCGTTGTTCGTATAGCGGTCAAATCAATAAAGAAACAGCATTTAGTCGAAGTTCGGTCCATGGCAAATCCGCCAGCGGTCGTCAAGGTCGCGTTGGAGTCGATCTGCTTGTTGCTCGGTGAAAATGCCAGTGATTGGAAATCTATCCGCGCTGTCATCATGAGAGACAATTTTATCAATACTATTGTCTCTAATTTCAGTACCGAGGATATTACGTAAGCATGTTTTCACTGTTTGTCTTTTTCTTTAATAAATCAGATGAAATTCCTTGCATCGAGGGATCAGCGAACACGGTTCGTTAATACGCAAATACTTATTGAAAGAAAAATTTATATATATAAAAAAAAAAGAGAAATTGTAATTATAACATGAAACAATTATTTACAAATGCCTCGAGTTAACCCTTAATACTAATATCCGTTGTATGTACGTACAACTAATTTTTGTGCTTGCTGATCTCAAATTTAAGCCAGAAGGAGACCGTTCAGTAATAATCACAACGCACAATTACTACTACTTAAGAGCATGTGAACGATAATTGACAAACTTGTAACTAACTGACTTTAAATGTGTAATATAAAGTACTAAATTTTATTCGTTTATCAAATATATTTATTTTACGACATTCAGTTATCAAAACACATTGTTTCTAAGTGTTGAAAAGCGTCATGTATCTTTTTAATGTTCACTTAGCGATGAGGTGAGAGAAAGAATGAAGAGTCGTTACTTAAGTAATCCCGACTATAACTTTGAAAAAGTTAATAGAGCCAGTATGGCGTGTGGTCCTCTCGTTAAATGGGCTACTGCACAAGTAAGTATTCATAGAATAATATATTTGGTGTCTGATATAAAGAAAAAAAATAAGCTTTTAATTGAAAATTTTAGATCCAGTATGCGGATATGTTGAAACGCGTAGAACCTTTAAGAGAGGAGCTCCATTCGCTGGAACAACAAGCTGAAACGAACATGCGGAAAGGCGAGGAAGTGAAAAACTTGATTGCACAGTTGGAGCAAAGTATAGCTTCGTACAAGGAGGAATACGCTCAGTTAATTTCTCAAGCTCAAGCTATTAAAGCTGATTTGGAAAGTGTACAGGCTAAAGTTGATCGATCTATCGCTTTGTTGAAGTCGTTAGTGATTGAAAGAGAACGGTGGGAAGCGACTAGCGAAACATTCAAGAGCCAAATGTCTACGATAATCGGAGATGTCCTTCTGTCATCCGCTTTCCTGGCTTACGCTGGATATTTCGATCAGCATGTAAGTATTCAGTAGTAACCACATTTTCGTATTTTACTTGAAAAAAGTAACGATATTCAGTTGTATTTATTTTATGTTTTATTAGTACCGGCAAAACTTATTCAGTACGTGGTGTCAACACCTACAACATGCCAATCTACAGTTCCGGTCGGATATAGCAAGAACGGAATATCTTTCGAATCCCGATGAACGTCTGAGATGGCAGGCGAACGCCTTACCAACGGACGATCTTTGCACCGAAAATGCTATCATGTTGAAACGATTCAACAGATATCCACTGATCATTGATCCATCGGGACAGGCGACTGAATTCATAATGAACGAATTCAAAGACCGGAAAATTACCAAGACAAGCTTCTTAGATGATTCGTTTAGGAAGAATCTCGAGAGCGCTTTGCGATTTGGTAATCCGTTATTGGTGCAGGATGTTGAGAATTACGATCCAATATTAAATCCTGTTCTGAACAGGGAGTTACGAAGAACAGGTGGTCGCGTATTGATCACTCTTGGAGATCAAGATATCGATCTTTCACCGTCTTTCGTAATCTTCTTATCCACGCGAGATCCAACAGTGGAATTCCCATCGGATATTTGTTCTCGCGTTACTTTCGTAAACTTCACCGTCACCAGAAGCTCTCTGCAAAGTCAGTGCTTGAACCAAGTCCTAAAAGCTGAACGTCCTGACATCGATGAGAAAAGATCAGACCTGTTGAAATTGCAAGGTGAATTCCATTTGCGACTGAGGCAACTAGAGAAATCTTTGCTGCAAGCGTTGAACGATGCCAAAGGAAAGATTCTTGACGATGATTCTGTGATAACCACCCTTGAAACGTTGAAACAGGAAGCGGCTGATATTAGCAAGAAGGTAGAGGAAACGGACAAAGTGATAGCAGAGATCGAAACGGTTTCTCAGCAGTACTTGCCTCTGTCTCAAGCTTGCTCGAACATGTACTTCACAATGGACAGTTTGAATCAAGTGCACTTCTTGTACCAATATTCATTGAAAATGTTTTTAGATGTCTTCACGTCAGTCTTGTCCCAAAATCCAAGATTGTCCAATTTGTCGGATTACACTCAGAGATTATCAGTCATTACGAGCGACTTATTCTCCGCCTGTTACGAACGCGTCGCTCGTGGAATGTTACATACAGACCGACTAACGTTCGCGTTATTACTGTGCAGGATTCATTTGAAAGGTATCGCTACCGAGTCTACTTACGACAGCGAATTTACATTCTTCTTGCGAGGTAAAGAAGGTGTACTGAATATTCGCGGACCAATCGTTCCCAATTTATCTTCGGAACAGCAAGAAGCCATGATACGTTTGAGTCTAAGGCTTCCTGCTTTCAAGAAATTAGCTGAGAAGATCCAAGAGAACGCAGAGTTCAATTCGTGGCTACAGTCGCCGACGCCCGAGACGTGCGTGCCAAAACTCTGGGACGAAGAGAAACCGTTGACACCCACGGGAACAGCCATGCACCAGTTGCTGGTCATTCAAGCATTCCGGCCGGATCGCGTGATAGCCGCCGCTTCCTTAGTCGTCATCTCTGCCTTGGGAGAATCGTTCATGGCGGCCGCGGAAGCGGAACTCGACTTTGCTTCCGTCGTTGAAAACGAACTGAAGGCTACCGTACCTGCTTTGCTTTGCTCGGTGCCTGGCTTCGACGCGTCCGGCAGAGTCGACGACTTGGCAGCCGAATCGGGCAAACAAATCGCCAGCATCGCGATAGGTTCCGCGGAAGGATTCAATCAAGCTGACAGGGCGATCAATATGGCCGTGAAAGCTGGAAGATGGGTATTATTGAAGAACGTTCATTTGGCGTCGCAATGGTTGGTTCAGCTTGAAAAGAAATTGCATAGTTTACAGCCACATGCCAGCTTTAGGCTATTCTTAACTATGGAGATTAATCCGAAGGTACCTGTGAATTTGCTGAGAGCCGGTAGAATATTCGTGTTCGAGCCACCTCCTGGTATCAGAGCGAATCTACTGCGAACGTTCAGTACTGTACCTGCTTCGAGAATGATGAAGGCTCCCAATGAGAGAGCTCGTCTATATTTCTTGTTGGCGTGGTTCCACGCCATCGTTCAGGAACGTCTTCGTTACGCGCCCCTCGGTTGGGCTAAACACTACGAGTTCAACGAAAGCGACTTGAAGGTAGCTTGCGACACTTTGGACACGTGGATAGAGACTACTGCCATGGGCAGGACCAACTTGCCACCCGAGAAAGTACCTTGGGACGCTGTAGTGACGCTACTCTCTCAATGCATATATGGTGGCAAAATCGATAACGATTTCGATCAACGTCTTTTAGCCTCGTTCCTCCGAAAACTATTTACTCCGCGATCATTTGAAACTGATTTTGCGCTGGTTGCTAATATAGATGGTTTGCAAGCGGGACAGAGGCACATTACTATGCCAGATGGTACTAGACGCGATCACTTCCTCAAATGGATCGAGTCGTTATCCGATAGACAAACACCTTCCTGGCTCGGATTGCCAAATAATGCTGAAAAGGTGTTGCTCACAACCAGAGGAACGGATTTGGTGTCCAAGTTGTTGAAGATGCAGCAACTAGAAGACGAAGATGAGTTGGCGTATTCGAACGAAGAATCACTGGACACGCCCAGAGAGGCGGAAGCCGATGGTCGACCATCGTGGATGAGGACGTTGCATAATTCGGCTTCAACTTGGCTTCAATTACTTCCAAAGAATTTGCCAACGTTAAAGAGGACCGTGGAAAATATAAAGGATCCTCTCTATAGATATTTCGAGAGAGAAGTAAACAGTGGCGCCAAGTTGCTTCAAGACGTGATTCATGACTTGGAAGATGTGGTCTTAATTTGCCAGGTATCATCATTTTTACCGATACCACCGATACCACACGTATCGGTTAAACATACACTTATAGCTTGAGTACTCAACGTGCACGCATCTCATATTTTGCAGGGTAAGAAAAAGCAGACCAATTATCACAGAACCATGTTGTCAGAACTAGTGAAGGGTATTTTACCTGTTGGTTGGAGACGATACACGGTACCAAGAGGATGTACTGTCATACAATGGATAACAGATTTCAGTCACCGGGTGTCGCAGCTGCAAGAAGTTTCGCGGCTAGTGTCTCAAGGAGGAGCTAAAGAAATCAAGGTTTGTCACACTAATTTCAATTCTTGTTGCTGCTTGTTCGTCGATATAATTTTGTTTCGTTTTAGAGTTTCCCAGTTTGGCTGGGAGGATTGTTGAATCCTGAGGCCTACATCACAGCGACAAGGCAGTGCATAGCGCAAGCGAACAGTTGGTCGCTGGAAGAACTTCAGTTAGATGTAATGATTGGAGATGCTGATAATATTGCGACCGACGACTGCTCGTTCGCCGTGACGGGCCTCAAACTGCAAGGAGCACAATGTAAAGATAATCAGCTGTACTTGACTTCAACCATAATGACCGATCTACCAGTTACTCTGCTGAGGTGGATACGATCTGCCACCGAAGAAGTTCGAAAAGGCAAATTGTCCTTACCAGTCTACCTAAATAGCACGCGTACTGAATTATTGTTCACTGTTGACTTGAACATTGCTCCTAGTCAAGATCCCCATAGTTTCTACGAGAGAGGAGTCGCCGTTCTTACATCCACCGCTTTGAATTAAACATTTTTAAAACTAGCGTAAATCGCGTTCGAAAGCAAGTCTTTCGGTGCGTAATCTTTTATCGAGAAACAATATTTAACAATGTTATGATACAGTTACTTTGCAACGACTTAATTATTAATAGAATTCGGGGATATGGGCAAATGAATTTCGTCAAACTGATATTTTAATTCTCTATACATAGCTTAGAATTTCGTAACAATATTTATTTATCTATCCGTCTATAATTATTTATATAAACTAACGATTTAAATAACATTGATTTCATATACTTAGAATAGCAGTGTTTGTATAATCTTATATTTGGCCCTTGTCAGTAAAGATTTTGCCCATTACCCTTAACGTAATAAGTAGATACGTGGTAAAGAAAGTTATTTAATGCGTCAAAACTTTTCCGCACATTCTATAAACGTGCAATGGAAGCAACAGCTCTGTTCAATGTTTAGCATAATTGAGGAGGATGCGAGTCATCTACCTAGAACCTAACAAAAACTCGATTCGATAACAAGGTTGTAATATATATATAGTTTAATTTAGTTTTGTATACGTTCGATGCTAGAAGACCGCTTTCTGTAACAAAGTTACAATTGCGTTTGCTTACGTGTATGTACTGAAGTACTGCTGTAGAGTTTATATTATTTGAATGGCATCTAATAAATTACTTATCGTGCTGTATAAGCGTTATTGAAAAAGGAAAAAAAACAAGAATAACTATATGTTCCGTACTTTTTCTTTGTATAATCTGTTTCTTCAACCAAAAATCGTAACTTCTATTTCTGTAAAATTATGCGATATTAAATATAATATTATTAACATCTGAATACTTTATTTCGTTTAAAATTGCAATACGACAAATAGAAATATGATCATTTGCATTTGGTAGTTTTGGGATTTGATAACATGAACTTAGGGAATGCTGAACAAAGGTAACTCATAAGGGAATTTAGAGTACTCGAAAATTCTAAAAATCTAAAACTATTTTTTATTTGTGCCATAATGCGATCAGAGCGATTTAAATTGGACCTAGAAGGAAAGTAAATAAATATTTCTAATAAATAAACCCGTGGATCCATCTCTGCGATC